>JBBIGA010000040.1:32118303-32173033 GCA_037576975.1 Alestes dentex | reverse complement strand
TCTCTCTCTCTCTCTCTCTCTCTCTCTCTCTCACTCTCTCCCTCCCTTTACCTCTCTTTCTCTCTCCCCTTTTCCTCTCTCTCTCACTCTCCCCCTCCCTCTACCTCTCTTTCTCTCTCCCCTTTTCCTCTCTCTCACTCTCTCCCTCCCTCTACCTCTGTCTTTCTTACTCCCCTCTTCCTCTCTCGCTCTCACTCTCTCCCTCTACCTCTGGCTTTCTCTCTTCCCCCTCTCTCTTTCTCTTGCTCTCTCCCTCTCCCTCTACCTCTGTCTTTCCCTTTCTCTCTCTACCCTTTATATCTCTCATTCTCTTACCCCCCCCCCCCACACACACACACACTGAAACCGCCTGACACAGTAAAACATTGAGATAGATGGCTGTATTCCTGCAGGACGGCAGTGTGTGGAGTAGGCTGGGTGATAATGCAGTGCTTTGTCATACTGTCTGTAGCCTGTGTGTAATGACCCCTTGTTTTCACAGCAGCTGTATCACCACAGCACTGCCCCATTCTCCCATGCAGCTGCTCCCTGCGCTCATGCAGCTGCTATACACCCTTCACAACCATTACTCATTATCAGCAGTATCTGCATACACACTCTTTGTATTAAAGGTTACCTGGCACAACAAGGCAGGATGTTGTTACATCGCTTCCTATTTGCGTAAAAGGAAATGTATATTTGCTTGGGGCAGTTCTTCATCACATATTTGTTTACATGACACAGGGACACAGGGAGTTGTAGTGTAACCATGATGCTGTTTTAATATCTAGTCTAGACTAGGCTTTGCATTTGATAAGTACTTAAAGGAAGGTTTCCTAAAAATAATTTCCTTATTTTAGTAATTGGGGAAAACACTGTTCCCCTTACCACAAATAGAGCAGTCAGCAAGAGGCTGTGAGCAGTAAATATATATACATAATCACCTTATAACAGTTATTTGAGATGATTTCTGTTGTTTTGCCCAAAGTTGTTAGATTTTATGATTGCATTACTGAGACACTTCATTTAAAGCTGACAATCCCCTTCTGTCTCGCTTAGCATCGCTAATGCAATGCAATTAAGTGTTAGATGTTGAAAAGTACCGACTGCTGATATTGATTTATTTATTTATTTATGTATGTATGTATGTATTTATTTATTTATTTATTTTTGTGCATTTATATTCGCAACGGAAAGACATAACTTTTGTTTGGTTAACTACACATGATTTTGTGTGTTTGTAGATATTTGTGTCTGGGTGTATACACATACACAGCAGTTCAGTATATACTGCTTAGGTACAATGTAGGATTAGCTACAGAAGGAAGATAGCAAAGGACCAAGAAAGCTAATCACCCAATTTGCAACTTGTACTTTACTAGTTGAATAAAATGAATGACAAAAGACCTTGAAATTAATCAGCTACACGAGCAAATGGAGGCTTATTCCACCCCGTTCAATGTGTTTCTGACATGGACACACTGTTTGCTATAAAAACAGTTGCATAGCTAAAATGTAGTAACAGCCCTGATGCATCTGAAGTGTCAGCATTTTGAAAGATGAGTTTTGTCTATTTTTATGCCACAGTATGTTATAAGTGTCTGCAGTATGTTATAAGTGTCTGAAACCACACAAGCAAGCCTATCTAAGATTACTCAACGACTCAGCATGGTGTAAGACAAGTGTGAAGGTTTAGTCAAGCAGTTAGCAGGATGCTAACTATTGCTTTTAAGCTGGAATTACTTGGTAGCTACATTAGTCTTTAACTAAAGTACTGGGGCAGCTGGTGTCCTAGTGGTTAGGGAGTTGCCCCTGCGATCAGAGGGTGACACTGCTCCCCGGGCGCCCCTCGTTGGTGGCAGCCCCCTGCTTAACTTGGTGAATGGGTTAAATGCAGAGAAAGAATTTCACACTGTTCACACCGTGTGCTGTGCTGTTGTGTGTTACTTATGACTGGAAGGGGCCACTTTATTTTGTAGCAACTTCAGAAACCAAATATGTCTTATGTGTTTGGGGTATATTGGGCAACATTGTTTTCTCTTTGTACCATTCCTTTGATTGATGGTCCATTCCATTGGAAATGGGAAGCGAGTTGAACCTCACCATCAAAAGTTGTCAAAACTGTAGTAAATAGTGTTTATTAGCTCATTAAATCAGTTGCACACACAGCATAGTCCAATTCCGGTCTGTGGGCATGTTACTATGACAGTTGTATACACAAAATACTGCATAATAATGCATTATCAAGTGGTACTTCTAACAACGGATAACCTGGCTTTCCGAACTGTTGTACTGTAATGGCATCATTCCCGGCTTTGACGTTCCACTTCTAATGTAATGTGAGGCAGTACAGTAATCACAGTCCTTATTGGAAAGTCTATCCACTCAGCAGCCATCTTAGCAACACAGCCTGGCATTTATTTCCAGTCATACAAGACTGGACTGGTACCTCTCGAAAACCTAGAAACTGAAAGGCACATTAATGTTTAAAAAATGTATCTGAATTCACTAGTAAAATCAGACAAATCCGACATAAACAGCTTGTAGCATTTGCTTCAAATAAAGCGCAAAGAAGCACAAATGTTTTTTCAGGTGGTTATGAGCAATCCAATTTAAATTTCAATGGCTGAACTGTCTCCCCGCCATTATGTCTTAGCAAGACAGCCTGGCATTTATTTCCAGTCATACTGGACTGCTGTCTCTTGAATAGGGAAAAGTCCTATAAACCCAAACTGAAAGCCACATTCACATTCAAGAATGGTAAAATTAGACAAAAATGAAATAAACGGCTTGTAGCGTTTGCTTCAAATAATGCGCAAAGACATGTTTTTTTTTTGTTTTTTTTCAGGTGGTTATGAGCAATCCAATTTATATTTCAATGACTGAACTGTCTCCCCTCCTTTATAATGTCTGCTTATAATAGATGAAGGGTAGCAGAGGCCATTTAGCAAATACAGTTAACCCATCTGGTGTCCAGAAGCTATCCTTAATAGCCCTGAAAGTGTGTTAGGATGAAGTATTCCTTTAAATTGAACACTGGTAGGGCACTGGACTAATGACTCACAGGCCATGTGTTTGTGTGTGCGGAATTTCATAAGATTGATGAAAACAAAGCATTTACTGTTCAGGCAGGGATATTGTAAGCTTCATTATTTGCGGTTCCCAATGAATAGAACGGAGCTCTGTTTGCGCTCGAAAGGGAATTTGTCCTGCACAGACAAGAGTCTTAACAAGTCCAGACAAGACTGTCACACTGTGGCTATATAGTGTCACATAACATATTGAACAGCATGGAATACACTGAGTAACATGTAATTTACAAAAAAAACAGGGATGTCTGTACTTAATTTTTATACCTGGCTTTTACTTCAGAATTGTTCAGATCAGTTATGTGTCGATATGTAAAAATTCCAAATATAGATTCCCAGGTGATGCACATTCTTTTGGTCTGATTCATCATCGAACACACCCAAAGCTGGTAATCACTGTGTTATTGCCTGGCATTACAGTCTTAATTTGTTTTTTTGGATAGGAATTTATGAACCTGTGTTTGCTCACAGTGGTACGCAGTAAAAGACACACTTGCCGGTGCATATTCAGTCCAATTGTCTTGTTTATGTTTCTCAGGCTCCGCTGGTGCCAGGACACGCTGGCATGAAGTTCACAGTGCTGGAGACATTGGACCATATCAAAGAGGAGTTCCAGCTGTTCCAAGCCCAGTACCACAGGTGAGACTAAGCACTGCTACCTCAAACTTACTCAGTAACAATATTAGAACATTTCACAGCAGTTTTCCAGATTGATTTACCTTATTTTGAATCTTGTTCTTATCATTGCAACAAACACGTTGTTTCTTGCTGTGTGATCAAATTACATGTAGCTTTAAAAGTTACATGTAATTTGGATGTTAAGCTGCTTTTAAGCTGGAATTATTGGTAGCTACATTTGTCTTTAACTGCAATACTGGGTCAGCTGGTGGCCTAGTGCTTAGGGAGTTGCCCCAGGAGGTCATGGATTCGAATCCCAGGATTGCTATCACTGAGGTACCTTTGAGCACATTTCACAGCAGTTTTCCAGAGTGATTTACCTTATTTTTATCTTCTTTTTTTTATCACTGCAACAAACACGTTTCTTGCTGTGGTTACGGAATGCATCAAATTACATGTGGCTTTAAAAGTGGAATACAGGGAAGGCCCACTGTTTCTTAACACCATTAAGCTGCAGTCATGCTAAATGGGACTGAAATTTGGTGAAAAAGCGAACTGACTTGAAGGACACGGGAATTTAAAAAAAAGCAGTTTGCTTCCAGCACTAAATAATTTGACTTCATGTCGAGTTCACTATTGCAAGCCTCGAAAGGGTGACGCAAGAGAACACAAGGGAGGAGCAACTTTTCAGTTAACATAATTTTGCTCATCGCTCGCAGTCGCACGAAAACAATCTACTTATCTCGTTAGCATTAGTTATTTAAGTTTCCATCTTGAAATCCAAAATGAGGCAAGGTGGGAAAACTCTGAAGTGAGATTGTACAAATTGTGGATGGTAAAAGCACAGTCAAGTAAGTATATTAAATCATACTTCACTGCTACACAAGTATGTTGCCAAGGACGTGTTGTTAAGACAAGATGGAGCTGGCAGAAAGAGCAGGGCTTTACTGCAAACTAGATTACGACTCAGCTAAGTCTAGAAACAAGGAAAATATACTAATTGGAATTACTAACATGTTGGCACATCGCTCATCGTTATCTTATCTTATTTGAGTCTCTGTTACTAATCCTGTATAAAAAATCTACTGAGTTTCCAGTGGGTCAATAAATAATACCCTGAGAACAATCCTTCCTCAACATCCACTCACATCCCCAGTGTTTGTAGCATCATACTGAAATAGAAATATTTATTTTGTAAGTGACTCATCTTTTGCCATCCTCTGTCTGTACAATCTGACCTCAAAATTTTCACGTCTTAGCCTCACTTTGGATGTCAAGTCCTGTAAAATGAGCATATACACTCCATCCAAAACCACATGACACTAGGACTGTCCATAAGTACAGTCAGAGGCACACCATTATAATAAGATTTTAATGTTTTTCATATTGTCCTTGCGGTATCCATAGACCTTCTGAAACACTGGATTTCAGTTCTGTCTCATGCAGCACCATTTGGCTCCTCCGTTTATTTCCTCGGTTTATTTCTGGTAAACCGGCCCCAAAACTACAGTCAACATTCAAAAGTACAGCTAGTTGTGTTTAGCGTGGCAGTATTAGCATAGCCTTATTATTTAACAGCAAGATACGAGTGTGATGATGCAGGCTGGCCTATATTTGCAGTGTTTGCTTAAGTTTCAGAGCAGTTTGGCCTAGAATTAGTGCTGTTAGCTTAGCTTCTAGAGTGCCAGCTCCACTTTATCCTTGAGTTGCAGGGCGTACCACCTATGTTAAGCCAACAGGCTTTAGTGTCTCAAATCAGACTTAATACTATAAGAGCCCTTGAATGATTGGGACAAGCTACTTTATAATGTGATTTGAGCTATTAGCTAGTGATCCTGTTAGTGCAGCCTGTGATAGAACACTGTATCGTGACTGAATGTCTTTGATAAGAGATCAGGGTTCAAGAGTCCCCTGTTCTTTCCTGACCACTTAAATAGTAATAGTGAGAAAGGAATTGAAGAGTGGACCCTCATATATTGTTTTTTTTTTTTACTCCTGAGGTCATTCATATGTGACTATGCTATTGGCCATAATGACATGACATGACATCATGTCTTTCTATGGGTTCTATGTAATTAAATAAAAGAATCCACACTAGAAGCAGCTGTCTTATATATGTCCTCTGTCTCTCAGCCTGAAGCTGGAGTGTGAGAAACTGGCCACTGAGAAGACCGAGATGCACAGACATTACATCATGGTGAGTATTGCTATTACGAACGACCCATAAAAGCAGTTATGAGAGGAAGTAAATAAGAAACCGAGGTCTAGTTCAGAAAACAATGTCCACTTCCCCCAGTCTCCTTCCTTCCCCTTGGGATGGGCTGTGTTACAGGGGTCTTCAATTTTTTTCAATAAATGGTGCAGCTCTTTCTAATTTCAGACAGTGTCTCTCCATGCACAACACCATTTGTTGCATGGCGACCCTTGCAAGTGATCATTAACCCAACCATTATGTTCGATTGCAAAACAAGGTCATTTTTCCCTGCATCACTAACTACGTATACATGCGCATCAACAGTTCAATATCAGTGTGACCATGATCATGTAAACAGCATGGTTCGATTGTCTGTCCTGACTAAGCCTAAGCTTAGCCTGATTAAAACGTGCTTCGGGTCAATACTGGCCGGACTACATGAGTTTTATTTGAACTAATGCTGGGCAACGATAAAAAAATGTATTGCGATTAATCACATGGTTTTCTGATTGTTATACACAAAATTAAATAATTAATTCAAAAGTAATGTATTGCATACCTTTTCTTTTTTAAGTACTGCTATATGAACAAAAGTGCAATGATATTTGGTTTGCAAACACTTTAAATAAGTTGCTTTTTAACAGCAGTTTTCCCTTAAACACAGTTACACACTTACAGTTAAAATGTTTCTTGTAAATCTCAACTTAAACGTTAATGTAATCAAATCAAATATGAAACCAAAGCTATTTGCCACTGCAGGGCGTTCACGTTTTATCCAGTTTGTTATAGAAAAACAAGTTACTCTCAGAGTCCAGAGCATTATAGCTGCTGCAAAGGGGGACCAACTCTGTATGAAAGTCTATGTATGCGAATGCAGTATCATTTTTGTTGTAACCATGAAAACCAGCTGATCCATTACTTTTGTCCATGTAATGTGAGCGCTACACCTGTCGGCTGGTTTCCGTGGTGGTCAGGCGTCCCATTACTTTTGTCCATATAGAAAACCAGGTGAGACCTAGAGCGCTGTGTGCACATATGAGCACAAAAAGCAGCAGACTTTCAAATTAAAAAGATTTTTTAAAAACCTGCGTTAACGTGCGATAAAATGATTGTCGGCGTTAAGTAAATAACGCGTTAACGCGATAATAACGCATTAATGTGCTAAGCCCTAATTTGAAAATGAAAATGCTTAGATCACTCCACGGGCTCACACATGTACCTTCTGCAGTATTTAGAGGATTTTTTTGGTACTTCCGCACAACCTTTTGATACCAAAAACAGACAAATTACAAAAGATGAAAGGTTCAGACCTCATTTCAAACATATTGTCTGTAATTGATCTGGTTAAATGTTAAAGAAGAAGAAGGATCACACATTTTTAAATGATGGGGAATTTGTGTGAGAACTGAGTAATAAGAGGGTGTGTTCCCTTAAAAACTCACACTTTGCAGCTGTCCCATAGATGGGATACAACTTTGAACTTGGTCAGGTTATTGTATACTATTTCTGATGGTAATGAGAACTATTTTAATTAGGATGGCAATCAAAACACATTTCCTAAGTATTTCATAACTAAGTATTTTTGTGTTTGTTGTTTTTAGTATTATGAGATGTCCTACGGCTTGAACATTGAGATGCAGAAACAGGTAAGTTCCTTTGACAAAATACCTTTTGGAGAAATATGTTATTAATTGTCACATTTTATTCCTCTTGCTGTGTGGGCACACTTAGTTCTTCAGTGTTTAATTCTGAATTTGTAACTATGGAAGATATATATTCTCCTTATTTTTGTTTTGCTTCTCTTGTGCACATTTAGTTTAACATGAGTAGAACTGACCTGAGGATGTTTGCTACACCGGTGTTTGTAGGCTTCATGTTTGTTTTAGGCCACAAAATGCTTAGTTATTGAGTCCATGTCACCTCATTTTAGAGTGCAAAATAAACAGCACCTATTTTTGGACAGTCACTGAAGCTAAAAGAGCACAGATTCTTCGAAGTCATGCATGTGAGTCTGTCTTAAATTATCAGATGAAGAGAAAAATGCATCGTGCAGCATTTACAATAAGAAGCTGGTATGAAGGCACAACAAGTTTGATGAATCATCTGAAATATGTGACTCTGAAATAAGGAGCTCAGAGCCACAGAATTATTTGTTGGGTGAGGCCTGGCAGTGGATGAGAATTATTTCTCCTCCCACTAAAATCCTGATAAACGATAACTGCAATTCACTCGATTCATTTGTACTCTTTTGATGTATAGTAAAGTGCTTATCCTTGCTGGATGCGTTTATTTTTTCTTTCAAGTTTTTAATAGGCTAATACTAAGTATTTTCCATTTATTTTGTTGAATTAAAAGGTTTTGAGGCCTCAGCTCATGTAAAGAAGTAGGATGTATTATCTAACCGAAGTGTCTGGTTTCAGTTCACTATAGGCTAAGCTATTGCAATTGTTTCCAAAATAGGTAAGGTGAAGTTTAACTGTGTCTGCTTCTGGTTTGTAGGTTTACTTTAAAGGCACTTTTCCTCTTAACTCCCAGGCTTGAGTGCTGTAGGACACAGAGCACAGACACACACACACACACACACACACACACATATCTCTAAATACATACATATTCATGCTTACATTCATGCATATTTATGTACACACACACACACACACACACACACACACACACACACACGTACATACAAACATACAGTGGGCTAATCCAGATAAGACCCCTGGTGATTTTCTCTTTTTCCAGGCCATCTGGATTTGAGGGTGTATGTGGGTCAATGTGGAAAAGCTGTGGAACCGCCTCTGGTGGTGTGTGTGTGTGTGCATGTGTGAGAGAACATGTGCATGTTTGTATGTGTTTGTGTCTGCTTGCTTTACCGTGTGTTGCGAGTGAAGGTGTATAGGTATGCTTGGCTGAGAGTACACACACACCTCTGACTCCGAGGGGCTGGTTCATGCTTTGTAAGGCACTAAGTGTAGTCAAACGAGGAACAGTGTATTTAAATGTCCACTAGGGGGCAGCAGCCAACGGGTGCGTACTTGAAAGGGTACTTTGCCACAATCGGTGGCATATTCGAGCTACTAAACATACATAAAGCACTTCAGAAGGATGCTGACCGGAGCAGTACCGCTTACTGGTGCTTGGCCCCCTATGGTCATGTTTACTGTGCCTTCTGCTCGTTCATGGGTTTTGCCTGAGCTATACATGTGTGTTTATGTTCTCCCTACAGGCAGAGATTGTAAAGCGTCTCAGCGCTATATGCACGCAGATCATCCCTCTCTTGTCCCAAGAGGTATGTGAGTGAAACTATTGCGGCACAGATCCGCACACATAAACACATAAACCAGTAACAGCCCAGCCTTAAAGTGTGGCTTTCTATAGAGCTTGCTCTTTCTCCTCCTCCTCAAGGCTATTTGGATGTTAATTATTTACGAGAGAGCCGGTCATCAACAGTCTGATCTCCGCCCCTTTAATCAATCAATATTTCATACAGCTCTTTTTTACCAGGCACACAGAGAGCGTCTGGGGATTTTTGTAGCCATAATACCTTGGAAGAACCCAGTAGGAGAGGGAGCAATAGTGAGAGATGTATTTGTGTGGCTGAACTGATGTAAATGGTCCTTTTAAAGTGATCCATCCTCTACAGACTTCGTTTCAGTGTCACATGTAGCTTAGCATTAAAGGGACACGTCAGTGTTTTTCGATCAAATCTCTGTCTGTTTCTTCTGAAGCATATAATCAATTAATAGAATATGCTCAAAACGTGCTTATAATGTAAAGCAATGGATGATGTTTCAGCAATTAATCCTTTTAAATAAGGGGGGTTTGAGTTTATCCCAGTTTATGTTCTCACACCAAATAGAGGGAAACGTGTAAGTTATGCAGCCGATAGTCATTTAGTTGGAAAATGTAGAAGTATTCCTTTGATGCTTAAATATTGAGGGTTATGTCTGTGTGCCCCCTCCCCTTCTTTAAAGAACCATCATTAGACATGATTTTCAGTGGTAATAATTTTTACAGGAACAGATAATAACAGATCATAGACCAACACATTCAGAATGCGCAAAGTGGTGATCAGTATCAGAGATTCCCATTTTCCCATTCTGACAATATTGAGCGATTAAGGGAGGCTTTAACCTATTTGGTGCTGTGAGGTCGGTGATGTGTATTCTAATGTGGTGTGTGTGTGTGTGTGTGTGTGTGTGTGTGTGTGTGTGTGTGTGTTATGCAGCATCAGCACCAGGTTGCCCAAGCGGTCGAGAGATCCAAACATGTGAGCATGGCTGACCTGAATGCCATCATAGGGGTCAGTCACCTCTTTCTTTTCATCCACCTGACCAGTCACACATCATTATAGTTCTAGTCTAACCAATCACATCCATAATGCTGTATAAGCCTTTTTAAATCCTGTCAGTAAAGCATCAGCTTGATGACTGATCCATCTATGGCTTTCATCTCATCTGTACATCACAGCATTTTCAAGAAGAAATAACACTGAGTTGATCTGTTTGATCCGGTCAGCATTAATATTGAAATGAACAAATAGTAATTACATATTCTTAATAAAACTGGATAACGAACTCCATTTTTTCCACGGAAAGGTAATTGGTCGGACAGTATGATACTTAACATATCTTGATAAATGATATCACATTGTGTCAGAGTACACTTTTCTGAACATAATGTGGATATTGTCAGTATGTAAAGTATTCTGAACAGCTGCATATTTCATTACAGTGAGAGCTTAATTAGACCTGTTTGACTGGATTATTGCAGTGCAGTGTGTGAAATGCTGAATGTATTGCGAAAATGCCTTGAGATATTGTGATATATTTTTTTTAAATCACCCACCCCTAGTAACATGCTTCTTTTTGCGGCAACAGCTCAAGACGCAAAAAAGACACTGAATTACCTCTAACCAATAGCTGATAGTCGTAGTAGTCGTACCAGTCGTAGTAGTTTTTTCTTGTTTTGAGATCAACATTTCTGATGATGTAACCTTATAAATTGCTGTTCTCAATGCTAATTTGTTATCTGTGATATTCCACTACAAAAACTAAATTATATATGGTCATTCATTAGTCCAGTAAAAAAACTAAATTATCATGAGCGCTTCGCCTGCCACTTGAGGGCAAGAGTTAGATTGTGCCTGTTAAATATCATCAATATAATGGGGACTACTGTAGTAAATCATTTCCATTCGAGCGGCTGGTGACATTCTCCCTCTCTCTTTGTCTCCCCCTGCAGCAACAGCAGCTGCAGCATCTCTCCCATCATGCCCCAGGCTTCCCTCTGACGCCACACCCCTCAGGCTTGTCGCTGGGAGCAGGGGGGCTCATGGCCCTGCCAGCAGCCTTCCCTTTCCCACCACATCTAGCGCCCAAAGATGACATCACTCACCCTGATTCTGTGGATCCAAGAGGTAAAACACAAAGTGATGTCAATTTTTTCATTTATTTGTCTGTTGTTACAGTCATAATGAAAAATGATACATTTATGGAAGGCATAAAAAATATTATTAACTTCATATGTGGGCATATTCAATTCTTATAACTACATAACTTATCATTTACTTTCTAATTATAATGTATGTATTCATTATTACTATAGAAATTGTAATTAGATTAATAGCTAAATAATAAAACAGGTTTAAAAAAACATCTAAGGATTTTGGATAGTATAGAAGTAATTGTAAGTGTTTTTGTTGGTCCATTTGTCATGAGATATATAAAGTGCAGCTGGCAGTTTTTAAAACACATCTAAGAAAATAATAATTTAGTGTGTTAGTTTTTCTTATGACAGTTACATTATATTTGTTTATGCTAGAAGATTATGAGCTTAAACTCATATGTTGACATATGAATGTGTAATGACTATTGAAATAAATTTTAAACTTTTCTGTATTGTTCCAGATGGTGGACCAAATAGGGTAAGTGTCAATTATGGTCCTAAATATCAGCGAGAGTGTCAGAGTGTAGATGAATGACTTACATTAGGGATGATTTGGCCGTGTTACTTATATAAACTCAGCATTCTACCATGTGAATGGCCCTGTATAATGCAGCCCGAGTCCATGGCCTGTATTGATTTTGTGCTTTATGTATGTGTGACCGCTTTTGCAACGAGTTGGGAGTCCCCACAGGACCATCAGTCAGTGGGCTAAATGGAGCCTGCATGGCTTTAGGGTTTATTTCAGCACTGTGGTGCTTAGATTGTTTATGTCCAGTTTTCCATTGGCTATTACAGTGAAGTGGTAATGTGTGAGTAGTGTGTGTGCTATAGGCAGTTATGTGTTACGCCATTAAAGAATCGATCCAGCTCAAAAGGTTGAAAACAACACTAACTTTGTGGAAAAATGGTATTTTGAAGATAAGACAGACAGCAATATGTTCATGAAGCCAGGATGGGAAGGTTTAACAAAATGTGGATAGCAGTAGTTCCCAACAAAGAAGAGTTTAGCTCCTGTTGAGTGTTTTGCTGCTCTAATCATATTTCCATCGAATTATTTCAGTCACATGCTGTTAAAAGGTTTGACTAGCTCTTTAAAATCTAAGGGTCCGTATGTAGGCCCACAGTTTAGTTCCTTGCTGTCACTGTAGGTTCGTAGTAAATGATAACTAGTAGTCTACGAGTAGGTCTTATAATTAATATCAGAAAATTAAAGTGTTACTTAACAGATGGGTCAAATTAGGAGTCTTTAAAAGAATTCTGCTGAATGTGAGGGTTTGTTATCAGCAAAGTCCATGTAGGCTTTTACCCATAGAAGCCAGTAGAATAAGACTACATCACTGCAAGCCAATTGAATATATGGCAGTGTTTTCAATGCTAAACTTTACTTGAACCCCCCAAAACGTATATTTTGTCCTATTTTAAAAATCCTCTTTCTTGCATTTGGCTTATATTTTGTCTTAGTTCAATTTAGTACACTTTACAACTAATACAAAAATATAAATATAGACATTGTATGTATGAACACTGGATATATATACAGAAACACATTGGAGTGTCCTCAGCAGCATTCCAAAAGAAACTGTAGTTCATTTTTACGCTACCATTTTATAACCGTTCTTTATCCTCTAGAATTAAACAGGCTGTTTTTGTTACTATGCTTTTAAGACTGATGTAAACATGGAAAAGACTGGATAGGCAGTTATTCCATTTTTTGGCAGTTTTTCAACTTACATACTTTTGGTCTGTAGTGTATGTGTATACATAGAATAGCATTTAGGTATTGCAAGGTGTTATATGTGCTTCATATACTAGGAAACCGTATAAATTTGCCATTATGTACTCCTGTGTTGGACAGTGTTTTGCGGACTTGTCTGTGATGGGTCAGTCTGTGGGGCAGAGGCTGCCTCTCTCTTTAACCTGCCCTCCGGAGGCTGAAGCTGACAGCAAGAGGAGTAACACGGAGGAGAAATCCAGTATTAACACAGCCCGGGTAAAGCTCCCTCACTCACACGTTTGTTTTTACACCTTGCGACAATGTGGGGTCATTCATACATTCCATATATGTTGTGTCTACAATATATAGACAAAAGTATTGGGATGCCTGATCATTACACCAACATGTACTTTATTGATATTAGGGCTGAAACTAATATTTGAGTAACTCGAATAATTTGATTACAAAAAATGATTGAGGCAAAATCTTTGCCTCGAGGCTGCGTTTAATTTATGTCACCAAAGTCCATCTATTTAAAATGTCTCTGCTATCGTATCGCTCTCGCTTTGTAGACTACTGCGCAGCTCCGGCATCACTGTTTCACACGGACTGTTATATCTGACACGCATTTCAAAGATTTAAGACGGCGTGTTTATTTTTGCTCTCTGGAAATGGAAATGGCGGAAAATGAAGATACCGGTGTGCGTAAAAGTCAGAAAACGTCTAAAGTGTGGGACCACTTTACACTGCGTAAGGCGGACAGCCTAGTGCAGTGTAGCCGCCGGTGACTAAAAGTCACTAATTATAACTTACTAGTGAGTTAACTTAACGTTTTGGACAATTATTAAACTATTTCCATCGGTCTACAAAGTCATCTGCCCAAAGACGAGAAACGACTGGTCCGATAAACAGTAAGTTTCAGTATGAAGTTTCTGACGGAGAAGGTTTCAGCGTTAGAGGAGTGCATCCGGACTTTAACTGGGGATATGAGACGAGAGTCAGGTATGTCGCTAGCCAGTCCGGGTGCCTTAGGGGAAGATAGCTTGCCCCCGACTCCAGCTGTAGTGCCCCCACAACAGGGCAGTTGGGTCCCCCCCCATCAGCCCGTGGAGCTTGGTATGCCTGAGTGCTTGCCCCACGGAGCAACGCCGCACGGAGTGCGGAGGGTCGTGTGCCCGTTACTCCGGTTCATGCTTGGTCTCATTGGAAAGGTCTCCTGGAGACCTGTCGCCTGTGGAGTTTGAAGTGTCTGAGTGCTTGCCCCGCAGAGCAACGCGGTTCGGAAAGTCCGTGCTCATTTTAAGAGGCCTTTAATGTTACATTACACACTATGGATATAGTTGTTTAAAAACACAATAGTATGATTTTATCCATTTACTCGATTAATCGTTAAAAAAAATCATCAGAATACTCGATTCCAAAAATATTTGATAGTTGCAGCCCTAATTGACATTGCACTCAAATCCATAGTTTTTCCATTGCAGTTTTTCCAATCCATTGCACTCAAATCCAAGACTCCAGTCTTTAATATGGAGTTGTTCCCCCCCTTTGCAGCTGTAAGAGCTTTGAAGGATTTCCACAAGAATTTTCAGTTTCTGTGGGAATTTGTGCCCATTCATTCTGTAGAGCATTTATGAGGTCAGGCGCTGATGTTGGACGAGAATGCCTGGCTCACAATCACAATCATACCAGTTCATCCCAGAGGTGTTTGATGTGGTTGAGGTCAGGGCTCTATGTGGGACAGTCAAATTCTTCCACACCAAACTCATCCAACCATGTCTTTATGGAACTTACTTTGTGCACTAGGGCACAGTCATGCTGGAATAGAAAAGGTTCTTCTCTAAACTGTGTCCACAAAGTGGAAAGCATGGCGTTGTCCAAAATGTCTTGGTCTGCTGAGCTTTTGTAGTTTGTAGGAAAAAAGTCAGAAGCATTTGTTTGGTCCTGTAGGTTAGCCATCCCTGTTTTTCGCTGATTTTCCGACAACATTAGAATATGTTTTTGTCCGGAAAATCTACTAAAACAAATACACATGTTGTCCATCAGCCAATCACACACATACACACACACACACACACACACACACACACATACACACACATATGTTCCTTCACTAACAGTCATCATGATGACGGCACAGTGGGATTAGCTATGGGCACTGGTTCCCAGCAAACACCATGCCACATCCTGGGCTAAATAACATAGCTGACAGTGATTCATTTTCCATGTTTACACTTATATTTGCCCAGGGAAACACTCTTTGATCCTTTTAAAGTAGTTAGAAGTGTGGAGTTGTTATTACTGTCACTTCGGCGTGCGATACATTTCCATGACATTAGTTTTGGTGGAAATACATAATGAATATATAGGTAATTGCATCGCTACGTTGTTATATCATTACATTGGATTTACATTTTAAAACAGATTGGTGTCTGCACTTCTGTTTTTCTTTCTGTTTGCTTTGATGTCAACATGGCCAAAAAGCATGACTTTTCTAACTCAAAACCATTTCCTGTTTATCACCAACTAAAAATGAAGCTTTTTTTAGTATGCCCACTGTGCAGTATAATTCCTTATATAGACATATACAGGCTGATGAAAGAAGAGGAATTGATGGCATTTTGCATCTTCCCACAGGACAGCGAGGTGGACAAGAATGAGGACAGTCTGAGACGGGACAGCACTAAAGAGGTATGGCCTGAATATTCTGTTCTTGCCTCTTCCTCTACGGCCTTGGCCTGCCGTCAACATTGTGTCTATATTTAATGCCTCTGTCAGGAACTGCTGCAGTTAGCTGCTTTCTCTACTTACAGTTCAGAACAGAAACTCTTTCATCCGCTGCAAGAAGCATTACTGCGGTGTCTACTGGCATTGAGACCACAGAATGAGAGGTCACAGTCAGGGCTGTCATGATCACCCAGTCAAACTGAATTAAAAAAAATCCTGTTCATAAGAATAAGAAAATAGCTTCTTCATGAATGCTTAGTTGACAGATTGCACAATAAGAATGCATATTTTGAAATCTAACTCTGCTCTTACAGTACGAAACAGAACCAGTTTTACACGTTTATGTGCATTTTATGCCAAAAGTCTTCCTAGCTAACATAGTCCAAAAAAGCATTTGTCAAGTCAAAACAAGTTTATTTATATAGCCCATTATCAGACACAAAAGTCATTCACTGTGCTTCACAAGAATAGAACAAAAATATTAATAATTTGTAGATTATGCCATTATTAATGTAATTGACGGTGACCGCCATAGTTTCAGTGTATTACAGTGTACACACACACACACACACACACTCACGCGCGCATATATATGTTACAGTACAGAGGGGTGGTGGACCAAGAGGTCATGGGTTCGAATCCTGCCTTCAGCAAACCACCACTGGGTTCCTGAGCAAGACACTTAACCCCAAGTTGCTCCAGGGAGACTGCCCCCTGTAGTTACGGAATGGAAGTCACTTTGAATAAAAGCGTCTGTTAAATGCCATAAATGTAAATGTAAGTGAGAGTCTGGCACTTGAAAGATCTGTTGCTGGAACAGATTTGTCCATAGACTTGCATTTTATTGCCATTGCATTTACATTTACAATTACAATTACATTTAGCAGACATTTTTATCCAAAGCGACTTACATTCCCTATCTACGGGGGGGCAGTCTCCCTGGAGCAACTTGGGGTTAAGGGTCTTGCTCAGGAAACCAGTGGTGGTATGCTGAAGGTAGGATTTGAACCCATGACCTCTTGGTCCAGAGGCTAGTGTCCTACCCACTAGGCCACCACCACCCGCACCGCCATTGCAAATTAATTACTGAAATTCAGTGTGTAGTAATAGCCTGTACCCTGAACATATTGTAATGTTATGACAGTAGAGACTATCATAATTCGCTGGCTTGTTCTGTTGTATCTCTCCTGTTTATTGTCCTGTAGAAGAGCGTGTCTCCTGCAGGATCCCCTAGGTCAGCCGATGGGAATGGCCTGGATAGCTCCCCAGTACAGCGCAGGAACGCGTCCAGAGAAGCCCACTCACCCTCCTCCCCCTTCTCCCACCCACACACACCTGGCCACCGCAAGAGCCCCACCCAGGTACACGCGGTGTGCTATATGCATGTAAACAACAAATGGACTATAAATGGAATAGACTGTACAGTGCAACAGTGCAAAAGAAGAGCTTTGTATAAAAACAGCTCTCCCGAAGACTAGTAAATTCCCAGGCTTGTAACATCCCTAAGGCTCATTATTCAGTAATAACATAGAAAAACAATGCAGACTGGTTGTTAGAAGAGTCTGCAGCACATCCTGGGCAAGTGGTAAAGAAAGATGCATCCTGTCATTAGTGTCAGTTAGGACTAAGGTCAGTTAGCTCACTCCTCCTAATGATTTCAACAGATTGGACAATGCGTGAACTCCAGTTCTCTTGCAGAGAAAACATATTTTTGCAACCAGCCTGGTAGGCTGAAAACTGATGTGCCATAGGGGAGACCTCTCAAAATATACCATTCACTCCCCAGTCCATAAATGGAAGTTAAACTGCAAAGCGGCCCTTTTTAATAATTTAGTTTTCATAATTTACAAATGCATTTACAATCAGCCAATAGTTTAGCGGCTTAGTGCTACATATTCATGCTGAAGTAATAAGAAGAATTTTTAGATGCAGACAAAATACAGGGCAGCCAGTTGAAACAGAACTAATGTGCTCATATGTTTTAAAAGTGTTGGCACAGTGGCAAAAACTGTTTATGGACTGGAAAATGTAAAAATAAGACTATTTTTGGTTTGTAAAATGCAAATGTGAGGTGGGCCTTAGTATTAGGAGGAAAGGAATTCAGAATAACAGTTGATAGTAATTTGTTAGATAATATTATTTTGGCTGATTGCTGTACAGTTAAAACAACACAACGTAAGGCTACCCAGACGCCCAGTGCGGAGTAAGAAAGAGGTCTTGGAGTCCAGCACAGTTTAGTGATTTAGCTGCTCAGACACATCTATTAAACATGGTAGCTAAGTGCAGAGCTGAATCAGGGGTGTTTGTGCAGGGAACGGTGCTGCACGCTGGCCATCCAGGACCAGAGCAGAACAGGTGACCTCTTATGTGAGACGTTTAAAATTCTGGAGTACCTGCGTTGCCCTAATTCCCTGTGTTATGTGACTGTGATGTTGAAATTAGTCTCTTTTTCAGGTTGCAAACTGTTCCCTCTTTCTGTATTTGGTTCTTTCAGGAGGAGAAGACTCGGTCTCCCTGTCAGTCTCCATCCCGGGATGCTGCAGCTCCAGGCTCTGCTCCTGCCCCTCCTCCTCCACCTGCTCCTCCTGCCCGGCCTGTCTCTTCCCCAGCACGCGCTCCCTCTCCTCCTGTTCAGCACTAGGTGAAACTTACCACATCCCTATTGACAGCTTAGTCAACATAAATTGTGACTACCATAGACCAGCAATTTAGTGCTTTTAAAATGATAAGTGCTTAAGGGCCTTATTTACTCCATTTTGCTGTGATGAGTTCATTTTCCTTATGTCAAGATCTCAACTTATGTCGTTTATCATGACAAGTTTTAAAAAGGGGGTAAAAAGCATGAAGGTATCTCAGTTATGATCTCAAAGCAGTCTGTTCAGTGGTGCGCATTATTTTTGTGTTCTATATTAAGCGAGTGTATTGTCCAGCCTATCGTCCCCATAGTGTTGGTTCAGTATGAAACTGATTGTGGTTTCACCCGAGCAAAAATGTGCATCTCTGTGGAGCGTTAAGCAGCTGCTTCCCCTTGCTTAGCGCACCATTTGGTATGCTGTGACGACCCTTAATAATAATTCACAGCTTTCTGTGAAGCCAACTTTTTGTTTGTTGTAAGATTTTGAAAAGCTTGTACTGTGTTTACAGCCTTGCATGGGTAAAACATGATACATAATCTCAATTAATGTTGTTTTGAAAAACCTAATAAACCTAAACTTATAACAGCAAAACAGTAAATAAAAGATGAAAGCACATCCAGGATTTTTAGGGCTTCAGTAGGTTTGATCTAACTAAGGGAAAGCCAGTCAGCCTTTTTTTTTTTTTTTTTAAACTCTTAATAATTAGTAGTAGCTACTACACACACTTTCTTTATACAAACAGTCAGGAATGCCTGTTAAAAATGAGTGTCATTTTATATTTACCACATTGTTATGTCCATCAGTGTATTTATTTATTTTATTTCAATATTTATTTGTGCAGCAAACACCTGCAGTTTGGAATAAAAATGTATAGAGAAATAGCATCTTCTCCTTTGCTGCTGTGATTTTCAGTTCTTGTTTCTGTAGCAGTTTCTGGCCTCAGCCTCTGCTTCACAAAGATAAATTCCTGCTCGACTAGTTTGAAATGGAAAAATTCTCCCGGCGCTGCATAACTCAGCTTTGGCCCATGTGAAATATGTGAATGTTACCATATTTGTCCTGTTTGTCCTCTCAGGACCCACTCCGCTCCATGGAGTGAGCCGGGTGGGAGACGATGCGCCCCCTCCCCCACCCACCCTATCCAGCACACACCGGCTCCGTCCCAGAACGCAGTGGGTTCGGGCACCAGGTGCCTGACGAGGAACTGCCCACTAAGTCTATCGGAGCCGCACCGTGAGCTTTACAACATCTGCGTCCAACACACTGCAGCGCCGCCTCTGAGGCACAGCTTAACAAGCCAATCAATCAGCTGTTAACAGTGACTGACAGGTCTCTCAGCCAATCAGGCAGCTGGAGCGCTAAGGCGAAGCTAAGCATTTTGGTGAGTTACTCTATTTACTTTTTAGTTCAGTCTGTCAACACCTGGACATGATATTAAACACAGCGTTTGCAGACATCTCTGAAGTAGGGTTGGATATCAAGATGCAGAAAAGTATATCACAATATCACAGCATGTCATGTGTATCATAAGAAGTTCCAGAACAAGCAACAGCGACATCATAAAAAACAGATTTAGGCAAATTACAAAAAGAAAACAATAACCATTGTGTTGTGACAACATCATAGTAAGTAGTCATTGTAGTTATTTATTTTGTTGTGTGCGCGCGCACACACAAAATGCCAACTACTTTTTTTATTCTTGTTATATTTATTCTTGTGTCTGTTAGTAGAAAGATACTTTATCACAACCTGAGAAAATGGCTTTAAACAATTTGTATAGGTGCCTAAGACTGTGCACAGTACTGTGTATGTGAGTGTGTGCTTATATACACACACAGAGACACACACACACACACACACACACACACACACACTCTCTCTCTCTCACATATATACATACATCCAAACCGTATATACATACTGATAGATAGATAGATAGATAGACAGATAGATAGATAGATAGACAGATAGATACATATGGACAGATCAGTGGATAGATCAGTCCAGCTTCACGGGAGATGCAAATAAAGCAATTTGGACCATTTCTGGTGGTCTGTTTGTCCCAAAATGTTTACACTATGTAAAGATCATGATTTTCAAATTGTATATATAAAATAAAAGACCAAGAGTTGATTTACTAATCAAGTATTAGTCAATGTCATTTATTTTTTGCTGAATTAAAAATAGTAAACTTTGGAAGCTTTTTGAAAAATATATTTGTAATAATACAGTTAGATCATATTAAACTATACATTTTTTTGGATGTTACTGAGATTTTGTTCCCTATTGAGTTGTGGTGTATGTGCCTAATGTTTCTCTTCTTTCTTTCTTTCTTTCTGTGCTTCAGTGGTAAGAAAATGGGAGAAACTCCTGTTGCTCCTTTGCAAAAATGAATGAATTGAACATGCAGAAATGGACTGAGACGCTTCAAAAATTCCAGAGGCTGAACTTATGTGACCAGAATCTTAGAGAGCTGGACTGGGCTGTCCTTGCTGCAGAAGAAATGGACTTTAATTTGCAAGAGTGACACATGCTTGGTGTTCCAGCACCCTAAAGGACACAAATATCAGTGGGCGGTTCAACAGCAGCTCAGTACGACTTGCCATGTTGTAACTGCATCACTTTTGCTGACAGTGGAAAGGATTCCTACACACCGGACTGTTATGTCACGTTTATGTTGACCTTATCTTTGACACACTCCCTGCCACTGGCACTTTTCTGTAGCCAGGGGTACAATTTTGCTCTCCATTCTGGCCTATACTTCCTTTAGTAGTGAACAGTATAAGCCACAATTAGAGTCTGCTCAGGCAGATTGTAAAACCTGTAGCACTGTCCTTATAAAACTTTGTACGATTGAAATGGGAACTTTATTAAGAGTAATTCTGGATCATTTCTATGGGTCAATTTGTCATTAAACAAATACAAAATTACGGGCAGCTGGGGTTTTCAAACAAAAAGTAATTAAAAGGTTTTATATGACCATAACAATACATTACACTAAAGTAAAGCTAACTCACATTACTGTCACTAAATCTTCAGTGCACAGTCATTGTTTACTTGCTTCATACATATATTGGAAGCAAAGTTTAATTACCATCTCTAAGAGGTTCACTGGCATACTGCAGTCCAACTGCCACAAGGGGGCAGTGCTGTCAAACCCAGCAGGCAGTGTTTTCCAACAGATCTTGGTTGTTCATTGGCACTGTTTGGTGTTTTCCCTGCTGAAGAGAGTGAACAATTAAAGATGAAATGCCCATCACTTACCAAACTCGGAACAAGCAGCTACACTGCTGGACGTATGCAGTTCTGTGGTCTTTGAGGGCATAATGAAACCACCCTGAGAAACAGCATGGCGCCATTATAAACCAATAAAAACAACACTGGGGCTTTTCAGTCCGTGACTAAACTACTGACGTATTTCTTTCGCAGGAACTGAACCCCTGTAGACTCTTTTTATTAAACACTTTAAAGTTGGGTTTGGACAGGATGTCGTATGTCCATCACCCAAGGGAGGCCCCACACAATACGGCCGGCCATAAACACTTTGGGGGATTTGATAACCGGAATAGGGCACATTGTGTGGGTAAAAAACATTCACACCCAACTGACTGGTAGGCCAGCAGCAGATAAGAGAGTCTTCTGTTCTAATATATGATCTCTAATCCATCCCTTACCCAATGCTTAACCCATTCATGTCGAAATCTGACACTTCACATGCCTGAGCACAAATTCGACATTTTTCCAAAGCAGTCAACTTATGTGGCCTCAGTCTGTTTTGGTGGGCTTTCTGATTATAATGCAGAGCAATAAAAATGATTTTGAATGAAGTATGCAAATTACATGAAATAAACACAGTAGCAGATGTTCATCTAAGGAACAACAATATAAAAGTTACTCAGAACAAGTACATCAGACTAAAGTTAGTGGACGATTGAATGGGTTCAACCGAAGGATCCACTTGAACAGAGGCAGAATGGAGTCGTGTTAAAGGGATACTCGAGTGTTTTTGTCTCAGCATCTGCAGTATACAGTGGATTACCTTCGCCAGACCCTACTGTACCAAGCAAAGAACAGAAGAACACTTGATTTAGAAATCCAATCAAAGTCAGTGGGCCAGACTGCGACAGATGCAGCAATCGGAGATTGGCTTGGAAAAACGCCAGGGTGTTCGTTTGACATTCCTCAGGTCATGTGACAGGGTTACATTTTTTCAGTCTCCTTTTACCTTGGCCTGTTCAGTACATTCACTGTCTGTCCCGTATCAGCAATAAAATGTAACTACCACAAGCTACACTTCCCACTGCTGTCCTTGACCGCGCGCTTGCTGAGCGAATCTTCTTCGTCTGAAGCCGTTTTATAAAACATTCTCAATCTTACACTTCCTTCAATGCGGCCCGTCTTACAAAACACTTCTCTGGGTAATTTTGCTGTGTCGCCAAACTGTACAGTGCAATAAACTGTATTTGCAAGTCCCTAAGGCACGGAGATGTATTTTCAAGCCAGGAAAATAAAAAGCCAAAGCCACATGAGTAACTGATTTTATTCATCATATAGTAGATACAGACAAATACAAAACAATATTGTGTGCAATATACATTAAGCTGTACAATCAGGAGCTTTGAGAAAGTCTCGGTGTAGGCCAGTGATGACACAGCAGCAACATAACGGCTCCCTGGCTGCAGTAAGAGAGGGTGTTGCTTTGCAGGCACTTGGGCTCAGGCATATGATTTTGGAAGGCCAGCTTCAAAGCAGTGGCACTCGTTGCCAGATAATGGTAGAAAAAAAAAAACAAAAACACTATTGTTGAGTTGTCTTTTTTTTTTTTTTTTTTCCAATTTACATATGTCAACGTTGAGTCTTAGCAGATCTGAGGAAACGGCCAGCTGTACGTCAGGTCCGCAGCTAAAAGGCCTCCGAAACCTACTTTAGACAAACCTTTGTTCAATTTCAACTCTTAAAAAAGTTGTTTTTGTATAGTGTAATATAGTACAGCAATTTTTTTTTTTTACAGTGCTTGCAAAGAAAAGCCCCTCTTTTCTTGCTTCGCCCACTATCTGTGCAATCAAAACACCACATCTGATTAAAATGACTTGGAGTGAGCCGGGCTGAAACCCATCCATTATTTAAAGTGTTATTTTGCATGCAAAAGAAAAGGATATGTTGTGGTTCTCGCAGTATTAGCATTTCTGATTTGTGGTCTATTATGGTAATGACTTAATAAGCCATAATCAACCACTGGAGAATGGCTGAGAGTTCTAAATCTCACGTCTTGCTGCAATAAAGACGGCTCACGATAGAGTACATAATGCGATGATCTGTGCATAAGAGTGATGCTACGAGTGAACATAATTTGGTTATTAAAGTCAGTGACAGGCTGATCTGACAATGGAAGCACGTGCAAGGCAAACGAGGGTTACATAAAATTCTAAACGAGCATCAAATAGCATTCAGTAATAAGTGAACATGAGAAACCGTAGTAATACATAGAATCTTTTTTTTTTTTTCACATTCAGTTTAAACAGATAATAAAACTGCTTTGCAGGTGAACTCTCCCCCGAGTGTCGGACCCTGCTCTATTTTAAGGCCTTTTGGTTTCAGCAGCTGCACCACAGTAACAGAGCGAGTCTCTGTTCAGTGGAGAGAGAGAGAGGAAAAAAAAAAAGAAAAAAGAAAAATCACTCATACTCAGTAAATATAGACTCCATTAATAATCTAAGGCAGAATCAGTGAAATGCACGTCTCCTCATTAGCAAAGTTAATGTGCTTGAATCAGAATCTGGGACACATCACGTGTTCACAAGAACATGAAGGTAAACGAACACAGGCATATCTGGCATATGGACGTATGAAGCTTATACATAAAATAAAGTGTTTCGTGTGAATGTTCGCAATAATCTGAGCTGAGATCTGCTCGGTGATGCACCAATTTTTGCACTTCTATGGTAATTTTTATATTTCTTTGTGAAGTACAGTTTTAAACGGCTCCACATAGGTCAGTCTCAGGTTATTTAAAATAAAAAAAATGATCTGTCAAAAGATTATTTAAAGTATACGTAAAAACACCAAATGTAGAGCTCAAATGAGATTAGTAGATGTGTTTTTTGTTTTTTTTAGTGAAGCCACCAGATTGTGATTTGTTGCTATTAAAGCTCAAGTTAAAGATATGAGAATCATACTGATTAAAAACCATTAGAAGGACAATGTGAGTTAACTGACATTTGAAACCAAAAATGTGATTATTTTTACGGAGTTCCAGAAGAGCAATGCTGGACTAATGCTAACCCTTTTAGATGCAGTCCCAGTTCCTACATTTCATAAACTTTTATATATATATTGGCACTGGCAGATATATAAGAGAAAAAAATTGGATATTAGCACTGACTCCCAGTTCCCGTATCGGTCCAGCCCCAAACAGTGGCTTGGAAGATCATATTACATGGCTTTAGTTTTCAGGCAAATACAGATTAACACTCACAAAGAATACAAAACACTCTCTGAAGTGAAGTCATATATTACGGTAATGTCCATTCACTGTGAACTGCATGGTGAACAAATGAAGTCCCTTCATGTGCGTCGGGCAGTATTTGCCAAGAGCTGCAGTTTGAACACACATGGACCCTCACTATATTGTCTAAATGTTCACCTACTGCTATAGAGGGTCCAGGCAAACATGTGCTAACTTAAGTATGATTAATTATGTTATCGTCTCCCCCCCAACTTTGTCCCCTTAATTCACATTTTTCAAAAAAGAAAGAAAGAAAAAATTGTACTAAGCCTGCAAATCTGCCCAAACGAGCGAGTGGTATTTATTCAGCAAAAAAGAGACATTAACATGTAAAACTACTTACACAATGCAGTCCATCTCTAAAGCATTTCAGAGGATGTGTTAAGGGGGGGGGGGTGTAATACGAAACACCATTGGTGCACCATTGCAGCAAGGTAACTGCTAAATGGTGTGTGTAAAGTGATCAAGCCGCCGCCACAGGGTACGATATTAAATGATTTAAAAACCTACAGTCATCTGTCAAACAACAATAACCTAAAAACCTCAACCTTCTAAATGCATGGTGCCCTCAGTGCGAGGGAGAGACTTTCACAGATTTTTGATGCCCTTATCTTTACGACTTATACTGAAATTTCACAAACTGGACCTTTACCTGTTCTTGGCTTCAAAACTGCACAGCTTTTTTCGCTCTTTTCTAGACAGGCTGAATAATTGTAGGCTGTGGTTCAAGGCACAACTTGATTCATCCATGCCCAAAAATGCAATCTTTAATGGCAACTGTTGCCAGGCTGGACAAGCATTAAAGGACTCTGGCAAAAAAAACAAAAAAAAAACAAAAACTAATAAGGCATTGTAGTGCATAACTTTAAAAAGGCCTTTACTTCATACGTGGGTGGAATAGTGTGTTTTTATCCTGTAATCGGGCTAATATTAAGAGAACATTCCATCATTATCTAGTTTCCATTAGCTGCAACAACAACTCAATGTTCTGTAGAGGCTCGGAATGTTGTAACGGCCCGATGTTGATACTTCAGGTACTTTGACAAAAACAAAAAAAAAATCCTTAATCTGTTGAATAAGATTCTTGCCGATGTTCTTTAAAGCTTATACAAACTACTAACAGTTGCGACAAAAAAAAAAAAGGCAACGGTAGGTCAGTTAAAACCAATGGAACCCAGTACAGCTGTCTCTGTGGTCAAAATCTTCTGACGGTTTAAAAGTTTAACGTTCGGTTTTCTCTACAAGAGTCAAAAAGTGAGGAATTGTATTACTAATATGATATAAAACAACAAATGTATAAATACATCAGACCCTCTACAGCAAAATACATAGAAATACTGCATGTGATCACACACACACACACACACACACACACAAACACACACACACACACCAACACGCACACACACACAGGATTGTGAAAGGGACTTTTTATCCTCCTATGGAGGAGAGTCTGTAGTCAGTGCCACTCAGTTTGGATCACAGGAGCTGCTCTGGGACGGGGGGGTTGGTTGGGGGGTCTTCACCCGGAGCAGCACTGCAGCCGAGTCCAGTGGTTACATTTTTTGGGGGGGGGGGGGGGTTGGTGTATTCACGCCAGCCTAGAGCTCATACCGTCCCGGGGAAGCTGTAATGGTTGAGCCTCTCTGGTTCTGCTATCTGCAGGCTGGGCTTGCGCTCCACCTCCTCATTCTCGCTCGTCTCGCCGTGTTCACAGATCGGAGGCCGCTCCTTGAAGAAATCCGAAACATATCGCACCTGTGGAGGAGAGCAGAGTCATTTCAAATTCAACTGGAATCAACAACGCATAGGTCAAACCTTTGTTGAAACTGATAAAAGGTGCAAATGACAGGTGGGAAGTTTAGGCACACAAGGCTGAAAAACAGGTGCACTGCATGGCCTTTTTTTGTTCAGGAAGTGTATAATGGTCAATCAGCTGTGCTAGTAAGCTTTTGTTTCCTTGCTTACTCCTCAAAAAACTGCATTAATATAAAGGTGTTGATTCAACTATATACATTCAGCAATGTTAGAGTAATGTTCAGTAATGTAGGAGCTCCTTTTGACCAAATCAGGCATAACTTATGTTTAAAACACACACACACACACACACACACACACACACACACACACACACACACACACACACACACAGCACTTGTCTTTCATTGCACAGCATGTTTTCAACTGAATAAAAAATAGATTTAATATTGAAGTTATGGTAACTCTGTTTGCTCACTAAAGCGCAGACCTGACCGCAGCCTCTACTGCAGAGGCCCCCACCCACCGGGGTCTTCTGGTACCAGGCCGCACAGAAAGACAGAATAGAAAATATTTTATTGATTATCAGAGTCTGAAAGATATTTAATTTTGAAAAAAATGCTCGTCTCAGTCACGTAATACAGTACATCAAAAATGTAGCCCAGAAGCTAGCGAAAATAGGTAAAAAAGAAACGCACTTTGTTTTTAGTTTTATCTATACCTGTCCGTGAACATCTTGTTTTACATGAAACTGGTCCGTGGCGCAAAATAATAATCAATAAAATATTGATTATTATTTATGATAATCAATAAAATATTTTCTATTCTGTCTTTCTGTGCGGCCTGGTACCAGAAGACCCCGGTGGGTGGGGGCCTCTGCAGTAGAGGCTGCGGTCAGGTCTGCGCTTTAGTGAGCAAACAGAGTTACCATAACTTCAATATTAAATCTATTTTTTATTCAGTTGAAAACATGCTGTGCAATGAAAGACAAGTGCTGTGTGTGTGTGTGTGTGTGTGTGTGTGTGTGTGTGTGTGTGTGTGTGTGTGTGTGTGTGTTTTAAACATAAGTTATGCCTGATTTGGTCAAAAGGAGCTCCTACATTACTGAACATTACTCTAACATTGCTGAATGTATATAGTTGAATCAACACCTTTATATTAATGCAGTTTTTTGAGGAGTAAGCAAGGAAACAAAAGCTTACTAGCACAGCTGATTGACCATTATACACTTCCTGAACAAAAAAAGGCCATGCAGTGCACCTGTTTTTCAGCCTTGTGTGCCTAAACTTCCCACCTGTCATTTGCACCTTTTATCAGTTTCAACAAAGGTTTGACCTATGCGTTGTTGATTCCAGTTGAATTTGAAATGACTCTGCTCTCCTCCACAGGTGCGATATGTTTCGGATTTCTTCAAGGAGCGGCCTCCGATCTGTGAACACGGCGAGACGAGCGAGAATGAGGAGGTGGAGCGCAAGCCCAGCCTGCAGATAGCAGAACCAGAGAGGCTCAACCATTACAGCTTCCCCGGGACGGTATGAGCTCTAGGCTGGCGTGAATACACCAACCCCCCCCCCCCCCCAAAAAATGTAACCACTGGACTCGGCTGCAGTGCTGCTCCGGGTGAAGACCCCCCAACCAACCCCCCCGTCCCAGAGCAGCTCCTGTGATCCAAACTGAGTGGCACTGACTACAGACTCTCCTCCATAGGAGGATAAAAAGTCCCTTTCACAATCCTGTGTGTGTGTGCGTGTTGGTGTGTGTGTGTGTGTTTGTGTGTGTGTGTGTGTGTGTGTGTGTGATCACATGCAGTATTTCTATGTATTTTGCTGTAGAGGGTCTGATGTATTTATACATTTGTTGTTTTATATCATATTAGTAATACAATTCCTCACTTTTTGACTCTTGTAGAGAAAACCGAACGTTAAACTTTTAAACCGTCAGAAGATTTTGACCACAGAGACAGCTGTACTGGGTTCCATTGGTTTTAACTGACCTACCGTTGCCTTTTTTTTTTTTGTCGCAACTGTTAGTAGTTTGTATAAGCTTTAAAGAACATCGGCAAGAATCTTATTCAACAGATTAAGGATTTTTTTTTTGTTTTTGTCAAAGTACCTGAAGTATCAACATCGGGCCGTTACAACATTCCGAGCCTCTACAGAACATTGAGTTGTTGTTGCAGCTAATGGAAACTAGATAATGATGGAATGTTCTCTTAATATTAGCCCGATTACAGGATAAAAACACACTATTCCACCCACGTATGAAGTAAAGGCCTTTTTAAAGTTATGCACTACAATGCCTTATTAGTTTTTGTTTTTTTTTTGTTTTTTTTGCCAGAGTCCTTTAATGCTTGTCCAGCCTGGCAACAGTTGCCATTAAAGATTGCATTTTTGGGCATGGATGAATCAAGTTGTGCCTTGAACCACAGCCTACAATTATTCAGCCTGTCTAGAAAAGAGCGAAAAAAGCTGTGCAGTTTTGAAGCCAAGAACAGGTAAAGGTCCAGTTTGTGAAATTTCAGTATAAGTCGTAAAGATAAGGGCATCAAAAATCTGTGAAAGTCTCTCCCTCGCACTGAGGGCACCATGCATTTAGAAGGTTGAGGTTTTTAGGTTATTGTTGTTTGACAGATGACTGTAGGTTTTTAAATCATTTAATATCGTACCCTGTGGCGGCGGCTTGATCACTTTACACACACCATTTAGCAGTTACCTTGCTGCAATGGTGCACCAATGGTGTTTCGTATTACACCCCCCCCCCCTTAACACATCCTCTGAAATGCTTTAGAGATGGACTGCATTGTGTAAGTAGTTTTACATGTTAATGTCTCTTTTTTGCTGAATAAATACCACTCGCTCGTTTGGGCAGATTTGCAGGCTTAGTACAATTTTTTCTTTCTTTCTTTTTTGAAAAATGTGAATTAAGGGGACAAAGTTGGGGGGGAGACGATAACATAATTAATCATACTTAAGTTAGCACATGTTTGCCTGGACCCTCTATAGCAGTAGGTGAACATTTAGACAATATAGTGAGGGTCCATGTGTGTTCAAACTGCAGCTCTTGGCAAATACTGCCCGACGCACATGAAGGGACTTCATTTGTTCACCATGCAGTTCACAGTGAATGGACATTACCGTAATATATGACTTCACTTCAGAGAGTGTTTTGTATTCTTTGTGAGTGTTAATCTGTATTTGCCTGAAAACTAAAGCCATGTAATATGATCTTCCAAGCCACTGTTTGGGGCTGGACCGATACGGGAACTGGGAGTCAGTGCTAATATCCAATTTTTTTCTCTTATATATCTGCCAGTGCCAATATATATATAAAAGTTTATGAAATGTAGGAACTGGGACTGCATCTAAAAGGGTTAGCATTAGTCCAGCATTGCTCTTCTGGAACTCCGTAAAAATAATCACATTTTTGGTTTCAAATGTCAGTTAACTCACATTGTCCTTCTAATGGTTTTTAATCAGTATGATTCTCATATCTTTAACTTGAGCTTTAATAGCAACAAATCACAATCTGGTGGCTTCACTAAAAAAAACAAAAAACACATCTACTAATCTCATTTGAGCTCTACATTTGGTGTTTTTACGTATACTTTAAATAATCTTTTGACAGATCATTTTTTTTATTTTAAATAACCTGAGACTGACCTATGTGGAGCCGTTTAAAACTGTACTTCACAAAGAAATATAAAAATTACCATAGAAGTGCAAAAATTGGTGCATCACCGAGCAGATCTCAGCTCAGATTATTGCGAACATTCACACGAAACACTTTATTTTATGTATAAGCTTCATACGTCCATATGCCAGATATGCCTGTGTTCGTTTACCTTCATGTTCTTGTGAACACGTGATGTGTCCCAGATTCTGATTCAAGCACATTAACTTTGCTAATGAGGAGACGTGCATTTCACTGATTCTGCCTTAGATTATTAATGGAGTCTATATTTACTGAGTATGAGTGATTTTTCTTTTTTCTTTTTTTTTTTCCTCTCTCTCTCTCCACTGAACAGAGACTCGCTCTGTTACTGTGGTGCAGCTGCTGAAACCAAAAGGCCTTAAAATAGAGCAGGGTCCGACACTCGGGGGAGAGTTCACCTGCAAAGCAGTTTTATTATCTGTTTAAACTGAATGTGAAAAAAAAAAAAAGATTCTATGTATTACTACGGTTTCTCATGTTCACTTATTACTGAATGCTATTTGATGCTCGTTTAGAATTTTATGTAACCCTCGTTTGCCTTGCACGTGCTTCCATTGTCAGATCAGCCTGTCACTGACTTTAATAACCAAATTATGTTCACTCGTAGCATCACTCTTATGCACAGATCATCGCATTATGTACTCTATCGTGAGCCGTCTTTATTGCAGCAAGACGTGAGATTTAGAACTCTCAGCCATTCTCCAGTGGTTGATTATGGCTTATTAAGTCATTACCATAATAGACCACAAATCAGAAATGCTAATACTGCGAGAACCACAACATATCCTTTTCTTTTGCATGCAAAATAACACTTTAAATAATGGATGGGTTTCAGCCCGGCTCACTCCAAGTCATTTTAATCAGATGTGGTGTTTTGATTGCACAGATAGTGGGCGAAGCAAGAAAAGAGGGGCTTTTCTTTGCAAGCACTGTAAAAAAAAAAAATTGCTGTACTATATTACACTATACAAAAACAACTTTTTTAAGAGTTGAAATTGAACAAAGGTTTGTCTAAAGTAGGTTTCGGAGGCCTTTTAGCTGCGGACCTGACGTACAGCTGGCCGTTTCCTCAGATCTGCTAAGACTCAACGTTGACATATGTAAATTGGAAAAAAAAAAAAAAAAAAGACAACTCAACAATAGTGTTTTTGTTTTTTTTTTTCTACCATTATCTGGCAACGAGTGCCACTGCTTTGAAGCTGGCCTTCCAAAATCATATGCCTGAGCCCAAGTGCCTGCAAAGCAACACCCTCTCTTACTGCAGCCAGGGAGCCGTTATGTTGCTGCTGTGTCATCACTGGCCTACACCGAGACTTTCTCAAAGCTCCTGATTGTACAGCTTAATGTATATTGCACACAATATTGTTTTGTATTTGTCTGTATCTACTATATGATGAATAAAATCAGTTACTCATGTGGCTTTGGCTTTTTATTTTCCTGGCTTGAAAATACATCTCCGTGCCTTAGGGACTTGCAAATACAGTTTATTGCACTGTACAGTTTGGCGACACAGCAAAATTACCCAGAGAAGTGTTTTGTAAGACGGGCCGCATTGAAGGAAGTGTAAGATTGAGAATGTTTTATAAAACGGCTTCAGACGAAGAAGATTCGCTCAGCAAGCGCGCGGTCAAGGACAGCAGTGGGAAGTGTAGCTTGTGGTAGTTACATTTTATTGCTGATACGGGACAGACAGTGAATGTACTGAACAGGCCAAGGTAAAAGGAGACTGAAAAAATGTAACCCTGTCACATGACCTGAGGAATGTCAAACGAACACCCTGGCGTTTTTCCAAGCCAATCTCCGATTGCTGCATCTGTCGCAGTCTGGCCCACTGACTTTGATTGGATTTCTAAATCAAGTGTTCTTCTGTTCTTTGCTTGGTACAGTAGGGTCTGGCGAAGGTAATCCACTGTATACTGCAGATGCTGAGACAAAAACACTCGAGTATCCCTTTAACACGACTCCATTCTGCCTCTGTTCAAGTGGATCCTTCGGTTGAACCCATTCAATCGTCCACTAACTTTAGTCTGATGTACTTGTTCTGAGTAACTTTTATATTGTTGTTCCTTAGATGAACATCTGCTACTGTGTTTATTTCATGTAATTTGCATACTTCATTCAAAATCATTTTTATTGCTCTGCATTATAATCAGAAAGCCCACCAAAACAGACTGAGGCCACATAAGTTGACTGCTTTGGAAAAATGTCGAATTTGTGCTCAGGCATGTGAAGTGTCAGATTTCGACATGAATGGGTTAAGCATTGGGTAAGGGATGGATTAGAGATCATATATTAGAACAGAAGACTCTCTTATCTGCTGCTGGCCTACCAGTCAGTTGGGTGTGAATGTTTTTTACCCACACAATGTGCCCTATTCCGGTTATCAAATCCCCCAAAGTGTTTATGGCCGGCCGTATTGTGTGGGGCCTCCCTTGGGTGATGGACATACGACATCCTGTCCAAACCCAACTTTAAAGTGTTTAATAAAAAGAGTCTACAGGGGTTCAGTTCCTGCGAAAGAAATACGTCAGTAGTTTAGTCACGGACTGAAAAGCCCCAGTGTTGTTTTTATTGGTTTATAATGGCGCCATGCTGTTTCTCAGGGTGGTTTCATTATGCCCTCAAAGACCACAGAACTGCATACGTCCAGCAGTGTAGCTGCTTGTTCCGAGTTTGGTAAGTGATGGGCATTTCATCTTTAATTGTTCACTCTCTTCAGCAGGGAAAACACCAAACAGTGCCAATGAACAACCAAGATCTGTTGGAAAACACTGCCTGCTGGGTTTGACAGCACTGCCCCCTTGTGGCAGTTGGACTGCAGTATGCCAGTGAACCTCTTAGAGATGGTAATTAAACTTTGCTTCCAATATATGTATGAAGCAAGTAAACAATGACTGTGCACTGAAGATTTAGTGACAGTAATGTGAGTTAGCTTTACTTTAGTGTAATGTATTGTTATGGTCATATAAAACCTTTTAATTACTTTTTGTTTGAAAACCCCAGCTGCCCGTAATTTTGTATTTGTTTAATGACAAATTGACCCATAGAAATGATCCAGAATTACTCTTAATAAAGTTCCCATTTCAATCGTACAAAGTTTTATAAGGACAGTGCTACAGGTTTTACAATCTGCCTGAGCAGACTCTAATTGTGGCTTATACTGTTCACTACTAAAGGAAGTATAGGCCAGAATGGAGAGCAAAATTGTACCCCTGGCTACAGAAAAGTGCCAGTGGCAGGGAGTGTGTCAAAGATAAGGTCAACATAAACGTGACATAACAGTCCGGTGTGTAGGAATCCTTTCCACTGTCAGCAAAAGTGATGCAGTTACAACATGGCAAGTCGTACTGAGCTGCTGTTGAACCGCCCACTGATATTTGTGTCCTTTAGGGTGCTGGAACACCAAGCATGTGTCACTCTTGCAAATTAAAGTCCATTTCTTCTGCAGCAAGGACAGCCCAGTCCAGCTCTCTAAGATTCTGGTCACATAAGTTCAGCCTCTGGAATTTTTGAAGCGTCTCAGTCCATTTCTGCATGTTCAATTCATTCATTTTTGCAAAGGAGCAACAGGAGTTTCTCCCATTTTCTTACCACTGAAGCACAGAAAGAAAGAAAGAAAGAAGAGAAACATTAGGCACATACACCACAACTCAATAGGGAACAAAATCTCAGTAACATCCAAAAAAATGTATAGTTTAATATGATCTAACTGTATTATTACAAATATATTTTTCAAAAAGCTTCCAAAGTTTACTATTTTTAATTCAGCAAAAAATAAATGACATTGACTAATACTTGATTAGTAAATCAACTCTTGGTCTTTTATTTTATATATACAATTTGAAAATCATGATCTTTACATAGTGTAAACATTTTGGGACAAACAGACCACCAGAAATGGTCCAAATTGCTTTATTTGCATCTCCCGTGAAGCTGGACTGATCTATCCACTGATCTGTCCATATGTATCTATCTGTCTATCTATCTATCTATCTGTCTATCTATCTATCTATCTATCAGTATGTATATACGGTTTGGATGTATGTATATATGTGAGAGAGAGAGAGTGTGTGTGTGTGTGTGTGTGTGTGTGTGTGTGTCTCTGTGTGTGTATATAAGCACACACTCACATACACAGTACTGTGCACAGTCTTAGGCACCTATACAAATTGTTTAAAGCCATTTTCTCAGGTTGTGATAAAGTATCTTTCTACTAACAGACACAAGAATAAATATAACAAGAATAAAAAAAGTAGTTGGCATTTTGTGTGTGCGCGCGCACACAACAAAATAAATAACTACAATGACTACTTACTATGATGTTGTCACAACACAATGGTTATTGTTTTCTTTTTGTAATTTGCCTAAATCTGTTTTTTATGATGTCGCTGTTGCTTGTTCTGGAACTTCTTATGATACACATGACATGCTGTGATATTGTGATATACTTTTCTGCATCTTGATATCCAACCCTACTTCAGAGATGTCTGCAAACGCTGTGTTTAATATCATGTCCAGGTGTTGACAGACTGAACTAAAAAGTAAATAGAGTAACTCACCAAAATGCTTAGCTTCGCCTTAGCGCTCCAGCTGCCTGATTGGCTGAGAGACCTGTCAGTCACTGTTAACAGCTGATTGATTGGCTTGTTAAGCTGTGCCTCAGAGGCGGCGCTGCAGTGTGTTGGACGCAGATGTTGTAAAGCTCACGGTGCGGCTCCGATAGACTTAGTGGGCAGTTCCTCGTCAGGCACCTGGTGCCCGAACCCACTGCGTTCTGGGACGGAGCCGGTGTGTGCTGGATAGGGTGGGTGGGGGAGGGGGCGCATCGTCTCCCACCCGGCTCACTCCATGGAGCGGAGTGGGTCCTGAGAGGACAAACAGGACAAATATGGTAACATTCACATATTTCACATGGGCCAAAGCTGAGTTATGCAGCGCCGGGAGAATTTTTCCATTTCAAACTAGTCGAGCAGGAATTTATCTTTGTGAAGCAGAGGCTGAGGCCAGAAACTGCTACAGAAACAAGAACTGAAAATCACAGCAGCAAAGGAGAAGATGCTATTTCTCTATACATTTTTATTCCAAACTGCAGGTGTTTGCTGCACAAATAAATATTGAAATAAAATAAATAAATACACTGATGGACATAACAATGTGGTAAATATAAAATGACACTCATTTTTAACAGGCATTCCTGACTGTTTGTATAAAGAAAGTGTGTGTAGTAGCTACTACTAATTATTAAGAGTTTAAAAAAAAAAAAAAAAAGGCTGACTGGCTTTCCCTTAGTTAGATCAAACCTACTGAAGCCCTAAAAATCCTGGATGTGCTTTCATCTTTTATTTACTGTTTTGCTGTTATAAGTTTAGGTTTATTAGGTTTTTCAAAACAACATTAATTGAGATTATGTATCATGTTTTACCCATGCAAGGCTGTAAACACAGTACAAGCTTTTCAAAATCTTACAACAAACAAAAAGTTGGCTTCACAGAAAGCTGTGAATTATTATTAAGGGTCGTCACAGCATACCAAATGGTGCGCTAAGCAAGGGGAAGCAGCTGCTTAACGCTCCACAGAGATGCACATTTTTGCTCGGGTGAAACCACAATCAGTTTCATACTGAACCAACACTATGGGGACGATAGGCTGGACAATACACTCGCTTAATATAGAACACAAAAATAATGCGCACCACTGAACAGACTGCTTTGAGATCATAACTGAGATACCTTCATGCTTTTTACCCCCTTTTTAAAACTTGTCATGATAAACGACATAAGTTGAGATCTTGACATAAGGAAAATGAACTCATCACAGCAAAATGGAGTAAATAAGGCCCTTAAGCACTTATCATTTTAAAAGCACTAAATTGCTGGTCTATGGTAGTCACAATTTATGTTGACTAAGCTGTCAATAGGGATGTGGTAAGTTTCACCTAGTGCTGAACAGGAGGAGAGGGAGCGCGTGCTGGGGAAGAGACAGGCCGGGCAGGAGGAGCAGGTGGAGGAGGAGGGGCAGGAGCAGAGCCTGGAGCTGCAGCATCCCGGGATGGAGACTGACAGGGAGACCGAGTCTTCTCCTCCTGAAAGAACCAAATACAGAAAGAGGGAACAGTTTGCAACCTGAAAAAGAGACTAATTTCAACATCACAGTCACATAACACAGGGAATTAGGGCAACGCAGGTACTCCAGAATTTTAAACGTCTCACATAAGAGGTCACCTGTTCTGCTCTGGTCCTGGATGGCCAGCGTGCAGCACCGTTCCCTGCACAAACACCCCTGATTCAGCTCTGCACTTAGCTACCATGTTTAATAGATGTGTCTGAGCAGCTAAATCACTAAACTGTGCTGGACTCCAAGACCTCTTTCTTACTCCGCACTGGGCGTCTGGGTAGCCTTACGTTGTGTTGTTTTAACTGTACAGCAATCAGCCAAAATAATATTATCTAACAAATTACTATCAACTGTTATTCTGAATTCCTTTCCTCCTAATACTAAGGCCCACCTCACATTTGCATTTTACAAACCAAAAATAGTCTTATTTTTACATTTTCCAGTCCATAAACAGTTTTTGCCACTGTGCCAACACTTTTAAAACATATGAGCACATTAGTTCTGTTTCAACTGGCTGCCCTGTATTTTGTCTGCATCTAAAAATTCTTCTTATTACTTCAGCATGAATATGTAGCACTAAGCCGCTAAACTATTGGCTGATTGTAAATGCATTTGTAAATTATGAAAACTAAATTATTAAAAAGGGCCGCTTTGCAGTTTAACTTCCATTTATGGACTGGGGAGTGAATGGTATATTTTGAGAGGTCTCCCCTATGGCACATCAGTTTTCAGCCTACCAGGCTGGTTGCAAAAATATGTTTTCTCTGCAAGAGAACTGGAGTTCACGCATTGTCCAATCTGTTGAAATCATTAGGAGGAGTGAGCTAACTGACCTTAGTCCTAACTGACACTAATGACAGGATGCATCTTTCTTTACCACTTGCCCAGGATGTGCTGCAGACTCTTCTAACAACCAGTCTGCATTGTTTTTCTATGTTATTACTGAATAATGAGCCTTAGGGATGTTACAAGCCTGGGAATTTACTAGTCTTCGGGAGAGCTGTTTTTATACAAAGCTCTTCTTTTGCACTGTTGCACTGTACAGTCTATTCCATTTATAGTCCATTTGTTGTTTACATGCATATAGCACACCGCGTGTACCTGGGTGGGGCTCTTGCGGTGGCCAGGTGTGTGTGGGTGGGAGAAGGGGGAGGAGGGTGAGTGGGCTTCTCTGGACGCGTTCCTGCGCTGTACTGGGGAGCTATCCAGGCCATTCCCATCGGCTGACCTAGGGGATCCTGCAGGAGACACGCTCTTCTACAGGACAATAAACAGGAGAGATACAACAGAACAAGCCAGCGAATTATGATAGTCTCTACTGTCATAACATTACAATATGTTCAGGGTACAGGCTATTACTACACACTGAATTTCAGTAATTAATTTGCAATGGCGGTGCGGGTGGTGGTGGCCTAGTGGGTAGGACACTAGCCTCTGGACCAAGAGGTCATGGGTTCAAATCCTACCTTCAGCATACCACCACTGGTTTCCTGAGCAAGACCCTTAACCCCAAGTTGCTCCAGGGAGACTGCCCCCCCGTAGATAGGGAATGTAAGTCGCTTTGGATAAAAATGTCTGCTAAATGTAATTGTAATTGTAAATGTAAATGCAATGGCAATAAAATGCAAGTCTATGGACAAATCTGTTCCAGCAACAGATCTTTCAAGTGCCAGACTCTCACTTACATTTACATTTATGGCATTTAACAGACGCTTTTATTCAAAGTGACTTCCATTCCGTAACTACAGGGGGCAGTCTCCCTGGAGCAACTTGGGGTTAAGTGTCTTGCTCAGGAACCCAGTGGTGGTTTGCTGAAGGCAGGATTCGAACCCATGACCTCTTGGTCCACCACCCCTCTGTACTGTAACATATATATGCGCGCGTGAGTGTGTGTGTGTGTGTGTGTGTACACTGTAATACACTGAAACTATGGCGGTCACCGTCAATTACATTAATAATGGCATAATCTACAAATTATTAATATTTTTGTTCTATTCTTGTGAAGCACAGTGAATGACTTTTGTGTCTGATAATGGGCTATATAAATAAACTTGTTTTGACTTGACAAATGCTTTTTTGGACTATGTTAGCTAGGAAGACTTTTGGCATAAAATGCACATAAACGTGTAAAACTGGTTCTGTTTCGTACTGTAAGAGCAGAGTTAGATTTCAAAATATGCATTCTTATTGTGCAATCTGTCAACTAAGCATTCATGAAGAAGCTATTTTCTTATTCTTATGAACAGGATTTTTTTTAATTCAGTTTGACTGGGTGATCATGACAGCCCTGACTGTGACCTCTCATTCTGTGGTCTCAATGCCAGTAGACACCGCAGTAATGCTTCTTGCAGCGGATGAAAGAGTTTCTGTTCTGAACTGTAAGTAGAGAAAGCAGCTAACTGCAGCAGTTCCTGACAGAGGCATTAAATATAGACACAATGTTGACGGCAGGCCAAGGCCGTAGAGGAAGAGGCAAGAACAGAATATTCAGGCCATACCTCTTTAGTGCTGTCCCGTCTCAGACTGTCCTCATTCTTGTCCACCTCGCTGTCCTGTGGGAAGATGCAAAATGCCATCAATTCCTCTTCTTTCATCAGCCTGTATATGTCTATATAAGGAATTATACTGCACAGTGGGCATACTAAAAAAAGCTTCATTTTTAGTTGGTGATAAACAGGAAATGGTTTTGAGTTAGAAAAGTCATGCTTTTTGGCCATGTTGACATCAAAGCAAACAGAAAGAAAAACAGAAGTGCAGACACCAATCTGTTTTAAAATGTAAATCCAATGTAATGATATAACAACGTAGCGATGCAATTACCTATATATTCATTATGTATTTCCACCAAAACTAATGTCATGGAAATGTATCGCACGCCGAAGTGACAGTAATAACAACTCCACACTTCTAACTACTTTAAAAGGATCAAAGAGTGTTTCCCTGGGCAAATATAAGTGTAAACATGGAAAATGAATCACTGTCAGCTATGTTATTTAGCCCAGGATGTGGCATGGTGTTTGCTGGGAACCAGTGCCCATAGCTAATCCCACTGTGCCGTCATCATGATGACTGTTAGTGAAGGAACATATGTGTGTGTATGTGTGTGTGTGTGTGTGTGTGTGTGTGTGTATGTGTGTGATTGGCTGATGGACAACATGTGTATTTGTTTTAGTAGATTTTCCGGACAAAAACATATTCTAATGTTGTCGGAAAATCAGCGAAAAACAGGGATGGCTAACCTACAGGACCAAACAAATGCTTCTGACTTTTTTCCTACAAACTACAAAAGCTCAGCAGACCAAGACATTTTGGACAACGCCATGCTTTCCACTTTGTGGACACAGTTTAGAGAAGAACCTTTTCTATTCCAGCATGACTGTGCCCTAGTGCACAAAGTAAGTTCCATAAAGACATGGTTGGATGAGTTTGGTGTGGAAGAATTTGACTGTCCCACATAGAGCCCTGACCTCAACCACATCAAACACCTCTGGGATGAACTGGTATGATTGTGATTGTGAGCCAGGCATTCTCGTCCAACATCAGCGCCTGACCTCATAAATGCTCTACAGAATGAATGGGCACAAATTCCCACAGAAACTGAAAATTCTTGTGGAAATCCTTCAAAGCTCTTACAGCTGCAAAGGGGGGGAACAACTCCATATTAAAGACTGGAGTCTTGGATTTGAGTGCAATGGATTGGAAAAACTGCAATGGAAAAACTATGGATTTGAGTGCAATGTCAATTAGGGCTGCAACTATCAAATATTTTTGGAATCGAGTATTCTGATGATTTTTTTTAACGATTAATCGAGTAAATGGATAAAATCATACTATTGTGTTTTTAAACAACTATATCCATAGTGTGTAATGTAACATTAAAGGCCTCTTAAAATGAGCACGGACTTTCCGAACCGCGTTGCTCTGCGGGGCAAGCACTCAGACACTTCAAACTCCACAGGCGACAGGTCTCCAGGAGACCTTTCCAATGAGACCAAGCATGAACCGGAGTAACGGGCACACGACCCTCCGCACTCCGTGCGGCGTTGCTCCGTGGGGCAAGCACTCAGGCATACCAAGCTCCACGGGCTGATGGGGGGGGACCCAACTGCCCTGTTGTGGGGGCACTACAGCTGGAGTCGGGGGCAAGCTATCTTCCCCTAAGGCACCCGGACTGGCTAGCGACATACCTGACTCTCGTCTCATATCCCCAGTTAAAGTCCGGATGCACTCCTCTAACGCTGAAACCTTCTCCGTCAGAAACTTCATACTGAAACTTACTGTTTATCGGACCAGTCGTTTCTCGTCTTTGGGCAGATGACTTTGTAGACCGATGGAAATAGTTTAATAATTGTCCAAAACGTTAAGTTAACTCACTAGTAAGTTATAATTAGTGACTTTTAGTCACCGGCGGCTACACTGCACTAGGCTGTCCGCCTTACGCAGTGTAAAGTGGTCCCACACTTTAGACGTTTTCTGACTTTTACGCACACCGGTATCTTCATTTTCCGCCATTTCCATTTCCAGAGAGCAAAAATAAACACGCCGTCTTAAATCTTTGAAATGCGTGTCAGATATAACAGTCCGTGTGAAACAGTGATGCCGGAGCTGCGCAGTAGTCTACAAAGCGAGAGCGATACGATAGCAGAGACATTTTAAATAGATGGACTTTGGTGACATAAATTAAACGCAGCCTCGAGGCAAAGATTTTGCCTCAATCATTTTTTGTAATCAAATTATTCGAGTTACTCAAATATTAGTTTCAGCCCTAATATCAATAAAGTACATGTTGGTGTAATGATCAGGCATCCCAATACTTTTGTCTATATATTGTAGACACAACATATATGGAATGTATGAATGACCCCACATTGTCGCAAGGTGTAAAAACAAACGTGTGAGTGAGGGAGCTTTACCCGGGCTGTGTTAATACTGGATTTCTCCTCCGTGTTACTCCTCTTGCTGTCAGCTTCAGCCTCCGGAGGGCAGGTTAAAGAGAGAGGCAGCCTCTGCCCCACAGACTGACCCATCACAGACAAGTCCGCAAAACACTGTCCAACACAGGAGTACATAATGGCAAATTTATACGGTTTCCTAGTATATGAAGCACATATAACACCTTGCAATACCTAAATGCTATTCTATGTATACACATACACTACAGACCAAAAGTATGTAAGTTGAAAAACTGCCAAAAAATGGAATAACTGCCTATCCAGTCTTTTCCATGTTTACATCAGTCTTAAAAGCATAGTAACAAAAACAGCCTGTTTAATTCTAGAGGATAAAGAACGGTTATAAAATGGTAGCGTAAAAATGAACTACAGTTTCTTTTGGAATGCTGCTGAGGACACTCCAATGTGTTTCTGTATATATATCCAGTGTTCATACATACAATGTCTATATTTATATTTTTGTATTAGTTGTAAAGTGTACTAAATTGAACTAAGACAAAATATAAGCCAAATGCAAGAAAGAGGATTTTTAAAATAGGACAAAATATACGTTTTGGGGGGTTCAAGTAAAGTTTAGCATTGAAAACACTGCCATATATTCAATTGGCTTGCAGTGATGTAGTCTTATTCTACTGGCTTCTATGGGTAAAAGCCTACATGGACTTTGCTGATAACAAACCCTCACATTCAGCAGAATTCTTTTAAAGACTCCTAATTTGACCCATCTGTTAAGTAACACTTTAATTTTCTGATATTAATTATAAGACCTACTCGTAGACTACTAGTTATCATTTACTACGAACCTACAGTGACAGCAAGGAACTAAACTGTGGGCCTACATACGGACCCTTAGATTTTAAAGAGCTAGTCAAACCTTTTAACAGCATGTGACTGAAATAATTCGATGGAAATATGATTAGAGCAGCAAAACACTCAACAGGAGCTAAACTCTTCTTTGTTGGGAACTACTGCTATCCACATTTTGTTAAACCTTCCCATCCTGGCTTCATGAACATATTGCTGTCTGTCTTATCTTCAAAATACCATTTTTCCACAAAGTTAGTGTTGTTTTCAACCTTTTGAGCTGGATCGATTCTTTAATGGCGTAACACATAACTGCCTATAGCACACACACTACTCACACATTACCACTTCACTGTAATAGCCAATGGAAAACTGGACATAAACAATCTAAGCACCACAGTGCTGAAATAAACCCTAAAGCCATGCAGGCTCCATTTAGCCCACTGACTGATGGTCCTGTGGGGACTCCCAACTCGTTGCAAAAGCGGTCACACATACATAAAGCACAAAATCAATACAGGCCATGGACTCGGGCTGCATTATACAGGGCCATTCACATGGTAGAATGCTGAGTTTATATAAGTAACACGGCCAAATCATCCCTAATGTAAGTCATTCATCTACACTCTGACACTCTCGCTGATATTTAGGACCATAATTGACACTTACCCTATTTGGTCCACCATCTGGAACAATACAGAAAAGTTTAAAATTTATTTCAATAGTCATTACACATTCATATGTCAACATATGAGTTTAAGCTCATAATCTTCTAGCATAAACAAATATAATGTAACTGTCATAAGAAAAACTAACACACTAAATTATTATTTTCTTAGATGTGTTTTAAAAACTGCCAGCTGCACTTTATATATCTCATGACAAATGGACCAACAAAAACACTTACAATTACTTCTATACTATCCAAAATCCTTAGATGTTTTTTTAAACCTGTTTTATTATTTAGCTATTAATCTAATTACAATTTCTATAGTAATAATGAATACATACATTATAATTAGAAAGTAAATGATAAGTTATGTAGTTATAAGAATTGAATATGCCCACATATGAAGTTAATAATATTTTTTATGCCTTCCATAAATGTATCATTTTTCATTATGACTGTAACAACAGACAAATAAATGAAAAAATTGACATCACTTTGTGTTTTACCTCTTGGATCCACAGAATCAGGGTGAGTGATGTCATCTTTGGGCGCTAGATGTGGTGGGAAAGGGAAGGCTGCTGGCAGGGCCATGAGCCCCCCTGCTCCCAGCGACAAGCCTGAGGGGTGTGGCGTCAGAGGGAAGCCTGGGGCATGATGGGAGAGATGCTGCAGCTGCTGTTGCTGCAGGGGGAGACAAAGAGAGAGGGAGAATGTCACCAGCCGCTCGAATGGAAATGATTTACTACAGTAGTCCCCATTATATTGATGATATTTAACAGGCACAATCTAACTCTTGCCCTCAAGTGGCAGGCGAAGCGCTCATGATAATTTAGTTTTTTTACTGGACTAATGAATGACCATATATAATTTAGTTTTTGTAGTGGAATATCACAGATAACAAATTAGCATTGAGAACAGCAATTTATAAGGTTACATCATCAGAAATGTTGATCTCAAAACAAGAAAAAACTACTACGACTGGTACGACTACTACGACTATCAGCTATTGGTTAGAGGTAATTCAGTGTCTTTTTTGCGTCTTGAGCTGTTGCCGCAAAAAGAAGCATGTTACTAGGGGTGGGTGATTTAAAAAAAATATATCACAATATCTCAAGGCATTTTCGCAATACATTCAGCATTTCACACACTGCACTGCAATAATCCAGTCAAACAGGTCTAATTAAGCTCTCACTGTAATGAAATATGCAGCTGTTCAGAATACTTTACATACTGACAATATCCACATTATGTTCAGAAAAGTGTACTCTGACACAATGTGATATCATTTATCAAGATATGTTAAGTATCATACTGTCCGACCAATTACCTTTCCGTGGAAAAAATGGAGTTCGTTATCCAGTTTTATTAAGAATATGTAATTACTATTTGTTCATTTCAATATTAATGCTGACCGGATCAAACAGATCAACTCAGTGTTATTTCTTCTTGAAAATGCTGTGATGTACAGATGAGATGAAAGCCATAGATGGATCAGTCATCAAGCTGATGCTTTACTGACAGGATTTAAAAAGGCTTATACAGCATTATGGATGTGATTGGTTAGACTAGAACTATAATGATGTGTGACTGGTCAGGTGGATGAAAAGAAAGAGGTGACTGACCCCTATGATGGCATTCAGGTCAGCCATGCTCACATGTTTGGATCTCTCGACCGCTTGGGCAACCTGGTGCTGATGCTGCATAACACACACACACACACACACACACACACACACACACACACACACACCACATTAGAATACACATCACCGACCTCACAGCACCAAATAGGTTAAAGCCTCCCTTAATCGCTCAATATTGTCAGAATGGGAAAATGGGAATCTCTGATACTGATCACCACTTTGCGCATTCTGAATGTGTTGGTCTATGATCTGTTATTATCTGTTCCTGTAAAAATTATTACCACTGAAAATCATGTCTAATGATGGTTCTTTAAAGAAGGGGAGGGGGCACACAGACATAACCCTCAATATTTAAGCATCAAAGGAATACTTCTACATTTTCCAACTAAATGACTATCGGCTGCATAACTTACACGTTTCCCTCTATTTGGTGTGAGAACATAAACTGGGATAAACTCAAACCCCCCTTATTTAAAAGGATTAATTGCTGAAACATCATCCATTGCTTTACATTATAAGCACGTTTTGAGCATATTCTATTAATTGATTATATGCTTCAGAAGAAACAGACAGAGATTTGATCGAAAAACACTGACGTGTCCCTTTAATGCTAAGCTACATGTGACACTGAAACGAAGTCTGTAGAGGATGGATCACTTTAAAAGGACCATTTACATCAGTTCAGCCACACAAATACATCTCTCACTATTGCTCCCTCTCCTACTGGGTTCTTCCAAGGTATTATGGCTACAAAAATCCCCAGACGCTCTCTGTGTGCCTGGTAAAAAAGAGCTGTATGAAATATTGATTGATTAAAGGGGCGGAGATCAGACTGTTGATGACCGGCTCTCTCGTAAATAATTAACATCCAAATAGCCTTGAGGAGGAGGAGAAAGAGCAAGCTCTATAGAAAGCCACACTTTAAGGCTGGGCTGTTACTGGTTTATGTGTTTATGTGTGCGGATCTGTGCCGCAATAGTTTCACTCACATACCTCTTGGGACAAGAGAGGGATGATCTGCGTGCATATAGCGCTGAGACGCTTTACAATCTCTGCCTGTAGGGAGAACATAAACACACATGTATAGCTCAGGCAAAACCCATGAACGAGCAGAAGGCACAGTAAACATGACCATAGGGGGCCAAGCACCAGTAAGCGGTACTGCTCCGGTCAGCATCCTTCTGAAGTGCTTTATGTATGTTTAGTAGCTCGAATATGCCACCGATTGTGGCAAAGTACCCTTTCAAGTACGCACCCGTTGGCTGCTGCCCCCTAGTGGACATTTAAATACACTGTTCCTCGTTTGACTACACTTAGTGCCTTACAAAGCATGAACCAGCCCCTCGGAGTCAGAGGTGTGTGTGTACTCTCAGCCAAGCATACCTATACACCTTCACTCGCAACACACGGTAAAGCAAGCAGACACAAACACATACAAACATGCACATGTTCTCTCACACATGCACACACACACACACCACCAGAGGCGGTTCCACAGCTTTTCCACATTGACCCACATACACCCTCAAATCCAGATGGCCTGGAAAAAGAGAAAATCACCAGGGGTCTTATCTGGATTAGCCCACTGTATGTTTGTATGTACGTGTGTGTGTGTGTGTGTGTGTGTGTGTGTGTGTGTGTGTACATAAATATGCATGAATGTAAGCATGAATATGTATGTATTTAGAGATATGTGTGTGTGTGTGTGTGTGTGTGTGTGTCTGTGCTCTGTGTCCTACAGCACTCAAGCCTGGGAGTTAAGAGGAAAAGTGCCTTTAAAGTAAACCTACAAACCAGAAGCAGACACAGTTAAACTTCACCTTACCTATTTTGGAAACAATTGCAATAGCTTAGCCTATAGTGAACTGAAACCAGACACTTCGGTTAGATAATACATCCTACTTCTTTACATGAGCTGAGGCCTCAAAACCTTTTAATTCAACAAAATAAATGGAAAATACTTAGTATTAGCCTATTAAAAACTTGAAAGAAAAAATAAACGCATCCAGCAAGGATAAGCACTTTACTATACATCAAAAGAGTACAAATGAATCGAGTGAATTGCAGTTATCGTTTATCAGGATTTTAGTGGGAGGAGAAATAATTCTCATCCACTGCCAGGCCTCACCCAACAAATAATTCTGTGGCTCTGAGCTCCTTATTTCAGAGTCACATATTTCAGATGATTCATCAAACTTGTTGTGCCTTCATACCAGCTTCTTATTGTAAATGCTGCACGATGCATTTTTCTCTTCATCTGATAATTTAAGACAGACTCACATGCATGACTTCGAAGAATCTGTGCTCTTTTAGCTTCAGTGACTGTCCAAAAATAGGTGCTGTTTATTTTGCACTCTAAAATGAGGTGACATGGACTCAATAACTAAGCATTTTGTGGCCTAAAACAAACATGAAGCCTACAAACACCGGTGTAGCAAACATCCTCAGGTCAGTTCTACTCATGTTAAACTAAATGTGCACAAGAGAAGCAAAACAAAAATAAGGAGAATATATATCTTCCATAGTTACAAATTCAGAATTAAACACTGAAGAACTAAGTGTGCCCACACAGCAAGAGGAATAAAATGTGACAATTAATAACATATTTCTCCAAAAGGTATTTTGTCAAAGGAACTTACCTGTTTCTGCATCTCAATGTTCAAGCCGTAGGACATCTCATAATACTAAAAACAACAAACACAAAAATACTTAGTTATGAAATACTTAGGAAATGTGTTTTGATTGCCATCCTAATTAAAATAGTTCTCATTACCATCAGAAATAGTATACAATAACCTGACCAAGTTCAAAGTTGTATCCCATCTATGGGACAGCTGCAAAGTGTGAGTTTTTAAGGGAACACACCCTCTTATTACTCAGTTCTCACACAAATTCCCCATCATTTAAAAATGTGTGATCCTTCTTCTTCTTTAACATTTAACCAGATCAATTACAGACAATATGTTTGAAATGAGGTCTGAACCTTTCATCTTTTGTAATTTGTCTGTTTTTGGTATCAAAAGGTTGTGCGGAAGTACCAAAAAAATCCTCTAAATACTGCAGAAGGTACATGTGTGAGCCCGTGGAGTGATCTAAGCATTTTCATTTTCAAATTAGGGCTTAGCACATTAATGCGTTATTATCGCGTTAACGCGTTATTTACTTAACGCCGACAATCATTTTATCGCACGTTAACGCAGGTTTTTAAAAAATCTTTTTAATTTGAAAGTCTGCTGCTTTTTGTGCTCATATGTGCACACAGCGCTCTAGGTCTCACCTGGTTTTCTATATGGACAAAAGTAATGGGACGCCTGACCACCACGGAAACCAGCCGACAGGTGTAGCGCTCACATTACATGGACAAAAGTAATGGATCAGCTGGTTTTCATGGTTACAACAAAAATGATACTGCATTCGCATACATAGACTTTCATACAGAGTTGGTCCCCCTTTGCAGCAGCTATAATGCTCTGGACTCTGAGAGTAACTTGTTTTTCTATAACAAACTGGATAAAACGTGAACGCCCTGCAGTGGCAAATAGCTTTGGTTTCATATTTGATTTGATTACATTAACGTTTAAGTTGAGATTTACAAGAAACATTTTAACTGTAAGTGTGTAACTGTGTTTAAGGGAAAACTGCTGTTAAAAAGCAACTTATTTAAAGTGTTTGCAAACCAAATATCATTGCACTTTTGTTCATATAGCAGTACTTAAAAAAGAAAAGGTATGCAATACATTACTTTTGAATTAATTATTTAATTTTGTGTATAACAATCAGAAAACCATGTGATTAATCGCAATACATTTTTTTATCGTTGCCCAGCATTAGTTCAAATAAAACTCATGTAGTCCGGCCAGTATTGACCCGAAGCACGTTTTAATCAGGCTAAGCTTAGGCTTAGTCAGGACAGACAATCGAACCATGCTGTTTACATGATCATGGTCACACTGATATTGAACTGTTGATGCGCATGTATACGTAGTTAGTGATGCAGGGAAAAATGACCTTGTTTTGCAATCGAACATAATGGTTGGGTTAATGATCACTTGCAAGGGTCGCCATGCAACAAATGGTGTTGTGCATGGAGAGACACTGTCTGAAATTAGAAAGAGCTGCACCATTTATTGAAAAAAATTGAAGACCCCTGTAACACAGCCCATCCCAAGGGGAAGGAAGGAGACTGGGGGAAGTGGACATTGTTTTCTGAACTAGACCTCGGTTTCTTATTTACTTCCTCTCATAACTGCTTTTATGGGTCGTTCGTAATAGCAATACTCACCATGATGTAATGTCTGTGCATCTCGGTCTTCTCAGTGGCCAGTTTCTCACACTCCAGCTTCAGGCTGAGAGACAGAGGACATATATAAGACAGCTGCTTCTAGTGTGGATTCTTTTATTTAATTACATAGAACCCATAGAAAGACATGATGTCATGTCATGTCATTATGGCCAATAGCATAGTCACATATGAATGACCTCAGGAGTAAAAAAAAAAAACAATATATGAGGGTCCACTCTTCAATTCCTTTCTCACTATTACTATTTAAGTGGTCAGGAAAGAACAGGGGACTCTTGAACCCTGATCTCTTATCAAAGACATTCAGTCACGATACAGTGTTCTATCACAGGCTGCACTAACAGGATCACTAGCTAATAGCTCAAATCACATTATAAAGTAGCTTGTCCCAATCATTCAAGGGCTCTTATAGTATTAAGTCTGATTTGAGACACTAAAGCCTGTTGGCTTAACATAGGTGGTACGCCCTGCAACTCAAGGATAAAGTGGAGCTGGCACTCTAGAAGCTAAGCTAACAGCACTAATTCTAGGCCAAACTGCTCTGAAACTTAAGCAAACACTGCAAATATAGGCCAGCCTGCATCATCACACTCGTATCTTGCTGTTAAATAATAAGGCTATGCTAATACTGCCACGCTAAACACAACTAGCTGTACTTTTGAATGTTGACTGTAGTTTTGGGGCCGGTTTACCAGAAATAAACCGAGGAAATAAACGGAGGAGCCAAATGGTGCTGCATGAGACAGAACTGAAATCCAGTGTTTCAGAAGGTCTATGGATACCGCAAGGACAATATGAAAAACATTAAAATCTTATTATAATGGTGTGCCTCTGACTGTACTTATGGACAGTCCTAGTGTCATGTGGTTTTGGATGGAGTGTATATGCTCATTTTACAGGACTTGACATCCAAAGTGAGGCTAAGACGTGAAAATTTTGAGGTCAGATTGTACAGACAGAGGATGGCAAAAGATGAGTCACTTACAAAATAAATATTTCTATTTCAGTATGATGCTACAAACACTGGGGATGTGAGTGGATGTTGAGGAAGGATTGTTCTCAGGGTATTATTTATTGACCCACTGGAAACTCAGTAGATTTTTTATACAGGATTAGTAACAGAGACTCAAATAAGATAAGATAACGATGAGCGATGTGCCAACATGTTAGTAATTCCAATTAGTATATTTTCCTTGTTTCTAGACTTAGCTGAGTCGTAATCTAGTTTGCAGTAAAGCCCTGCTCTTTCTGCCAGCTCCATCTTGTCTTAACAACACGTCCTTGGCAACATACTTGTGTAGCAGTGAAGTATGATTTAATATACTTACTTGACTGTGCTTTTACCATCCACAATTTGTACAATCTCACTTCAGAGTTTTCCCACCTTGCCTCATTTTGGATTTCAAGATGGAAACTTAAATAACTAATGCTAACGAGATAAGTAGATTGTTTTCGTGCGACTGCGAGCGATGAGCAAAATTATGTTAACTGAAAAGTTGCTCCTCCCTTGTGTTCTCTTGCGTCACCCTTTCGAGGCTTGCAATAGTGAACTCGACATGAAGTCAAATTATTTAGTGCTGGAAGCAAACTGCTTTTTTTTAAATTCCCGTGTCCTTCAAGTCAGTTCGCTTTTTCACCAAATTTCAGTCCCATTTAGCATGACTGCAGCTTAATGGTGTTAAGAAACAGTGGGCCTTCCCTGTATTCCACTTTTAAAGCCACATGTAATTTGATGCATTCCGTAACCACAGCAAGAAACGTGTTTGTTGCAGTGATAAAAAAAAGAAGATAAAAATAAGGTAAATCACTCTGGAAAACTGCTGTGAAATGTGCTCAAAGGTACCTCAGTGATAGCAATCCTGGGATTCGAATCCATGACCTCCTGGGGCAACTCCCTAAGCACTAGGCCACCAGCTGACCCAGTATTGCAGTTAAAGACAAATGTAGCTACCAATAATTCCAGCTTAAAAGCAGCTTAACATCCAAATTACATGTAACTTTTAAAGCTACATGTAATTTGATCACACAGCAAGAAACAACGTGTTTGTTGCAATGATAAGAACAAGATTCAAAATAAGGTAAATCAATCTGGAAAACTGCTGTGAAATGTTCTAATATTGTTACTGAGTAAGTTTGAGGTAGCAGTGCTTAGTCTCACCTGTGGTACTGGGCTTGGAACAGCTGGAACTCCTCTTTGATATGGTCCAATGTCTCCAGCACTGTGAACTTCATGCCAGCGTGTCCTGGCACCAGCGGAGCCTGAGAAACATAAACAAGACAATTGGACTGAATATGCACCGGCAAGTGTGTCTTTTACTGCGTACCACTGTGAGCAAACACAGGTTCATAAATTCCTATCCAAAAAAACAAATTAAGACTGTAATGCCAGGCAATAACACAGTGATTACCAGCTTTGGGTGTGTTCGATGATGAATCAGACCAAAAGAATGTGCATCACCTGGGAATCTATATTTGGAATTTTTACATATCGACACATAACTGATCTGAACAATTCTGAAGTAAAAGCCAGGTATAAAAATTAAGTACAGACATCCCTGTTTTTTTTGTAAATTACATGTTACTCAGTGTATTCCATGCTGTTCAATATGTTATGTGACACTATATAGCCACAGTGTGACAGTCTTGTCTGGACTTGTTAAGACTCTTGTCTGTGCAGGACAAATTCCCTTTCGAGCGCAAACAGAGCTCCGTTCTATTCATTGGGAACCGCAAATAATGAAGCTTACAATATCCCTGCCTGAACAGTAAATGCTTTGTTTTCATCAATCTTATGAAATTCCGCACACACAAACACATGGCCTGTGAGTCATTAGTCCAGTGCCCTACCAGTGTTCAATTTAAAGGAATACTTCATCCTAACACACTTTCAGGGCTATTAAGGATAGCTTCTGGACACCAGATGGGTTAACTGTATTTGCTAAATGGCCTCTGCTACCCTTCATCTATTATAAGCAGACATTATAAAGGAGGGGAGACAGTTCAGTCATTGAAATATAAATTGGATTGCTCATAACCACCTGAAAAAAAACAAAAAAAAAACATGTCTTTGCGCATTATTTGAAGCAAACGCTACAAGCCGTTTATTTCATTTTTGTCTAATTTTACCATTCTTGAATGTGAATGTGGCTTTCAGTTTGGGTTTATAGGACTTTTCCCTATTCAAGAGACAGCAGTCCAGTATGACTGGAAATAAATGCCAGGCTGTCTTGCTAAGACATAATGGCGGGGAGACAGTTCAGCCATTGAAATTTAAATTGGATTGCTCATAACCACCTGAAAAAACATTTGTGCTTCTTTGCGCTTTATTTGAAGCAAATGCTACAAGCTGTTTATGTCGGATTTGTCTGATTTTACTAGTGAATTCAGATACATTTTTTAAACATTAATGTGCCTTTCAGTTTCTAGGTTTTCGAGAGGTACCAGTCCAGTCTTGTATGACTGGAAATAAATGCCAGGCTGTGTTGCTAAGATGGCTGCTGAGTGGATAGACTTTCCAATAAGGACTGTGATTACTGTACTGCCTCACATTACATTAGAAGTGGAACGTCAAAGCCGGGAATGATGCCATTACAGTACAACAGTTCGGAAAGCCAGGTTATCCGTTGTTAGAAGTACCACTTGATAATGCATTATTATGCAGTATTTTGTGTATACAACTGTCATAGTAACATGCCCACAGACCGGAATTGGACTATGCTGTGTGTGCAACTGATTTAATGAGCTAATAAACACTATTTACTACAGTTTTGACAACTTTTGATGGTGAGGTTCAACTCGCTTCCCATTTCCAATGGAATGGACCATCAATCAAAGGAATGGTACAAAGAGAAAACAATGTTGCCCAATATACCCCAAACACATAAGACATATTTGGTTTCTGAAGTTGCTACAAAATAAAGTGGCCCCTTCCAGTCATAAGTAACACACAACAGCACAGCACACGGTGTGAACAGTGTGAAATTCTTTCTCTGCATTTAACCCATTCACCAAGTTAAGCAGGGGGCTGCCACCAACGAGGGGCGCCCGGGGAGCAGTGTCACCCTCTGATCGCAGGGGCAACTCCCTAACCACTAGGACACCAGCTGCCCCAGTACTTTAGTTAAAGACTAATGTAGCTACCAAGTAATTCCAGCTTAAAAGCAATAGTTAGCATCCTGCTAACTGCTTGACTAAACCTTCACACTTGTCTTACACCATGCTGAGTCGTTGAGTAATCTTAGATAGGCTTGCTTGTGTGGTTTCAGACACTTATAACATACTGCAGACACTTATAACATACTGTGGCATAAAAATAGACAAAACTCATCTTTCAAAATGCTGACACTTCAGATGCATCAGGGCTGTTACTACATTTTAGCTATGCAACTGTTTTTATAGCAAACAGTGTGTCCATGTCAGAAACACATTGAACGGGGTGGAATAAGCCTCCATTTGCTCGTGTAGCTGATTAATTTCAAGGTCTTTTGTCATTCATTTTATTCAACTAGTAAAGTACAAGTTGCAAATTGGGTGATTAGCTTTCTTGGTCCTTTGCTATCTTCCTTCTGTAGCTAATCCTACATTGTACCTAAGCAGTATATACTGAACTGCTGTGTATGTGTATACACCCAGACACAAATATCTACAAACACACAAAATCATGTGTAGTTAACCAAACAAAAGTTATGTCTTTCCGTTGCGAATATAAATGCACAAAAATAAATAAATAAATAAATACATACATACATACATAAATAAATAAATAAATCAATATCAGCAGTCGGTACTTTTCAACATCTAACACTTAATTGCATTGCATTAGCGATGCTAAGCGAGACAGAAGGGGATTGTCAGCTTTAAATGAAGTGTCTCAGTAATGCAATCATAAAATCTAACAACTTTGGGCAAAACAACAGAAATCATCTCAAATAACTGTTATAAGGTGATTATGTATATATATTTACTGCTCACAGCCTCTTGCTGACTGCTCTATTTGTGGTAAGGGGAACAGTGTTTTCCCCAATTACTAAAATAAGGAAATTATTTTTAGGAAACCTTCCTTTAAGTACTTATCAAATGCAAAGCCTAGTCTAGACTAGATATTAAAACAGCATCATGGTTACACTACAACTCCCTGTGTCCCTGTGTCATGTAAACAAATATGTGATGAAGAACTGCCCCAAGCAAATATACATTTCCTTTTACGCAAATAGGAAGCGATGTAACAACATCCTGCCTTGTTGTGCCAGGTAACCTTTAATACAAAGAGTGTGTATGCAGATACTGCTGATAATGAGTAATGGTTGTGAAGGGTGTATAGCAGCTGCATGAGCGCAGGGAGCAGCTGCATGGGAGAATGGGGCAGTGCTGTGGTGATACAGCTGCTGTGAAAACAAGGGGTCATTACACACAGGCTACAGACAGTATGACAAAGCACTGCATTATCACCCAGCCTACTCCACACACTGCCGTCCTGCAGGAATACAGCCATCTATCTCAATGTTTTACTGTGTCAGGCGGTTTCAGTGTGTGTGTGTGTGGGGGGGGGGGGTAAGAGAATGAGAGATATAAAGGGTAGAGAGAGAAAGGGAAAGACAGAGGTAGAGGGAGAGGGAGAGAGCAAGAGAAAGAGAGAGGGGGAAGAGAGAAAGCCAGAGGTAGAGGGAGAGAGTGAGAGCGAGAGAGGAAGAGGGGAGTAAGAAAGACAGAGGTAGAGGGAGGGAGAGAGTGAGAGAGAGGAAAAGGGGAGAGAGAAAGAGAGGTAGAGGGAGGGGGAGAGTGAGAGAGAGAGGAAAAGGGGAGAGAGAAAGAGAGGTAAAGGGAGGGAGAGAGTGAGAGAGAGAGAGAGAGAGAGAGAGAGAGAGA
>JBBIGA010000040.1:32091963-32107096 GCA_037576975.1 Alestes dentex | reverse complement strand
GATATTTTATAAAAAAAAAGGAGCATTTTTTTATTCCAAGGAAAGGAAAAAAAAAAAAAAAAAAACAAAAAAAAAAACAGTACAGTAAGTCAGAACAATTAGAAATAATCAAAGACTACAGTGTAGTTCTCTAACATTACACTCTGCAACAGAGTAGGCTAGGTCTTGCAATACTGCTAGCATGTGCTACGTGTGCTTTGCAGCTGTGAGGGCTTGTGGGACTTGCCATTTCTGAGCTGTTCAAATGGTTGTTATTAACCATTGGTCTCTCAGTTCAACCCTGTCTTCCAGAGTGTACAGGAAATAAGAGGTAAGAGTAGGTGAACGAAGCCCTGCCTATCTCATAAAGCCTGTCATCTCTATTACTTTGAAATAAGACCCTGCAAGGTTCTGCTTTATTTCACTGCAGGCCATAAGAACTGCTCTTAAAACATGGCAGCATCTGTTGAATTGCTGTTATCAAATTTCTATCCCTTCAAGAAATCCCTGTTGCTCCCATTAACAGTTCAAGCTACTAGAAGGTCTTTAGATATCATGACACCCCAAACCCACCAAATGTACTACTTTGTTAGTAAAATTTGCTCTGGTCATTCCTAACTGGGAGCTTAAAATCTAATTTTCCTAACTCAGCGAAACTAAAACTACTGAATTATCATTTCACCTCAGAAAGAAGGTAAATTTCATAGAATGTGAAAAGTTGTGGTTGTTCTCTTAATAAACAGTACTTGTTTATTCCCACCCCTGCCTCCCCAAAAAATTATCTATTGCTTCTATTTACAGACAAACTAATGCACATAACTCTACAATCACAAAAAGAGAAAAGTGTTAAAGTGTGCTCAAGAGTTCAGTAGTTTTGAACAAAGCAGTGCAAGGTCGATTAGTTTCTCGTCAGCTGAGAAAAGTGACTGGGCCCTGTTGTTGCCGCAGTCACCTCCGGTGAAGCGCAGCCCTGTGGAAAGGGCGGCTTCCTCTCTCCTGCCAGAGAGAATCGAAGTTGCCGGGGCAGCGAGGAGATGGGTGGCCAAGTGGAAAGAGCTCGGCTCTGGAGTGGCGAAGGCTTTCTCTTCCTGTTTTCACCTTTCTCTCGCCAGACTCAGGTCTCAGTCACTGGCTCCGGCACAGACTTCACTGCTTTTCGCTGGTCAGCTGCTCCAGGGGAAGAAATTCTTCACATTCCATCCCCTCAGCCCAGTTTCCTTAGGATACTTCAGTGTTTCTAAAACTGCATCTCTAACATTGTTAGTGGTGTAACCATTCTCTAAAGCCCATGATTCAATCTGTTTCATGACTCTATATTCTCAAAATATGGACGACATTCAGCTGTGGCCTAAGTTACTAATCAGACTGAATTGGGAGACAGTAGGAGTCTGGTGTAGGACACCAGTGGACTTGACAGGTAACTCCAGTGCTCATGAACTGAATAATAGAATTCCCAGTATCCACAATGGATTATGTTTCTACATTGCGATATGCGTACCATTGCTAACCACAGATAATTCTGATGCTTCCCTGTACTTACAAAATAAGAAAAAAGACAGAGAAATTACTTTTATAATAAAAGTCAAAAAGGCAGTCTTTTAAATTTGTGATAATGGACCCTACACTAGATACAGCAGATAGAAACAAAGTTGAAAAAGCCTGGAGCACTCCTTCATTGGCAATACATATCATCAGCAACCACAGTGGCTATAAAACTCCAAGGGAGTTCTGACAGATGCTAAAAAGGCATTCGCTTATGATTAAGAAACTAGATTTGGCCATACTTGCCGTTCATAGCAATGTAGCTTTGTCCTTTCCAAGTATATCTTTTCATACTTTGGCAGGTCCAGGTACAGACATTACTTTATCAGGTAAGTGAAAGCATTTCCCACAGGACACAGCAGAGAGTAAGGAGCTGTCCACATCTCAGTGATAGACGGTGAGTATAAAGCCCTCTTCATGTTAGCCAAGCCCTTGTCTCAAAGCTACCCTCGTTCAATTAAATATTGAAGTGAAAGCTACGCACTCTACCACGGCATTTTGTGCAAGTGTTATTGTGTAAAAGACCTGCGTGAGCTTGTGGCTTCACGTAGTTTCAAATGAGCTTTAAAATAACCAACAGCACCATTAGCCCCCACATTTGTAATCACTCGAACTACATAGCAATGGAACTCCAAACAGCCATTCAGAATGAATTCAAACCAAATACTGAAACATCGACGGCGACAATTAATACAAATCCACACAAAGTGTACTTTTGATCAAGTACAAAGCGCTACTGCAAGTTGATCCTAATCAGGCCCTGAGTGTGCATATATATCTGTGTGTAAGCAAGCAGAAGTCCAGGCCTGTCTGTGTGTGCGTGCATGTGTAGGCCAGTGTGTGTTCTCAGAGTGTCTGGACCACCACAGGGAAGAGAAGGGAGAGGTGTTCTGCTCCACGGATGGGCAGCTTGTGGGTGGTGTAGTAGTGGATGACTTCCGGAATTGTGTCGAACGGAGGACTGTTCTCACCGAGGACGTATTTTCCATCCCAAGACAGAGAGAACTTCATATGCATGAAGCCATGGCAGCTCCTGCAGAGACAGTGAGAGAAAGATTAGCAATAATATACATAACTTAGAAATTACAGATGATCATTAAATTGGTAACTTGGAAACAAACTGACAAGCATTCAAAATCTGAAAATGTCAAATGGTGTGGAAGTTCATTATATTTTCAGTAAAGCAATACAGGCCGAATCAAGCTCCAGAACTCAAAAAGGAAACTAACCTAATTACTTGAGTCACTTAAAATAAAAATCAATAATTCCATTGATTTAAACATCTGAAGAATTTGAGGCAGCCAGCATTAGTGAGAGTGTAAAATTACACGAGTAACTAACTGCACTTCGTGTCTAGGTTGTCAAAAAAAAAAAAAAAAAAAAGGATTTTCAGATACTAATCGATTTCGATATCAATTAGCACTGGTATCGATACTTAAATGCCAGTTTTGCGTCAGCCGGTTCACGGAAATCGCCGGCAGACTACAACAATTTTCAACAGCCATTACAGCGGGCAGCCCCTCCCCCGGCTACCTGGAGGACCCAATGTTTACATGACGGCCCCGTAACTTGGCCGGGGAACAACCTAGAGCCGTGAAATATTACACGGACCCTCAGCTAGTGTTGCTTTCTCAATGAAAATTATCACTAAATATCATCGTCAATGAACATTTATCACGTGACAAAAACGAGACCAGACGCAACGTAAATGCTGGTCATGTGATAACTATAATGAAATATATCATGTAATATTGTTGAACGGCGCTACATCCCAATACTTTTGTCCATTGAGAGGCACTGTGAATTAAGGCCAAAAGTATTGGGACGCATTGCCAATATAGTGCCAGGGAGAGAGAAATCTCACACACACACACACACACACACACAGCATTTTGATAAGCAGCCTTTCCCATATTCATGGAAAAAAGCTGATCCTAAATTGTTCTGATTTGGTTGTGTAGACTAGATTTGTTCAGGAACAAAAAAAAAAAAAAATTCAGGTAAGTTCAGGCCATCACACTTTTACCAGTTTTACAAATGTGGGTTTTATGGCAAAAGACACAAACATTTTCATTTTATTTGCACTTTTTAGTGATGTGATGTTATTTTATTTATTTATTTTATTTAAATTTATGTGCGTGTACTTCTAAGTTCTAACATGTTTGGTTGGCAAAATAAATGTCGTAAATTCAAATCAGAGTGTCTTCCATGTCTGGAATGGATGTACAGTATTCTTGAGTCTATAATGTAACAATAAAATAATAATAAAATAACCCTGTTTGAACTGTGAAATTGTTTTGACTAAAAGAAAAATTAGATTTTGTCTATTCTACTATCTACTACACTTATACAATATTGACTGGGTTAAACAGAATTGCATTACTAAAAAAAAGAGACAAAAATACAACTTTCATTGACTTAAACTAGATGAAAATAGTCGTGGATAATCATAACTAAAATAAGACTAAAATGCTCAGAGTTTTCGTTGACTGAAACTTGACTAGACTAATAATACTACTAATACATTTACTTTATAAAGCGTTTTTCAAAATACCCAAAGACGCTGTACAATTTTGAGTAGACAAAGAAAACGGAGCATTTTGTTTGTCTACTCACACTTTTTTTTATTAAAAAGTTCCTGTGTTTGTTTTTTTTCTCCCCCTGTATTATCAAAAATAGTATCGGTATCGAGTTTGAAATTTCAGTATCGTGACAAGCCTATTCGTGACTACACCCAAATATTATTTTGGAACTTCTGCACCTTCCTAGATCAAGATTCAAATCAAATGCCTCTGCTTTTAGTCAATAACATTTCCAATAGAAAAGGAAATTTTTCACTCCTAATATCATTCAGATCATATAATAACTCTTAAAAGGCCAGGAGGTCTTACCAACTGGGCCAGATTTCCCAAAGCACCTTAGCACCAAGATCACGGTTAATGTCTGTACCAGTTAAGATGTTCCTGATACTATGAAGCTTTAGGGCCCAGCTGAGTTCCCAGGCATTTGAGTGCATTGGTTTTGTTAAAACAGCCGACCAAATGTATGTCACAGTATCACCATTTCATTTGTATCATTATTTTCATTTATATAATCAGTATCAACTGATGAACCCCAAAACTAAGCTGATTTGTCTTGTGCAAGACCAATACTCATGATTTCATGAATTAAGCTCAGTTTCAAACCCTGGCGGCTATTCTCTTTAGAGTTTTACGTCTTACATCACTGAATATGCCGTCTAGTTAGAACTTGTTTAAAATTACAAATAACCACATATGCTTTTTTTATATGCTTTTTTTTTATTTGCAGTTATAATTTTGGCTCAGCTTCATAAGAAATGTTTGCCAAAGAGTAGGATCTGAGAAACCGAGAGAGAGAGGAAAGAATGAGAGCCAGGCATGTCTGTGAATGATGGATGCGATGCACCTTGCCTCAGGTCAATATAGTTTAATTCAATCCAATAAAATGCTGCTATCATTACAAGAGAAACAAAGGAATAATCATAACACCAAATGCATATGCTACATGCTTGCAGGGTTGAAATGATAAAGTGAACAGCGCCAATATTGCACACTGTCTCTGAACGGCCCTGCTGAGCCAAAAAGTCCTTGTGCAAACACACACACACACACACACACACACCAACAGCTGTGCAGAATTAGTCATTTCATACAGTGCTGATGGCAAGGACAGAGAGATAGAGGGAGTGACAGTCCAGAACATGGGGGAGGAAGAAGAGAGCGCAAGGTCAAATAGAGGAAAAACGTGGTTGTGGAAAACAGCCATGGACGGATCCAAGCGCTGAGGATTTGATTTGTTTTAGCTTTATTTAAGCTTCTGCGCTTGCCCGCACAAATAAATAAGGCATAACCACAATAATCACTAATCCATAGTGATAATTACAATGCCCATTATTCTCCTTGCTTTAATTCTGAGGAAACAGTTTTGAGTCATTTTAATGATGAACTGCCACAATAAGCTTTTCTGATGAATGTTTTGTCCACACTGAAACACTCAACTCCACGTATTAAAAAAGCTTCTACATGACATTGCTATCTGAGGTTTCAAGTGCCAAAAGACTGAGACTTGTAAATGCAACAATGAGGAAGAAACTTCACATGCGCTTACATGGTCCTGCTTAAATGAATTAATTGGTGTGCGGTATGTAGATTCAAAAATCTAGTACATACATTATCCAAATTATTCCCAGCAAAAATAGCAAGCTAGCTAAGACGGATACTTCGCTCAAGTAGAAACTGCTTACTCCAGGGACAGACTCTCCGGGTGGTCACACAGGCAGGAGTTTCTGCCGACATGCAAGAGATGGGAGCCACTGCAGCTGATTCCAGTCTATTCAAATTTCAAATCTAATACAACCATATAACCAGTTCTGAGACAATGCAATGTGCATTCTGTTTTCAAGTATTATGACATTTTTGCCATTCCTCCCATACAAAATTCTGATAACTGAACTGGGTTGAACAGAATCCATTTCTTCGGCTTACTTAAAAAACTGTTTTAAACCTTAACTCTGTAGAACTTTCTTAGCCCTCTCTTCGTTGACTATAATGCACACAGCATACATCTTTTGCACCATGCATTTTTGATTTGTGGGAGCCATTACTCTCGACTTTGAAACCAGACACTTCTGCTGGTACACAGTCAGAGGCAGTGGAGTGTCTGACCTTTGGCAAAGTTCAAGCATTAGCTGAAAATGAAGCTGCTGCTCCAAAACATCCATTGCTTAAAGCTATTGACTGGCCAAAATCTAATTCGCATTATTTCCTCCTCTAACCCAAATGCAGTCAATAAGCTGAGACATGTTTGGTGTAGTGAACTTTGCATTAGTTTTACACAAGAGCTTTGTAGCTAAAAACAATAGGCACATACAGTCATCTGTTCGTAAACTGTAGGTCAGCCATCACACTTTCCTTGAATCACATCCAGTTAATCTTAAATGCTCCCACTTTTCAGCAACTGCGGTTACTGATGCTTTAATTTTGCCATTCATCTGTGGTCACATGTTGCTTCTTGTAATGAACTAAATCATTTCCTAACATGACAAAAGTGACTGATCTGAACTCTGAACCACGGAGTTGCAGCTGAGATATGGAATGCTGTTCAGCCAATGAGCTGTAACTCTACAACCTATATAGCTAAAGGGGTGCAATTCCTGACAATCCCTCAGGCATGTGGGGTAAAACGGTGGAAAATTATTTACTGTCTAATCACACAAAATAAACCACAAATTTTCATTAGAACAGATATGCCTTCACGTGTTTCTGATCCTACCAAACCACATTTCGCAGTTTCTACAATAAATGCCCAGTGGCAACCTCACAAGGGAACAGCAAAAGGCCAAAGAAACAAAGGTACACTCGTCCAACTTTGTATTTTTTCCTGATACTGATTGGCTCTATAAGCACTAAATATCAACCTATACAGCACTGAGCAGTGATAAATTACAGGTCTTCTCTTAAAGGAATGATTTAATGAAAACTCTAATTGACCATTTCTCACTCATTAAAGATGTAGTTGATCAGCCTGACATGTTTGGAGTCTTTTGCTTTATTTTAAAACTAAGAGGCTAAAAGTCCAGTCCCCAAAACGTTTCGGTAAGCACATCCTTAAAACTTCTCTCAACCTGCTAAAACTGCAATCAGCTCTTTATTAAGGTGGTGCACAATTGTGGATGTGTTTTAGGACATAATATGACTTACCCTGAACTGAAAAATGAACACAACCATGCAGCTGTACGCTGATGGCAGGAATTTTAGACAACAGCTGCTGGTACAGATTATGTTTGTAGGTTGAATTGCTTAGAATTAGAAATGACTTCGTCCCAGATTTTCAAAGTGAAGCTGGAAACGTGATCTGTAGTGTTTATATGCCCATGTGGCATAATGTAGCAAAGGGGAGGTGTGAGCTGGAACACCTGTTGGCTAAAATAACTGGCAGCAGCATCCAGCAACACAGTGAGGTTCTGGTCCTTTTGTGCAAATCCAGACACCAAAACCATTTAGATCAATTGCATCTGTGTTTTTTTTTTTTCCTTTAATTAAACGTTAAAAAAGTTAAAGTACATTAAGACACTTAAAATACATTGCTCTAAAAGCACTGCTACAACAAAAGACACAAAAGTAGACCAATAACCACTTGGCATGTACTAGAGATAAAAATCTACTTAAAGAGATTTGATCTAATTAAAGTTCTCTCTCACAGCATCAATATAACCATCTTTACATCCAATTAGAAGTCTTGCCAATATACGCCAACCACACACTGAGGAATCAAAAACTACTGCAAAAAGGCTCCTGTCTGAGCAGGCTTAACCTGAGACTTGGCAGGATATCATGATTAACCTGCATTACCAGCAGGAGGGATCTGGAGCTCAGCAAGTGCAAAAAAAAAAAAAAACAAGAGAGAGAGAGCAAGATAACAAGCTACTTTACTGGGTACAGCTATCTTGTATCTACACTCATTTTCTGTTTTATCAGATCTACTTACCATATAGGCGCACTTTGCAGTTTCAAGTTACAGACTGTAGTCCACCCGTTACCCCCAGTGGACCTTATTAGGGTGGCGGATTATTTCCAGCACAGCAGTAACACTAACATAGTAGTGGCATGTTGCTGCTAATGAGCTTTTAAAACACTGGGTCCACTTATTGTCCACTTTATTAGATGCGCCTGTTGGTCCACCTTGCTAATGTAACGTTGATAATTGCTCATGTGATGCTGCACAGTTTGTGTTAGTTATCCTCTAGTTCTTCATCTGTGGTCAGGACAAAGCATACATTCAAAGGTAGGCTAATAAAATGGACAAAATCTCTAGATACAAGGTAGGCGTACCTGATGAAGTGGCTCACTGGTGTATAGAAAGAGATATGTAACAGTAATCTTTAATACCTCAGGCACTTATTTAACTACTTGAGAAAGTGTCCGAGAACACATTATTGCATTTCCTGGAAAGGGGCAATATGAAACTATAGCACCTGAATGGCTGTAACATGAGCTGCAGTGCTTTTCTTCATCCTCCCAAGAAAAACATCAGCCAGGCTTCAGCATGTATAAAAACGCTGCAACTCTGCAGTTTTCTTTTATACTGAAAATGTCTGAACACATCTCCCCTATTCTCTATGAACTTCACTGGCTACAAATGTCATACTGTATTCAGTACAAACTGCTTCTGGTTATTTTTAAAGCTCTCCACGGTTTTGCCTCTGAATTACCCTCTTCCATGAACTCCCACTCACTCATTACATTCCCCTGGAACAAGCCTGCTCAAAGTTCACAAATTCAAATTATTTTCAATGGGAGACTAACCATTTATTGTCACAGCCCCCAAACTATGGAGTTCACTCCCTCAGAATCTCTGTAAGACATCCTCTCTCATCTTTTAAAACTCAGTTAAATAATGTATCTGTACTGTCACTGCTATGCTTCTCCCACCTCTTGATCCTGTCTGCCACTTTGTATTTCCATTCTGTAACTGTGCTGTTTGTCTGCTTTATGTTCTGTCTGTCTTGATTAAAGTTGTATTCTTGTGTTTGGGTTAAAGTAAGTGTAAAGTGTCCATGGGTTTAAGATATTAAGCCCTATATAAATAAAGATGATAATGACGATGATTATTATTACTGTAACCTTAAGAGGGTTTGAGTGTCCAGCATTAGTATCAGCGTACACATTTCTTACATCAACGGGATTCTTTAGGAAACAATTGCACTCATGAAATCCCACAAATATCAGTGGAACAAACATACAGTATTGGAATGCAGACAATCAAAACAAAGCATAAATAACTGTTTGGAGGGTCAAGCGATATTACTGTGGTATTGTTGCTGCTTGAACAAAAAAACACTGTTTCTAAAATGGTAAGAATACTATCAAAGGAAAAACATTGACAGATTAGGTGTTTTTAATAACAAAGAGGTTAGAAATACAAAAAAAAGGTTTTGTTTCAACAGTGACAAAATAATTTATTAAACGTAATTACAATACATTACAAATCAATAGTGCCAAATGGACGCAGCTGAACTGCCACCTTCAGATCAATGCTTTGTGGGGCATTTTTTACAGCTCCGTTACAGTTTGAGAGTGCGAGTGTGTGAGATGTTATGGGAGAAGGACACTGTTGTACCTGAGGGAGAGAGAGTAGTCATTTCTGCTGGTCTGACTGTTTCTCACCAGGTAGCTGCACTCTTTACACAGTGTCAGCAGCGTCTCTGCTTCAGATCGTGTCAGTGCACCATGGTACCACCTGAGAGACAGACACGTACAAATGTTATAGTTTACCTGGTCTATGACAGAAATCAGGTAGAAAAAAAACTTGATAAATACAGTGAGTGACTCTGAGAAATAAAATAATCTTAGGATGGTACAATACATACAATATGCTTTATTGCAAAACTGATATACATGTAATTTAAAGCAAAAATGTTTTACCAACCCTAAATGTCTTCATGTAGTTTTTCTCTTTTACAGCTCACAGTAAGTCATACTGAATGTACCACATTGACAATGGTTGAGTAGATGAAGAAAGTTTAGTGATGTGTTTTTTTTCTGTCTAAAGAAATATTTTGGGCCATATAAGTGACTAAAAAGTCCTAGTGTTTGCTAGCAACATTAGTCTCTTAGTTCTAAATCAATCCTTCCCGAACAACAAACACTGAATTATTTATTGTGAATGTATGAAACTGAGTTTATGTTGGGCCTAAAACATTCACCACAGTAATCAAACATTTTTGGATTATCAATACATACACTTGTTGTTCCAGGGGAAGGGTAGGGTCCACTCTTTCTCCTAAAATAGCGTGGGGGTCACTTGTTTTGCGAAGGCTGGTGGCCTTGCTGGAAGGAGGGCTGATTCTAGAGGCTCCGGCTCTCCTCTGCTGCTCTGCGTGGGGTAGCGTGGACCGGTCCCAGTCACCACCATCAAACTGAACTAAATGCACAGAAACATCAAGCACATTTCAGGTCAGAATAAAGCAGAGCTGTGCGACCTGTAATGGAAAAATCCATGCAGCGTAAAAAGTTGGTCAAGCTGAACAAACCACTAAAGCATGACGGACTCTAGGGCAAGCCAATGTGAAATTGTGTTGGATCCACTTTTCACTCCAAATTATTTAAAGCTGCAATTGAGACCAATATGGTTTGCCAAGCGCATTACTTTTGACTGGATGACTGCATGGGCCCTGCCATCACCATTACTCTTCCTCATCTAGCTGAGTGGATCAACGGGGGTGGGTGGGGAAGCCCCTCTGACAGCAGGCTATCAGCTAAATCCTATCTGTCTTTTCCTTTCAAACTCTCCAAGACACCCCTCACCATCCCCCACTTTATCTAGCACACATATACTCTTTCTTCTATGCTATTCCTCTGGCCCCATCTTGTTTGTTTGACACCCTTCCCTTTTCTCACCAAATCGTCCTCTTTATATTATTGTTAAATTTAAAGGACTAAAAGTGCAGTCTTGCTTATTTTCATTGTGAAATAATCCCTCTTTCACTGAAATGCTCTTTCCATTAAAAGGGTCACGATAAGGGTCCCTTGTGATGTGCACAAATACAATATTTTACACTAACATTTTTTCTGGGTAAACTGCATGTATCAAAAATAATAATAAAGACCAATTTAGACCGATTACTATGAACCTGTAAACAATAACAGTGTAACTGCATAAACTGCACAGTAAAATGGGGCTGACTGGATATAAGGCATGACGTTATTTTCTTAATTCACTATTAACAAATGTTTACATAGTTTACTTGACCAAACCTTAAATTTAAATCTTTTTGAGCAGTCTGTGCAACCTAATGACCGTCATATATAAATTCTAAAAGGGAAGGAGATTACAAACACTGCAGTAACTCAAGGCTGTGAGAAAAGCATCCCTGCTTCTAGCCTTTCTTGGACAGTTCCCTTCCGGCACTCTCCATGACTCACTGCCCTGCAGGACTGTCAGACTAATTTAGCACTCTTGTTCGGACGGGTTCACCACGGCTACTCGTTCAGACAAAGGAGGGGCACGCATAGCACCAGATGACCGTGTGTATAATGGACCTGATTAGCAGCTCTCATTAAATTATGAGAATGATTTACTGGTACAGAAATGACATATTAGTGAATACTTTGTTCCTTCTGAAATTAAATGGCTAACAAGATCCATCTCTAGTTCGGTCAGTCTTGTGTTTTGCATCTTCTCACTAGGCAAAGCAAGGAAGTACATTTTTCCATGTAATTTGGTTTTTATGGGCATCTGTCATAGAAAACTATGGCTGCCTCAAAAATCGATCAGGCATTTGTTCATTATACTTGTTAGTTTGCTTTATCGTTTACCTTATTCCCTGTATTGTATTCAGAAATGTTATCTTTTTCAAACCACAAAATTTCAAGCTTATACTATAAGACACTTCATCAGTAAAGACTTGTTACTATATAGTAAATGTTACAATGTGGTTGAGTTTAACCATCAACATCAATCAAAAATGTCATCTCTTTCCACAGGCCATTTGAAGCTAAAAGAACAGAGACGCCTGAGGAACCACATGTGGGAGGAATCAGATGCTAAGAAAAATGCTCAGCTGATATGACACTGGAATGAAGACACAAAGTCTGAATGTTGAATGTTTAGTGATACATATCTGAGCAACATCTGAGCAACTAAAATCATGAAGCTAGGAGCCTAAAACCAGTTTGTTCCGACAGTGGCTGAAAAAAATATGTCTAAAACGAACTAATACTAAAACCCCGATGGGGATAAATAAAATACTACTCCGTTACTCCCTTTCCATCCATGAGGCTTAAATACAAATGCTGTATCTGAACAAGAGACTTCAATCATGGCTTCTACAGTAACATAAGGCACACGAGTAGGTAGGCTTCAGCCTATTTTTGTTGAAGTAAAACAGCTGTGGCAAAAATGCTCAAGTCAAGTTATTGCTGGTTAGGAGGCAGCGGGCCTGAGCATTTTGTGATGTTTGGTGTGAGCACTCAGCTGAGAGATGTGAAGATGATAGGGTGGTATGATCCGTCTGATTTTTCAGCATGACCGACACTTTTTATTCTTTTTCATGTACAACCCCTGGCAAAAATCAGTTCAGCTAACTTACAACTAGACTGATTTATGTAATATTTTATATAGTGTCCAGGGGTTTTGCTGAAGAAATGCAACATCTGACAAAAATGATGGAATCACCATAATTAGATGTTGTTTACTTTGTAGCAAATAAACTACAGATTATTCAATTAACGGATGAATATCTTTGCTTCGTGAAACATCTCAAACGAATTAAATTACATTGTTTTAATGACGGTATTGTAATGATAGCACCATTTGTAAATAATATTTTGTAATTTAATAATTTTGATGGTGTATCCAAACAAATACTTATTCAATACAATTATATTATTTGAACCATAATTTTGACTTTTCTTTTATACAGTATTTCATAGTTTTGTTACATTAAAATATTCCTGATTTGATCTTTTTTTTTTTCACAAGCCTACCTTGCTTTTACAAAAATGCTAGAAGAAATACTACATTATGCTGTAAGTCAACTTTGACAGACAAAGAAAGAGTTGAGTCTGATTAGATTTTTGCTTATTCAGATAGAACTGATAAAGAATTAACTTCAGAACATTAACGTCATAAAATCTTTGTTTAGTGACATTTGCAAAGTCAGAGCAGTTGGGTCATAGATGGTTTTTTTTATAACACCTACTTAACTCATTAGTCTGTTAGTGAAAAGGTGCGAGTTGTGGGGGATGTGAGTGTATTTTTGCCTTTAGCTAATGTTACTTGTTTGATCTTTTAAGCTCATGTCCTTTGAGTACCTGCTCTTTTTCCCCTAGTTTTATAATTAAACGTTTTATATAAAATAGTGACGAATAAACCTTTAATTCAGAAAAGTGACAGGAAGAATCGTTGTAGAATTCTGCCAGCGTCTAAAGAGTAATCGAATATTCAAATACCAAAGAAACTAGTACTAAACAAAGAAACCAATATAAATATAAACAAATATCTGAATATTCAAATTACTCAGACCAGCCCTGGTATTATTACTACCCAGGTACGTAAATCCATCTCTGCTCCTTTCCTTTGTTTACCACTATTCTTCTTCTTTCCTTTAAGCTGTTTGTTCTTTCATTTCTATATCTTATACAGTTTTCTTTCTTGCTTTTCTGCTCACCCTGCAATGACCTTCCCGTCCTTTCCATTTCTTCTCTTCTCCTCCCTCTCTATTTCATACTACCCCCTCCCCCCATCTCGTCTCCTACCTTTCCCGCCAGGGACACTCCATCCCTCCTATAATCTCGTCTAAGCAACCATCTTAAAGCAAGGAGAAAACTGCAGCACAACCAGTTTTCCCACAGCGAAGTATGAGTCTTGATCACTCTATTTAAGACACGTGCTTCTACCACAGTTTGGCTCTGATGTCCTGGTTAAACAAATGGGCTGAGTTATCATGCAAAACATGCTTCAGTCTATGTGTATATGCACTCTTATCACCCTTACATCAGTTGCTGACTCAGTGTGGGCCATATTTCAGCACAAGCATAAAACAAGAAAAAAAAATAATAATAAAAGGAAGAAATAAATCGTGTTGATTTTGAAACGGAATCAGAAATCTATTGATCCCAGAGGAAACTGCTTAGATGCTTGCTTTATTATTACTACATATTATATATAGTAATATAATTATTACTGTATACACTGGGCTCCTTCATGCATCTTGGGTTAATGAGATTGCTCTGATATGATAAACTAAAGTGTAAATGCAACCAAGATGCAGCGGAGACGGATTGCTATCAAATTGCTCAGACACTTCTGGAGGTGGTTAGAGATACAGCAGAGACTCAGCTGAGCTAAGTGAAAATGGATCTGGTTCTTACAGACGCGTACGTCATCTGTGCTCATCCCAAACAAAAAGTTGTTAATGAAAATTCATCATAGATGCACTAACGCTGCATACAACAGTCCATCTCTCTTTTTACAGCCTAAGTATGGTAAAAAGTTTTTCTTTTTAGTTCTAGTAAACAGCACAACTGCACAGAAAAAAAGAGGTCTGCTGTAAGGAAATCCCTTGGATTTGCTTGTAACGCAAGAAAACTGATGCACTCTGTCTCACAGAGATGAGTTTATGCGGCCGATTGTAAATGGAATGGGAATACATTTGTTTATTACCTCTTTTGATTAACCACAACAAGGTTTACAATGAGCATGAGACCCACTGAGGAGATCATATTATTGTTTATCTTTAGAAACAGACCACATAAATGTTTGCAGCGATGGTTTGTTCAGTCTGCTGCTGATATTACACCACACTATGGTATACTGCTAATGCATCTTATTAAGGCATCGAGTTAATATTAAGGATGTTTAACACTCCACATGAGTGCAGGAGTCATCCTTTACACTATACATGTCGTTAAAAAAGTATTACGGAGCACTATGTGCCTAAATGAAGTTTTGTGCATCTTTGACAGATGCAGTCTAGCATTCCGGCATCATTTTTCCACTTTGATTTACAGTAATAAAAATACAGAGCTTTAAGAAGAACAAAAAGAAAAAAACAAAAACACTCAGCAAAACACTCAAGCTAGCTCCACAG
>JBBIGA010000040.1:32058136-32071893 GCA_037576975.1 Alestes dentex | reverse complement strand
AACTAGTTCATTTTTATTTGAATGAACTGTATTTTGAACTAGTTCTTTTTCAGTGTGAACTGGCACAACACTGTTTAGAGGTATGCATCATGGATTGATAAATTTAGTGCTACATATTGTGAATGCAGTACTCCATCTGATATATTGAAAACACATTAGGGAAGCCTTGATGAGACATAAACATGGCCCACATTGTATTTGATCATTTTTTTATATCATGTAAAAGGTTCATACCAAACCCAAATGACTGACTCATTTATAAATGTTTTCATTTTTTGATTTTATGTTGCAGTAAACATAAGAAACATTATTATACATTATGCAATCTTAACATGCATGGTTGCAGGTTAATATCTGTTTGAAACAGGGAGTGAGGAAGAGAATAGAGGACAATAAGTGCAGTTGCTCTGTGATGTTTACCTATTCTAGGTAATGATTCACCTAGTCTTATGTAACATACTAATGTATTCGATGAATCATCTTCCAATAGCTATGGAAAAAAAAGTCCAGGAGCTTAGTTTCACCAAATTCATGCAATATTTATGTAATTAAAGAAATTCTGACAACATGGTCCTGATATTGATTGTAATTAGATAATCACATATCACAATAACAAAGTTGATGTTCTAAGTTAGGGGTGTCAAACTCCAGTCCTGGAGGGCCATGGTCCAGTACATTTTGGTGATTTCCCTGCTCAGAAACACCTGGTTCACCTTGCCAGTTAATTGTTAGGTTTAGTGAATATGTTTGAGGAGGAGAACCATCAAACTGGACACCGGCCCTCCAGGACCAGAGTTTGACACCCCTTTCGTAAGTAGTTACATCTAGGTAGTTATATCAAGGAAAAGCATAAGCTTATTTCTGATTCTCATATGTCTGTCTAGTCTGTGAATTTGTCATGGTATACTCTGTTATGATACACAGAAAAATCAGGCTAAATGAAGGCCATCAAGCTCGTTATCAGTATCATTATCAATCACCTAAATGGAACAATCTACAAAGAAACCAAAAGGGATAAGTTGTGGGATAACCCTAACCCTAACTGAGGGATCAGTTGTAATAGTCTAGTCAACCTTTTCAACATTAAGGCCCACCTATCTATCACAGCATGTTGCCAAGGCCCACTTGGGCTCATTAGATGATATTAAATAACCAATTGCGGACCAATGGCCTGTCTCGATTTTAGATTCGCGGCCCAATCAAAAGCCTTTGCCCGCGGCCCAGTGGTTGAGAAACCCGGGTCTAGGCTCTGGTCTCTATAGGAATTTTACTGTTTAAATAAATAAATGAATTTACATATAGAGAATGATACTTTTAGTTATGCGTACCTTGTTGTACCTAGGGGTTAAGCTCACCATAACAATTGGAATCACCAACTCGACACTTGATATGCTGATGCCTTTTCAGCTATGATCTTTTTACCGCTCACAGCAACAGAATGATGGTGAGTTAAATTGGACATTCAATGATTGAAATACACTTTAGAATTTAACATACCAATATGGACGGACAACATGATATTTTACAGTGATGAATTATGCCATGATGCCATGAGGCATGACAAATGAGGCATGATATCATAATAAATATATTATGGATATTGTCATATCAGTATTTCTTTAACACCGGAGAACTGCACGACTTGTGGTTGGCAAAACCATCTAAGCATTCATTAAAAAAATTAACCAGTGGGGTTGTTCAACCTACGAACTGAAAATCTATAGACATATAGAAGTTGTGTTGTCTTAAAATGGCAGTTGTGTTGTCTTTAAGTAACTGGGTTATATAAAAGTGGATTTCAGTGCACAAATCTATTTATTATCCAAAGAGATTTCTTTCCAATCAAAAAATGTTTAAACTGCACTGAAATGTGTCAGTTCTGCACCATCAACAGTTGAATTTTATGTTGAGAAAGTCTATATATGCTGACTCTATCTGACTAAATGGAAAAGGGTGACATGTGCTGGCCATGTCCCATGATAGCTAGTCAAAATTATATGGGGGCTAAAAAAACAATCCTTGTCAATAGTACACACACTAGCATCACATTTTTGTTATGGCTCATTGTTATAATAATGAAACTGAGATAAGCCTAATAGCAGTTCATGTAAAAGTCGCCTCTCCTATGGGCACAACACAGTGCACCCCTCTACATGCAATAATGATACAGTGTATTTTTATCAGGTTGACCATGCTCTGTCAGAGCATAACTGGTTGTTTTTTATGTTCATAACCTCACTAAATGGCTCTTATTAAACCACCCACGTTCATGTTCAAAGTATTCCTCCTGTCTGTTAAATTTTCTCAAATAATACGATTGGTGTTGTTGCTTCTGAAGTTATGTAATACTGTAATCCTTTATCAGTAAGTTTTATCAGTAATTTTGAACCACAGGGTGCATTGAAGCTTGCCCAATTGTCCAGTTCAGCTGTTTAAAAGTACTTTGACTGATCTTGCCTACTCTTGAGTAAGCCTTACAGTGAAAAGTTCCTCTGTTTTTCCTCTCTTTGGCACGTGCTCTCAGGTGTGAGTAAATTCTACAGGACAATCAGGATGAAAAGATGGCGACCATGCTGCTACCAGCGGGTCCAGACGCCTTGCGGCGGTTCACTCGCGAGTCCCTGGCGGCCATTGAGCAGAGGATTGCTGAGGAGCAGGCCAAGAAAGCCAAGGATTCCTCAGGGAACAGGGGGAACCCAGAGGAGCCAAAGGCAGACCTGGAGGCTGGCAAGGTGCTTCCTCGCATCTTTGGCGACATCCCCACAGGACTGGTCGGAGTCCCGCTGGAGGACATCGATCCATTTTACTTCAAGAATCAAAGGGTAAGTTAAAATGGGTTATAATTGGCTGCCTTCTTGAATGTATTAATGAGTCAAGGAAGCAAATTAAGAGACAGTTGTACACACATGAGCAGGCGCAGTGCAAAATGTCTGTTGATGTGGATATGTTCTTGCAATATGTCTGCAATATGTTCTTGTAATGCATTAGAAATTAACATTCAGTATATAATGGCTGTAGCACAATCAGCAGAAGTTTAAAAGGTATACAGTAATCTGATAATTGTATGCGGAAATCCCCACAATAACACCGAAACTGCAATCTACATTTCCAGATAAAATATAACTGTATGAATGTTTTTGTACTGTTGGGAGAACACAAAGAAAGCAAGTTTTGGGATGGTTAAATACCGCTGTTCTCAGAGCAGGGGCGTACTGGGACTAAAAAACAGCCTGGAATTTCTTCACCAGCTGCACAGACATCTGAGTCTCGGCCGAGAAAGACAGGCCGACGCTGCCGTGCACCAGACAGCCGTTCTTTTCCAGAATGCACATATTTCCAGTCTGCCCCTGACTCATTCTGAGTGTTTCTTTTGTTTTTCGTTTTGTTCTTCTTAAAACCCTGTATTTTTATTACTGTAAATTAAATTAAAAGAGGCTGTTGAGCTCAGTCACCGCCCAATGTCTGCTTTAACCGGCGGGTCACTACAATAGGACTCCTCTTGAAGCGCCTGAATTAGACGCGCCGCCTGGTGAACAGTAAATTATTTTAACTGTAAAAAATATTGGTGATTACCTGTACATTTTACTGTATTTTTATTACTGAAAATTGCACTAATTTATTACTGTATTTACCTGTTTATACCACAGAAAACGACATACCAAAGAAACCAAAGCGCATACCAAAGAAAATGCCCGTGCATGAATTACAGTGCAGTCTATACAGGGGTAATATCGGTATTCCTAGCACTGCAGGAGTTCAGTGTAAACTGTACAGTACGAATACAGGCTTACCTTTATATTTTTGTTAAGGGTAATGTATTAAGCTGAGTTTAAAAATGACATTAAATTGTTTTGGGAGCATTTTTGGGGGCATATTTAGGATTTACACTATAAAAATAGGCATTTTTAGGCATTTTTTTTACGACAACAACGTGGTTTTTCACTATACGTGGGTGCTCTTGGATGGGGGTTACTGTACTGAAATAGTGGAACCACCAGCATGCTCTATTCAAAAGAGAAAAAGGAAGTTCAATAGCAAGATTGGTTAAAAAAATAGCAATTTTGTCCCATTGAAACACCCTAAGAGTGCACTATCCAAAAAAAGTATATTATTTAAAACAGTAACACAATGTGGGTGCATTAAGGCATATTTTACACTGTACTAAAAGTTAAAAAAAAGATTGTCTTGTTCAGTTATGCTCAACTGGACACTATTGGAATGATAAACCAGGCACAGCTATATCGTTGCTATTTTCCTGACCTACAAAGGCAATGTGGGGATTAGTAGCGATGCTGTATGACTAATCTCATATATTCATTCATTAATTCTCACAAATGATGCCGTTATTGAAGTGAAATAAGGACAGGTGTTAAGGACAATATTTTATGCAAAATTTAGCTGTCATACAGTGTTTTAAAAATGTACAGCACAGATTAACATTCACAACTGAACGAAGTAAAATATATCTGCTGTAGAAAATACTTGTTTCTTTATCTGGGCTGAGTCAAGTGAATTTCTGATAGTAAGACTTCTATCCTCCTACATCCCATTATCTTTTTTGTCGGTCATCTTAATTTTAAGGCAGGCCAGTATTTTTTAAGCTTTTTGACTAGAAAAAAACTAAGATTAAACAATAAAGAGGAGCATTAAAACTTCAGTGCATGAATTTTTGGACTTCAGTACTGAATGTACTGTGCTAAGTAAACTTAAGAAAACATTGATTTTGACTATTACTAATATCACAGGTCTGGCAATTTGAAAGTTTCAATATAGAAATAATTAATTTTTCACCCCTACCTAAACTGGAGTTTTTCCAGGTCCTCCTGCAGCTGTGGGCCTCCCGAACTGTCACCACATTTCACCCGAGGGTCATGGCCTTTTCTTTTGGCAGCAAGGATAGTACCTACAAGCTATAAGCTATAAGGGTGCAAGCCTAAACTGAACACCTGTGATCTCCGATCATTCATCAATAGCTGATAGAACCACATGGGCAAGAAAGAACCCTTATGTTAACTATGTCTAGAAGTGTAATCAACTTTTCTGGGTTCAGAAGCATAAGGGATGGACCATCACACAATGGCAATGTGTACTGTGGTCAGACGAATCAGTATTCCAGATCTTTTTTGGAAGAAATGGACGCTGCGTGCTCTGGACCAAAAACGAAAATTACTATGCAGACTGTTATCAATAATGAGTACAAAAAACAGGTCTGTCAGGTTATGGTATTGTGATAAACATTTTTTTGGTATGTGTCCTGACTTTTTTTGGTATGTGTTGCAGTACTATGTTAACGAATGAAATGAGGTTGAGCAGGTATCTTGGGTTCATACTGTTGTTCTCAAATTTACTTTGGCTCATTGACTTTGTATTTTTTTCTAAACTTTTGAAAATTGCTGCTAAAAATGACTAAAATGCCTTTGTGTGTTTTTTCCTGGTAGACTTTTATAGTGCTAAACAAGGGGAAGGCTATCTTCCGCTTCAGTGCCACATCAGCCCTGTACATATTTAGCCCGTTGCACCTTATCAGAAGAATCTCCATACGAATACTAGTCCACTCATATCCTTCTACTGGCATTTAAACTGTGTGTACATATGTATGTGAATGTGTGTGTGTGTTTCTGTATTTATTTGCTTGTGACTATTAAAGTAATGCATGACCTGAATTATATACATCAAAGCAGAAACTTTGCCAGAGCAAAACTATTTGCCTTCCAGTCTTGGCATCATTTCTTGATAATAAAAAGGCTTCTATGCATTGTGAAAAACATGAGAGATTTATGATGCTATTGTGAAATAATCTTCCATTAATGCCCTTGATAGACTAAATCATCATTGAAGCATGTGGCCTATACCATCCACTAAGCCAATCGCACATATTTAACATTTCCCTCCATTCTATTGGATTTTTTTCCAGTCCCATTTTTGAAACAGCTTTGTAATGTTCCTCCCTGGCATCGCGAACCAAATCCTCTGATATCCCTCTTCTAATCCCCCAAATGAAATAAGAGCAAGGAGATTTGGCATCATGTGACGGCTGCACATCAGGCCTCAAACCGAGTGAAGCGAAGCCTCACGCGCACTGCTGGGCCTTTACATCCAGCTATGGCTCTAAAGCACGCTGGAGCCAGACTGAGTCCCAGTCGCTCACACGCTATACTGGCCACAGCTGTAAGCTCTTTTCATAAAATCATGAAATCTCTACTGTTTGATTAGTTGTTTTTTAATAGTTTTTATAAACACTCTGAATACACAAATGTGACTGGATGTAAGTGAGGTATTTACCCATTATTGGAAAGTAGAAATTACAAACAGTACACCACGCTTTTGAAATTATTTTTACATTTGAAAATAGATCATTTTATTTTAATACTAAAAAACAGCATGCCCTAGGTTTATCAATAATATCATAGATTCTAACATTCCTAAATAAAAGCAAGCGAATCTCCTCCTTTAGATGGTCATGAAGTAATATCAATGTAAATCTCGACCTTTTCTGGTCTTGAAAATACTGGCCTTATTAATGTGTGCATTTTGCTGATTAGAGAGGGTAATAGAAGAAGAGCTGATAGGTTTTGGAATCATAAGCTAAAACATCAAATTAGTATTGTTTGGCATTATGTATGTTTGGAGAAATTGCCCATTTTGGCCTTTCTTTTATTAGGAAGCTGTTGGTCAAATGACACAATCAAAAGGAACATAACATGGTTGAGACATTACTTTCTGATTCTGTATCCTAGCCAGCCTGTGCTATAATACATTCCTCACTCTGTATGCAGGCTTTGCAGCTTTGCACTTTTGTGAAAAACATACAGACAGATCAACTATGACCAGAGTTATCTCACACAGTCCTCAAATACCACTCGCTAAAATCCCCCCTGAGTCCAGGTCAATACTGGAAATTCATTGCTGCTTGAATCTGTAATGCTGAAAATGGATAAAGGATCACCCTCCAGGCCAGAAATAAGGTCAAATCCTAGATTTTTAGATGAGCCAGGGTCAGGAAATGACATCACTTCATGATGCTGTTATAATGTCAGGACAGTGAACTTAGGAAGTGACATTTTAAAGAATTATTGGGGCAGTGCCTTGGCTTTTTTTGTCATGGTTCTCTAAGCATGTAGCAAATAAATGAAAGAGTATGTCTTGCCACTTACCATGTTATTTGTCATTTTTTGTGATTTTCCTTAACTCTTGCCTACATTATTTAGCTTGTTCATAATGTGCACAATTTTAACCAACTGCTGCGTCATGGCAATGTCGGACCCCGCTCATTGGACCAAGTACCTGGAGTAAGTATCTGTAATATAACGCATTGACATTTTTGTGATGTGTTCATAACTTCAGCTGTCAGTTACATATGATTTTAAATGTTACCCACAATCATCCATTTAAAGCACTACATTTATTAACTTTGTATTGCTATAATAAGAATAGGACTCCAGAGACCGCAGCATTGATTGCAGCATTGTATATCTCATGGAAATGTATTTAAACTGTGCAACTAAGTCTTCATCAATGTGACACTCTGCTAGGATGATCCTGTTTGGTCTTTGATAAAAGGCTGGGTAAGAGATTGGAATTTAACAAACTCTGTGTCTCCGCATGATCTACTGCTACTGGAATGTACCCTTCTGCATAGTCAGTTACTATAATTCCCTTTAAATGAATGGTTCTGTGAAATGTCAAATTGAAACAATTTTCTCCTTATCCCACATTTAGTCAATGAGCAAAGACATGCCTGGGGTCCGAACTTTTCTTATTTAGAATTGTGTTGGAGTTTCAAGGCTTCTGGAGCTAAGATGTAATAGAAGCGTATATGTTATTTAGCATTTTTCAGACCGCATGTCTGAACCATCACACACTTGTTTCTGACACTGTAAAACCCTGTCCTAGACAAAATTGTCAACAAAATTGTGCACACCAGCCACAAACATCAGAGTGCATGATGCAAAAAAAAAGTCAAAAAATGGCAAAAAAAGATTAATGGTTAATGGCTGTAACAATACAGTCAGCCCATGATTCTTTTTAGATCATGAAACTGGGTTCATGATTGGATATTCGCAATCTGTGCATGACAGGAATGTGCTGGACTGGCATGGTACTGCTTTTTTTCCCACAAATTTTTGTGCAATAGGATCTCTGTGATTCAACTCCTTGTAACGAGGAGATGAGTGCACATTGTCAGGTTTTTTATTATATACAGTGTTTAGATGTGTTGGTGTGTCCCTAGTATTGTTATGTATATCAGTGGACAAGTTTATCCTGAATTTTGTCTGTGCTTTTGTGCATTATTATAGATAAGAGCATAACAAATAATGCCAGAAACAATTTTATCTAATAATACTTAACAACACGGTGTGGTTTGAGACAAATGTGTGATGATTAGGGCATGCAGTTTGCACAATGCTGCATTGGTGAGTTTTCCTTGTTAACTTCTATTAGCTACATTACTCTCATAGTAAACTGTATAAATTAGATTTTGTCCCACACAGTCACTTTAATCAACTCTTCCCTTAATGCCGTAAGCATTAGAGTCACTTCTTGTAACACCTTTAACAAATTACGTTACCATCTGAAGGACTGTATAACTACTTAACACATTTTGCATTAAGTTAAATCTCTGCTGTGCTTTCACTGCAAAGGTTTGTTCAACCTGGAGCTCACTGTACGTAAACCATGAAATTTAGCCTGAATTGGAGCGTTGTGGGTTTATTGTTCATAGGTCCTACCATATATTTTTAATAGATTTTGTTGAGTGGACTGTTCTCCGCTTATCCCCTGTCAATTTTGGCCTCAGAGCCCAACATGCATTGATCTTTAACAAATGTGTGCATGGAGATGATTTGGAAGAGAGTGTGATTTGGCATGCAGCATGCTGATTTGCTAACACAAGACATCCCTCCTCCCACCCCCTAGATTCTAAAAAGCCAGTAACAGAGATTTGTTTGCATGTCTAAAAACTTTTTTTTTTCCTTACAGTAAAAAGACCTGGTTTATTTAGGCTGTATTTAATCCATTTAATTCATTTAAATATACTGCACAGACTTTGAATTGAAGTGTAATATAATTTCCTTTTGTCAGTCCATTAAGTTGTAGAACTGAGATACCTTATGTTTTGCTCTGTTTCGTCTTGTTTGTCCCTTTTCAGATACACATTTACTGGCATTTATACATTTGAGTCACTTATTAAGATCTTGGCGAGAGGATTCTGTGTTGGACCCTTCACTTTTCTCAGAGACCCATGGAACTGGTTAGACTTCAGTGTCATCGTTATGGCGTAAGTATGCCTCTTTTTACCTGCTGTAAATTATTATAAATCTTTGTTCCATTGAGCCTACAGAGTTCATTTGGTTACACTATGCTCTGCTGATATGAACTCTGTAGACATTCATTTTTGGACAAAAGTATTGGGATACACCTCTTTATTATTGAATTCAAACTTAATGCACCGGCATGCTTCCAGGTTTGTGAACACAGTTTGGGGAACAACCTTTTTTATTCCAGCATGACTGTGCACAAAGCAAGCTCTATAAAGACATGGTTGGATGAGTTTGGAAGAACTTGACTGGCCTGCATAGAGCCCTGACTTCAACCCCATCCAACACATTTGGGATGAACTGGAACTGATATTGCGAGCCAGGCCTTCTCATCAACATCAGTGCCTGACCTTATAGATGCTCTACAGAATGAATGGGCACATATTCCAAACAGAAACTCCAAAATCTTGTGAAAAGCCTTCCAAGAAGCGTGGAAGCTGGTATAGCTGCAAAGGAGGACCAACTCCATATTAAAGTCTATGTATTTGAATGCAATGCCATTAAAATCCCTGTTGGTGTAATGGTCAGGCATCCCAATACTTTTGTCCATATGGTGTATCTGTAATAATGGTAAGAGGGCGAAGAACTCGGTTGCAGTTAAACTCATAATCCCTAAAACAATCTAGGTATAGCAGGGGCAAAGAGTAGCCGAAGAGCAAGACAATAATCCAAAGTAGCGAAAACAGAGTAAAAAAAACAAAAACAGGATTGTCATAGGCAAGGCAAGAACAATCAATAACAAGAATAAAAGGTAGGATATATACTGTGAAAGGCAATACTTCACAAAGACACTTTGTCCATTGAGTCCTTAAATAGTGCTATGACAGGAGGTGATTAGTGATTAGTGACAGGATTTGTGACAATCCATAGGTCCCCTAGCACTGAGGAAGGTAACTTGCGGCTTGAGTTGTCACATTATCGCAATATTTAGTCAGAATAGACAGAATGCACCAGAAGAACTATAGTGCCACATTTAAAAAGTTCTTTTAATTAAACATATGCAGTAGAAATACTCCAAGGAGCAAGAAAAGGAAAATAAAATAATTGGTAAAAATAAATTAATGAATTACGATAATGGCATAATGGGCTGTAATCAAATCAGACTATATTGTCACCACACACTGATAATTGTTTCGTACAGGCCGTGGTCTAAATTAATATACGCATTTGTTCTGTGTTCTAGAAGTACTGTTAATGCCCATGCGACACTCAAGAAAACTTATTGTGACATAATTTGACTTATCACAATATAGGAATCATCATCATTGACCACACAATGGCTGCTTACGTACTGACCAACATTTCAAAATTAATAGTTTTGAGGAAACAGGTGATGATACAGTCAGATGACATTCTGAGTTAAATGAGTCACTTCGCTGTCCATGGTGCTGAAAACATGACCTCTCCACAATGGGAGCAGCTGAGTGTGAGCATCTGTTTTGGAGACGTGACAGAGGGAGCTTCATTATCTTCGGAGGAAAAAGCCCTTGAAAGAGTGAAAAAAAAAAACTAGGCTGGATAGAAAGAGTGAGTGACGATTAACTAAGAGGTATGTGGGTGGATAATGGAGACAGAGGAATGGAAATAGTGAGAGACAGAGGGAATGGGCAAGTGAATCATGGAGTGAGAGACAGAGAGAAAGAAAGAGAGAAAGGTGCAGGTATCCAGTGAGGCATTTCTCTGATGACCTACATATTCGTTAGTGCAGTTTGACCAGAGGCGCAGATTAGTTGCCAAAAAAATAAGGAGAGAGAGAGAGAGAGAGAGAGAGAGAGAGAGAGAGAGAGAGAGAGAGAGAGAGAGAGCGCAGGGAAGAGCGATTTACAGGCTAAGAGAAAGTCCAGCCAATTCATCGTCTTTAGTATAAAAACATTTTTGATCTGTTCTGGTTTTTAACTAAAGCAGTGGGCACTAATATCTTTACAATACCTGTTAAAGCATTTTTATTAAATGCTCCATTAAATACTTAATGAAGCATGCTCAATTTTTTTCAACATGTGATTTGTATCACCAGTAGTTTTTTTTACTGCCCCCAGTAGTTTTTGTCAGGGTTTTCAAAAATAAACTACTCAGAAAGGAACAGGTGAAAAATAGTTGGTAAAAATAAATGAATAGCTACTTTTTACTATGTGGTTTTTGCAGCTTTTATATACGAGTTCTAGAGGCTCTGTGTCTAAATCTGTTTTTGATGATGCAGTTTAGAAGTACTGACAATAACCATGATATACTTAACATAATGTGTCTGTAACGCACTGTGTGTACAGGGATATTACCTGCCCCTTCTCTTTTTGTCACTTCTATATCGTAGATAAGATCTTGCTCAAGTGTTCACTCATTGGTCGCATATATAAGAGCTGAATTTTCTGTACAGTTTACAAAAAATAAAGTACTTAGGTATGAAACTGCTGCGCTGCTATAATCCCTATAATCTGTAAATGAAAAGCAGCACTCCCTGGGTCAGGCTAGAACAACATGATGACATATACTCTCCAAACTCCATTTCCTCTCTCATTTCATTTATTTGATTTACTTCTTAGTAGGAGGGACTGCACAGTATGCACAAAATACCACATTGTGATTATATTACTGCATATTGAGATTGCGATATGCATTGCAATATATTAAAAACACATTGATTTAGCAAGGCTGAAGACTGAAATGCATTACTTTGCCCAAGATCATTTACTAATGATGAATCATGTTGATCGCCTTGATTCATCAGAACACCCACAAAAGCTCATCTGACAGCACACAGTGGATTTTTTGTGATTTATTAAAGGGCTTATTTGTGTATTGTATCTTTTTTGCAAAATTAGAATTCCAAAAAAGTAGTACTGTGATAGCCACTGACAAATGAAACATTGTAAAGCTCTGCTTCTATACCTTGCTGTTCTTTTTGTTTCTGACTTTTGCTCTGTAGATATGTGACAGAGTTTGTGGACCTTGGCAATGTCTCAGCATTACGAACATTCAGAGTCCTACGAGCCCTAAAAACAATATCTGTCATTCCAGGTAAGAGCAGTACTGAAACACAGAGGCCTGCATTTCCACTAAGGTCTAACACTATACATTGCATAGATGAAGCAAATTATATAGAGAGCTGAAGGTACTTCCTACTTAAGAAATGGCTTCAAAATTACTTCAGTTACTCCATGGAGTTATTGGCACCAATCCGATTTTCCATGAAATATAGAAGCATCAGTATTAGTCACTACAACCAAGTAAATTTGTCCATTTCCTATACTGTTAAAATAATGTAGTGATGACTAAATACTGATTATGCTGTCCTAAATATTTAGTAATGTATTGTGTTACAAAAAGTAACATTCACAATGTATTTAGAAAATAAACATATCTTGATAAAGTACGTAGGAAAAACTGTTGCTGTTGTGATTTTGACCTATTTCATAATATTGCTTCAGCATTCTTTAGTAGCTGAACATTTCTGTTAGAGATTAAATGTTCTTTTTAAATGTAGTGTCCTAAAAGGATTCACCTACAATGAAAAAGTCACTGTATTCTGAATGTTGCTTTTTCAAAATGTAAATTGGACTGAACACAGATACTTGATTTCTGTATTCTGAATACAAATTCCTAATACTTTGTTACATCCCAATCCTGATTACACAATGATAATTACATATGTAGTTAAATAATGAATGACATTCACATTTATTTTCATTATGTGTAAATGTATTTGAGTTTGTACTTTTTCATGGCCAGAATGTGATCTATTCTTTAACAAAACAAGACTTGGCCAGTTAAGGGTTTGTCCATTGGTTTAGGCTTATATTAAAAATCATTTAACAGTGTCTGCATGTATGCTAGTTGAGCAAGAATGTTTGCTCTTGTTTATCGAGACAAACTCATAACCTCATTTTGACTCTGTATGCGTAACTGTAGACATTTGTATATGTGTGATAGGACAGCAGGGAAGTATGTAAATTCATGCTTAGCTTCGATTAGCTTCAACATATAAAAGGCATGTCTAGATAGCTAGAGTTTCCATATATGTACTTTATGCTCTTCTCTCCCACTGGGCAGGTTTGAAAACCATTGTGGGTGCCCTGATCCAGTCAGTAAAGAAGCTAGCGGATGTGATGATCTTGACCGTCTTCTGCCTCAGCGTCTTTGCTCTGATTGGTCTCCAGCTCTTTATGGGTGTCCTGCGGCAGAAGTGTGTCCGCAGTGCCGCGCACTGTGTGAACTCCACGTACCCTGCGAATGAAAGCTTCGTCTGCAACAACAAAACCTGGCAGTCCATGAAGGACTTTATTACCAGTGAAGGTACAGAAAAAATGTGTATACTGTGACATTAGGTGTACGTTGTACTTTTAGTGACACACTGCTTGTGGTAGACCACAAAGTTTTCTTGTGTCCTACTTGTTCTAGCAAGATCAGCAAAATCTTGGACAATACTTAACACCCAGTTGGCCACAC
>JBBIGA010000040.1:32018682-32058036 GCA_037576975.1 Alestes dentex | reverse complement strand
AAAGTTTTCTTGTGTCCTACTTGTTCTAGCAAGATCAGCAAAATCTTGGACAATACTTAACACCCAGTTGGCCACACCCACTTTAACAGTGTATTGTTTTACTGGGCTACCAGTCATCCATTGATTTCTCCCCTTATTCCCCTTTGTGTACTGGAAATGTTAGTCCTCTAACCTTATGCTTGGTGGAATCATTACCCAAAAACCCAAAATGATGATGCCAGGCCAGTAAAACCATGTGTTGACTGATAAGCATCCTTGTGGTAATTATTGTACCTGATTGGGTCCAATGGCCCCTAAACTGAAGCTCGTTCCTCCTGATTTTACTTTATATTTCAACTTTTCTGAGCTGTCTTCTATCTTCCCCTGTCAGTTCTGTCAGTCACATGCTTTTTGTTAACTATTCACACCCCTGTCACATGTGCTTTCTACTTCCTGTTTTCGTCTTAAGCTCCGCCCCTGTCCTGCCCTCCTGTTTAATGCTTACATCTGTTTGTTTATGCAGTGTGTCTCAGCTGTTCCCTGAGTAATGTGCTGCATATACATGCATATATATATATATATATATCTCCATGTGAGTCTTTTATAGTTGGTCTGTCTACTGTTCCCCTTACCCAATTTGTCCGCTTCTGTGTCTGCTTTCTGTTTATATCCCCATTCCAAGTCTTTTGTTTTCTTGTATTTCTGCTAGTTCATTACTGTTACTACTGTCAGTATGTCGCAACTGCACCCCTTCTCATACTCCATTACACTTGAAACGTGACAAACTCAACCCAGATATATGTAGTCCAAGCATGTGTTTTTCATGGAGACTGTAGCAGCAGGCGGTTTACTTTTTAAAAAGTCGGCAGTTGTACACTATTAAAGGAATAAATAAAATTTTAATATACAACAGTATTTCATTCTTTTATAAAAGCAAAAGTAATTTCCTTTTGCCATTATAAAAGTGAGTCTGTTTGAAGTTTGTTTAATCTGTATGTTCTTCTTCTTGTCATTAAATTGCATTTTTTCTCCTCAGAGAACTACTATAAAATCGAAGGAGCCAAGGATGCCTTAATATGTGGATTTAGCAGTGATGCTGGGTATGTGAGCACTTTATCATTTCTAATACATTATTTTACTGCCTGTACCCATTTGTATAAAAAGGGCAACAAACTGTTCTCCCCTACTCCGACTAGAGGTACAACTTAGTGTATAGTGTTAAATTATGTTTTACTGGAATCTGTTTAACTACATAAAATGCCCATGTTACATTTTACTTTGTGGTGGTTTGTGCCCTGCTTTCCCTTATTGTTCATGCCAGACTGCATTCAGGGAGGCCTGATGGCACTGATCATTTCTGGTCTCCTCTGGTAATCTCTTTAATGTTGCAGCATGTATCTGTCTGGATTATCATGTATTATCATTCATTATTTCACATGATTTCAGACCAGTCTCACAAGGTCCATAACAGTATTTTCAGAGTATAAAACAGCCTCAAAATCTCAGAACCATTGCAGGAAGGCTTTCCATAAGCCTGACATGAGATTTTTCTGAGGACACTGGATTTCTTTTAGTATGTTTATTACTGAACCTAACATAGCCCAATCTCAATCTGGCCAAATAGCTCAATCTTTGTCTCATCTGTCCATCATTTCTTTTCTTCAGAAAGCTTGAGTTCATGGCATGCTTGAGTCTTGGTGGTCCTTGGCTTGTTCTTGAACATCCTAACCAGCTTCCTTTCATCTGAGGATGATAGTTTGGGTCTTCTTCCAGGCCTTGGCAAAGTGGTGACACATCTGAATAACTTGTACTTACGTACAATTGTTTGAACTGATTATCTTGGAATCTGCAGTTGTTTAGAGATGGCTCCAAGAGACTTTCCCAACTTGTGTAAATCTATATTTCTCATTCTTAGATCTTCACTGAGTTCGTTGGACTTTCCCATTGTTTGTCAATCCAATGAATGCTCTCAAACACATACTTTTTATGGTGGCAAAGAGAAACTACCAGCTGCAGTTAATCGTGATCACTAACAAGAAGTTAATAGGCCTTGGCCTTGTCAAATTAACACATTCTAGAATCCTCAGCACCACTTATTAAAGGAATTGTTGGGATATACGCATATATTTAGGTCTGTATGTATATTTCTTACACTGTGTTGATTAGAGACAATCCTAAATCAATTCAGTCTTGTGCAACCAATTCTTCACCCAATTCAAAAAATCACTGAAGTTGTATGTCATGTAATCATTCTGCCCCCCCAAAAAAGAACAGTTCAAATAAATCATTAAAAGCCCAAAATGAATATGACATTCATACCCATGATGAGTGTATGTAAACTTCAGACCACAGCTGTACACTGCACAATGAACAGTTTAAACATGCAGTGTCAGGTGTCACCAAAAAACGAGATTTCTAAAATTCTATGGTGGGTGCTTGGCTTAATTCACAATAATCTGGCTCCTTTATCACCCTTAGGTCAACCCCTCCATCCCACAAACTGCAGTGTTGTAGTCTTACTAAAACCCTTGTTTTCACACATTTTGATCAGATTGTAAACTCATCCCTTCAACAGAAATCACATCAGTTCTGAAGTGGTTACATTTTTCATGTAGGGACAGACACCTGTTGGAACAGCTCATACTGAATCACGAACCCATGTGGTAACTCCGCACTTCAGAATGTCTCTCCCTGAAGCATCCGCCCGGCCCTGTGCTGCCCATTCTATAATCCCACAAATCCCAGTGCCTTTCAAACAAGTGCCACGGGATGATGTTTGTGTTGCCAGAGCTAGTTCAAGGATTTTATTGAACTAAATACCCATCTGTGTTAATTTTAAATCCTCAGCTGTTTTGGGCTGGTTAGAATACACACTATTACAGATCTGAGGGACATCTGAAAATTACTGACAGCAGAAATGGGCATCATGATGAAAAAAATTAAAATCCAAATTTAAAAATGGATACCTGGCTTCAACTTGCATATAGATATCTATACTTTAGGTACTTTTTGATATAATATGGTAGACTTGTGTATTAATTTTGAATTTTTTGTCTATTCTACAGTCTAAAATGGTTGTGACTGGTTGTAGACCAATTTTGGCTGCATACCGTTGTGCATACTGTGTGTATTCAGTAACAGTGTCAGCTCTGTAGTAGGTAGTCTCTTTCGGTGTCCAGGCATGCAATGACTTTTAGTGATTTATTATTTCGTTTATTTATTATTAGTGTTTTTACAAGACACTAATAATAAAATGGAAATGGAGATGAACATATGCAGCTATAAAAAAGGAAAACCTTCCTACAGCATGAAAAAGTCCTATTTCCATTGTTTTGTAATCTCTTTGTTTATAACATAAATGCTGAGTGTCTTTTCTTATGCACACAGTGCTGAGTTCTAGTTGATGTTGGACAGTCTTTACACTTGTGGGAGCGAGTGTGCGGTCCTGCTGCACTCCCGGCTTGTCCGCACACCCGCTCTGTGGAGGATTTCCCCTCTAAATTCACATCTGATCCTGCCTAAGCCCTTTTGTAGGTTCGTTAATGGCTGTTTTTACCATAACAGAACATTGGGGATTAGGGCTGCTGTTCTTTTCCCTCTCCCTCTCTGTCCCTCTCACACACATACTCTCACAAACAAATATATATTCCCACTCAATTTTCCGTATCTCTCTCCCAGTATTTTTCTCTTCAGACAGGGTGCATGGAGTCAGTGCAGCTGAAAAAAATATAACTGTAATGCAACATAGTACAAATATGTCCCCTGACTAAAATTACCGAGAGTCACCTTTGTTTGTGTCACCACAGCGAAAGCATTTGTTCCCTCAACGGTACAGTTTTTTCTGAGTGGTGTTGTTGTACTGTAATAGTCATTCATGTTCGAAACATAAAAATATAAAGGATGGTTTTCAAAACAAGATGTTTTTCTCAAATTCAAATTATAGTAACAAATTTTCTTGTAAACTTAAAATGGTATTGGTTGAAAAGTCCAAAGTGCTTGTTTCAATTATTTACAAGAAGAAAATATTTAATAATAAGTTGTATCATTCTCCTGACAGTTAGAACTGCTTAGACCCTCTTCACTGAGCGCTTAGGATAACAACTATATGTTCATGCCCTAAACTTAACCAACACAACTGACACAGAAAACTGTCCTCCATTTCTTCTTTGTGTGATTTGACAGGGCTCTGGTGGAGTATAAACTTCACCTCTGGTAGAATATTAAATTAGCAGCTAAGTCTGGATTCACTAGTATGCCAAGCACCACAAATGTAAATGTAATGTAAATGTAATTACTGTACTAAGCTATACAGACGCATGGAAGAAAAAGTATAAAACTACTCACATGCCTTATATCTGTCTGTAGGGCACAGTGTGAAAAACATTTCATTTTAAGTTGGTTTTGGTCTATAAAACCACAGAGGGGTTATGGGTGTAATAAGTATGAAAAAAAATGTAGAATTATTTTAAGAACATCTCCATGTGCTTTTGCAGTACAGATCTTTCCTTCATTACTAGGCTTGCTGAGATAATCCTCCTTGTCTTCCGGATGTGGCCTCCTGACCCTTTAAGATGCAATAGGACCCAGCATTATTGATGATGTGTGTAGTTTGTGTTTGAGTGTGTGTGTGTGTGTGTGTGTGTGTGTGTGTGTGTGTGTGTGTGTGTGTGTGTGTGTGTGATCTGACTGATTATCAGAGAGAGTGTAATGCTCATCAGAGGAAAATCCCTGTAGAAACATATACCGTACTGTTCACACAGCACAACTTGCTGTCTTGTAATCTGAATTCTTGGAGTCGTTAGAACACTACGTGACTGATCAGTGGCAGGGGGTCACGCGTCACACATCACAAGATCTTTCACCGGGAGCAATCTCCAACCAGACTGTCTGGTCTCCAAGTCACATAATGTCACAAAAATACATGCAAGAGTACATGCTAAATCAGGGATAAAATCATGTATTGTAAACTTAGCTCTAGCTGCATGCCCATTTCTGTAGCATAACATTTTCTTCGCTATTCATTAGGCTGTCACGCTGCATCAAATTACTCAGGGCAAGCACAGAACCAAGAGCAGTGATACACACACAGACACACACACACAGACACACAGACACACACACTCACACACACTGACACATACATATGCTGTGGAGAGACTGAACCCAAGAGACACTGTAACCATGGTCTCCACTGGTAACCACCTCTGAGACTTTGTTACTATAGAGACTCGAAGTGTCCTCATTGCAACCCTGTGCCCATCTGATCTTTGCTAATGCACAAAATTTAGACCTGCCTCCTTAATCTCCCTCGGTCTCTCTGTCTCTGTCTCCCTCTGTCTCTCTATCTCTCCTTTTCTCTCTCTCTTCACTGAGCTGACCAAACCAGCGGCTGCTTCCTTGACGTAGCATCCCACAAAAACATTTTTATCAGAAAAATTGTGAAATCTCAGGATTTCCTTCCCTCCATTTCTCTGTTATTTTCTTTACACGTTTACCTTCTCCATCTCTAACTTTCTTGTTCATTTGACCTCCTCTCTCCCTCTTTACCTATATCTCCATTTCTTTCCTTTACCCCCTCTCTCTCTCGCTCCCTAACTCTCTCTCTCTCTTACTTCCCCTTTACCCCACCCCCCCCTTTCTCTCTCTGACAGATTTACAGATGTCCTCAAAGTGAGGCAATGCTCTCTCCAGCTGTTGGTAGTTCCATTACTAAATGATCCCTCTTTTAGACCGACACAGCTCTGTCCTCCACTCTGCCTGTCACTCAAACCTAATGCTGCCATGGTAACGGAGAGATGGGCCTGTCTAAGGCCAAGGGGTCGAAAAAAAATTTAACTGCAACTTGATACCCATCTGTCTCATCATAATCCCCACTGGACCTCAATGCATGCTGCTGTAGTTGTCTTGTGAGGCCCACTTTGAGGGTTTCTCTGTTAATATGATGACAAAAATGGCTAAATGACACTTTACAAGTTCTGCATTTATTTTTTATGTTGTCAAACAATGGGATTTCTTTTTTGTCCTCAGAGCACTGCACATACTTTGGCACATACAGACATTGCCATATAGTGCTTGTTAAGGGCCTGTGTTTTGCAAAACATGAATTTACCTTGTTTTTTGGAGTTTAATGTACTATGTAAACGTTGTCCAAGTTTCAAAATGCCGATTCACTCCTTAGTCCATACATGGAGACCAAGCTGCCAAAACAGCCTGTTTTGAATTTATCATGGCAGTTTTGTTTCTGAAGTATGTAACTGTGTGTTGTCTGCTGTCTTTGTCTCATTCAGAAAGTGTCCTGACGGGTTTGACTGTTTGAAGACTGGGAGAAATCCTAACTATGGCTACACAAGTTTTGACAGTTTTGGCTGGGCCTTCCTGGCCCTCTTTAGGCTAATGACACAAGACTACTGGGAAAACCTGTATCACCAGGTAATCCGATAGTGTTGCTAAGATGTAATACTGTGTTAGTGGTGTAATGATACACATATTTTAGGGGCTCTGTACAGTTTGTGATTCTGGGGTGCATGTTATATTGCATTTCTTATAGTTTATGTGCTATAAAAGTCCCTTCTGCAGAACTATAACTGTATTATATGCCCAAATTGCTTTATGTCAAAACAATATTGATTTTCTTGTATACTTCAGAGATGATTTAGAGGAAGAGCCACAGGGGCGTATTGGCAGTTTTGATACACGGCAAACATTTTTTTTTTTTAATTTGATTGAAATTGGTACACCTTCATTTTTCATGTACATGTTCAAGAGAAAATTGAGAACACCTTAAAACTGTGCAGTAAACCCTCTTCACAAGAAGAATAAGTCAAATAAATCAAATAAGGAAAGTGGATGTGACAAAACATTTAGGTTCCACCATCACTTATTTTTCGTCTATATTTTTCTGGAAGACTTTGCGGTCCGCAGGAAAGACCTACATGATCTTCTTTGTGTTGGTGATCTTCCTGGGCTCCTTCTACCTGGTAAACCTGATCTTGGCCGTGGTAGCCATGGCCTATGAGGAACAGAACCAGGCCACCATCGCTGAGGCCTGGCAGAAAGAGAGAGAGTTCCAGCTGGCCATGGAACAGCTCCGCAGAGAGCAGAGGGTATTCCTCACAACTTTTATTTCAAGTTTGTTTCATTGCTACTCATTTTTTATATCGTTCAAAATGTAAGCTGATGAAAATGACATCACATCCATTGTTGCTAAGGTGATTATCAGGTGGATGTGGATGAATGAGTTAACAGTGGCAACATAAATGTTAGTCTCTCTGATGTCAGTACTGTCAATAGAACACCCCAGTTTATTTAGAAGTTTTGAACCCAATTTCCTAGGCATTAGCAAAAAGAAACAAGGAGGCTGAGCTGGCTAGAGCGCAGGAGATGCTTCCAACTCCAATCAATCGTAAAGACTCCAGAGAGCGTCGGCCCAGATGCAGATCCCACAGAACCATGTCAGAGGAAACGGAGGAAGATACAGACCTCAGATCACCCAAGTTCGATCCATTTGACGAGAAGGTAAGACTTCTGAACAGTAGTAGTGCAGACCCAGACAATGTCTCTCATTAAGGGAATAAACACAATAAACCTTAGAGTACATTTCTGCAATCAGGAAATAGCATATATATATTTTACATTTTTGCATTGTTTTTGTTCTTTTTTGAAAGGACAAGCCAGGTTCTTAAAAAAAGGCCAAAAACAGTTTGTCCTAAAACCCGGTTGGATCAGGCTTTTGAGAATATTTGATCTGAGTAACCACTTAGAGTAAACTTAACTCTAACCACTGTTCAGTTTATGTGTAAGCTCCTTTAGGAGGTCATTAAGAGGCCCTCACATACTCTTGGCAGGAAACTTGGACTTCTTGTCCATTCCAGAGCTAAAATTGTCCAGGATATTTTCTGGACAAGAAAACAGTATAATTCTGCAAGAATCAGAATTTTGATGGATGTGTCTGCAAGGACCATTTGTTGACTTTTTCCTTGTAGCCATTGTGTTTCAGGTCAGATTTACTAGAAAGTCACTGTTTACTAGTTTTCCATGTTTTACAGAAAAAAAGTTCTTGCATATACAGTAGTTTTCAAATACTGGCAACACGAATAGACAGTTACGCACCTGAATGATATATGAGCATAAGAGTTCAGTTCTGAATGGAAACCGAATTCCACTGTAGCTAGACATTTTGAAAAGGCCAGTCTTTCAGCATCCTCTGGATACTTTGGCATAAAATGTATACAAATGTCAGCCAAAGACTGATGCAGGCTGAAATGAAATGGAGAATCATGAAGAATGAATAGACATTTGTTTGAAATCAAAGTTTAAATCTGTCCTGTTTTCTTTACTGACATGGCTAAATTCCAATTATAGCCTACTGAGGGTATATAACATATCCTTCTCACAATTACTTCAACTCAGCTCATTAAGGCCTATTGCTGGTCATTTTAATGTCCTCTCTTTTGGAGTTTTTAACAAGCCATGGTCTTGTAGACCTAATGGTTTGTTTTCTTTTTCTAATTTGCTTTTTCACCTTTGAGCACTTTTCAGTTTAGTCTACTGTAGTACCATCAGTTTCCTGTTTTTGACAGCATCCTTTTTGTTATACAGCGTGTTTGTTGCCTTATTTCCATCTGTGGAGATTCCTTTGCACTTGTTGGATATATTTAGGTGATGATTCCTTGGATCTGAAGCACTCGTTTTTTTCTGGGCATAAAAATAAATGAGCCTATTTAGATTGTAGATTAACTATACATGTAATCAATTTTGTAATTAATAATTTAAAGACATTTAAGGAGTATAATACTCATCCTTCTATTCATCTCTCTCCACTGGCTTTCTTCTGTCCATTATTCATTTGTTATTCTCTCTCTGTGCTCCAGCCAGCACATCCTCTACTGGCCACGCTATCTTCCCATCCTCTGAGCACACGGCGGGGCAGCAACATCAGTATCTTCACTTTTCGGCCGCGCAATAACTCCGAGGCTGACTTTGCCGATGATGAGACCAGCATGGCTGGTGATGGCCGGAGCAGGCTGGGGTCCACTGTCACACCATATCGCAAGCGTCGCACGGGGAGTGTTCGCAGCCACTGTTCACAAGTCTTCACGCCCACCCTCACTGTTAATGGCCGTCTTAATCTCTCACTAGATCAGAATGGAATCACTGGCATCAGCCCCCACACACCCACCTCGCTCCCCGGCTGCAGCATGGAGAAGGTTAAAGAGAACATGGTCAGTACCAATTGTAGACAGTGGAAATGCATTGCAGTTGTTAGTAGTGGGAGAGGCAGTATGGAAAATTTTCAGAGGTTATTACTATTGGTGGTCAGAAGTGGTAACAGGTTTAAGTTGGCTGTCCAAAATGAATCTAAACAAATTTTTACATGCTTGATTCTTATTATTCAGCAATACTGACAGGCCTGAAATTTCTTTTTACTGAGAAAACCAAACCTCAAGTATAAACCACTGGAAACCTCAACGAGAAATTGAAATGTCTTAGACCTACTGTTAGCCACTCTAGGTCACCAACTACTCAGCTAAATAACACGATCTTCATGAGTTAGAGTGGGTGCATTAGAGCAGAGGATACATAAAAATGTGTAAGTTAGTAATTCTTCAGGGCCGGGACTGGGACGCACTATGCTACAGCTAAGCGATATATAGTCTGTACTGACATACTGTGATATTTCCTTTCAGTTTAAGTGGTTTGTTCTTAATTTATACCATGTGTATGGTGGCTAACAGGAGTTAGTATGTTTGGAAGAGCGTCCAGCTGAGGCCCCCAAACCCTCACCGGAAGTGCAAGGGGAAGCACTGCCTCCTCGCAGAAAAAGAGGACTCAGCTCAATCAGCTTCTTTAGTGATGCCATGGATGGTGGGTGATTCTGCAAATTTTCTTTTAGTCTGATTAGCATGTAGTTTTTGGGGGTCTTTGGTCCAAAAATCATAATCTTAAATGCATTTTGAAGGCTTACGCTTAAGTGCTTATATGTGTTTAAGACAAATACAAAGTAAATTCATGGCAATGGATGAATTTATGTCCCAAACAAAAATGCATTTGAAGAATCTATTTATTTGCTGTTTCAGCAGTTTCAGTAGTTTACAGCAAGAAATGCTTTTTAAGCTTGAAAGAATGCTAAGAGTGTGCAAAAACATGGCAAAGGGAGGCTACTTTTAGTCACTTCATTAATATGTTATTTAACATTTTTTTGTTTTTACTCATCTAAAATGTGAAAAAGTAAACCTAAAAATTGAGCAGTTGTGTCCAACCTGGTCTGTTACTGTATAACAAGTAGAACAATTTATTTTGAAAAATTCCTGAATGGTTACTGTGTCAAGGTCAGTTTCTCCAACACATTGTATCAAGCCATAGTGTTATAGTATTAGAATCAACTGAGCTGTAAGAGGGTAGTGTTCAAAGTGAAATCCTGTACCATAAATTGTATAGAAGTGTGCAGTATGGCAAAAACATAGTGTCCATAATAAAATGTCGCATTGCCCATCTTACAATCATATGTGTTACAGTGCTTTTAGGAAACTCAGCACAGACACTCAACTCTTAATGGTTCCTCTCTTAATTGCAGAGCTGGAAGAGTCTCGGCAGAAATGTCATCCTTGTTGGTATGAGTTTGCTAAGAAGTACTTGATCTGGACATGCTCTCCTACCTGGATGAAGCTGAAGGATGCGGTGAATGTCATGGTGATGGACCCTTTCCTAGACCTGGCCATTACCATTTGCATCGTTCTCAACACACTCTTCATGGCCCTGGAGCACTACCCTATGACTGAAGAGTTCAATGGCATGCTCAGTGTGGGGAACCTGGTGAGAATTTACCCAGGGTAATCTCTTGAGTCAGCGTGTAAAAATATCTTCTAATAAGCAACTTCTAAAGCTGAAAGTAAATACTTTCAGCTCAAAATATTATGTAAACAATGCCATTTTCTGTCAGACATGCAAGTGAACTGTCTTGGTAATGATCACATGCATTGTTGTTCCTCTTCAGGTGTTCACTGGCATCTTCACAGCAGAGATGGTTCTGAAGCTAGTTGCTTTGGACCCATACTACTACTTTCAGCAGGGCTGGAATATCTTTGATGGGATTATTGTTTGCTTGAGTCTCATGGAACTTGGCCTGTCCAATGTGGAGGGGCTGTCTGTGCTCCGCTCATTCCGACTGGTAAGACTGGTCTGAAAATCCACAGTTCTATGCGACAGTACTTTAGCAGAATGTTTGTATTGGAGCTGTAACATCAAATCTTAATCTGAATCTGTACCGAAGCATCTGTATCTGAACACCAGTAATCTTGCGATTTTGCATGTCACTAGATTAAATAGCAGATTGTTTTCCTTGTGTCTTCATGGCAAATTTGAAAACATAGGGCTATACATTCATTGTATTTATACATGTAAGATGAAAAGCCGGCTTATTCATAGCCTTATACATATACGAACATACAAAGCCATTGCATTATAAAGGTTAAATACACCATCAATTTACTATTGAAACAGGAATAAATGGCTTACATATTCTGCTTCACAACACATGAACAAATTTTAATACAGGTCATGTAGTGTTTGGCCAAAAGGATTTACTTATCTTTTATGTGTAATAGTTTGGTCTTTGAGGTCATCCTCACAGTGTTGTACTGCCCATTTTATATTATGATTTTCCAGCTTCTTATACAAAAGCAACTAAATGTGCCCTACATCCCTTGTGGAGAATGGTCAGAGGATTTGGTTTTATTATTTATTGGACGTAATCATGAAAAAAGTCATAACCTTATAATCCGCTATATATAACAGTGGAGTAAATTTTGTTTGCGCTCCATAGACGCAGCATATTTTATATGCACTACGTTTTAAGGAATGCCGGGAAAATGTGTTCATATGAAGAAAGTGTGTAAAGTAATGGTAGTTTTTTTTTTAAAAAATAAATGTATTGTTTTAAGTTATTGTGACAAACGTTTATTTGATATTGTTTTCTTTAAAATACAGCAGTGTATATTTCATCTTCCTTTTTTGAAGACAAAATCACATTCTGCTGTATGCCACATTGTAATATCAGAAGCAAGACACTAACCTCCTTGCTCTTTTCAGTTGAGGGTCTTCAAGCTGGCTAAGTCCTGGCCCACACTCAACACCCTGATTAAGATCATCGGCAATTCGGTGGGCGCCTTGGGTAACCTGACCCTCGTCCTGGCCATCATAGTCTTCATCTTTGCTGTGGTGGGCATGCAGCTGTTTGGAAAGAACTACCAGGACTGTGTGTGTAAGATAAGCAAGGACTGCAGGCTTCCGCGCTGGCACATGAAGGACTTTTTCCACTCTTTCCTGATTGTTTTCCGAGTGCTTTGTGGCGAATGGATCGAAACCATGTGGGACTGCATGGAGGTGGCTGGACAGCCGCTCTGCATCCTGGTCTTCATGCTGGTCATGGTCATAGGCAACCTGGTTGTAAGTTAAATTTTTTAATCACTACTGTAGAGGAAAAATACATTTTTCACTTTCTTTCTTTATTTTTTACATTCACAGTTGCTTATTTAGTTTTGCATTGCAGCTAACAAGCAAAGAAAGCTGATACCTCATCAGGTAGCATTGTGCAAACTGCATACCTAAATCACCACGCAATGTGGCATACAGCATATGAACACCATTCAAAACTGCAAGAAACTTTGTGTTTGAAGTGTGTGTGTAATGATTTAGACATACAGTTGGCATGACGTTAGATAAGATAAGATAAACCTTTATCAGTCCCACAAAAGGGAAATTTGCACTGCTACAGCAGAAAGTGGACAGTACAGAGTTAAGAGCTGCAAAAACAATGGAATAAAAACTATACAACACTATAACAAAAACACACCATACAAATAATACAATGATATAAATATAGACATTTGTGTGTGTATGTAAATATATATGTGTATATAAACCTACATAAGTATAAGATTGCTCTTTTGTAGAGTATAAACCTTTTTTATTTGTTAGTTACATTTGCCTCCTAATATAGCTCCAGTGCAAACCTAAAGAAGCGCCAGACATGTCTTGACTGATCAACTTTATTTGAGCCAAGCGTAAAATCATGTAAATTCACTTTTTGACCATCTCCTTTAATTATATTTTTTTTATGGCAAAATGTTTCACTAAAGAGTCTTTGTTAATCCCAGTAGGATGTTTTGCCTTGCTTCCGGTTTAAGGTTAATAACAATGAGCAAACATCAACTACTTTGATCTAAGCAGCCTAGATTGGTTGTAGTTGTGTGGAAATTGTTCATGTTTGTACAGGAGCTGCTGTGATTGCGAGAACCACTGGAGAAAAGCAGTGAGTGGCCTTGTTAGTCTTAATAAAAGTAGCCTAAGATGTGTCCTCTTGTTAGCTGCTTGACGGAAGATGACTGTTATTAGGGAGATAGGGTAAATGTGTTTTAATACAGAGCCCATCCGCGTTGCTAATCTGAACTGGGTCCTCTGTAGAGGTCAGGCTATTACTGAAATTACTCTGACACAACAGGGTTGTGCTTGGCCTTTTCTGACCATGGGATTAACACATCTGTCATATGCTGCAAGCAAGACTTCCTACATCCATTTCTCTTGTTCACTCACCTTTTCCTGTCTTTCAGTGTAATTTACGTCTAATGACCACATTTCTGTCAAGAACGATTGGATAACTGAATCTTTGAAATCATTTCGTATATGATATGAAATGCCTACTCATAGATTTTTTTTTTTCTTCAAAATTTTAACACTGAAAAGATGTGAGAAACTGAGATAGCCCAGGGTGCTATTGACTGTAGCCCATTTGCAGCTACAGAATTCACAATTTATTATCCACCCACGTCTCCATGAGTTAAATATAGTGAGGGAAACATATTCAGACTTCTTTGTCTTTGTTCTTTGTATGTTTTTGTTTGCATATATCCTCTGCAAAATTACATGTGGCTTCTGGTGCCATAAAAGACATGCCCCTGGTTGGGAAGATTTCACATAGTAAGTATCAACTATGTTGAAGGAGTTTCCTAAAGTTATCAATATTATTTAACAACATTTGAAAGGGAAAAGCTACAGAAGCATAGGAAAAAAAGCTTGGTAACACTTCACTTAAGGCCAGTATTCATAACTCTTCATGATGCCATGAGAACTGAAAAAACCTACATAAACATCTATAAAAGCTTGTTTCAATATGTGTCAGTTTTCATAAAGACTATTCTAATAAATTGTCATTTAAAAAATTATGATAATTGTTGTAATACGTCTTTATAAATGTTTATGTAGGTTTTTGTCAGTGCTTGAAAAGTTTATGCATGTGTTTTGTAACCTTAATTCTGTGAAGTGTTACCCAAATTTTAAACATCGAGTTCGATAATATTTGGAAAGTGGAAAGTTTGTGGGGTCAAGAGTAATTGTCTGTTCCTTCATCTTACACAAAAATGCCTCTGCTTAAATTTGCATTAAGAGAAATCAGAACGCTTTCTGAACAACATGGAATTTAAGTTCATTCACCAAGAAACTGAATCTGAGTAGAAGATGGACAGTTCAACTAGAAAATGACCCTAAACAAACAACCAAAATAACATTAGGCTGGTTTCAGACAAAGTAGGTGAAAGTACTTGCATGACCTAGCAAATCCCTTGATTTCCAGAGGATTTTGAAATGCTGAGTCCACCAGAGGGACCCTCCCAGCCTTAGAGAATTTTAGACATTTTGCCAGATGGAATGGGTCAAAGTTGAACCGCAATGCAAAAACAAATTACTTTTTTTTCATAGATGTCTTGAAGATGTGTTTGCCAACAACAGCTTTAAAGCAAAGTACTAATGTCAACAGTTTGTGGGGTCTGAATATTTTTCTTCTTATCACTTAGTTTTGAAACATGATTATTTTTTCAATGTAAAGTGGATCTATGCAGTGGAAGTATATTAAATAAGAATAGAGTCTTAATATTTATTACCCTCACTGTATTCAGTATGCACTGAGTCATATTTTAGCATTACATAGGTTTGTAAAACATGACACTAACTGCTGGCAATATAGAGAAGGGGGACCATTTTTCATGCTTTGCTCCAGTTTTCTGAGTGGCTCTCCACAGCATCGACGTCGCTTGAGTGCAATGGCTGATGTCAAGAGCTCTTAGCCCACTTAGGCCATCAGCGCCAACTCAGACTAAATGTTGATGATCGGACAAGACAGTGCAATCCCCTGAGTATTTTTATCTATTTCAAGTGCTTAATGTGTTTTAACACCAAAAATAAGTTTTTTTTGTATTTTTTGTATTTCTTTATTTTGAAAATGTGGGAATGGGAATGTTATATAAGATTCAGTGATGTACTGAAATCATCCTCCCAGTTCATCTTCCCAGCACAACCTAAAAACCTACAAGCAGAGCAGCTCAAGAACTTTACATAAAGAAGCAGATGGCATATACAGTAATTTACCCTTACAATTTAAGGATGTAGACAAGATTCCCACAGCAGCTGTGTTTTCATACAGTTTATATTTACACTGACTGAACAGTAACCCCTCTAAGCTATAGTAAACAGTATCTTATATAACCTATATCTTATATAACTAAGTGTAAATGTTTGGGAAGCAGATTTAGGTGCAACAAGAAAACATGTTGCTAATTTAGATACATTGTTGAGTATGTAGTGGGTTGTTTGTTTATTGTTTTTCTGAGTATCATATAAAAGACATTACCTCATTATGTTTTGCGCTACTGAAGCACTGACTACAAGCATGCAGAGTCACGTGTGTTGTTCATAATTGGCCTCAAAATTCTAATATTATAATAGAATTAGAAATTATTGAAATCTCTAACAAATTTGAGTGGTGAGTGTTTTTGTGGTTGCAAAACAGCCACAGCGCTCTTACTGATTGAACCAAACCTTCTCAGAAAACAATCTCTGATATTGCAAGGATTGTAGGTTGCATGAAGGTGAATGGTTGGACAGCTCCTCAATCCCTCTAAAATGATACAACAGTAATGAAGAGATATTCTCTGGTTACTGATTTAACCCTTAGAAGTTGGCCTATTACAGTAATAGTCATTCAAATATATTATTTTAGTTAGTAATATAATTAATTACAGTGAGCTCCATAATTATTGGCATCCTTGGTAAATATGGGTAAAAGGGTCATTAAAATGTCTTTGTGGTAAATTAGCACGATTTCATTTCTAAAAATCTATCTTTTTTAGTAAATAGTGCTTTCGTCTGTTGTCCCTTTTATGATACAGGGCAAGTAATCAGAGATCACTCAAGATCCTTCAGGGTCCAAGACAGTCTTTTCTGGACCCCTTTCTTCAATTCACCGCACAGGTTTTCAGTGGGATTTAAGTCAGATGAGATGATGTCAAGTATTCTGGCTAGAAGATCCAACAAAGGTCACAACCAACAACTATTTTGTTAATTAGTTAATCTGTTGATTATTTCTTTGATTAATCGGTTCATCGGATAAAACATTTTATTTCCATCATTTTATTCAAACAAAATGTTCTTCCAAACTAACAATATTAACACAAATAACATGTGAAAATATATCTACTCATTTTTGAAATGAGCACAAAAACATTTTTTTTTAATCGAAATGTTGCTGGAATGGATCTGACCTGTAATAAATAATAAATCTGAGCTGTAATTAATAAAAAAGAAAACCGTAAAACTAAATGTTAACAGGCTTTGCTACATCAAATAGCATTCAAAACACCACAAACTACAGAGGCTGACTGGTCTCTCACACACTCTCTCTCTACCTATTTGATAATTGAGAACTACCTGCTGTGAGACAAACAAACCCTCACTTCAAAATGATTCACTACAGCTCTGTTTGTTTTAAACTTCTTAATTATTGTCCTAATAGTGGATATGGTCATTTCCAGGCATGTAGCCTCTTTATAGTCACTATGACACTTTTGTGTCATTTCATTTGTCCATGTTATGAAGGACTAAGGACCTTTAATATCTGTGTCACCTTACATTAACCCTGCAGTGAAACAGGACACATAGTGTGCATGATGCCTAAGAGTTCCTGAACACTTAGATACTTTGGTTACATTTTATTTATAAGAAATTCTAAGGGTTCTGATAACTGTGACATGAGTTTGATTTTGTCACCTTTCCAATACATTTTTACTCCTCATTACTAAGGGTGCCAGTAGTTGTGGAGCTAGCTGTACTTTTACATGTGATTTACATTCTACATCAACAGATTCAGTTCTGCATTTCTAATGCCTTCACTTGTTGTTCCCTTCCAGTGTCCAAAAAGGTCTTTCTGCAAAAACAAGAACACATAACATTAGCTTTTCATTCAATTCAGAGATCCTCTTCTATGGGGCAGCTGGTGGCCTAGTGAAAGTGACCATTCTGTCATACGTGAACACACCACAGCACACAGCGTGAACAGGGGAGCAGTGTGTGGGCACGGTACCTTAGCGGTGTTTAGCAGTCTCGGGAATCAAACCCACGACTTCCTGATCGCAGGGCGAACGCCCTAACCACTACGTTACCAGCGGTTAGGATGTCTATGCTACCAGTGGTTAGGATGTCCCCCCTGCATTCAGAAGGTTGGGGGTTTGAATCCCAGCACGGCTAGAGTCATCACTGAGGAACCCTTGAACAAGGTACCGTCCCCACACACGCTCTCCGGGCGCCCCTAGTTGGTGGCAGCACTTGGTGAATGGGTTAAATGCAGAGAAAGAATTGCACACTGTGTGCTGTGGTGTGTTCACACATGACTATAAAGGGCCACTTTACTTTCAATAAATAAAAATGTGAAATTGGTTGAAAAGTAGAGAAATAGTGTTGATTTGGCCAGACTGCTCATAATATTAGTATGTTACTGATAATACAGAGCTTTTGGCAGGGCTACTTGTTTCTGAATCACTTCTCTGGCGCAATCCCATTTCCCTTTGGGATTACTCTAGCCATGTCAGAGGTCAAAGGGCATCAGTCACTAATCAGGCCCATGCTGACTCACAGACTAGCTCATTGGACACCAGCTTAAACACAATATTAAATGCATAACATTTCCGGTTCTGAGCTCGGCTTGTATGGGCTAGCATTTCGTGGAACTTGTGCTGGCATGGGTTCATTTATTGATGTAGCTGGTAAAAACACGCGGCTCACAGCAGGCCCGTGCTTGTGCTTACACGATCGTAATGTCTGCATTGTTGGCAGATAATCTGTGTTGTTAACAAGCATGTTTACCAGGCATATAGAGCGATTTCCTTATTATTTATTTTCCAACACGGACATTAAGCTACAGTATTGTCACCTGTCAATAGAATTTTAAACTGTTATGCAAGGTTTGCTATTAATGAATGCATGTTAAATCTTAGAAGAATAGTTTGGAGGAAACCTGAGTAGACCAGACGAGACCTGCTTGGTGTCTATTTTCTGTTGTATTGCACTGGAGCTATGTGGCTTATGTAGCTAATAAGTAAAGGAAGTATGTACCCCACCAATTAGCATTGTGCAGGCTAAATTTGTCAGCCAGGGAAGGGGTGGGCCTCTTTTGTGTGTATTATCAAACAGCTGTCAAACTCGGGATGGGAGATGGCAACCAATTTTGTTTTGTTGGTCAAAAGAGGGAAGGTAGCAACCGATTTCGTTTTGTTGATCGGGAGTGGGATTGGTATATGCTGAAGACTTAGGTGTGGTAAGCTGCCATGAAGAAATATTACCAGCAGAAACACTGAAATACTTTCTGACTTTGATTCTGACAGGTGCTGAACTTGTTCCTGGCTTTGTTATTGAGCTCCTTCAGTTCCGACAACCTGTCAGCTCCAGAAGAGGATGGTGAAATGAACAACCTTCAAATCGCCATTGCACGAATCCATGCCGGAATCACCTGGCTGATGAGCTTCAGCAAGGACCTCTTCAGAGGCAACTTGGCCAAGCGGAAGCAAAAGGCCAAGGAGGCCCAGATAGCCTTGAAGGCTCCCAGCACTAACCACATAGAATGCAATGGGACCATTGGGAGAATTGGCCGCTATGGAGAGAAGTATATCATTCCGGAAGGAGAGGACAGCTACATGACCAATCCCAATTTAACCATATGCGTGCCCATAGCTCCTGGAGAATCAGATGTGGAGTTCCTTGAGGAAGAAGAGGAGGAGGACACTGAGACATCAGAAGATGAAGAAAACAAACCGGTGAGAATTTGCTAAATTGCTTTATTATTTGTTTGATCTTAGTTGATTTTTTTGGTAAGTGTTCTTCTTCAATCAAATCTATTCATTCAGTCAGTCAAGACATGTTTTGTGTCCTAAGTTGGCACAGTCGGTTAATGTAGCTAGTTGTGTAAAAGGATTAAACCCTACTGGGTTGTTTTAAACATAGACTTTTTTATGTGATGTCTTACAAAACATATGTCACACAAGTAATAACCGTAGCAGCTGTCTTCTTGGAGTTTTGTCCACTTTTATTGATGGCACACTGGTATGTAGTCTGCATGATGCTAACTCATAGCTGATACTTAGCTTCCTTTGCTTTATCATTTACCTACATTAACCTTCTAGCTTCAGTGAAAACCTAAAGAAGCACATTTTAGACAACTAATATGTCACTGCCCCTCAAATGACAAGACAGGGTTCACAGGTCAATGGGATGATGTGGCATGTGTGAAAGGGCAGATTGTTGTGTGTGTGCCAGAGAAGGGAGGGGAGGGAGTCGTGTAAAGGCCTTGGATGCGCGGAAGCTGTTCCGGATTCATAAGCTGTTAAGCTGCACCACAGACAAGGTGATCCTAGCTGCAGCACAGTCACCCTTACATAAGAGATGAGAAATATGTCTGCTCAAGTAGTCAAAGACCAAGAGCCTTACAGAGATTTTGATTTGAATATTGTATTAGAAATGTATCTTATTGTGTATAAATGACTTATAATGCAATGCTGACACGTTATTTGTAATACATTTTCAGCTGGGTGGACATGTACAGAGAGGATGGGGTAGGGTGAGAGTTAGATGATATTTAGAATGTCCTGAGACAGACATCACCTATAAAGGCCTTTGTTTTACAGCATTAATGGATGTCACAGTAATCTTCAAAGTCATCCATGCCATGACCATGCCTCCAATTTAATATCCAACTAAAACTGCATGTAAGAGTTGCCATCTGTTGTAGGGGGCATTTACTTTTGGAATTGTATGTGGTTGATTTGTTTTTAGTTTAAAGGCCATAGATGCATTTTTGTAGTTTGATTTTACAGCCTGTACAGTTTTATGCAAGACGTCAAAGTAAGACATTTTTAGAGAGTAAGCTACTGTAATTTACAGTAAACTGAGGATCTGATTGACAGCGAGTGTGGCACTCAGAGGGGTGTGCCCAGCGCCCCATGTGACCAGTTGTGTAATCTTAATGCCCAGCAGGCTGGTCTCTTTCATAATGATCACATTGCTCACAAAGAGCAGCACTGTCAAAGAGAGCAATCTCAGACCTCTCACACTCCATAAGTAGCTGGATAGTGGCATTGTTTTTATTTTGGCTCAGCATTCTAGGACATCCAGGACAGGATTTAAAATTAAACAATGGTTATAATCCTCCGGGATAAATAAAGTTTTCTGATTCTGCTTCTGATTCTGATTCTAAGTGCTGAATGTCAGATTTGATTATAGGGTATTACATTTGGGCGACCCACATAGGAGTCATATGTGTTTTTGTACAGACTCTAACATAAAGATAACGAAAAGAATTGCTTGTCAAACTAATCGTAGATAAGAGTGTCATATTTAGTAGTCGATTGTAAACCCTTTGCAGCTGAATGCTTAAAGACTGTTACACAGACACCACCTGATTTTGGGAGTATTCCTTGGTGCTGAAACATCGGGCCTGCGGGTCATATTATGTTCCTGGGAATTTTGGAGTTTTTTGTCTTCACTAAGCAAAATGGATTATTTCTGGGTGGGTAAAAAGGCTACTTTAAAGTTACAGCTAAAATTCGCAGCTAGCATATGTTTGCGAAGTTTTTAAAATAAGTGAGGTATCCAGTGCTTTATTTATGTTAGCATGTTTTCACAGGACCTTAAGAGATCCATTTCATCCATGTTTATTCATAGTAATATATCTTTTTAATGATTTTAGAGAGTATAATATGATTCAATATGATATGAGAATATGATTTAAATACTGTTCATTTGTTGAAAAATCAGATGTCTCTTTGTGCGCCCTCTTGAGAGTACTGTTTGCTTTCTTTGCTTTCCTTTGTCTTTCTGTGCATATTTGCTCTGAATCAGGATGCTGGATTGTCAAAACAATGATAAGGTGTACCAACAGTTCAGGGTGCATCATACAGTTTGTAGCAGTTTGCTACATAAGTCTGTTTATGTTTATAAATCTGTTTAGTTTATGATAAGTATTATTATAAGGCTAAGGCTTATGGCTTTTTGAGCAAATTTTGGGGAGTTTGGTCTGACTTTCCTCAGATTGCCCAGACTGATTTCTGGGCAGATTCTCTTACTGAAGTTAACACTTGCATTCACTTGGTTCTTCATCCCTCATCTAACGTACACTATGTGAACAAAAGTATTGGGACACCTGTTTTTCAGGCTTTGGGTTAGGCCCCTTACTTCCAGTGAAGGGATTACTTCCAGTAATCTTAATGCTTCAGAAAACCAAGACATTTTGGACAACGCAATGCTTGTCCAAAACAGTTTGGGGAAGAACCTTTTCTATTCCAGTATGACAGTGCCCCAGTGCACAAAGCGAGCTCCATAAAAACATGGCTGGATGAGTTTGGTGTGGAAGAACTTGACTGGCCCTCACAGAGCCCTGACCTCATCCAATACCTTAGGGATGAACTGGAAGTGAGATTGTGATCCAGGCCTTCTCGTTCAACAACAGTGTCTGACCTCATAAATGCTCTACAGAATGAATGGGCACAAATTCCCACAGAAACTCCAAAATCTTGTGGAAAGCCTTCCAAGAATTGTGGAAGCAGTAATAGCTGCATAGGGGGAGCCAAGTCTATGTATTTGAATGCCACTGAATGGTCACTGTTGGTGTAATGGTGAGGCCCTTAGGGTGTCATTGGCGATTTCCTTGAAGGGCAAATGGTTAGACTGACCTGACAAGGTCTTGGGTATTTATAAGTGTATTATAACAGCAAAGAATGCAAAATCTCAAAGTCATTCCAGTCATTCTCATATTTCTGAGAATTCTGTTTAATGCTTAGTTCAAACACAAATGCTCTGGTTTGTTTTCTATTCTTTCTTAACTTCTAAACATGTTTATATAAGCTTCTCCAATAATGCCTGAGGATCCAGCAGAAAGTCCTGCTAAAAGAGAATGCCTACCGATGCAGCTGTTAAAAGAACTGGTATATTCATTGTAATATTAACTCAGCGCTCTCACACTTACACCCCCCCCACACACACACACAAAAAGCTCGCTGGCACCTTAATGTAGGATTACAGAGCTGACATTATTGGATTTTGCCGGCACCTTCGGGCCAGTAATCCTAGTAAATCATTTGAAATATGCTGCCATTACCACCCGCGGGAAATCTCTTCAAAATTGCATTAAGATGGCAGGGCTGGTGGCTATACAGCCTCAGCTTGAGCTCTGTCAGAGACAGTCACAGTTCATACTCACAGACTGGTTAGCGTTGCTCACTAATCATCTTAAATAATGCCACAGGCCAGAAACATTTATGGCAGTCCAGTCTACCACACTGTATAAGGCAGGGGTGCCCAAACCTGTCCAGAAAGGGCCGCTGTGGGTGCAGGTTTTTGTTCCAACCAAGCAGGAGGCACACCTGATTCCACCTCTGTAATCAGTTGGTCTTGGTTTTCAGTTACTCAGGTGTGGTTTCTGCACCGAAAACCTGCACCCACAGCGGCCCTTTCTGGACAGGTTTGGGCACCCCTGGTATAAGAGGAAACATGCTTCAACCCCATATGGTGTATAAACACTATTGCCCATCTCTTGCATATATCGCAACGATTTGTGATTTCCTGTGTGGATGATTATAGGTTTATCGGGAATTAGAGAAAAGCATTAATGCTTCATGGTCGTTGTTATATTTAGTGCTTAGTATCTATTCACAGAACTGAAAAACAACCTGTCGTCTCATTCAGGAGGTGGTCAGCTTGTCAGAAGGAAGCACTGTGGACCTGAGGAAACCAGGGGAAGAAGACGAATGCTCGTTGTTGGCTGAGGATACCATGGAGCCAGAAGAGTGTTTTCCTGAGTGTGAGTAAATGATCATGTTCAAATGAAAACCATATTTCAGTGGAATGTCCCCTTTTCCAGGTTTCTTGCTTATTTGAAATTACCTAACTTAAACAGGATCAACTATATTTGGTTAAGAGGAAAGCTATAAATATGACTTTTGCCTGTACTTGCTTAAACATTGGAGAAGCACCTGATCTATGTAATTAAATTCTTCTGGGATGGATTAAATCTGGTGAATCGGAGTTAAAACAGATGTCACGGGAAAGGTTGGGTAACCACTGTTTTAGATCATATTTGACAAAATGGCCTCCCTAGATTTAGGTCACTCTATGTGCTGTTGTCACTTCAAAGCGCTTGACCCAAATCCAGGTCTTATGACATAAGATAACAAATGAGTATGTGAGGACACAGGCCCGTACTCCAAATGTCCTTGATCTGACTGTGTTTGTTGGCTAGTTTCCTTCACATCATTTGTCGGTTGCTGTATCTAATAATCGTAATCTCACCTTGTGCAGTCTGTGTGCGTCGCTGTGAGTGCTGTAAGATCAACACAACACAAGGACTGGGCCTGATCTGGTGGAGGCTGAGGAAGACCTGCTACCAGATTGTGGAGCACAGCTGGTTCGAGACCTTCATCATCTTTATGATCCTGCTTAGCAGTGGAGCTCTGGTAAAAGGCTGCTCACAAATCTCTACGCACAGATAACTTTATAAAATCTAGAGGGGAACAGAGGGGGGATACAAGTATGCAGATACTTTTGTTTTTCCAGTGTATGTACCAACTTAATTTACAAACATATATAGCTGACAAACATATATATAACAAAGCAGCTTTTTGCAGCTTTGTTAATCTGTTCTGACTCATTCTTTATGCTAGCATTACCTATTTTAGAAATCAATATTTATTTGTTTTAATTGCACATATGGGATCATTGTTTGTCACGTCTATCTTCTCCCTGTTCTTGACGAGATAAAATCCTTAAAACTTGCAAATTTTAGACATGCAGCACTATACTTAATTTTTTAGTAGAGGTCTATGGTATGGGGTGTAAACAATTAGTTGTTCTTCGAAGCTCCTTCACTTTCACCTTGATTGCTTCTTGCGTTGCCTTAAATATTCCAGCCCATAATCAGTATTTTTAAAAATGCTCTTAATTTGCACACAAAATATGTAGAACTTTTTTTTTCATTCAAACTTTACATACATGTATATATTATTAAAGTCTAAACATGTTTTGTGTCTGTCAATTTTATTTTTAGGGTATTTTTATGTTAATGAACGCTCACCTACTTTTATCTTCATATTTAGAAGTACAAAGTCAAAAGAATCAATTGTGTAAGTTTGGGGTGGATATTTGCACTGCAAGTATATACTTTTTTAAATAAAAGGATTTTCAAAACAAGTATTTCATGCAGTGAATAATGAATCATGAATCCAGTTACATTGGATTGGCATCACGGGGTTCCAGTAGAAATCTTTTGTTTGTTTCAAACCATGTCAATGTCAAACCATGACAAAAATGGTAAAAAATGTAAATGATGTTTTCTTCTTCAAGCAAAACTTATCTGTTGTTTGACAAAATTCACTATAAATGAATGAAAAAATAAAAGCGTGAGGTCAGTCGTGCATCTGTGTAGAGGTCTAGAGCATTTATCATGAGATTAGATCCCAAATGATACTATGACAATTTGTGGCCAGGAGTCCAAAAAAAAACACCTACTGGGCATGTTCTTTCTGATGGCCCTCCCTCTCCCTCTCATGTGTGGGCATCTGTTAGCATTCATATATATAAGGTTGCACAGTCTCATCAAATTCTGTGGGAGGCATGTCCAAATAATTTCTTTGCTAAATATACTGCAGCCCAGCTTATCACTCTACACTAATTGTAAAAAAAGAGGCTAATAAAACTTAACATTAAATGAATCAAGCTATTTATCCAAACAATGTAGATTGAATCACTGCTCAATTCATAATGACTGAAGATTGTTCGTTTATCTTTTTCAGGCTTTTGAAGACATATATATTGAACAGAGAAAAGTGGTGAAAGTGGTCCTGGAATATGCTGACAAGGTCTTCACCTATATCTTTGTGCTGGAGATGTTTCTCAAGTGGATTGCATATGGCTTTAAGAAGTACTTCACAAACTACTGGTGCTGGTTGGATTTCCTGATCGTGGATGTGAGTTTACAGGCCTTACAGCTTTAATGCTCTGAATCTATGCTCTGATTTCACTATAGCAAGGTTACCTACCTATAAGCAAACAGCACATCTCTTTGTAAGCAGCTGGAAACCCCTTAAGCAAGGACCACATTTCAACAAGTACATAGTTGCGGATAAATTCTATAAGTTAGGGATGCCCCAAATGACATTTTACAGGCTTTAAATGTACAGGACTGTGAGAAGTCCTTCTGACCTGTTACGGTTTTTAGACATTGAGTCTAGAGGCACCTGGTGGCCTGGTGGTTAGGGAGTTGCCCTTGCGATCAGAAGGTCATGGGTTTGAATCCCAGAACTGCTAGTGGCATCACTGAGGTACCCTTGAGCAAATACTGTCCTCACACACTGTTTCCTGGGCCCCACAGTGATGGTAGCCCACTGCTTCACTTGGTGAATGGGTTAAATGCAGAGAAAGAATTTCATTGTTCACACTGTATAGTGTGGTGCGTTCACGCATGCCATCACTCTTCCACTGCACCATTCACTTTATTTATATTATACTGATGGTGTGTGTGGGCTACTCTGACAGCAGAGATATGCTGAAAGTCAGAGTCTGTGTGAATTTTGGGCTGTGCATTTTTCTTATGCCTATAATGCTCTCACGTATCCATTCTTAGGTTTCTGCTCATTTAGCTTTGTTTGCCTCTTGGAAAGCAAAGCAGTTTTTTGGGCTCTGAATATTGGTGACATGGGTGCCTGGACCAAACCAGCTTGATTACATTTCTATTCTAAATGTTCTAAGTTTTAACAATCAGTGCATCTAAAGGCCTTGGCTGAAATGTATTTTTATTAAGGCCACATTTTTGTGGCTTAAAAAGATGCTTCCAAATACTAAATAGAGATACTAGCATCAATATAATAAATTAAAAACTACCAAACTAACTTACAAACTAACCAGCTAACTAATGAATAACTAACTAGTATTCAGATTATTTGCACAAGCCCTATTAATTACTGAATAATAAGTATTAAGAATAACTAGATGCATTTCCAAGAAAATGGTTGCTATAAAGCCAGTGCTTGGAGACACCCAAACATTGGTTTTATGGGCAAAAAAGGATCTATTCGTACCGTGAACTGGCAGTCTTCTGATTCAGGAGCCAGCACTCTTCCACTGCACCATGAACATGCTGCTTCTTACAAAGCCTTTTATGGGTAAGGATGGCTGAATAGGGTAATTATTATCAGTTAAATCGCAACAAACGGTGACACATGTCTGTTTTTAAAACTAGCTTTGGTGTCTTGAAGTCTGTTTATGTGTTTTTCTCCGTTCTTTGTTGTTTTGTCGCTGCCATGTCTGTGACATCACAAACTCTCTCTCCAACACACATTTTGAAGGCGACTCGACCACCCTCTCTCTCTTGCCATGTATTACAGAGCTGACTTGACCACAAAAATTGATTTTTTTAAACGATCAGTGTTTGGCCCCGATCGACCAGTCGCAAAGTTATATACAAGCACACAGCCACACAGATATTAATGGATGTTTTGGTGTTCGAACCATGCTAATCGCACTAATAACTGTATAGTAAACTTCAAGTTTAAGGCCGTTCAAGGTGTCATTGTGCAGGAAATATAAAGTTGTTAATGAAGGCTGAGAAGGTCTCTCTAGGTGACGATGTGTAAGTAACTTGTATGAAGATCAGCTCGGTTCAGGTGGACACTTCAGGGGAGATATTAGGGTGGTGTATGTTCTACAATAAAGCTGTAAAGATCACATTGTTCAGAGTGTATCTAAACTCATCATGTTTTACACTGTTGATGTTCCTGGGTACTGATTCACTGTAAAAATGGTCCAGCTATAACTGATAAGCTGTTAAGTCATTTTTGAACACCAAATACTAATTATTCATGATGATGGCCTCAACACACACCAGTTCCCACACACAAGCACCAAGGCTATTGCAAGTGAGAACTAGCGCATTTGATTTGCATGGACAAGCCCTCACTTTGTTTCTCCTGGTCTCACCTGTTGATCTGATCCCATACAGATCTCCACACACACCTCTAATGATAGGGTAAGTTCATAGGTCCAAGGTGAGTAAACGCTCAAGATAAGCCGTCACATCTGCATCACGACTGCTTTTCTGCTTCACTCGTTCCACTTCAAGATATAAATGCCACTGTCTCTCCGTTTCTCTCTCGCCCTCTTAGGAAAAATCTGAACATGCATTTTATTTTCATTGAAAGTGTGTAGTTTTACAGATTTAGTGATATTGATGTGGTTACATTGCAGGACCTTGGCTTTTATATCAGATGAAAATGCACCCATCGACTGAAAGGTTTCTCTGCAGAGGATTTAGCATGAGAAACTAGACAGTGTTTTTACATTTTATCTCTTGGTAACTTTTCAATGCAGGTTTGCAGACTCATTTTATACCACCGTATTAAGTTTTATCATGTGAGGTTTGGGCTGCTAAGGACAGTCGCATGAGTTTATCTTAGTCTGTCATGCATACTAAAAGACAAGATATTAGGTATTGCTTTGTAGCAGAGAGTAATCAATAACTTTAATGAAGTTCTGAGGTTTATGTAATGGTATGATACTCTTTGTTTTGTTACTGGTTGTATTTTGATAGAGCCACACACTGTTTAGGATGATGAGCAAAAAAACACTGTACGAATCCTCTTTAGATACACTGAACAAAATTCATAAAATACTTTCTTTTATAAAGAACCAACGATGCTTGGGACTAATATAAAGGTTAAAAGAAATTATCATGCAGTATCCTATTTTGGCATTCAGGATACTATTTGGGCACCACAAAATAAACTAAAGCTAATTTGGCTGAGATTATTTGACCTTTTTAAAAATGTACAATTCTTTATAAAACCTCACTCTATTTAATATATATGCATATGAAAATGCATATATAGTTGAATATGCAGGTATGTATGCTGGTTAAAGTGTATATATGTGCATACTTGTCTTGTTTGTCTTCATGTCATTTCATTAGCCGCTCACAGACCTCATGCCATATCCAGCCACAGCCATCAACAACGGGTCATTCGACAGTGGAATACCATACTGTTCTGTCTGCTTTGAATGTAGAATAGAGTGGAAGTTTATTCCTTGAAACAAACCAAATTATAAATTGAACATCCCAATTTACTAAATTTAAACGTCCCAATAAGCGTGTTCCTGTAGAATGTCCCAAAACACATAAGTATTGGCTCTACAGTGTTCAACCATTTTGTTGCTCTGACCACATTGCTTTTCAACAGAAACTGTTATATCTCTTAATTTACACAGATCAATGTTGACTTATTACATTCAGTATAACAAGTAAAGGAATTGTCCCCATCGGGTTTATCTTAGCTCCTGATTAGGGCTGGGTTTCAAAATTAATACCTTTGTGGTACTGACTAGAGTATCGGAAAAAAAGAATTTTCATTTAATGTTCAAAATTTGCAAAACAATCAGTCACATCCAATACATTATAGTAATTTCTGGTTTAAGTCCTAATCACTTCTGGTTTGTATCAGCAGTGTATTTCAAAGTCTACAATGCCACATCCTACTTTTTCTGATTTTTTTTTCTGATTATCTGACAATACCAAGTCCCAATCTCAATTTTTGTTTTGCACACACGCAGTAGGGTGCCAATCAGAGGCTGCAGCATGCTTTAATAAGATTACTTTTAGGATGTGACTCTCTGATCCTTTGACTCCTTCATGTTGGCTTTCAAAGGGGTGTTACCACTCAAAGGGGTGTTACCACTCATTCACATGCAGCTAGTCAATTGTATTAAACACAAGCCTTACAGATGTAAAATAAAAACTGCTGCTGGGCTGTTTTCATTTTCCACACCTTTAATATACTTGTTTAACTTCTGAAAATGTGCCTCACTCCCACAAGTTGTTAATGTCACAGATAATGTCATTTACACCGATCAGCCTCAACTTTAAAAGCACCGACAGGTGAAGTGAATATTGCTGATTGTTTTGTTACGATTGCATCTGTGAGATGTATTAGGCCAGAAATGAACAGTCATTTTCAAATTTGTGTGTTGGAAGCAGGAAAAATGGGCAAGCATAAGGATCTAAGCGACAAGAGACAAACTACATGTCTGGGTCAGAGCATCTCCAAAATGACAACTTGTGTGGACTGTTCCCAGTATGCAGTGGCCACGATCCCATAGAAGAGCTTCTATAGCACAAATTGCTGAAAAGTCTTTGCTGTAAATTACACATCATGTAGACGGCCGTATGCGTCGCTTAAAAGTGGAGGAGATTGCAACTGAATGCAGCATGGGAAGAAGGCATGTTGGTTGTGGAGGCAGTGTGATGCTCTGGGCAATGTTCTGCTGGGAAACCTTGGGTCCTGGGATTCATGTGGATAATTCTTTGATACATACCAGCTACCAAGACATTGTTGCAGACCAAGTACATCCCCTCATGGCAGTGCCCTCTTTCAACAGACTAATGCATCCTTCCACAGACTACAGTTGTTCAGGAACGGATTTAAGAACATGACAAAGAGTTAAAACTGCTGACTTGGCCTCCAAATGCCCCAGGTCCAGTCAGGCATCTGTGGGTTGTGCTGGACATACTAATCTTGGTGCCAGATACCATAGCACACCTTCAGAGGTCTTATGGAGTCTATGCCTCAGTCGGTTAGACCTGTTTTGGTTGTATAGGGGGACCTAAACAATGTGTTGAATATGTTTTGTATTATTGTGTTTTTATTGAAATGGTTCAGGTTTTCTCCATGAGAACTTTGTTGATCTACTAAAATGGTATGGCATCTGTTTTAGTTTCTGTAACAACCACAATTTATAGTCCCAGAGATGGGAATTGTATGGATTGCAGATTTTTGTTTTGCTAAAACACATTCATTGTAAGGTATGTAAGCACATAAACAGTGTATAGAGTTCTCATGGGCTTGGACTAGGAATATGTTCTTAAAGAAATTATGTGGTGTAACTCTCCTTTTACCTACCCAAACACTTCACTATAAACTGAAAGATCTTACTGATCTCAGGCCTTTTTTTCCAAACTAGAAGCCCAGTCTCACCAGATGTCAGAACAGTGTAAAAGGACGACTATTTAAGAATTTAAAGAAATTAACTAATATACAATAGACCAAAAACTATAGAGTAACTATAAGATGAATTATACTTCTTTTCTCTGCATCCTACAGGTGTCGTTAATTAGTTTGGTGGCTAACTCCCTGGGCTATTCAGACTTTGTAGCTATCAAATCCCTGAGGACCCTAAGAGCACTCAGACCCCTGAGAGCCCTGTCCAGATTTGAAGGAATGCGAGTAAGTACTCGTCTCAGTTCTCTTGACTTTCTCTGTATACCACCAAGACACGATCATGTCTATGCTCATGTAATCCTCAACCAGTTACTGTTTACAAAATCCCTCATTCTGAATTATATCCATCAGGTTTATGATGGATGTAATGGAGAGTTTGTGAAACAGCAATGTTTCTAGAAAAGGTTTAGCTGTAAAAATAATCTGTTATGTGATCATCGTGATCAAACACTGTAATGTGGTTATCACTTATCTTGTTTACAAGGTGCAATTATAAGTTTGGGGAGCTTTTTCTTAAAGCTGCTTCACTTGTATGGTCTATTGCTGGTTTGTAGAAAGGTCTAACATGGCTGGCTGTTATACTGTGCATGATCTAACTTTATGGTCTGTTGGTGAGGTGGTGGTGAACGCACTGATTGGAGCCATCCCCTCCATCATGAACGTCCTGCTGGTGTGCTTGATCTTCTGGCTTATCTTCAGCATCATGGGCGTCAATCTTTTCGCTGGGAAGTTTGGAAAGTGTGTTAACAGAACGGGCTACATCCACAACGTCTCAATCGTGAATAACAAGTCTGACTGCCAGGCCATGAATGACACTCAGTTCTACTGGACCATAGTGAAGGTCAACTTTGACAATGTAGGCCTCGGCTATCTCTCGCTTTTGCAAGTCGTAAGTCCCTAATTGTCTCTCTTTTGATGTATCCATGTTCTTGTATATGTCCTGTTCATCAATTAACAGTCAGTTAAAGGTATACCTCTTAAATATGTTTTTTTTGCACACGTGCAGTAGGGTGCCAATCAGACGATGAAGTATGCTACAGTAAAATCATTTTTAGCACTCTCTGATACTTTGACTCCTTCAGGTCAGCTTTCAGTGGGCTGTTACCACTCAAATTTCAAATGCAGCTAGTTTAACTGTGTTAAACACAAGCATTACAAAAAACTGCTGTTGGGCTGTTTTCATCTTCCACCTTTAATATACTTGTGTGCCTCACTGCCACAAGTTGTTAATGCCACGGATAATGTCATGCCGTAACATTAAAAGCACCAACAGGTGAAGTGAACGTCGCTGAATATTTTGTTACATTTGCATCCATGGGATGTATTAGGCCACAAATTAACAGTCTTTTTTTTTTTTAATTTGTGTGTTAGAAGAAAAAAAAAAGCCAACATAATGATCTAAGCGACAAGCGATAACCACACGCCTGGGTCAGAGCATCTCCACAATGGCAGCTCTTGTGGACTGTTCTCAGTATGCAGTGGCCAGTCAGACCTTAACAGTCAGACCTTTGTTTTAAAAGAATACCTCTTAATGATTATTTGGTGCAGTAGCCAAGCAGCTGTGCTCCTGGCTCTGCTGAGTCACCTCACCTCTTCACTGGTCCCAAACCTATCATTTTCCTCTGGAAATAGTCTGCTTTCAGTCATTCACAAAAGCATGTAATTGCCTGTTACCAAGGCAATAGCTTCTCATGGTGACCGCATCTCACTGGTTTCATGCTGACTCTTAGGTGAGTCTCGTCTTTCTGAGGAGTAAATGAAAGTAAGGCAGATCTGTGGACCTTTATACCAGGGTCTGATATAGAAGATATTTTGGAACACTATTGTTTCCAAAAGCCTTCTCCATATGCAACACTTTTCTGAGGCTAAAATGATCATTCTTGTCCAGTTTGGGAAGTTAACATTGTGTGTCTTTATTACACAGGCAACTTTCAAAGGCTGGATGGAAATTATGTATGCAGCTGTGGATTCCCGTGGGGTAAGCATTGTTCACTGCAGGAAAAATCAATGGCAGAGAAGATATTCTATAAAAACATACAGCAAAGTGCAGTCTTTGGAATCATATGTTGTTTTCTGCATCACAGGTAGAAGAGCAGCCAATTAAAGAGATTAATCTCTACATGTACTTGTACTTTGTCATCTTCATCATTTTTGGATCATTCTTCACCCTCAATCTATTCATCGGTGTCATCATTGACAACTTCAATCAGCAGAAGAGAAAGATAGGTGTGCAACTGTTTTGGCAAAATATTAATTCATGCCTAAAATAGTTTCATGGAAAAATAAGTCTAATGTCTTTTTGCTGTTGCAAGGTGGGCAGGACATCTTTATGACTGAGGAGCAGAAAAAATATTACAATGCAATGAAAAAACTGGGGTCAAAAAAGCCACAGAAGCCCATACCAAGACCAGCGGTAAAACAGAAATTCACATCAAACACATTAGCTTGTTAGTTAAGCTTATTCAACTCTAATTGTTCATTCACTTCTTTGTTCCACCTAGAACATTCTGCAAAGCTTCTTTTTTGACTTGGTGTCCAAACAAGCCTTTGATATCACAATCATGATGCTCATCATCTTGAATATGATCACCATGATGGTAGAGACGGACAAGCAGTCTGCACGCATGGAGTTCATCCTCAACAACATCAACCTGGCTTTCATCATCATCTTTACCACTGAATGCCTCCTCAAGATCTTCGCCCTCCGCTGCTATTTCTTCACCATTACCTGGAACGTATTTGACTTTGTAGTGGTCATCCTTTCCATTGTTGGTGGGTACAGACAGTGTGAATGAATTGCTATGTAACTCTTATATCAGGGTGTTAAACATATGTCTTGGGCCATGAGCTCTGCAAACTGCTGTTGAGATCTAACTTCCAGTGATACCACGTCCATCTGGAGCACAATTGACTACGCTGCGGCCATTAAGTGGAAACAATAGCCTACTCCAAGAATTCCCATGTTCTGTACATTTTTGCATTTTGCAAAAATTTTGTGCTTTACACATCTGACCCAGCCCACAAGGAGCTTGATTGTTAGTTAAATCAGGTGTTTTAAATAAGATAAAGCACAAAAGTGTACAAAATGTGTGGTCACCAGCACTGGGCATCCCTGGCTTAGTCTTTCTTTCCCTGTTAATTCAGCTTGATGGTAGCCTGCACTTTTTTCCAGGTACATTCATGTGTCCTGCCATGTTGCACAAGAGTCAGCCCTTAAAGATGCTGTGTCTGGCTACAAGTACCTGGACTCACCAATCTAGATTGGTAGCATCATGGAGAGAATTAGACATAGCAACAACTAACAATGGTGGTGGGGTGGGGACAAAAACTATGGGGATCGGTCGTTGAATTGTTTCTGATCATAATAAAGGAGTATATGGTATTGTTATTTAGGAAAACACCAAGGTGAAGAACACCATGCCCTTCTAGGCCTGTAACATTGCACGATATATCCTTTGTCTGGGTAACTATACTATAGCTCATGAATATGAAGTTGTGAAGCGTATTCATAAACCAGAATGAAAAGCCTATACTTTCTTGTGTTTTTTTAAGTATTATCTCCAATAATTTTGGTACATTATACAGAACATGATGCATCATGTTGAGTTAAAGAGCATTGCCATTTTTAATTTAATTTTCAAAAATGTGATATGTGGTCCTTCTTCTTTTTCTCTACGCAGGAATTGTCTTGGCTGATATTATTGAGAAATACTTTGTGTCTCCGACCTTGTTTCGAGTGATCAGACTGGCCAGAATAGGACGAGTCCTTAGGCTCATACGAGGAGCCAAAGGAATAAGGACGTTACTCTTTGCCTTAATGATGTCCCTGCCAGCACTGTTCAACATTGGCCTGTTGCTGTTTCTTGTCATGTTCATTTATGCCATTTTTGGCATGGCCAACTTCGCCTACGTGAAGAAGCAGGGTGGGATTGATGACATGTTCAACTTTGAGACCTTCGGGAACAGCATGATATGCCTGTTTCAGATAACTACTTCGGCTGGCTGGGACAACTTGTTGGATCCCATTCTGAACAACTCACCAGAGGAATGCAACCCACTCATCGTCAACACGGGGACCAACACTAAGGGCAACTGTGGAAATCCTTCCGTGGGGATTACCTTTTTTGTTAGTTACATAATCATCTCCTTTCTTATTGTTGTTAATATGTACATTGCCATCATCCTGGAGAACTTCAGCGTGGCCACAGAGGAGAGCACAGAACCTCTCAGTGAGGACGACTTTGAGATGTTCTATGAGGTGTGGGAGAAGTTTGATGTGGAGGCCACACACTTCATAGAGTACTCCAAGTTGTCCAACTTCGCCGATGCGCTGTCGGAGCCTCTGCGGATCGCCAAACCCAACAAGATTAAGCTGATCTCCATGGACCTGCCCATGGTGAGTGGAGATAGGATACACTGTCTGGACATCCTATTCGCCTTCACCAAACGTGTGCTGGGTGAGTCTGGCGAGATGGATGCCCTCAAGCAACAGATGGAGGACAAGTTCATGATGGCCAACCCTTCCAAGATCTCTCATGAGCCCATAACTACCACGCTCCGGCGTAAGCAGGAGGAGGTCTCAGTCACCGTTATCCAGCGTGCCTACAGGAGGCACCTAGTCAAGCGGCAGATAAAGCAAGCTTCCTACTTGTACCGAAATATAAACCTGGAGTGCTTGGATGTAGACGACGCCCCAGAGAAGGAGGGGCTCATAGCTTGTATGATTAAGGAGAATTACTGCCCTGAGGAAGAAGAAATCGAGGAGTCTCTGCACTCCTCTCCTCCTTCGTACGAAGCCATCACCATGGCTCCCAGGGACTTGCTCCAGGTGCCGCTATCTGACTCAAAGCACCCTGAGTCCTCTGAGCCTTGCACCTCTGTAGAGACCTATGAAGAGACCTTTCTTTAGGAACTTTTCTTTTTGAATTTTTTGTCACATTTTAAAGAGTATCAAGACAAACTTTTATATTATGATGTTATTTGCTATGTTGGAATATGCAAAGGAATATAAAACTTTCAAATACATTTTTCTATCAGAATTTAACCCTGCTCAAGACATTATGAACAGGCAGCAACATCAGGGTGTATTAGAAATTATTTGGCAGAATGAACAAAGTACACGACCACATGAGTAAACTAACAAAGGTGAAGGTCAAGACTGATTGTAGGCTGATTGTAGACTTGATGACTCTGGATGGATAGTATTTACCTCACACTTAGATTTGCAGTGTATAATATTGCTCATCAAATAGTTAGATTTTATACAGAGGATTACAAATTATATTTCCATAAGGCTACAAAATATATTTGGTTGGTGTCTGGGACTAAAGGGAAGAATGTCCTAATTTTGTAAACTTGACAGTGATCTGTGAGAGGGAGAGTGAACTGTCTACCTTTAGGACATACAGTAATGTACAAACGTCCAGGGCAACTTACCACATGAAAAACATTCATCTTGAAATGAGGAAGAAGCTAGTTAGAAAGACAAAATTTGCTTCTGGGGGTCTCCTCTGTGTCATTGCACGGATGTGCTGTAATCCATCAACAGCACATCGGATTTAATGAAGCATTCATTAGAAAAAAACAGGTATTGGATCAAAGACAGATAATCAGTGGCTACACTGAGAAGTTCAAAAATGGTTAAACAAGCACATCGGCATACTGACATACTGACATGCAGATACATAGATTGTAAATAACATTTTATCATGTGCCTAAAACTTTTGCACAGTCCTGCTTATACTGAGCAGCCCTTTTTGATGAGCATAGCAACAAAGTGGAGATCTCTGCTCTCCTAACTGGGGGTGTCTAATGTTGCAGACACATATTTACAGTTCTGCTCCACAGATGGACATTCATACATTATAACTATATATCTTATATTTTAAAATGGATAAAAGTCATGCTCCAGATCTAATTGTCCAGTAGTTCATTAATGAATTGGCATTTTACTGTATCTTGGCCTGGTTATCTGTTTGGAAAAGAAGTGTTTTCTGAATGGGTTTAATGTAGGTTTGGCACAAAAAATATTCAGGCTGTAATCTAGAACTTTTTACAATATGTGCCTGCTGCTAGGTTTTTTCCCACCTGGTGACGCTGTCCTTCAGGAGCCTTTCGTGAAGGCCCTGAGACGCCATTGCAAGCAATACCCTGAATTTCATGTACAATTTGATGCACTTGTGTGAGACGGACTGTATACTCTGTAATCCTTTATATAAATCTGCAGTTAATTTCTTCAGACGTTGCCCATAACCACACTGACTTATTCTGAAAGGGATCTTTTTACTGTATTTACAATCAACTACAAATTACATTAGAGGTACTCTAGTATTCAAAAGAATCATGTTTCATGTTAATATTTTTGGTTATTTTATATACAATAACTTGCAAACAATGCAAATTCTAACACTAGTTAACTGAGTATTTTGTCAACAAGTTATTCAAGGATAAATTATATTCTATATTTATAGAACTTTTCATCAAATGATCTCTCCAGAGATGCGATTGCCACTTTTGAAATATTTAGTATTATGGATATTAGTTTTATTATGACTTCATTCAGTTATTTTAGAATCGTATACAGCTGTTCATGCATCGGAAAATGTATACATGTATTTCACAGCTTTCTACAAATTATTTTCGATTATGTAAACTTATTTAAGGACAGTTTTATAGATTTATCTACCAGCACTGTATAACTTTTATATAACTAAAAAAGATTGACTGCAAACTTTTGAACGATCTCTCCAAATTTTTTGGCTGCTAGTGTACATCAACGTTCGATAGATGCTATTCCTTTTTTTTACAGTACAAAATTGTATTCCTGTTGAAAGATAATCTCTAACAGATGTTGTATTCAACTGGAACATGTATGAAATATTATGGCACAATAAAAAGATTTGTCATAAACAAGAACTGTACCAAAATGAACCAGCCATATATACCTTATGGAGACAATGATAACCAAACAGGCAGTAAAGAACCAGATGATAAAAGATTAATCCTCTGGACTAGGAATCGTCATCTGTGCATGCACACATACACACGCACACGCACACACACACACACACACACACACACACACACACACACACATACACAAAGTATGCACAGTAACTATCCATTGCCCTTGTCAATATGCGGCATGCAAAGGAAGACAAAAATGAAAGGTATAGAATAATATCCTATACTTTAATGTATTTAATGCTTTTTAGAATCGATAGCAACGAGGAGACTGAAGGTTGTGGTCCAGATTGCTTTTGCCCCGGTTCAGTACTGACTTGTCATACTTATGTACATCTGACAGAATACTGAACCATTAACAGGACATTACCCACTTGTCTTGCTCTCTAGTGTAAAACAGCTGTTTTCCTATTTTCTCCAGCGAAAATGTATTTATTTCAGAATCTCAGAACCCGCTTTTCAGAGTGATTTGAGTTTGTAAATGAACACATTTTTCTGGGGGCTTTGGGAGAGGGAGCCAATTTGGCACTGCTCCCGGGGAGCTTGCCCCTCTCCTGCCCGACAGAGAGGGTGCTCAAATCCATCAGTGACCAGCTGGACCTTGTGGATTATCCCAGTGCAGAGAGGGGGGAAAAAAAAATCACTTGTTTTAATTACACACGCATACTTCCCTCTGCCCGCGCTCTTTTTCTCTGTCATGCACACACACTCGGTCACACGCGCATACACTGATCTTCAGGGTCCTTCTGTCCACTGCTTGTTTTCCTATATTTTCTTTCTTTACAGAGTCGTTTATGTCTCTTTTTTCTTTCTTCTTCTCCCTTTTTTTTGGGACTTTCATCTTCTCTTATTGCCCTTTCTGTCTTAATCTGCCCATTTTAATGTTTTTTTTCCTTCGTATTCTATTTCTGGGTCAGTCCTTAGGACTTCTGAGAAAAGTTAATTTTTTTTACAGAGTCTAGCCTCAATACAGACAGATGCTTTTAATGCCAGCGTTGGTATAAAGCATAGGGGGAAAAAAATCCTATGCTTTATACTATGAATGTGCCTTGGTAATTGATATGATGTTTAAGCATGTGAACATGTGGCCAGGATTAAGCTTCACTAGAGGGGAAACATTCGAGGAGATTAAAAATGCACTATTACTAATTACAAAAATGCACATGCACATGCCACCGCCTTGTGCAGCTCGGTGCGAACGCCGTCCAAACACATCAGAAATTTGATTTGGAGGGAGAATGTCCTTCAAACTGACCTTGCGCTATAGAAGTATGTCACAGTGGCCAGTAAGCGGGACCCCTAGAGGGGCCAGAAGCTTCCTCTGGAAATGATCTTCCATGTGTTTGTGTTATTATCTAGACCACAGATTGCACAACTTGTTCTTTTTTCCGTTCTATTACAGATAGAGTCATCTGTGAAGCGTGCTAACAGAAGTAAGCTCAGCTTAGCTCCCCAACACATGGTCAGACAAAAAGGTTTCCTTGAAATACCCACAAATTATGTAAGGTAGGCCGTGGTCAGCGACCTGCGGCAGAACCTGGAAGGTTAAAGGGGACATATTATGCAAAACTCACTTTTTGCATCCTTTTGTATTTCCATTTGGGTCTTTCCATCCATTTTCTGTGAGTCAATTGAAAGAATTTGATGTCAGGAATCATTTGCTTCTACGAGCCCTTTGGACGGATCCCTTATCCTGACGTCAGGATGAGGAAATTTGCATAGAACCAACCCTCACCTGTCGAACCCCCACCTACTAGATTAGTTGAAGATCCGCCATTTTTGTCTGCTGGTTTTACGAGCACATGCATAAAGTTGATTAACCATTCACAAACACTTGAAGGTGTTTGTGCAGGTGGCTCCTCTTCAACTTGCTCTGGGTCCGACTCGGAGTCAAACATATAGGGCTGGATAGCGCCTCTGTTAGCATGGGATGGGTGGGTGGGGAGGTGGCCAGCAACAGCTTAACAGCTTATTTGCATAAAAGTGCCAGAGCCCTTAAACG
>JBBIGA010000040.1:31971021-32012807 GCA_037576975.1 Alestes dentex | reverse complement strand
TGAACCTCCACCATGTTTGACTGTAGGTACCGTGTTCTTTTCTTTGTAGGCCTCATTACGTTTTCTGTAAACAGTAGTGCTTTTCCAAATAAATGTGCTTTTCCAAATAAATCTACCTTGGTCTCATATGTCCAAATGTGTTCTCCCAGAGGGATTTTGCCCTCCTCAAGTACATTTTCACAAACTCCAGTCTGCCATACCGTTTCATTTCGTTCAGATGCCGACAGATAGTTCGAGCTGACACTGTTACACCCGGAGTCTGCAAAACAGCTTGAATTTGTTTAGAAATTGGTTGGGACCGTTTATCCACCATTCGGACTATCCTGCGTTGCAGTCTTTTATTAATTTTTCTCCTCCGTCCACATCCAGGGAGATTAACTACAATGCCATGTGTTGTAAACTTCTTGATTGTGCTGCGCAGAGTGGGCAAAGGAACATGAAGATCTCTGGAGATGGACTTGTAGCCTTGAGATTGTTGATATATTTCCACAATTTTTGTTCTCAACTCCTCAGACAATTCCCTGCTCTTCTTTCTGTTCTCCATGCTCAGTGTGGCACACACAGACACACAACTGAAAGGTTGAGTCACCTTTTCTCAATTTTAACTGGCTTCAGGTGTGATTGCTACATTGCCGGCACCTATTTCTTGGCACATGTGAGTTTCAACAAGCATCATATGCTTGAAATTAAACGATTTACTCAGTTTTGAAAAGGTGCCAATAATTTTGTCCACCCCCTTTTTTGAGTTTTGTGAGAAATGATGTCAAATTTGGCTTTTTTTCTCAGCTTTTTTTTGTGTTGATCCAATGCACATAAAGAAAATGAACATGTGTGTGCCAGAACATTTGCAATTGCAATAGTCTTCTGGGAGAAATTGTGCATTTTCTGGAAAAATTCCAGGGGTGCCAATAATTTTGTCCATGACTGTATATATAAATGGAATAAACATATGTACACATACATATTTGTTTATATCTTATTTATATGTATAAAAATATATTTATAAATATATAATACATATTATATCTATATTGTTTTCATATTGTAGATTGTATATTGTTGGTCAGTATTATTCATTGTATCTTTACATATTATTGTTGTTTTATACTGTCATGCTTGAGAGACACCATCGACCGGAATTCTCCTTGTATGTGCTCGTTCACATATTTGGCCAATAAAACACAATTCTGATTGTGATTCCGATTCCGATCGTTTAGTGTTGCGGCTCCCAAACTTTAGAACTCCTTCCCTCTGAATTTTTGCAGTGCTTCCTCTCTTTTCTTCTTTCAAAACCCAATTAAAAACGTATCTTTTTCGTCTCAGTGCTATGCCACCTTCTCCTAATTCTCGATTCTGCTAACACTTTGTTAGACACTATATAAATAAAGTTTTATTTTACAGCCCTAACTTGCCTCAGCGTTATAGATAGATGTGTTCTCAGTTTAGTTTTACACTGTTGTTCAAAGAATGATGTACAACCGGCCAACACCTATCATGGCTGTTTTTCTGAGAGCTCTGCAGTGATACATGTTTTAAACATACCTCTAAAGGCCCCCAAAATGACAACAAAGCAAAACTAATCAGAGAAGTAAAGAGGATTATCTATAAGCCAACTGTATTCAGAATGAGTCACCTTCAAAAATCAGCCACAGAAAGAGTAAACAGCTCAAAGAACAGTTAATCAACTGGAAAGACATTTTTGTTTTTTTTTTTTTTTTTTTTTTTAGAAATAAGCTGTATTTAATTAAATGAAATACTGAATGTACCAACATAAAACAAAGTGAAATGACCCAAAAAGAGCAAGACAACAGAATGACACAAGCAGCAACAAGTTCAAAAACAAAAAAAACAAACAAATTTTTGCAAGAATGCCTTTGCCTCCGGGGTCTTCCAGTTCACTTGCACATTATTTGGGTGAAGGTCACACATAAGGGTTACATTACAAACACCGTTAGAAAAACTGCCCGTCTTGCGTAGCATCCTTCATGACTTTCTATGTGGTGAAGGTTCGTATTATTATATCTTAGCTTGGAGTGTAATAATTCAATGGCCAAGAAATTGAATGCAGTTGCCCTGATAGCTGCTGACCTGCGTCAAGGTCAGTTTAACACTTAAGAATTTGGCACGAGCCTAGATACAACTGTGGTACTTCATAAATTCAATTTGAAATCCCTGAAGTCAGTAGAAATTGACAGGAGTATTAGTCAAGCTTCTCCAATTGGCTCAGGTAGAAGATAAGGACCATGCTAATGTATACACAGATATAAACAGCACATAAATACAATCGAAACAAAGGTGAAAGATAAAAAGTTTTGGGGGAGAAAAAAAAAACAAAAAAAACCAAAAAAAAGGTCACCATTATTCCAGAGTGGTTAAAATGAGGTAGGTTACACCTTTTATAGAATTAAAAGTAACGATAACATGACGAAACTTAACTGCTACTGCATGGCGACTCATTATGCACAAAATCACAGACCTCTTGTCTTTATGTCGGGTACATTATGAGCACATGAAAAGAAAAAACTAAAAATCACAGCATTTCCTTAAAAAAACCAAAAAAACAAAAAAACCAAAAGATAAGAAGTTTCAATCATTTAAAAGCAGCCATACATTAAATTACATTTCTACCACAAAACAATAAAATATTTAGTTGAAAAAACTGCGATACACTTTATATATGAGGTTGCAGTTGTTCTATTTGACTAAACTCAGCATCTGTTCTTTCATTTGGCCCAACCATGCTCTGCCCACAAATGTGTTTCTTCTTGGCTGTTGTTGTGAGGATTGACAACCTTCAAAGAAGTCAGCAAAATACCTATTTAACCAAATGAGAACTTGGTTTTCCAAAAATATGGAAATTTAAAATACAAACAAATTACACTGGGTTTCCTTTTTGTCTTGTAATCGGGATAATGCTGGCATTCATTGTCGTTTCCAATCTCCCCAGCTTTAATTAGCAAAAGCTTAGTGTCGATTTCAAATTAATAAACTTTGCTGTGCAGTGAATTTAAACTAATTAGACTCAACAGGAACTGTACAGCATTCTGAAAGGCTTGTTTTCACAACAGTTGCTATGAATGAGTGAATTTGTGGACAGGGTACAGATAGGTCAACTATCAGTCAACACCGCTCAATACAAAGTCATCTGACCGCTCATTTCAAAGGAAAGGCTGTTATTTTTTTTGAAGGAGCAGAGAGCCTTCACTGAGTACACAGCAGTTTGATGGACATTCAGTCTTTGCTACACTTCAGACTTCATTGCATACAACACAGAGGTGAAATCTGAGCATACAGAGAAGATTCCTACTGCTGAGGTCTATTGCTAAGAGCTGTGAGATTAAAAGCTAACTATACTCACCAGACACTTGTGAGGTTTAACAACTATTCTCACATACACACACGCACGCACACACACACACACAGCATATACCTGAGTAGTGTAACAGATCACAAACAAAAGCACCCTCATTTATCCTGATGTGTCAATGCTATTGCTCATTATACAGACAGCACCTGACCACAAACCACACCTCTACCTTTACCTGTACGCTCTGAGAGGAACTGCCCTAGTGGGCTAATGATGTGGGTGCACTATTAAAATCACATTTGCTGTAGACATGGCCACTATTCCAAAGGAATATTCTTCCGTGCGACAAACAATTGATGCGTCACTTGATTTCAGTCCAACAACAGCAGATCAGGGAATCCTTTACTAGAACCCAACACTAACCTCTGGGGGAGGAAAAAAATGAACAGTTGAAATTGGCCAGACCACTGGGGGGTAAGCTGAAATAGACAAGAACATTTAAGTTGGTGATATTTTAACACTGAAGGAAAACAAAACAGTCCTGCTGCCTTACAATTCCAGTGTTTCAGACAACTAGTGTCTCTGAAATACCACTCTTCAATAAAACACTTCAGACACTTAGAAAACAAAAAGATATAAAAAGATCACTGAGTAAAGAGAGAGGTGTGCTCTCTCTCCGTCAAATAGAAGGTCAGATTTGTGTAACAGTCTTTAGCTTCCCCCTTCTAAATTTGCCAAATCACTGGCTAATCCAACATGGCAACGTAAAGACGGGTGAGGAATGTGGTTTTCACAGGAGTCCCTTGGATGGAGGTATTTGTGGAGTGAAGGCAGATAAAGTTAGAAAAAAAAAATTCACTTAAAAAAAGTCCTAAAATACAATGAAAAACAGATGAGGTAACATGTGCTAATGCTACAGCACTTTAGAAGTGGTCACCTGAATGCCCTTTGAGGTGTCAGCTTTCCAGTTGCGTTTTTGTGCTTTCCAGAGAGAGGAATACAGTGGACAGGTAGTGTGAGGCTGGTAAAACTGATCGGACATGTCCAAAAACAAAAAACAAAACAAAAAAAAAAAACAAAAAAAAAAACCCCAAAAAAACCCCCACAGCATATCCAAAGGAAAACACATGAAGGTCAGAACAGCAGCAGAGTTCACATTTATTGGAGAGGTCTGAAGATGTCCTTCCAGTTGTGATGGAAATAGAACCATGGAGCAGTGGTCAAGTTCCTGGTTCACTGGTTGCGAGTCAAGTGCTGGACTCTTTGGGTGGCAGTTCTGAGTCACTGTCCGAGGTTACCATGGAAACCAGGCACTCCGAGGTAGAAGTGTTGGTGGGGTTGGGTGCCCTGCTGATGGTCGCAATGCGCTCCTCCACACAACCCGCAGACAGACGAGCCTCAGCATCATGGTCCCAGCACTCTTCCACTGTCTCACACATCTGAGCCAAACCCTGAGCCGAGAAGAGGGATAGACAGACAGACGGTAGGAAAGAAACAGAACGTGAGAAAGAGAGCGAGCTGAATTTCCTATCCATACGAAACAAGCGCATTAAGCTTTTCTATCACTTCGTGCTAGATGCACAGGTGGAGAATTCCTGTGGCAGATATCAATTGCAATTTAAATTTTTTTGTTTATTTCAATGTTTTACGTTGTGCAGATATTTTTCCTTATTGAGCAAAGAAAAAAATTCCTAAAAATAAATAACAGCGATTAGCGAGTACTGACAACAACTAAGATCATTATCTAATGATTATAATAATATGAGGCTATAGAAAAATGTAATGCCCATGTCACTTATGGTCGCACAGTGATAAAACCGAAAATACAAAAGTGGGGGGGGATCCAAATGATAAAAACACAAACATACATGTGTAGATCACATTTTTAGTCTCCATGTATCAGTGAAACAGTACTACACTGACATTACATCAATTAAAAAAGACAAACAAAAAAGACTTTCAGAACAGCAATGTTGTGATTTGATTAGCATGAATGAACACTTACCGCTGTATGCCTACAATAGAGCTTTTGCATTAGGGATCAAAGAGTCTTTTAAAGCTTCAGCTGCTTTGTTTGATACCTATGACCAAAAACCCAGTGATTCATTCACATCAAAAGCCTGAACAGCACAGTCTTACCGGATGTTTAAGCCAGCAGTCCTTCAGGATTGGCCTCATCTTCTTATGGACAACCACATCCTGCAGGTCCTCCAGAGACGGGTGCTGGCCAATCTCCTCCTCAAAGGGGAGCTGATACTCGTCCACGGGTCCTGAGGGCAGACCAGACAAGGTACATTATAGCTCTCCTAAATACCATCTGGATCTTCTTATGAAATATGGCCAACTGGCATCTTTTGATAGATTACCAAGAAATAATCCTAAACGAACTGAAACTCTGCAGGACCAGAGGAGTTCTAAATACCTACCATCAGCAGAGGTGCAGCGCAACATTAGCTCCCAGAGCACCAGGCCCAGAGCGTACATATCTATCCTTAGAAACGCATCCCTGTGGAAGTTAATAGCCCCCTCAAGCACCTCTGGAGCCATGTAACGCCTTGTACCAACCTGCAGCAGGGCAGAGATACAACAGATTAAGTTCAGCAGTAAGGTTTCAATTCTAGATGGTAAGGCGGCACACCAGATTTGGGTAGTGGTCTTATTTTCTTACTGTAGCTCTGAGCACACACACAAGCATTTACCATAGGTTCAATTTAAAGTGACTAAAAAAATAGATATAATCTATAATCTAGTATGTCAGACTATTTGAGATTAGTTAACAACTCCACTTGGTTTGCAGCAAGTGTCTATTGATTTAGGCATGCAATCTGTACAAAGCTGGGGGTTACAAGCTTCCATTATATGATAAAGGCTAAACTGGCCTTGTCACCCCAGTGAAAAAGTAAAGAAGCAAACTTCAGACAAATACATCTTGGCAACATTGTAAGAAAGCAGAATTATAAACGTATAATTTAAACTAACTGTAAAATCTAATTGTGTATATTTTATTTTCGCCAAACTATCTCCAAGACTGAACTGGCCAGTTTAGCACATAAAGATGATTCATAGTTCTTTAGCAATTCACAGAGGCCATAAAAGTGCTATTTTTTTTACTTGTAGGTAAATTGTAGTAACAGACAGCAGCATACTGTGCTTTGCAGTTTTACCTGGCCATGAGTATCTCCTGGTGGCTTGCCTGGTTCAAAGCGCACAGCAAGACCGAAGTCTCCAATCACAGCAGTCAGATCTGTCCTAAGCAGCACGTTCTTACTCTTAAAGTCCCTGCAGAAGAGAAGCAGAATCCTGATGCCAAACAAATGCTCATTTTTGAAACTCTAGTTCTAGTGCCCGTTGTAAGTGTCTGACAATCTGTATCATCAGCAATCCATCTGGTTAGTCAGGAAGAGAGAGTTTAGCTGGGTACCTGTGTGCAATTGCAGGCTTAGGCCCCTCTAGTCTGTAGGACAGATCCTCATGTAGGAAAGCCAAGCCTCTGGCCATGCTCTCAGCAATGTGGCACAACTCAGCCCAGTTCACTACATTCCCCTTGAGGTAATCCGTAAGAGAGCCCTGCAAAACAGACATATGCAAATGTCAATGTCGTGTCAAGAATACAACCAAACAAATTCTTGGATAAGAGACAAAAACAACCCTATGCTCTCATGTGAAAAAACACTGCAGCGCCTACAACCACAGTATTTACTGATTTAACAATGAGAGTCTTTTGGGGTCACATACAAAAAGCAGTGCTTAATAGACCCAGTGAAGTATTCAAACACTCCTATGCAGAACAACTGTTGCATTCACAACACAAGATTGCAATAGACTGCTCCAACAGTTTTGCAACTGACAAAATAACCACCTAAAAATGTAGACATTCACAATAAGTTGTGGAAAGATGTACATTTTAAGATAGCTGTTACTACTGTTTTTAGCTATGCAACTTTTTTTTTTTAAAGAAGTAAATCACTGATCTCCATGCAGTGTTCTCCAGATGTACATCTTATGTACAGAGAAATGCATCTAGTCTGCTTCCACTGACTGTCAACTAAAAATTGGATCTGATGGGTGTGCCTTTAGGGAGTGTAATACATGAGAAGAAAGTATAGAAATAAGGACAGAAAGGGGTTCAAAAGGATAGATAAATAAATGAAAATCTCACCCTCTCATGGAATTCAGTGATTAGCCAGAGCTCCATCTGCAGGTTGGTTCCACGTTTCTCAGCTGAGATGTAGCGTAGCAGGTTCTCATGTCTCAATCCTTCAGTCAAGTAAATATCTCTCTCATTCTGCCATGACTGCTTATCCTGTACACACCAACAAACACATCCCATTTTAAATGCGCAGACTTTGTTTTTACAACGTACAGCTACGAATGGAGCTTGTTGCCTAAACGTTGTAAAAATAAAAGTAATTAAGCATGATTCACACAACGTTAAGTGCAGCTATCATTTTCAAAAGGTGTTGAAGAGATGGAGTTTGATGGAAATGAGGCTGACCTGAACAGGGAATATCTTGACCGCTACATATTCACTCAGCAGCTGTGCCTTCCAGACACACCCAAAGCGTCCCCTGGCCTTCAGCTCCAGCAACTGCAGGGGCTTCAGACCCACCACAGGAGATGGAGGAACAGGACCTACATCCTATAACAAAGCGTAGATAACATTATGAACACCACTTTTAAATGAGATGGTAGAAACAAAACAATTTACAGAGCCTTTTTTATTTAAAAAAATAAACAGCTATATATTAGTTTGTTTTGGTGTTACATTAAGTGCATTTGTATATCTGTATTCCCATAACATCTGTTCCTTACTGCACATCAATAAAACAGCAAGAATGACACAGAGAGAAGCAGAGGTATTCCTCTGTTGTGAGGGTGTTGTCTGACCTGGCTGATATCCACATGGCCGTAGGGTGGTTTGCGCTGGTGGTATGTCCAGCAGGCGATCACCAGGGCCAGAGAGAGGACGACTAGTGGAAGGAGAGAGTACACCAGTACCCCCAGCAGAGTAGGACCTGCTTGTGGAGGCTGGATCTTCACTGCAGAAACACATTCACACCGGGTCAGTTTACTTTCACTCACAAATGTAAAATTACATTTAAAAATCATTAAGACCCTGGTAATTCTGCACCCATTAAGACAAAATATGAAATGCATGCTGAACCAATTTACACAAGAGCAAAATCACTGTAATTTTGTTCCACTCACTTTATGCAATACACTGCATAATTTGTTTGGGTAGATAATGAAGATAAAAGGGGAAAACATAACTAAAGTTGTTCTAGCATAAATATAGGCTTCAAGGACAAATTTATGCGGAAAACTTATTTCAGGAAAAAAACAACAACCAAAAAAAAGCTTTGAAAGCAGGACTGCCCTTACCTGCTGGAGCGATGGTCTCAGGCAGGTGTGTGAATCTCTCGTTGCAGTAATTTCCCTCACAGCAGCAGAAAAAGACCTGAGGGTTTTCCTCGGTGGCCACACACTCCTGTCTGCTCATACATATTTATGGAGATAAAAAAATAGGAAATTCACGGATGAATTGTGAAGTTGGCTCAGAAATTGCATTGTGTGTCATAATGCAACCACCTTCTTAAAGTTGCAGCCTGTACAAAATAACTTTGCTGAAACTGTCACTATGTGCTGGCAGCAGTAGATAAATAATCTGTGAAAACCATCAGGCTCCTCTGGCTCCACCTAGTGCTCCTAATGCCATTTGGAAGGTTCCACCGTGACTAAATCAGAACAATCAATCAGAGTCAGGGGGAGTGTCTGGCGAGCACCAAACACCAGCAACAACAACAACAACAAAAAAAAACCTGTCCATCACTGCCCATCCTTTTTCAAATTAATTTCTTTGCAATGTCACCCAGATTGATAGCTCACAGCCCAGACACATGTCAATGTTATGCCAGCATCAACGCTCAATAACAATAAAAAGTAAAAGCTGTGTCTATTAGCACGTTATTCCACTACTCTAAGGTAAACTGAGACCAAGTCCACATGAACAAGGGTTTTAGGTTTTCTTTTTTGAGTGAAAAAAAAAAAAAAAAAAAAAAAAAAAAAAAAAAAATCCACTCCACACAGGGGTTGTTAAAAAAAAAATCGAAAACAACGAAAAAATCCAAAGCAACAGGCCAAAAATTTGCATCTATAATTCAACACCCTGGAAAGAGTTTTCCAAGAGGTCTGTTTTAAGTGACCTCAAATGCCATTCGCATGTGGATGAAAGCTCGAAACATACTGAAAGGGCTAATGCCCGCAACTACTGAGGAAACAAGTTTCAGTCGATTACAGGACAGCCCTGAACCATTACAATGAAGTATATAAAGTTATAAAGGCCTCATTAACCTGTCGTAGCAGTTGAAGTCATCCAGCCAGCAGCCCTTTTTGACCAGATGGATGGTTCCGGAAGTGTTGAGCCAGGAAGCATAGCAGTGCTGCCGCTTATCCTTCTCTCCTTCACATCTCTCATAGCCGCTCTGATTGGTCCTCTCCGCCCGCCAGTTGTCATTATAATACACGCACTCTCTGGTTCCCACCTCCCCATGCCCAGGACCTTAAGGACCATGACAGAGATGAATCAGAATCACATTAGTTAATAAAAATTCATTCTTTAAAATTTCAACAATTAAATGAGAAGAAATGATCCTCCAATCTGTCTCTTGAAATAATGAGGCACACAGTCTCACTCAGCTTGGGATAAATATTAAAAAATATAAATGTGTTGTTGCAAATACATTATTCATCTAATATCAGGCTAGGACTGTACTGTACCTTTCCTGTTTAATCTTGCCATTTTCAGATTTATGGAATACCAGCACATGTCCAGGTGAGAATTCTGTACTGTTTAGTTGGAATTACACCAACAGTCAATTGTTTTTGCACATTTACATGTTACTCAGTCAAAATTTGCTAAAATACACTCAATATTCTTTGCTAGCAAATACATTTACAGTATGTTTGCCATTTGAATATCTTTATTAGCAAGAAAATCACTTATTTTATTCATCACTACTGGACCTCCAGACAAGTGCTAAGATATTTAACGAGATACTAAGTGACATCCAGTGGGATGAAACAGTTAACAAGTGCATTTAAAGATAAAGAACAGTCTAGAATTTGACTCTGCATCACCACACAACCAGTTAATAGGATGTCAGACAGGCACTGTTACACTTTATTTCCATGTTATAAAGAAAACGTGTTTTATTTGACATATTTTCATTTGTGTAAAGTGTAAAGTGACCATTCGTTCATCCGTGAACACACCACGGCACACAGTATGTACAGCATGAAATTCTTCCTCTGCATTTAACCTGTTCATCAAGTGAAGCAGGGGCAGCCAGGAACACAGCATCCGGGGAGCACTAGCAGCCTTGGGATTCGAATCCACGACTTTCTGATCGCAGGGTGAACGCCCTAACCACTAGTCCACCAGCACTCAACAACATTCAAATGATTAACAATACAAATCTGCGATTAATTAAATAAATGGACAAGTGGTTAAAACCTGTGGTGTGCAAAAACTTTTGATTGGTAAACTGTTGCTGAGCCCTGCTCCTTACTTATTATTGCTACATCTGACAGCCTTTCATGCACAGCCTGTTAACTATTCAGTTGTGGACAATATAAGTCTCAGAAATGTTTAGAGCAATGCATATCATTTCAAGAAAGGAGTGGACAAAAAGTGTTCAAGTACACTCCTCCAACATCTGACAGCTCAGAAAATGTAAAGACAGAGGCTAACGCCTACAGAACAGTCAATTAGTGAGTCAGGCAGATAATGTGGAAATAATACAGTGCTGCTCTAAGTGCTGTAAATTAATAGGGGTGCGACAATATATGAACGGTGGGCCAATTCAGATATTTGATATTTATCATGTACATATGTTCCAGTCTAATTGCGATATATATAATGTAGAAATATGTAGAAAGTTCGACTGAAACTACTTGCATCTGCATTAGGCAGAAAAAAAAATTCTATCTATATTTTACATATTTATTTATCACACATTTCAAAACAAATATTTCAACAGGTATAATCTAAATACAGCATTTAGAATGTGTATTTCTAAGGTGGTTTTCAGATTGCAAAGCAGATATCTGAGCAAGACAATAAAAAAAAAATCCTTATTCCCAAAGCAATGGAAAATGTAATTAAATACCTAATTAAACTTCTGCTATGTCATTATATCTAAGACTGTACTGTTTGCTATCAAATAAACTGTTATATATTAACAACTTCTGAAATTACAAATATTTAAAATATTTAGTCCTGTACATCGGTGATCAGTGTGAAAGATGTCTCCAAAACGTTCTTTCTTTGATGGGTCCATATAGGAGGCTATAAAATTACTGTAAAATACCAACTGCCAATCATGTGCTATTATGGGGCTGCTAAAACATCGAGATCCTTTTCAATAAAACCTCAGGGGCTGTTTAACAAGTCATTAAATCCTTGCTGGCAGTGAAATTACACAGCACACACATGCTCAACATACATCAGGAACCGTGTCTGACCTTTTCAGGCTTGAACTACTAAAAGCAGCCTAGAATATCAATATGAAACCCTTTAAAAACCACAATTAAAACCAGATGTGTGCAAGGCGTCAAGGGGAAAGCCTCTACGGAGCAGCATTCTACAGTTTGATCACCCCCCGTTCATACACAAACACACGCGCAGAACTGGGTCACGGATCATGTTTACATCGGGTGGGCTGCCACGGAACAGAGAGACACAATCTTCAGATTAAACATAACGTTTCCAAAGATTATGGCAGCACAGAGACATAAAGCTGTAATAAAGTGGAAAATCATTGGATGAGAAATTTCAGTCATGTTTAAATCCTCAAAAAAATATGCTCCGTCTCTTTAAGCCCCAAGTAAGGCGGGGGGTTGCCCATCCCCCAAAGTGGTAATCTACCCACCACTAACCACCAATCCCCCCTCTCAACCCCACCTCTTCACCCCACTATAACACACACACACACACGCTTCTTGAAAGACAGGATAATTGCAGAAAGTCCATTACTGTGGACTGCTTTACTGCTGCATATTGTTATGAAATCTCTGAAACAGCGACAGAAAAAAGCTGACATGACATCAATAGATTTGTCCATTTTAAAAGTTCATTATGGTGTAAAAATAAATCCTACAAAAAAAAAACCAAAACTTGTGGTTTCATCCTGTTCCTGTCCCTTGCAATACTGATAACACAGAAGACTGCAATTTACAAATAAACTCTTTTTTGGCTAATGTGATCTGAGCATGCTGATCAATCACAGATATTTTTTCTGATTAACCAACGCAGCCACATGATCCAAAATACAACAACAACAACTACTACTACTACTACTACTACTAATAATAATAATAATAATTTGGGTCAAAACAATGCAGATGTATCTTATTCCTGTCATTTTAATGGCTTAGCATATATTACATTTAAAATGTGTGCTGATTAATTGGTCCAGTTAAAAAATTCTTTATGGTATAAAAAATAAACATACCAGACCTGTGTGGTTTCATCTTGTTCTTGTCCTTTTCAATACTGATAACACAGAAAACTGTAATTTGTAAATAAATGCATGGTCTTTTTTCGGCTAGTGTGCTCTGAGCATGCTGACCAATCACGGATCTTCTTTGATGGTGTTCTGATTAATCAAGCCAGTCACATCATCCAAAATAACAATAAAAATCTCAGTACACATAACAATAGTATCACAATACTACTGTAGTATTTTTTCTGCACCATGCAGCTCCGCTCTACTGCTGCTGTTACTGATACAGGTTGTCACATGGTAAGAGCAAAATTACAACATCAGCCTAAGGCCACGACCGCCACCCTTTCCAATTATACCTCTCTCTTACACTTACAGGCACAAAAAGAGCAAAGGTGTATGGGCTTTATATGTGATTTTCGGCTCCTCTGTGGATTCCTACATGTTGCAGCCCCACAAAGCACATCATCACATTCCTGCTGCTGTTGGAGGGGGTGTCAGAAAGTCTTTTGTTTTGAAGGGATTCTCTCCCTCACCCTCACACACACAGGAAGTTTCCGAGTTGATTACAAAGCCTAGGATTTAGGGATTACAGATAAAGTGTGTGTTGCGCTTGACAGAGAGATAAAAACTGATTAAGACTTGGACCAAACCGAGCAGACCACCATCACTGCCATTTCTGAACATGTTTTCATCCATATGGTTTGACTGGTGTGAAAATTTCAGATTTGAGAAAATATGGAAAATGAGGAAATTTGGACAGTGACAATAACTGATAAGTTATTTGAAAGCCAACTCCTTACTACCATCTGTGTTAGTAATTCACTTCACTGTAATTTACTTATTGAAAGTATTAAACCAAGCATTTGTATATACAGCCCAGTGTATTTAATGCTGAGTTTTTTCCTACAGATTTTATTTTACTTAGATTTTTTAGAATTTAGATTTTATAATGTTCGTGTCTGTGTCTCTTTGTAATCATAACAAGCAAGTTTCTCTGGGATCAATAATAATTTTCTGATTATCATAAAGCATGACTGAATAATCCACACATTTCTAGTTACTTGTATAAAGTAAAGTAAAATGGCCCCTTGCACAGCACACAGTGTGAAATTGTTCTCTGCATTTAACCCAAGGGAAGCAGTGAGCAGTGTGGGGATGGTACCTCAAATGTATATTAGTGGCATTACTAGCAGTCCTTGGGTTCAAACCCCCACTTGCCCCAGTATAGACCTGCTAATATGCCAAATAACACTTTCACAGGGCAATCTGTTTTTATAATATAAATTAAAAAGCAGATATCAAATGAAATATAAAAACCCAGCCCCTGAAGTTGTTTGTTTCCAAAATGTAGGCCTGACTTGCTCTATAAAAACATGCTGAGAGAAACAGCGCCACCAGCTGGCCATCCTGAAGTGTTCAAAGCAGCTGTTCGTGACATGTCTCTCGAAACTCTTTTGTGCCCCTCTCTTACTTTCTCTCTCTTTTTCACCACGACCACTCTTCAAATCTGAAAGAGCACGACTGACTACTGTGGAAACACCTCAGCTGAGCAAAAACTCTAACCTCAATTATTTATCATGAACCACAAATTTGAGAAAACAGTGACCAATAGTGTGTAGAGCAGGGGGAACAAAAACACAGAGCAAATGGTGCTATCGGGCTAGTCCCAGTCCCACCTTCAGTTCTAAGCTTAAACTGACCCATTTTCGCCAGAATGTAGAGCCAACTGATTCACATTTTTATAGTGAAGAAAAATAATAATTAAGAAAATGAATGAGGCCAAGTTAAGCCTTATTTTCAGGTTAGTGTGTGTTTTTGTCCGAGTAAGGGTCAGTGTTTTGAAACAGGCAGCCCTGAGAATAAACTCTCATTCACCAGAATTAAACGATGCACCGTTGTATCATGAACATGAAAAAAAAAAAAACAACAAAAAAAATGAGGCCAAGTTGAGCCTCATTTTGTCAGGTTAGTGTGTGGTTTCATCCGAGTAAAGGTTAGTGTTATGAAACAGTCAGTCTTAGATCAACTGTTACTTTCCAACCTCTACTCCAAACGAGCTCTTCTTACCTGCCAACAAACTTCCCCGGATCAGTGCAAGCGTCAGCCAGCGAGCAAACATAGTCCTTCAGCGAGGGAGATGCGAGCAAGACTGTGTCTTTGATGCTGTTCTCCTGTGGAAAGCATTTACGGAGAAGAGCCAGAAGAGCCGTTTCACAGGTGAACGCTGCCGGGCCTGCCCGACTCCCCCAGCCCCACAACAACACCCACACAGCCCTGCTCCAGCACTCACAGAGCCAGAGCACAGGACAAACACACACACACCGGCTCTCTCATACCGCCCGAAATCCTGTCTGACCGAGCAGCGAGTTTTCTCCACAGTCCGAGCCCTGTCCCCGTCTCTGCCCCCGTCCCCTGTTCCTGTCCCTGTCCCCTGTCCCTGTTCCCCCGGGCTGGAACAGCACTCAGCCTGAACCACGGCCAAAATGGCTCCTGACTGGAGAGAGGAGCAGCACAGGGACCCGGATGTTCCTGCAGGCTGACCAATAGAAACGCGGGAATTCTCTCAATTAATAACAAACAAACTGATTTAATAAATGTATCATATATATATATAAAACAACCACAAACTGATTTATTAAATCTGTCTATCTACAGAAAATTGTGCGTATACATGTGTATATATACAGTATATACACACACATATATAAGAAATTGCAATAATATAATGATGTGTGTGTATGTATTATATAATTTTTAATGAAGCAGTTTGGTGTGTTTGGTGTGTTTGTAATTGTCATGTCATGTCAAGTCATTTTTAGTAGTTATAATATCATTCTACATACATAACACCAGGTACGTAATAATAAAAAGCGCACAAATAATAAAGTCAAGGAAAATATATTTTGTTTTTGATTACATACCATACAATTCTAGATATGCTGTTTTTAAACCATAACCCCTTTTTCAACAAAGACAAAAAACGTAATAAAAATTGAACAAATGATGACATATCATGTAACATCTAACATGTTTTAAGATATTTTAATTACAAAAAAGAAGAAAAATATTTAAACTAAGAGACTGTTATAATAATAATAATAATAATAATAATAATAACAATAATAAGTACACATATTTAAAATGTATATCTTTCAACTTTAAAAAAGAAATAACATTCTTTTTTCTCTAAGCCATTCTTTACCAAATACCTGAAAAATGTGTGTGACAGCATAAATACAAAGTGTGTATTTTGTGTATTTAGCAAATGGCATATATCTTATATTTTAAAGCATAGTGTTTGTACTTTTTTGTAAAATTCCTGTGTGAAGCAGTGACATAGCTCTGCATGTGGACTGTTTCTTTTCTTCCTCTCTCCTTCCTACACTTTCTGTTGTCTTTGAGTAGCTTCACTATTAGCACCACAAAGGCCGAGAGAAGGCCCAGCATGGACTGACCCCAAAGGTCATGGCTTTGTCCCTCAGCCTCTCACTGACAAAACTTCAGAGAAGAGGGCCATTCTCCCCCCAGGACCCCCACATGCCCAGCTGTCACACACACATCTACCATGTTCTCTCTCTTATACTCGCGAACACAAAGCCTCTCCCTGTTCTCTCACCAAGGAGCGAACGCAGGAGTCGTGTCTTTACCTCTGAGCTTTGCAAAGATAATGACTGAGGGAAACGCACTGGAGCTGCGGGACTATAATTGTAATTACAAAAACAATATTAATCAATCCTCATAGCTGGTTTAAGACCTTTTGCCTTCTTTGTAATTACGAGCATGTAGATCAACTCATGGAACACATGAAATCAACGACGACTGACTCATCCACTCATGCTCTGCTCACGAATGCCTTCTTTCATAGCAACTGCAGTGAGGTTAGGTTTCGATGAATCCAATGCAAAAAATGCACATTGGAATGTAGAAAACCTCTGTTTGAAGGTTTAAAGGTTTTGGTGCTTCTCCGAGTATATTCCAGGCCTTAATATAGACTAGTATCTGACACCTGATAGCCCCAATTGATCCTTAAATAAAAATCTTGATAGTGTTTTCTTTAAGCAGTAATCTGAACACATACACTAGATGTATGTGACACCCCTACTAATTATTGAGTTCAGGTGCTTCGGCCACACCCAGTTTTCACAGGTGCCTGAAATATAGTCATGCAATTTCCATAGACAAATATTGACAGTAGAAGGGGTTGTATGGATGCATTTAGTGACTTTGAACATGGTGCTTTCATAGGATACCGTTTCTACAAGTCAGCTTGTGAAATATCTGCCCTGCTACATCTGCCCTGGTCACCCATAAGTGCTATTTCTGTGAAATGGAAGCATCTAAGAGTGAACAGTGTAAGACAATGCAACCTCACAGAGTGTAGAGCATGAAAATCACCTCTTCTCTGTTACATCACTCACTACAGACAGCTGAACTGCCCCTGGAAGCAACATTAGGGCTTTATGTAAGTTTCCATGGCTGAACAGCTGCACACAAGCCTAAGACCACTAAGCACAATGTTATGCACCAGCTGGTGTGCTGTAAAGCACAACTGGAAATGTGTTTTCTGAAGTCATAAATCACGTGTCACTATCTGATGTACTAATCTGGATTTGCCGGGAGAAGTCTACTAGCATAATGCATGGTGGCAGCAGTAAAGTTTGGTTGGGGAGGGATAATAGTCTAAGGCTATTTTTCTGGGGTTGGGAGGGGAGCCTGACTTCCAGTCAAGGGTGATGTTAATGCTGCAGCATACTAAGCCATTTTAGACCATTATAGGCTTTTAACTTTGTGGTAACAGTTTAGGGAAGTCTCTTTATTGTTCCAGCATGACTAAGTGAGGTCCATAAAGACATGGTTTGATGAGTTTGGTATAGGGAAACTTCAGTATCCTTCACACAGCCCTGGCACCAACCAAGTTAAAACTTTGGGGATTAATTAGAATGTCAATTGTTAGCCAGGACTTCTTGCCTAACCCTGGTGCCTGACCTCACAAAGCCTTCTCGTTAGAACGGAGTGGAGGGGCATCTCCATATTAATGCCCGTAGTTTTGGAATGAGATGTCCAACAAGCAAGATGTAGATACTTAAAGAACAACTGTTCATATTTACTCATTTTTACAGTAGAAATAAAAAAAAATCCAGTAGATCCAATTCAGTAGAAAATGAGTGAAACCACACATCTTTACTAGGAATGTATTTGTGCTTCCCTTTGTACTTCGATCAATAAGGAAGCCTTTATATAGTCTTTAGCAGGCTGCTGCCACATAGTGTCAGAAGAGACACAGAACACGAGTTGGTTACATAACGGGGGGGGGGGGGGGTTAGCTCATACTCCTCTTGGCAGCCTCTGCAACTCACTGAGTGGTGTATAAAGGACTCTAATGGGCAATGATTCAATGTTTGTTCAAGGAAAAGGTCAAGATATGGTACAGAAATGCATCCGGAGACAAACACTAGTATGATGGGATAGAGAATATGATAAAGCCACAGAATTCAAAACTACAGACTCCCAGATAAGGCCAAGCTAAGGCCCGACTAACTGTGTTAAAGCTTATCAGTTCTGATTGTTGCTCAATGTCGGTGTCAACGTTTCAAAAGTCTGTCAGCCAGGGGTGTGGCAAAGAAGGATGAGAATGTCATCTAATGAGGAACTAGCGTTGACAAATGCTGTTTCTGAGAACTCCAAGCAAATTTAGCCAAACGCAAATTCTTCCGTTGTGCAAGAACTTTATACTGGTGAAGTTACTCCCCCATTCGTGAACTTCATTTAAACCCCTAGGACACACTGATTCATTCCCCATGTACAAAAGAAAATACACAAGCATTCGACAAAGTAGTCCTTCGCTACTTTCATTATTTTACAACTTTATTGCGAAGAGATTAAAATAAATTCAAAGAATATTTGTTCAGTGGCCATATCTGTGGGGCTGCTTGAGTCTGTTGTTAAATTACAGACTGACTGGTCATGTGTTGAAGGTTTAGAAGTAATTGGCCACTCTGCGGATGGACTGGAGGTTGGGGTTCTCAGCCTGCCACTCCATGTGGCTGCAATAGCTCCCTCTCTCCACGATGTACATGCGCCCACGGTAGTTCGGCTCCTCATACAGCACCCAGCTAAAGGAAAAGAGCAAGTTATACAGGTTATATGGTGCATTTAGCTTTGAAAAGGACTCCATTTCTTTGAAGCTCTTTCTTCTCTTTGAGAACTCCTACTATACTCACCTGGCAGGCATATTTCTTATATTTCTCAGGATAAATAAAGTTCTTTCTTATCTTTTTAACATGTAATGGCAGATGCCATATGATGTCATGAGTCGTCATGACAGAATATGTCTATTAATATCTGTGCTACCATTGCCAATAACTGCCATGACAAATAACTGATATTAAATTAGCATATGGCATCAACTAACATGACATCAACATTAAGGTGTCTACAGGTAACTGTAAATTGATACTGTAATGGGCATAATACTCATGACAACATATGACACCTGCTATGGCATGCTTACAGCATGTTTATGTCGATGTTATGTAGCAGGGTTCAAGTAAAGTGTTACCAAAACTTCTGATGTGGTTGAATGTGCTTTTTGCCAGTATTCTCTAGGGACTCCTGCCCTCCGACTGTTCTAGTTGAACACAGCTCTACTTTCAACCCTGCATGACAACTCATTAACTTCCTCGCACTTACGCTCCATCTCCAAAGACTTTAATGGAGTTGACGCAGGTCTTGCTGAGGCCAGTGCTCTGGAGGAAGGGACAGTCCTCACACAGCTCCACACACTGACCAGTGAAGTCTGGACTGTCATACATCTGTATTCTGTAGTGTTCTCCATGCTGGGAGATAGAAAGAAAGCCAGAGGAAGAGAGAAACAGAGGGAGAAACAGAGTAGACAAAAGAGGGCTTTGATTGGAATGTTGAAATGCAGACTAAAAACACATTTTGTTTGCATGACCAAAATGACCAAAGTAACAATGATTTCACTAATAGCTTGACAGCTTCTGCAACTGCGACTCTTACCATTTTGATTGGCTTGCAGGAGCCCATGTGATCATTGTGGGCATTCCAGCGCTGGAACTCTGGGTACTCTCCTCTCTCCAGCATGTACTGCTGACCCTTGAAGTCTGGGTGGTCAAAGCACACCCAGGCTCCACTCTCCACGCGGATGGAGTTGACCCTGTTCAGCAAGCCGCGGTCCTGGAAGTTATCACATTCTCCAAACACCTCCAGCTTTCTGCCTGTGAAACACTTCCCCTCATAGAACACTATCTGGGGAAAGAGGGTGGACTGTTAGCTTCAGCGTGGTCAGTTAAGACTTGTCTGATATACGAGATAGGTGAGAGATGTTTTAAAACAAGTAGAAAAGCTTTTGGGAGTCTTTTCTGCCACTACAACTTTATATCTGATAAACATGGTTTTTCTTAGTATTACTTACCACTTTATATCCCAAAATTATGAGACACTAACTGATTATTACTTACTATTTATTCATTTATTCATTTTTTGTAACAGCTTAACCCTTGCTAGGGTTGTGGGTACCCAGTGCCTCTCCTGGGGCCTACAGGCACGAGGCAGGGCCTCACCCTGGGTGGGGTACCAGCCCACTGCAGGGCGCACATACACACATCTATGGCCAATTTAGAATCTCCAATTCACTATTTACAATATTAAACATCGTGAGATTACAAGTACTGCATTGAGACAGTATTAGAACATTGGACTGATTTACAAAATTCAGGAATTCTCTTACACATAAGTATGATATTATGATGACTCAGGCACTATCTAATGAAATACTAATTAAGGAGAATGAGACTGCAGGTAATAATATTGAGAGAGACCTGTTTCACTAATATGAGATAATTGCACATGATAATAAAATACGAGATCTCCTAATATCTCCTAATTAGGATGAATTTCTCATTATTCAATTACTATGAGGCACTTTTTCAAAGATTACTAATGCGAGTAGTATATTAACACTTCTATTAGTACATATATCAGTATTATAATTACTGCATTTCATAAGATCCCGTGTTTTTGGATAAGCATCATGTTGAGTTCAGTGCTTGGCAAACTCTTCATTAGTGGAAGAACTTGATTCAGGGAAAAACGTTGAGCTGGAAGTAGAAAGGGCCATCAAACAAGATGGCTAACTGTAGATCTAGCTGTAGATCATGACTCTGAAAGCGGAGAAATGTTGTTCTGAAATGTAGGTGCAGATTTTGGGGTCTTGATCACATTCTTCACCAGCAGTAAGAAGACGCTTCTGTAATACTGAACTGAATGTTTACTTTCTCATTCCCTTTCTGAGTTCATGAACTTGACAGTTAACCTACAGTCAGCACTGACTCACTCGATGACGCTGTTTATCAACCTTCACAGATGACTGAGGATATGAAAAGAATAAAATGGATAGCTGTAAAAATGATCTTACACTGGGTCCCTTTTCATGTACAACTGACCTTTTCTCTTTTTTTTTTTTTTTTTTAAATAAAAGAGCTTGATTTCAAAGTTTCAAAACACATGGTACAAAACTGAGCTGCAAAAACAGTCCATTCTGAGTTCAGCGTTTTTGTGATGTCACAGAAATTTGAGAAATTACAAATCTCCCTATTCAGCCCTCTGCAGATTAGTCCCACCCTTTTACACTGGAGTTAAAAGAGGTGTTTTGGTCTGGACTGCTATTTGAATGAGCAATGCAGTACAGCTATTCAGAATAGAGACTGTTTACATGCATCAGTCTTAAAGGCACAGTAACAGAACCAGCCTGTTTAATTCCTGTAAAGGGACAAATGAAAGAATGGATTATGACAGCTTTTGATTCAGAAAACCACAAACATAATAAGAAGGCATCAGGAGAACATATACCAAGCAAGAAAATGTAGAGTGAGGGTCCTTCACTTTATCTATTCTTGGCTTGGACATGTGGCTCCAGGAAAAGTTTTTAATTAGAATAAAAGATCTATTATGTGGGTGTACTTTAAACAGAAAAATAGTTATCACTGCAAAGAACTATCCAAAGGTACTTCATGGAACCAAGAGTTCTTTCTCTTCTGGAAGCCTTTTTGGCACCTTTCTTTCAAGAGTGTAGATTACTTTTCTGTTAGATTGTGGATGACTGTGGATGATTGTGTGTACGACCTTTGGTTTAGGGTTAAATTCCGCAACGCAGCTTAAGCAGTGAGATCTTTTGGCATCATTATACAGATCAAAGAGCATTTTAATGCATTTTAAGTGTATTTTATTCCTAAAATAAGAGTCATAAAAAATTACCTGACAGAACGTTTGGACTATTAAAAAGACAATGAATTCTTCACTAACGTACAGTGGTGCCAATTTTTAGAGCTCTTGTTACTTTTAAATGTCATCACATGTAAACACATTTTTGGCCAGTTGTGCTCTGTATGTGGTCAGAGTCTGGCTCTCTGCAGATGAAGTTTTAGTCAGGAAAGAGCTGCATCATCCACTCATGCATACACTCATACTGTTGCTAGCATGCTTATTACCCACAAGTTCTGATCACATATTTGCACATATGAGACTTAGTTACATAGAGAATCTACTACGAGTGAATGCTGATAGGTGTTTTTACACAATTGCATGTGTAAATGATGATAGGATGCCTTGCTATTATCATTTGCAATGCTATTATCATTTGCATAATTTGAGAGATCTTGTCATTATGAGAAAATTATGTGAAAAGCTGTCACTAAGTACTATTTTTAAAATAGTTTTTTACTTGGAATTGTGGTTTTCAGAATAAAGTTCAAAGAAATAACTGCTGTTTTCTAAAAAGATACCCTAACAAAATGATTAGAATATATTGACATACTCTATGGTATTTAGACAAATATGCATCAGTTTCTAAATGACCCAGCTTTCAGTGCAGAGCCATTTGCATGCACAGTGTTGACAGTAATGATGGCCATATTGTGTCCTAAGCATGAGCCACATTTTAAGCGTTCACAAGGCAAGAATAAGAAGAAACGGGACGTCCCGTGCACAACAGCTATTAGAACAATTTACCTGATGGCAGGAATTGATCTGGGTCTGTCTCTATAGGCAGGGCTGTACAATGTGCCTTGCACTTCAGTAAGCTCTACAGTGTGCAGTGCAGACCTGCACGTTTAATACATGAGATTACTTCTTCTCTATTAATGCTTCATGCGCATTATTCTCCGGCCTCCTACAGGGTGAGGTTGCTCCAAATTAAGTGCACTACTCACCTTCCCTGAATACTGAGACATCCTGGACGCTGTCCAAACTGTCCTCTAGAAAGAGAGAAAGGGCATACGTGCAAGAGAGAAAGCAACCGGAGGGAAAATTTGGACAGTCTGATATATATGGCCTATAGGCCGTGGTGGGCTATCGCGAGGCTGGTTCTACAATGGCACTATAATAGAGGGCTTAGTGGTTTTCGCCTCATGGACAATTTCCCTTACATTGGTCTCTGCTGATATCGGGATTTGGCGGTAGGGGGTTAGACAATGTGCCGAATGCATTCTGTTTTTGGCCGGCGTTCAGAACTACGGGATGAGCCGCTCTGGACACCGATTTAACCACCTGTTTGGGTTGTTTGGACAGCTTCAGAGCGACACGGTCAAAACAGGGCAGGCAGGTGCAGGCTGTAGTTATGAGAATTCAACAGAGTGCAGGACAAGAGCAAATAAAACGTTCAGCACAGTACAGATAGAGTCAGTACAGCAGGTTCAATCAATACGACTGTTGCTTTATTGCAAACACGCTTGCATCACTTCATTTCTAATAGTTACGCCATCCTCTTGCCTGAATAACCGCATCAGATATGTCAGGTAAGGATCACAGCAGATCAGTCCGGTCCAGTTTAATCCACTCTCCATGAACTTTGTGTGTCATGGTCAAGCACAAAGTTCGTATCCAGTTTAGTCCACTCTCAAATGACTGGTGTTTCTATTGGTTCCTTCACTGTGAAATTTTGTTACAGTGTAAAGAAAAGTTGGCATTCAAATGAATGCAAAAAAAAAAAGACACTGCAAAAAAGAGAAGAAATAATGTTTTGTTCAGAGAGCAATGATATGCACAGACTAGGTGCATATCCTAATGTTTGCTACAATTGTATTTACAGATTTGTGATATGCAGTGTTGCACTTTGATGACAAATACAAAGACAAAAACATTTTTTCCTGCATATTATCTCTCCAGAGGATAACAATCTGTATTACCTAATGATATTTACAATAAATATACACTATATGGACAAAAGTATTGTCTCCCGACCGGGACTTTAATGACATTGCATACAAATACATAAACTTTAATATGGAGTTGGTCCCCCCTTTTCAGCTATAACAGCTTCCACTCTTATTGGAAGGCTTTCCAGAAGATTTTGGAGTGTTTCTGTGGAAATTTGTGCCCATTCATGGTGTAAAGCATTTATGAGGTCAGACACTGTCAGACACTGATGCTAGCTCACAATCTTCGTTTTGTCCAGTGATTCACATCGGGGTCATGGGGCAAAACTCCCCACTCACTAGCTCTCCAGATTATTATCAGATCGCTATCGGTGAATCGAAACGCAATCTCTTGCATGAGTGTCATCCACTATACTATCCGACCATTTCTAATTATAACTGCATTGGCTGGAAATCGCTTTAAAGAAACAGTGTCTACAACATGGATTTAGACAGAAATACTCTTTAAATCCAAGAAATCAATTTTATGATCTGTATCAATTTCCTCTCCCACCCATTGTGCATACACTGACTCAAACACACACACACACACACACACACACACACACACACACACACACACAGAGAGACACACACAGGGAGTCATAAAGTTAAGCAACATGTTTGAGGTTCAGGTGCAATAATACAGAAGTGACAGATGGAGATGTGAGCAGGCGGAGTGTTTGGGGTGGGTGTGTTAGAAGGGGCTGTGTACACACGGTAGGGGAGAGAGAGAGAGAGAGAGAGAGAGAGGGAGAGAGAGAGAGAGAGAGAGAGTAAGGAAAAAGCACTAGATACAGATATAAAGGGCAAAGTCAGCAGAGTCTTGAGCAACACTGCAGCAGAAAGGTAAGTCCAGTAAGCTTGTTGCTCTCTTTTAGATAACTTGTCCATATTTACAGTGCACAGCTTTCTGTTGCCTTAGATTACACTTGATTCTATAAGAGCTAAAAGAGCCTGGTTTTAAAAATGGAATGAAGTCTTTATGTAGACTTCAAGATGTTCTCCAGCATGTTTCTGTGTGATCTCTATCTACTGCATCTGTCAAACCATTGATCACCACTAACAATCATTCTGAAATGCTTCCCTGTTCTTAAAAATAAAGAAACCCTGTTGAAACTCACTTACGTTAGACGACAATGTGCAGACTCTAAACCAACTTCCTAGTGGCTTCTACTCAAAAGTCTATTCACTATCAGTGAATAATTGTCTGTGGTAATCAGTCATATCGTCACTGTTTTTAACAAAATCTTTGATCCCCAAAGAGGTAACATTACAGGAAAAGGAAAAATGTTTGAACTTTTAATGGATGGTAAAGTCAGTTATTCTTTTCCAGAGTCATTTTGGATCATTTCTACTGGAGCACTCATTCTGAAATGTTCACAAAGTATGAGACAGACGTGGCACCTTCGAATTCTGACAAAGGGCTTTGTTCTGACAGCTACAAAATGCTACAGATGTGAGAGATTAGGTTTGAAATACTGGAGTATTCCTGATAAGGGGATTCTCACAGCAATGGTGTGCTTCTGATAACATATTGGTCAGTTTGAAAATGATGTGAATTATGTGGGGAAAAAAGAGTAGAATTGAAAGATCAGTAAGGTATTCCAGGAGTGTCAATAACAGCATGAAAATAAAAAAAAAAACATTCACATGTTCCCCTATGAGTGCTCATTACATTCTACAAAACAGCTGATTTTTGATTGTATTTCATTACAGAATAAAAATGAAGGTGCTGCCTCTTGCCCTTGTTCTGGTGCTAATGGTGTCCAGTGGTGAGTGTGTCTCTGTTTTTGCTGTTAAAATAACTCTGCTGGCAGAGATATAAGCACAGCTGGCTTCCCTCTCTCCTGATGGGTGGGCTTCAGTCCAGCTCCTGAAGGCCTAACAAATGGGAGAAGTCGCTTGGCTGTCTCTGTCTAGTTACCGTTGCTTACCGAGTCCTGACTGAACAAATATTCATTGGATATTTTCAAGACTTTAATCATTTTGTTTTATACCAAAACTTAACAGTTCAATAACAAGCATTTTTAAATACATGTTTGTTTTAAAAAAAAAAACAGTGTGAAAATTCTTTGTTTTAAAAAACCGTGTGTATTCTTTGTTGCCGTGAATTATTAGGCATTGTCTCTCGGCCTAAAAAGCCCTGAGGGTTTCCCACTGGAAACATCACAGGCCAATCAGCCAATCACGCAGTGAGCCACAGTGATTTTATCATAGAGACGGGATGCACATGCAACGCAACAAATTACATCAGCTTTCCGTTCATGATTTCATTTCTTTTTAATAATAATCACAATAAGCAACCCTGCTTCCAAACAACAGCGGTCATTAACAGTAGGCTATGGTGACCAGGCAACATAAGAATGAATGTATTTGCACAAACACCACTGTGCCAGTTAATTATTTTGAATATTAATGCGAAATAAACGGAAGATTGTGATCTTTTGTGTGTATATTGGATATTTTATTACTTTGAACATGGCTCTGATGTTTTTGAAACTGTACATTAAGTGCCTTTATTAAGAGACCTGCAACCTTATATATCAATATATATATGTATATATATATGATCTGGGTCTTTTTTCCAGGATTGGCTCTGGACTGCCTCCACTGTGTACCTGCGAAAGCGGGTGGGGCCTGTGAGGTTACCACGGTAACCTGCCCTGCAGGAAAAGATGCCTGCGCTGCAGCCAAGTTCCTCAGAGCCCCATGTGAGCTTGAACACACACACACACACACACACACACACACACACACACACACACAGGTCCACTCTTCTCAGGCCCGGGCTGTGAGGTGACTACAACCAGCCCTTCAAATTCTAGACTTGTTTTGTCACGACTGTTTGGGCTTTTTGGGCTAATTGTTGAGTAGATTTTTATGTTGAGGCTTCTTGCAAGGCATTTCTTCTATGGTTTTCTTATATTTTATTCATCCATGACAATCTCTTTATAACATTTATGTCAGTTTGTGGAATTTATGGAATTATTTATGTATTCCTTAGAATTGAACAGGCTGGGTTTTTTTTTCTAAAGATTGTTATATGTAAATGACTTCTGTTCTAACTGGTTGTCCTATACAGCCACTACTTTTAGTGATAAATTTGCTGACTGATAGTGAGGAACAGTACAACATTTGTTTTCCCTTGTTTTTGATTCATTATAGGGACTGTATTGGGTGGTTATGTATAAATGTATTATTGGCTGTTACATAACATGCATGATGAATTTAACATGATTTTAAGGAGTGCTGAGTGCTTTTTTCCCCATACTGCTAAATTAACATAGTGCTTACATTCTTTTATATCTACCTGATGTGTGTGTGTGTGTGTGTGTGTGTGTGTGTGTGTGTGTGTGTTCAAATGTGGCTCAGCCAGTCAGATTTTAGATTTATAGCACTGTGCAAAAGTCTTAGGCCCCTGTGCAAATTGTTTAAAGCCATTTTTCTCAGCTTCCACAAGGAACACACTGACGCACTATATATAAAATCACCATTTACTGTATCACATTATTTGTATTTATTCTTTTAGTTGTTTGTAGTATATTTAGTAATACTAATGTGAAAAAACACTCAGTGCTCATCCAGAGGTTTTAAATATTATTTTTGTAAACGCATTTGCACAGTACTGTATTTATATGCAGATTTTTTACAGAACAGTGCGGGTTGCCATATCATCTGTCCCGTTTTTTATTTATTTATTTATTTATTTTTAACTCAGATGGACACTATCAGAAGTGCTTGGCCAAGTCAGACTGTGAAATGCTGAAGCAGAATGCCTACATCAACATCAAATGCTGCAAGGATGACCTCTGTAACACTTTCTGATCCAGATGACTTTGACCTAATCCACTAATGCCCATATTTTATCATGAGCAGATGTTAAGCTGTTTCTCTGTCTTTGAGTGTGGTGGTTATTTTCTGGTTTTCGCAAACTGAAAAAACAGAGTGACGTACAGAAAATAAATATTCTACCAATTCTACCAATGAGTTGTTTTTTTTTTCATTTTTCCCACAGTCCAAAGACATGCGCGTCAGGTGAACTGACAGTGCGAGTTTGTGAGTGAATGGTGTGTGTGCGTGCGCCCTGTGGTGGGCTGGTGCCCCGCCCAGGATGAGTCCCTACCTCACACCTGTAGCCCCCAGGATAGGCTCTGGGTACCCGCAACCCTAGTAAGGATTAAGAGGTTACAGAAAATGAATGAACTAATGAATGAATTAATATTTATGTCACATACCAGACTTACCATAAACAATATACAGACACACCTATCACCTATCACCTACAACATAATGCTGAAGCCATGAGGTCCCGCTCATACCACCAAAAAAGCTCTAACCTGATATAATGGGCATGGACTCCACAAGACCTCTGAAGGTGTGCTGTGCTTTCTGAAACCACTGGAAAATGTCCAGTAAGTTGTGAGGTGGGGCTTCCATGGACTAGTTTGTCCAGCACATCCCAGCGATGCATGATCAGACTGAGATCTGAGAGTTCAGAGGCCAAGTCAACACCTTCAACTCTTTGCCATTAGGGAATACTGTCATCATGAAGGGTTAAACATGGTCTGCAGAAATGTTTACACAACCAGGCAAAAGCTTTTGCACACCACAGGTTTTTTTTTACCACATAGCCAATTTGTTCATAAACTACAGATTTTTATTCTTGCTAATCAAATTACCTTGATGGAAAAGTCAGACAGTGCCAGTCTGACATCCTAATAACTGGTTGTGCGGTGATGCAGAATAAAATGCTAGACTGTCCATTAACTTTTAATGCACTCGTTTACTGTTTCATGACTTAATAGCTCGTTAAATATTTAACAGTTGTCTGGTGATCCGCATTATAATTATAATTATATCAGGTGGCGTTTTATAGGTCGATAGTAATTAATAAAAATATGACATTTACTGCCTACTAAAGGAACTCAAATGGTGAACATACTGTCTTTTTTTTTTTGCTAGCAAAGAATGTTAAATGTATTTTCAGTAAATATGAACTGAGTAACATGCAAATGTAGAAAATCTCAGTGTGTGCAAAATATTTTGGCTGGTAGTGTAGAGGAGTGGTATGTGTTAAAGTAACATCCACATAAATGCCAGGAGAGAAAGCTTCTCAGCAGATTGTTGACCAGAACATCACACTCCCTCCACCCGCTTGCCTGAATCTCATTATGCGTCCTGGTGCCACCTCATGCCCAGGGAAGCTATACATACTTGGCCATCCACATGATATTAAAGAAAACATGATTCTTTGGACCAGACCACCTTCTTCCATTGCTTCATAATCCATTTCTGATCCTCATGTGTCCATTTAATGAAAGGGGAAGACTGCCCTCTAGAGGACATCACATGAAATGACTCATTGTTAACTCTTCACTCAGTTTTTAAGAAAAGACAAACCTTTATTAGTCCCACAAGTGGGAAATCTGCTTTGTTACGGCAGTACAAAGTTAGGAGCAGCAAAAATTAAGAAAACACTAGAATAGAACAAAACACCATATCAACAGTACAGTATAAAATGGACATCTGTGTTATAAGATACATACATACATGTACACAATGAGTATATATATATATATATATTTATATGTATGTGTATATATATATATATATATATATATATATTTATATATAGTCAATACAATAGAAATGCACCAGAAAAATTGCACATTTTAAATTGCAATGTTAATAGAACAAAATTATACTTACATTCATTAACATTCCCAGTCAAAACTTTGCACAAAAATCTTTGCACGAAATGTTTTTTGCTACACAGTATGAACAAAAACATAATCACAAACAATAATTTACACATTGTTTTATTGTAAAAATCTTTTAAACAATCAAAATTGATATTAAACATCAGAAATACGATTTTTTTTTAAATTAAGTGTACCAAAAAGGGTTCCTTGGTCTGATGCTATGAGAGACCATCTTATACAGGTCTGAGGAACCTTTTTAAAGGATAGTACTTTTGAAAATCATTTTTTTTTTGCCTTTAAAAGTTTAAGATTCTATACCAATTTAAAGTTTGCTCTAGGCTCGTACATACAAGCAAAGAACACTTTATGAACTTATTAATCTGAGCATCGTAAGGTGCACACAGTGATTTTAGAACAATATAGCAGTAATACTGTCAGTTACTTTGCTGCCAGACCAAAGGAAGAAACTGGAGGCCTGTTATTGCTTTCAGAATCACGGACAGAGGCAGGACCATGCAGAGACCTCTAAGGGGAGGTAAGTGAAACTAAACCGATTAAAGGGCACAACCTTCACTGACAGAGGACTGAATGCAGGAACCATAGACCTGTAAGCTGAAGAATGCTTGTGTGATTGCTTTGAATGTTTATATATTAAATCATACATACTGGCTTGTGATGGAGGGAGAAGGTTGCTTGTAATCTTGAGGAATTTAAAGGAGACTGCAAGACTAACGCCGAAGATTTCACCCAGTTTTCTTCCAGGGTGTCGGACGGACCTACTGCAAGTGCAGTCTGGATGAATCTGGACAGACACTGTGTTTGTTGCACCCCGCCTTGTGGTGAACAGAGGTCACACACTGTTATGGCTGCAGGTAGTTTTTTGTGGTTGAGCTCACGTTCTTGCTTCTTAACAGCTGACCCAGCCCACTGAATTATTTATTTATTCAAAATTTTTACTCTCGTGCTAGCCTGCTTTACTAACAAGGTCCTCAGTTTCAGAAAGAACATCAACACACTCCAGAAATAAACGCTGGCATCTCTAGACTTTTCATTAGCTATTAACGGCGTTGTGAAATGTTATATAAAAACGCATTTTACAATGTATAATGCTTGTACTACATGGCCAAAAATATTGGGATGCTTGACCATTAGGGGACTTTGCATTCAAATACATAGACTTTACTATGGAGTTGGTCCACCCTTTGCAGCTATAACAGCTTCTACTGTTCTTGGAAGGCTTTCCAAAAGATTTTGGAGTTTCTGCGGGAATTTGTGCCCAGTCATTCTATAGAGCGTTTATGAGGTCAGGCACCGATGTCGGACGAGAAAGTCTGGCTCACAATCTCTGTTCCAGTTCATCCCGAAGGTGTCTGATGAGGTTGAGGTCAGAGCTCTGTGTGGGCCAGTCAAGTTCTTCCGCACCGCACTCATCCAACCATGTCTTTATACATCTTGCTTTGTGCACTGGAGCACAGTCATGCTGGAATAGAAAAGGTTCTTCCCCAAACTGTGTCCACAAAGTTGGAAGCATGGCATTCTCCAAAATGTCTTGGCATGCTGAAGCACTAAGATTGTCCTTCACTGGAAGTAAAGGGCCATCCGAATTCAATAATTAAGAGGTGTGTCCCAGTACTTTTGCACATTTAGTGTATAAATTACATGTTGATTTTCTATGAGGAAATAACACTTTCTCTAATATATATCTTAAACTAGACTTTTTCTGTACATCAAGTGTAGAAAGCTCTATTCTAATGGGGCTCGAGAATACGGTGGCTAGAGCATTAGGCTGCCACGTTTATTCTCTGAACACTGATGCTTCAGGTGGCCTCAGATGGCATACTGACCAGAAAGTAAGAAAATACTAAAACTGTCAGGAGAGAAACTGGCCAATGCGGTCAGGGAAGAATGTGGTGCATGTGATAGTGTGGTGAATGTGCCTTGAAAAATGCTCAGAATGGGCTCTAAGAAAGGATTGAAGTCTAAAGCCTCGTGCAACACCAAGATTCCCAGATCAACGCTTGTGAAACACAAAGACCCAGTGATGATCCTTACATGTAGAGCACAGTTTGAAGTTACTTTCTCAAAATCTCAACACAGTAAACACACCATAATCTTTGTACTCACCACGTTATGTTTTATTTATGTTAAACTCAGAGTGGTGGAACCTGTCAGCATGTTAGCTCTGTAAACCCTATAGACTCCAAAAGACCCTAATCAACCCTTTATAGCCCAAGAGACTCTAATCAGCCTCACTCTTTCTCCGGGTGGGCAGGATGGTGTGATACTATCCAGTGTGGATGCCCGTTGGTAGCTGGTGTTCTCTGTGTGTACTGAGATTTCCATTAACATTGCATTAGTAGTGTAAAAAAGATGAAGTTGCGTTTTGCATGACTCTGAGAAAGCACACCCTAACACCATCCCAGTGTTGGTGGTAGTGCTAGCTGATGGGTCGAACTGAACAAGACTGAAATTGGGAGGCATACAAAATCTTCAGTAATGCCACTGCTTTCAAGGCCCAAAAAGGAAAGATAAGAATAGTTTAAAATAAAACATGGGAAAATACACTGTTCAAATATCATGTTTTCTGTGTTTTTTTTTATCTTTAAAATGTACAAAAACACTCCATGACCATACCCACCAATTTTGAACTGTTCGTTTTCATATGTCACATGATTCCAGTGTGTAAGAGCGGCGGTTTCACCGGTTGGACTGTTAGGACACGATCTGAAGTTGTGTGAAAATGAACGCAACCCCTTTAACAGGACATCTGTACCAGACCCTGCTGGGATAACTGCTCGTTACATCATTCCCAGGAAGCCAGTGGTGTGCTCAGCAGTCAACGGCCTGGCAGATTAAGGAATATCACACACCGTGAATGCAGCAGCAGCAGGACAGATAATGATCCTCGAGCTGGAGCTCGGTCCCCATGAAGGTCGCAGACATATCGCCCCCATCACTGATCCACTGATAAGACTTCACAACCAATTCACTTTTCCTGTTCTGCACAAAATATCTACACTGACGGCTCCCAGCCACGGCCTTGTCAGTGTGTCAGTGAGAGAGAACCAGCTCCGCTAATGCCCCAATTTATGTTGAATAACACGTCAAAATGATCATTTATTTTGTCTGCCTGTCTGATACATTTCATGATAATAATGCTTAATGGATACTTATGGCTGGGTTATTAGACGGAGCCTAGACAGAGACCAGTGTGAAGTGGAGGTGTAGGGTGGAAAAGAGGTGGGCATATTTGCGAGGGGACTCTCTATTCATAAGGAAAAAAAAACGTTGCAGAAAAACACACAGAAGGGTCTGTGTGTACTAACAAACAGAGACTCACAGACAGGGACACATCTACAGGGCCAGAAAGAGGAACACCTGGGAAGGGGCAGAGACATGGACGAGACACAGGTGAATACAGCGATCAAGGGACAGGACTAAGGTGGAGCTGTGAACCAAAACAAATGGCCACAGAGGAAAACAAGGCAGGGTTTGACAACCAATCTTAGTCTAACTGATCTTTTTTTCGGTGCAATTGGTGGTCTGGTGGTTAGGGAGTTGCCCTTGTGATCAGAAGGTCATGGGATCAATTCCCAGAACTGCCAGTGGCACCACTGAGGTGCCCTTGAGCAAGGGATCATCCCTACACACTGCTTTCCAGGCAGTGTGTGGCTGACTGCCCACTGCTTCATTTGGTAAATGGGTTAAATGCAGAGAACAAGTTCATGCTGTGGTGTATTTCTATAAGGTCCACTTTACATTTAGCTGTTTTAAGACTATCTGAACATGAATAAAAACCTTCTCTGCTTTTTATGAGTGTGATTCACGATAGTGAGCTGAATTGGAGATGCTATCGTGCCCCTATGTGCGAGTGTGTTTGACCACTGTGTGATGGACTGGTGATCTGTCCAGTGTATTTCACTTATGACCACTGGGACTGGCTCCAGCACCCCCCACCACCCTAGTAAGGATAATTAGCTCAGAGAATGAATAACTGAATGAATTGTTCCCTAACTAATATTAATGGAATGAAGTCACACTGGATCAGAGAGAGGTTGGAGAATTCCAAACACAGGCCAGAGTCAAACAGCAGGCAATGTTAGAAAATACTAGAAGTTCGAGAATAAGGATGCTACGAGGCAGACTGTGTAGCTGCGCTACGAAAGGTAGGCTGAGGTCTACTGGCTGCATTTCTAGGCTCCTACATTGTTACAGTCAGAAGAATCCTTTGAATAAAGCTAAGAAAAGCAGCCTTTTTTCAAAGCCGCTATCAATGTGTTCTTATTGTTCTTCTGTCGCTCACATTCCCTGTTTCTGTCCCCAGAGCCACTGCACTATACACTATACAGTAAAACTATGCTATTTCTTTAGCTGTTAAGAGGGTTCAAATTAAATGCAGGGTGTGAAATGAAAATGCTCTCAGTCAGCTGAACAGTTTGGAGCTCGCAGGAGACCATCGACTACAAATGAATGACTGCTGTGCCAGATATCACTCACATTAATGTTTAGCTCCCCTGCTTACTGTTTGTTCTTTGTATTTTAGTTAGGCTTTGTCCATTAGTTAGACTTAGTCTTTTAGTTAGACTTTGTCTTTTGTCTTTTATTTAGGCTCCTCTGTTCTCTCACATGGCTTGGTCTATCTTCAAAATTCATTTTGTCTTTAAATCCTAAAACAACATTTATAGTCAAATGGTCCTCTTTAAGCAGAAGTGGTCAAATCACTACTTGCAGCAGTTCACACGATCTGCTTGGACCCCACTGATTGCCGCTTACTCTCCTGACTTCAGCGGTGGTCATTATTGCACACCTCAGTGTATTAGATCTAGTTATTATCATAGTGTTATCACTGGAAAGAGCTGATTTGGTAATTAGGCATCTCCTGCTCACACTGATGTTAAAATCACGATTAAAAATAATAGCAAAACCACAGCTTTTGAATCATAAGCAGATCAGCTTTATTACTAAAGCTACAGTTGTGATGAATTTGCTGTATGTAATTTTCAAGCGTGGTTCACTCCGTGTGGACTAGTTGCAGCGGTCAGTCTGACAGCAACGGGCATTGATCTGAGGAGAGGCCTGCAAAATTATGCAGTCAGACATACTGATGCACCTCCTGAAATGGGTAACTGGAGGAAAAAAATGAGAAAAAAAAACACTTTTAGCAGTCAGCACAAGTCCCAGTACACAAATAACATCTACAGACAGATGTCACCGTTACTCAGTCAATCAATAAAAAATATATTTATGATAAGATAACCCTTTGTTCCACGTGTCAGAAATATACAGCAAAGAACTAAATAAGAAGTAGAAGCAGCATATATATACAGTAATGCCCCGCTTTTTGCGGGGGTTACGTATAGTGAAAAAATGCGCTGTTGTGTTGTGATTTTTAAAAATACCTAAAAATGCCTATTTTTATAGTGTAAACCCTAAATATGCCCCCAAATATGCTCCCAAAACACCTTAACTTCATTTTAAACTCAGTTTAATACATTACCCTTAACGAAAATGTAAAGGTAAACCCGTATTCCTACTGTACAGTTTACACTGAACTCCTGCAGTGCTAGAAAATACCGGTAAACAATATTGGTGATTACGCGTACATTTTAATATATTTTTATTACTAAAAATGACATTAATTTATTACTGTATTTACCTGCTTATACCAAAGAAAACGACAGCGCATACCAAAGAAATTGCCCGCACATGAATTACAGTACAGTCTATACTGTCGTTTTCTTTGGTATAAGCAGGTAAACACAGTAATAAATTGATGTAATTTTTAGTAATAAAAATATAGTAAAATGTACGCGTAATCACCAATATTTTTTACAGTTCATCGAGCAGCATGTCTTATTCAGACGCTTCAGGAGGAGTCGTATTGTAGTGACCTGCCAGTGAAAGCAGACACTGGACAGCGACTGAGCTCAACAGCCTCTTTTAATTTAATTTACAAAATACTGGACTTTAAGAAGGACAAAACGAAAAACAAGAGAAACACTCGAGATGTTCCACGGGGGAAATTCTGGACTGCCACTGCCACAGGTGCATCAAACTGCAGCAGCCAATCAGCAGCAAGGAGAAAAAAATAACGTTCTCGGATTGGCTACTTTCAAACCTCCTGCCTCTGAGTCAGGGGTGGGCTGGCAATCTGTGCGTTCTGGAAAAGAACGGCTGTTCAGTGCACGGCGGCTGTTGGCTGTCTTTCTCGGCCGAGATGCAGATGTCTGCACAGCTGGTGAAGAAAGTCTAGGCTGTTTTTTAGTCCCAGTCCGCCCCTGCTCTGAGTACAGCGCTTTCTTTCTGTTCTCTGGACAGTACAAAAACATTTCTACAGTTATATTTTATATGGAAATGTAGCTGAATTTACATTACGTTTTGTTACAAAATTAGTAAATTATATTTTTCTTAATAATTTAGCACTAAAATGCATGAAGAATTATACATTGCCATGAAAAAAGCAAAAGAAATGTGGAGGATATCTGCGGTTTCCACGAATTTGCTAGAGTTTTCGCCAACAATTACTAGTTCGGTTCTAAGAAAAAATGCCTGAATCTGAAACACTTTAATTTAATTTACATTACCCTTAACGGAAATGTAAAGGTAAACCAGTATACGTGCTGGGCAGTTTACACTGAACGCCCGTCTCCCACAATTAATTCATGCAAGCATGTTTTCTCTGGTATGCGCTGTCATTTTCTTTGGTATAAGCAGGTAAATACAGCAATAATTTAATGTAATTTTTTAGTAATAAATATACAGTAAAATGTACGGGTAATCACCAATAATTTCTACAGTTCACTGTTCATCCAGCGACGCGTTTTATTCAGGGGCTTCAGGAGGAGTCGCAACGGACACATCCATTTACAGGCACTCATTTTGTCGTGAGCCAAGATGCCTGTAGTGTTGACAGGCATCTTAGTTCATGTTTTGCTATTTCAGTATGTTTGAGACACTGTGTGGTTTGTTTTTATTCAGTTAGGTCCATTTTGATTAATTATAGTATGCTGTCAGTGCTTCCAGGAGTGACCAAAAGAGGAACAGATCTCAGAAACATACAGGGGAAGATGTTGAATGAGGCGGAGACGCAGGCATCTTTTCCAAAGCCGCAAGTTTCGGTGGTGACAGTGCATCTGCCCCCAGACCTTGGAACGCAATTGTTACATTTCAGGGCAGAACCTGCAACAGAGTGAAGGCCAGAGCACTCAGGAACATGTAGTTAATGACTTCTTGAATGTCTTGATACTTCATGCACCACAAATGATAAATCCATTTGCTGCACTGTGCAGACAAACTTTTGAAAATTTTGAGCAGCAGTTCATGAAGATTTTACCTCTTCATACTGACTAATGAACCACTTCTTTTATGTATAAATCATGCATAGATTATGAAGTACAGTATACTTGTATTGCAAATTATAAATCACACAAATGATAAAAAAGAAATAATACAATTGCATGCAGTACCCCCAGCCAAATAACATGTCAAGTGAAGTGGATCTTCTACAGGGAACATACACAGTTTACTGTTTTTTGTTTTTTTTTTTTTTTTTAGAATTTAACATAATGCGGGGAAACGTAAATAAAATGTGGGCAAAGGTTTTCCAGTAAAAATGAGATTTAATTGTTTTTTTCCCCCTAATATGCTAAAGTCAACTAGAAATTGGGCTTTCATTTGTTAAACCATTAAAAACTGCAAATGACTATAAAAAATAACATGTTATTTTGATAACATTCCTTCATGCAAATAAATTGGCTTAAAAATAAGTAGAATAGAAATTGTATTTCGTACTAATAAATACTTATTTACAATAACATTCCAACACATAACTCCTTTTCCCTAGTTTTTAAGGCAATTGGTTTATGGGCTTGTTTTAAATATGATAATAACTAATAATTACTTACAATGATCAAGGCATCCAAAGACAATAAGAATAAGTAATTTGTAGGGATGTATATAAAGGGTATAAAGTGTACAAATAAGTAAGGAAGGAGGCACTGATTAAAAGACGGATATAATAACAGACGAGGAGTCTACAGGCTTGGCAAGTGTAACAAAAACCCCGTGAAAGGTCCAGGTTTTAAAACAATGGCATTTAAAAATGTAGAGATCCTCATACAGTTTCCAGTCTTTCTCTGTCTGCTGTTCTCTCTCAGTAAAAGTGGGATAGTCGGAACACACACACCTTGATGTACACTTGATGCCAGAAATAACCTTACATAAACTTTAATACTGATCCATGAGAATAATGTCTGTGTGTGTGTGTGTTTACAGTTCTGTGAAAAAGTCTTAGGCCAAATTATTTTCTCTCCTGGCAGTGACAACACTATGTAACATTAGAATAAATACAAATATGCATAAACACAGTAAAAATAACTTATATTTCTTGTTGGCCTGACTTTAATGCCCCCAGCAGCAGCATGTCTGAAGAGAAGAGGAATGAAGTGGAGCCTTCAACACTCACCACTCATCATCAGCAGGGCGAAAAGGAGGGTCACAAGCAGGGTCTTCATTATTCTGTAGCAGAGAGGTGTTTTTCTTCGAACTGTGATACACAATAATGTCTGTGGAGTAAGTTTAGGATGTCCTTACTCATTCCTTTCAATTCGGGTTGGCACAATGTCACCTCTTAATGTCTGATCCCGATACCGCAACCTTGACTATTATCAATAAAAATCGGATACTACCTTGTTCTCTCTGAACAAGTTGTGAATAATACATTTTTCCTAGATACCCACTTCTACTTTAGCATGGTATGTAAATGGTCCATTAAGGAGTATAATTTCTCCATTATTCCTAGTCGTTTGAGACACAGTCTTTGATACACATTAGATTTTAACAGCATAGTATGAAAGTAGTCCAAACATTCTCAACAGCACTAGCCAGTCATGCACATGTCCAAACTTACCTTGAAGTTTCAGCAAAAGTAGTTTGTCTCTGGGTTCTGCACCTGGGATATTCCCACTGCTTCATCTTTCACTTTTAAATAGAGCAGTCAGGCCAGACCCCACCCTCCTGATCACATGACTTCATAGTCAGTGAAGACTTTGAACTCAGCCCTGAAAATCCATGATTGAGCAATTACAGGAAAATGTGGTCGGGGGAGGTTTATCAGAAACACCTTCCATATTGATGCACTTTGTAGGTGTACAGTTACTGACTGTCTAGCAGTTCAAGTCAAGCAGGTTTATTGTCATTTTAGCCAGAAACACAGAACACAGTGAAACCAGACAATGCTCCTCCAGGACCATGGTGCAAAACAAGAAACCTCAAGACTGACAGGACGAAGAGAAAGAGAAAGAGAGAGCAAGAAAAAACACAAGAGCAACAAAACAATTGGACAAGGCAACATTTAGCTGACAGCTACAGTACTAGTTTGAATCAATACAATGTCATTACAGATAATGTATTCTAGCAGTGGAGTTGTTAAGCGTGAAAAAATGCAGAAAAGCAGCAGACAGTTAAGTGTGTGTATATGCATTGTGTTAGAAAGAGGCGCAAGTTCGAGTCAGGGGTGTGTTTGTGTTTCTGATTGAGAAGTCTGATAGCCTGAGGGAAGAAACTCTTCCCAACTCTTGTAGTGGAGGACTGTATGCCACGTAGCATTTTGCCAGATGGGAGGAGGGAGAAGAAGGTGTGTGATGGGTGTGTGTGGGGTGATCTACAGTGCTGGTGCCTTTGTGGATGCAGGGTGGGGTGTAAATGTCTGTGGGAGTGGGGAGAAAGACCCCAGTGATCCAGCTGACCAACAGGTATAACGCAAGTGTACCTCTGTAAACGAGAGCAAGAGAATCAACCAGCATTAGCAGCTATAGAGTTCATCTGATCGGAAATCTCCATTTAAGCCACAACAGCACTTTAGGCTCCTCAGTGTGCTCTACCTCAAGTACCTGAATGCTTTCCAGCAGAGTAAATGTTCCCTTCCTCATTCCAGCATATGTTCTTCAGGGAAATTCCCAGCTAAGCAGAATAAACAGTGCTCTATTATGCACAGCAGGGTTTCCATTGCCATCAGCACCCCTTAATACTGAACACGGCCTGCTCAGTTATCACACGATAGAATATATCAAACAATGTTATGTTTCTTCTGTAACTTTTCCCGCAAAGTTGTCCTGAAATACAACACATGCTTCTTTTAACAACGGAGATAATGTGCGCCGCAAACCCCTTTCATTCACATGTTCAGTATCTCAGCAGACAGACAGAGTTTTAGTCACTGTAAGCATTTTTGTCTTTTGTGATAAAGCAGAATATCAGGGCAATGATGAAGCTGCTTTTTGTGATGGTCTGAGTAATTAAAGACATTCCTCTGAAACTCAGTTCAGAGACTGAGAGACTTTGAAAGTCTTTCAGAAAGCCTGGGGAACTGTTCTTCACAACCACCTGAAAAATACAAGCATGTCTGGTTCTTTGGACGCAAAATAATGAAGACATGAGGGGGGGTGAAGACATTTGCACAGTACTGTAATTTGAAAATACCAGTTGTTGTTTAGACTGTGTCAGAATTTCATGATCAGACCAATAGAGGTGGTCCAAAATAGTGTTAAAAAATAACATTTGGCCATATCAGCTTACACTGAAAGTTAAAAATAGTTTATCCTTCACCTGGGAATTTACTTTGTCAGAGATGTGGGGTTCTGCTAGCAACGATACTCATCATTTTCTAAACTTCCAGTGCATGTAGAACATCTAACGCAAAGAATCTGTACAGGATGCATTTGCAGATAATCAAAGCAATCATGAATTATAATATATTTACATACAATTTGCATAAACTTACATAAGATACATAAACAAATGAAAGACTTGAACTGGTGTCTTATGCATAGTTGGTGTTCTTGGCATACATGGAATAATGCAACCAAAATAACATTACGACATAATCAGCTTTTGGGGGGGGGGGGTACTCTTATCAGCGTCCCATTACAATATTTTGGCAAATCTCAGTGCAATGTGAAAAGATGTAACTCCCCTCATGATAAGCAAAAAGAAAGAAAGAAAAAAACTGATTACTCATTTTGCATCATGTGACTGCTATCTTCTGTACAAATACATATTTCCCCACCTGTGAAGTGGTTCTGATTCACTGTCACAGAACAAAATGCATAGAAAACATAAGCAATGCTGAATGGTGCAGATCCGAAAGAATTCCAAATGAGGTCAAACAGTGACTGAGTTGAGTGTTTCTGAGTCTCAGGCCTACATTGCTACATGAATAGGATCTAAATGATGAAGTATCCAAATGGCAGATTCATTCAGAGGAGTATTCAGAAGTGAGTAAATACAGCAACAGGTTATAATACAGCAGAATCACAACTTTGACATAAATACCCCTAGTTTCTGCTTTCACTTGTGTACAGTCAATTTGTTTATAAGTGGAGTGAAGGAGACCATTCTGTCATATGTGAACACACCACAGCACACAGTGTGAACAGCACAAAATTCTTCCTCTGCATTTAAACCCATTCACCAAGTGAAGCAGCAGGCAGCAGTGTGTGGGGACGTTGCTCAGGGTACCTCAGAGGTGCTTAGCAGTCTTGGGAATCCAACCCACAACTGATTGCAGGGCGAGCGCCCTAACCATTACACCATTACCAGCTATAACTATTTACTATTTATAATTCAGTTGTTTATCGCTGTGTAGCTTTTTTTTTTTTTTTTTTTAGCTAGTCCTCTACATCCAAATGATATTGTAGTTGTTCGGTGACAATAAAGATATCTTGTATTATGTACTTTGTATTGTTGATATTGTGATATTGTGCTGTTTTGTTTTGGTTTTATTTTTGTTCAAATTAATGTTGCCGCAATGCCGGAAAAATATGTTCATAACAACCATGGGCGTCGTCGCCATTCAATCACATTTCATAATTATTCGTTTGGACCCCCCACATCTACCATAAATAATTAGTTCACCCAGTGCTGTTGAATCTTGAATCTTTTGCGAAAGAATCCACTTCACTGAATCGATAGAAGAACATACACACCACTGGAAATCCGAGCAGCCTGTCTGTGCACTGCCGATTCACTTCACTTGCATGTGGTGAGTTGGAGGTAA
>JBBIGA010000040.1:31934646-31954476 GCA_037576975.1 Alestes dentex | reverse complement strand
TAGTTATAATAAATCAAAAGCCTGTGTTGTGATTGGAGGGATGGTTCTAATAAATCAGCAGGCTGTGTTGTGATTGGTGGGATAGTTATAATAAATCAAAAGCCTGTGTTGTGATTGGAGGGATGGTTCTAATAAATCAGCAGGCTGTGTTGTGATTGGAGGGATGGTTACAATAAATCAACGGCCTGTGTTGTGATTGGAGGAACGGTTCTAATAAATCAGCAGCCTGTGTTGTGATTGGAGGGATGGTTATGATAAATCAGCACCCTGTGTTGCGATTAATGGGATGGATAATATAAATCAGCAGCCCGTGTTGTGATTGGTGGGATGGTTATAATAAATCAACAGCCTGTGTTGTGATTGGTGGGATGGTTATAATAAATCAAAAGCCTGTGTTGTGATTGTTGTGATGTACAAACCACCAGGCTGTTTTGTGATGGGCAGAATACAGGTCAGACCATAAGTGAGATGTGTGTGTGTGTGTGTGTGTGTGTGTGTTTGGTTGGGGAAGTGCATGGCAGGTCCTAATGAAGCTGACATGACACTAATAAGCTTACAGCAGGTGAGATAAGGTGGACATTTAAGCTAATGTGTGTGTGTGTGTGTGTGTGTGTGTGTGTGTGTGTGTGTGTGAAACCCACCCGAGCAGCGTTGTAAATGCGGAATATCCTGCTGATGATATCCTCCTCAAGATCAGCTGACACGAACTCCACCTGCAGAGGGCCGTGCCGATGCACACCATTCTCTGGCCAGTACTGAGGACACAGCTACACACACACACACACACACACACACACACACACACACACACAGATTAACATGACAGCAGTTGGCTTACTACGAAAACATTTATGAAACATCATTCAGGTCATACTTTCATTTATTTCCTTGCCTGCAGAGGAAAGAGTCTGAAGATTACAAAAGCACACACAGAAGACAGATCCACACACAATGCAAATGCAAATAGTAAAACAGTACCAGCAAATATGCACATGAAAAACAAACTATTCCAGCGGAGATTTCTCTTTTTTATTAAAAATTAATCCGTCAGGGCTTTGAATGTCACAGTGACAGTACGAATAAAGTAATTCAGTCTTACAAAGAATCAGATCCTTTGCCTTTTCATTATTTATTCATATATTCAAATCATCTCCTATTTGATCGTTTCCATTAGAAATGCTCTATACAGGCTACATATTTCATCCTCCCACAATAGACGAGTGATTGTGTTGCTTTTTGTAAAGGAATAAGTGATGAGAAGAGGATATGGAGCCTGTGTGAGTGTCTCTCAGCAGGGCCAGATTGGCTCTTTAGTGTTTGATGTGTGGGGCAGGGAGAGAGAGGGCTGTTCGTTTTGCTGAGAGCACAAGACGGGCCCCGTTTCCCCTCAGTGGAGTGCTGCAGCTGAGAAGGCACTGTTTCGACACCCACCTGCATGTGTGTAGGAGCTTCTATGCAAAAAACACATACACACACATTAGTAGGAACTTCCAGAGACTTTTATGCAACTGTAACCTCTATATGACTGTGGCTGTCACTGTTATACCTATACCTAACAGTAATTAGTGTGCTTGTGGAAGCAATCACACTATTGTTCTTCTTAAGTTTCATTATTATTATCTTTATTCCACTTGTTTTTTGGCACCGCCTCTTGCTGGAGCCCATATTGAATTTTGGCAAAATCCCAATATCTGCAATATCCGGTGAAGTACGCGTGTATTCAGATTTTTGATCGGTTGATCAGGGGCAGAGTATTGATTGTTTAAAAAATAGTTTTTTGTGGTCAAATCTCCTCTTTAATAAATGGGCAGCGGACGGTCGAGTTGCCTTTAGAATGCGTATTGGAGAGAGAGTCTGTGATGTCAAGGCTAAGGCAGCCCACGGAGACAAAACGCAGAGAAACACAAACATAAACAGACTTCAAGACACTAAAGCTCAGGTCTGTTTTGTAGTTTAATTAATTTTGTAGTTTAATTCAACCGTCCTTAACCATAAATGGCTTGGTTAGAGCCAGGGAGTTCACGCCCCCTCTGTAGTTCAGTGGTAGACCGCTGGCTGCTGACTGCAAAGAATCAGAAGATTAACAGTTTGAATGTGCGTTTTTTTTTTTTAGCGCAAACCTATAGAGACTACACAATCACATTTGGCATTGTCTTGCAGAAATGCATGTAGTTTTAACAGTATCTTTAACAACAAAACAAGGACATCCTTCAAAAAGAAGTTGTGTGTAGTATCATAATAAGGGCATTCGATCCTCACAAAAGGCAAAACATTACAGATTTTGTGCTAAAACAGTAGAAGCAGTGTTGGTAGAAAAGCTGAGTCCACTGGGGGCACTGTATTGACGGGAATAAAACTCTTGAACTTGACTGATTTCAAACATTCCTTCAGATTTGAGCTTAAGCAAGTTTAAAGAACTTATGCATTTAAAAAAAAAGATCTGGATTGGTAAATAAATGGCTAAATAGCCATGCAGTTGAATCGAAGATTATAAGAAGATAAGCACTTTTATTTGTTTTATTTATAAAAAAAAACAGTTACCAAACAACAAAAGTTGGGTAGATAGAATAATACAGTGCAAAAGTTCTATCTGTGTCTTGTCTGAACCAGAAATACTGAGGAGAGTTTTTGAAAAAGACGGAGAGGGAGAGATGAAGCAGGTGAGAGTGAAATACTGACTGACTTAGTGTGAGTATGTGCATGTGAGAGAATGTGTGTGTGTGTGTGTGTGTGTGTGTGTGTGTGTGTATTGCCCCTGGTACCTGGTCCTTGCGGTCTCAGTGGCTACAGTCAGAATTTTGAATGAAAGCATCCTCAGGGTGGAGGAGGAGGGGAGAGGTAGACGGATTTTGGCGGTACCGGGGTGATTCTCTGCACCCCTCGCAGCTTTGATCCTGGGGTGTTATGACAGAGCCTCAGGCTGCTGCCCCCATAGAGTCACACACACACGCGCACACGTTCCGAGGCATGCACACACTGAAAAGCACACTCATGCAGAGTCACGTACACACACAAAACTTCTCTTTTTCTCTTATTACCACACTCGGCCCACAAACACTCCTGTCTAAACACACACGCCCTCATGTACAAACACACAGGAGTCCATGTCTGCGAGGTTCAAATAGCTCAGCTAGTCATTCATTTTTAACCACTCTGTCTGAATTCTCTACAGGACTGCTTTTGATGTCTCCCGTTAATCGTTAAAATTCCTTCACCAAAATACCTCTTTTCCACGTAAATAACCTTAATATAGAATAACTCGTCTGATGTCTCACAGGAGAAATAAACATTTCTAAAAGACCCTGTTTCCATAGCATAGTTGGAAGTAAATATTAAAGCCAGAACTCTAAAACTTAAAAATGACTTCCCTCGGTTAGCTTTACACACAGGAGCAGAGCAAGTCGTCACCAAACCTGAGATCCCCTACACTACTCTGCATCATTTTAGAAAATACACTATAAACAAGCACTACAATCCTGATTTAGCTTGTTTTAATGGCCTGTTTTGTTCTCTGATTACCTTTCTTTATGGAAAGGAATGTTACCATGGGTTGGGACTGGAAGGGGTGACCAAGGGCCTGGTTCATGTGACACACCTGAACCTTGTTTTGTTCCTCTTTGTTCACACAGGAGAAAATGGAATTTTCAGCTGGATGCTGAAAAACTGATGGACTATATCTGTCCCTTGTTTCTAAATGTCTGTGAGACTGAGCAATATATAAAAGGATCTTCAAATGTTTCCATCACTACTGCCAAAAAACAAGTCAAATTATCTGCATGCAACCAATAATGGATTACTGGTATACATGCCCATTCATCCTCCCATCTAGTTTTGCTGGCCTCACCTGGGCGGGGTCCACATCATTGAGCATAACAATGGACGTGCAGTGGTAGTCCAACACCAGCCTCCAGAAGTCTTTCACTGTGTTTGGCAAGGGATGCTGAGTTACGATGAATGCAGAAGGCTGCTTATAGCTCTGTTTGGGACGGACAAAGCAAAAGAGATGGAAAATGATGATGAAAAATGACAAAAGGGAAAGTGACCATTCTGTCATATGTGAACACACCACAGCACACAGTATGAACAGCACAAAATACTTTCTCTGCATTTAACCCAGTCACCAAGTGAAGCAGCCGGCAGCCAGGAACACAGCGCCCGGGGAGCAGTGTGTGGGGACAAGCTTTAAGTAGACTTTTTCATTAAAACTCAAAAACACACATTTGGAATTTAGACGTTCTCTATAGTGGCCATTTATGTTTAATGCCCACTTCCTATTATTTTCTGAACATCTAAACCATCTGTGTGACTAGCTCAAAGTTGATGTTGTGTGATTGACAACTGAAAATCATAACAGTAATGTTGCAGAGTATCACTGAAGGTCATATGTGAGACATCAGGCCTGAAATTAGGCTGCTGCTAAACTGGCTGCTAATAATAAATGTTATTATTGTGAGCTATGTGGGAAAACTGCAGTGCCATCAACAAGCGTGGCACAAAAAAAAAAGAAAATGCAAGAGTGATGAAGTGATGTTTATAAATAAAGTGTTAATAAATAAAGTTCTTGGAAAGTGTCTGTCCTAAATCAAGCCAGGTAGCATGCAGGGTATTTTGGGCAGAATGTGTCCTATATTTGCTTGGAACAAAAGATTTAGTACATGTCACCTCGTGTGTTCATGCTGTGGCACTCTATTTGGAAGAACATTAGCAAGAGAGAGAGAAAGAAAAAAACGTGTGGTGTAACAGAAGAGTGTGTCTCACATCCATGAGTGCAGCATTGATGTAGTTGCTGCTTTCTCCATCGATGGTGATTAGAAAGGGCAGGCAGCGGTCAGGCGGGAGAACATCCATGCAGCGGTTCTTCTCGTGGTTCCGTGGCAGAAGTGCAATGCTGCAGTCTTCCACACGGAGAGTGGGCGTGACCATGTTCAGAGTCTGTGGCGCACACACACACACACACACACACACACACACACACAAGTAAATGTTAAAACCCAGAAGTTTGGGCCCACCCTCAGATTAAATTAAAAAAAGATACACTTACAAGACACTTTTATTACAAGACAACATCAGATATACTGTGACTGACTGATTTTGAAGTGTAATGTAACAATACACACTTCAAGTGCAGTTTGTGAAATTTTATGTATGAGTTTTATCAAAATAACCGCCCCTCGCCTTTATTACAGAAGCACAGCTTGTGGCATCCTTTCCAGCAATTTTTGAAAAGAACTTGTGTCCAAACCCTCACAGCACCTTTTCGAGCATGCAGCAACAGTTGCTGGACGCTCATCCCTGAAGCTCAGTGTTAGAAAGATCTAGAGACTGGGGAGGCCAAGACATAATTCTCTAAACCTTCTGCTTTTCTAAACCATTTGCATTTAGAGCAATTTAAAAGAACACTTGGGATCTTATCCTGTAGTTTTGTCCAATGAAACATAAAGCAGAAAGAATTGTGTGACGCTTAAGAATTGAGTGATACTTTAAAATGTAAGTTCTTCAAAAACAGTAGTTTGATTATAAAATATTGAAAGTACAGACTATGAAACTACTGACTATAAAAGTTTGTTTAATGTATTTCTGATGTTTTCTTGTAGTAAACTTTTGAAAAAGCAGTGTGTCATTCATTTTTTAAATTAAGATTTTACTGCAGCAAATGAGCTCTGTGCATTTGTTTTTCAGGACTGTTATTATGGAATATTAACAATTTTAATAACCGATGTTGTGGCAAGACCTAACTTTAATAATGATTATTGCACAGTTAGTTCTGATCTCACAATATGAGTGGTTGAGAGGCATTCTACTGGGAAATACTGACACTCCATTCAAATCTCTGTGTTACTTGCCTGTAACTTAGCTGCACAAATCAGTCGATGAAAAACAAAACAGCCACCAAAAAGGTATATCAGTATCAATCCTACTGAAAAGAACTGTAACGCATAACATCCTGTCCCAACAGCAAGAGACACAGGTAAGCAACAATGACAAACAAAAGTGCTCCCACTATAATCAACGTTGACAAGCACACTTGACATTTGGAGTCTAGATTTTCTTCTGTGGTGAAATGTAATTGCCTTAATATGCGGCAGTGATCAGTCCGAATAATTTTTCTTTGTGGAATGTAAATAAACTGTCTAGTGAAAACGCATTTTCATAATAAACAAAAACAATACACTTCAGGTCATGCTGGGTCGCTGTTCTGTGACCTATGACTACAGTATGGTATAGCACTTCCATGTATAATTAACTTTACTGCAAAAATTTTTCTTTACTAAACGTTGCATGGCAATGAAGGTGTCATGTACAGGTCAGCGGCCGCTAGAGGCCGCTCTTTCTGTTTAGTTATGAAGGACTTTTATTTTGACATTGTACTCCGGACGGGTGAGTAGACACAGCGGGCCGGTGGTTTGAGTTGACTGATGATGTGTTTTGATCGGTTCATGGTTTAGTTCAGTTTCGTCTATATGTGTCTTTGTTTAGTGGTACCGGTGTCCGTCCACAGTCACTCTAACCCTTATGTTGGTAAGTTTTTCTGTTGGTGATCCAGTGTGGTCTTTCGTTGGTTATAGACCCTCATGCTTTTCTTTTTTTACCCTTTTGTCAATAAAGAAAGTCTCTACAGACAACCTGCATATGCGCCTCCTTCCCTTGGCACTGTAATGTGACGGAAGGTGTGCACGTATTACTTTTATAGTTACATAAGTCTTTGATAATATGGAATATAAATAATGATGATAGTGATTATTATTTTTTCAGTCAGTGATAAGACTTCTCATGTAATGAACTTATGCTGGCAGTAATAGTTTGGGCTATCGATTGTGATGTGTGGGTGTGTGTGTTTCAGTGCAAACAGGATGATATTTGATGTCCCTGGTAATAAATGTAAAGGTAGGAAGGAACATACGGATGTTTTAATGGCAATTAACTCAACAAATGACCCAACTCATGACATCATCTGGACATCATCAGACAAGCTGTCAGAAAGTCTATTAGAGGCAAGAGTGCTGGTAATTAAAGTCCACTCAGGTGACAAAAAAAGGGGAGGCACTCCAGTGTTGTCTTGGTGAATACACTCTGGTAAACTACAGCTTATTATGTGTAGACAGAGCTCTTAACAGAAACTGAAGAGCAAATTTCCAAAACGCACTCAGTCCATTTTTATGTGATTTTTTAGGTAACACTACTATTGGCATATTTTTAAAAGACCTCTTTATGTGCAATAGTATAACCGACCAAAACTCACTCAGTCCTTGCATAATACACGGTACAAGATTAGGTGAATTTCCAAAACTCACTCAGTCCACTCACACAGTCGAGTACTGGTAGACAGAATGTTTTACAGTATGTTTACAATTTTTATGCAGTTAGCTGTCACTGACTCTATGCTGTGTCAGGTAGTAGGATATAAATATTAAACTTGTACATAATTTTGTGACATTGAGTATCGATTTACTTAAAAATTGCTTTCATTATATTTTTGAAGCAAATTTGCCCATACTAAAATAGAAACAGGCACTGAAAAATGACAAGTAACTAAAATTTCAATTTAAAAAATAATTTCCTGTAAGAATTGCTTTCCAATAGGTAAAACAAGTAAAACGCGATTTTCCAAAAAAAAAAAAAAATTAAAAAAGCTTTTGGACTGATTGAGTTTTGGAAATTTGCTCTTCAATTAGCAGTAAAAATTGAGTGTGTGTAATGCCATAAAACTCTTTTGTGCCTTTTGTTATTTCACCATGTTTGAGAAGTCTTCTAAAACATCAGGCTTGAGTACAGATAGGTTAACACTTTTCTTACTGTCAGAAAAAGGCCAGAGAAACACTTATTAACCTTCACTTAAGAAGGTTGTGGAGCTAAACTAATATAGAACATATATTTCCCATGACTTTAACAACATCCATTTACTGCCATACCATGTAAGGCAACTATTTTTGCCAAGGCCAATTATTCAGAGACCCACAGTAATTGCTGTGCATTTCAAGCAAGCATTTTGTTTGTGCCTAACGCTTTCATCGATATAGCAGGTTGCAAGGGGTTTTAGACTCTGAAAATAGATGTGCTCCTTGGGTATCTTAGCACAACTTCTTAAGGGAACAGCAAGACTTCATCTGATGCTGCCTCATTTATATGGACCTCCCATTTATTTGGAGGTAACACGTACCTGCCCTGCACACTTTAAAATGACCAAACTGCACACGAAAACACTATGTCATAAGCTTGTGCTTAAGATTTATTTAAGGTTTACGTTTAAGAGAAATATATCTCTGATAACATTCATATTTTTCTCTTCCTTACCCTGAACTCTTCTTTGATTGGACTGGAGTTGGTTTGCGGATCCAGTCGGTTCATGTCATAGTAGACAGAGCGAAGTTGGTTGGCTGGAATGGTGGTATCTCCACAGAGACAAGCCTCCAGAATGGCATCATGAATAAAAACGTACTGCTCCTGACAGGGGACAGAAAGAACAATTAAAAAATTTCATCATGCAAAGTAATTAGTCTCACCAGTGGTCCTCTCATCACCTCAGTTACACAGTCAACACATGACCATGAATTTTTCACATTTCATCTTTTATTGGTACTCGGGTGACACAAATCAATAATAAGCTCTCACTCAGGAAGTCCATCTAACAGTAAGAGCGACACAGTGCTTCCTTTACAGCTCGAATTCTACATGCTACACCTTTAAAAAGGAGCCCGTCAAGGCTTCTTTAGTAAAGGCAGTGGTCATACTGTGCCTTCCAAAAAGAGATTTTAATTGCTGCGTATTTGTCACACAATATTTTTCAGATCTTTAAAAAATGAAATTTGAAGACCATGGCAACACAAAATACATGCAATTATCTTCTACTTTCTTGAGGAAAACAGGTTCTCCAACACCCTCTGTCACTGTGTGAAACAGTAATTGCTTGATCAACCAATTAACAAAATTAAGTTGACAATTAGACCAGACACACTCAGGTTTGATTACTGGCTGCTCTACTGAACCGTAAAGAAGTGAGCGGCCAACTGAATGAAATGAAATAACCATTTCTAAGTATTTTTTGTTTCCCTGTTTTCCTCTTGTGATATCTTAGATTCTGTATGCAATCTGAAACAATATAGTGTGAAAATATAGATGTATATAGATCCCATATATAGAACTCACTTAATCTGAATGTTTTAGTGGTTTCGTGCAAAGTTAAATGGCTCTTCTTTAATATGGAGAAACAGTTATAAAAAAGGCTTGTTATAGTGCCCTATATTGTTAAGTCAAATACCATATAGAACCCTTTTTGTATTCTGGAGGCTGGTTTGATTGCCAATTGCTGGATCTCGTTTGGTTTTTAATGTATCTAGCCAGGTGCGCAAATGTTCTTTACTTGCTGATCTGGTCATGGCGAGCTGTGATCTTGCATAATGATGAATTTCAGTATTCATTTTGATGCTAACACTGCCATACCCTACACTTTAACATCACATAAAATCACAGTGAGGCTGCATTTCATCAACTAATATCAATATCCAAAATAATTCTGATTTGTCTTCGGTTTGCCAGCTGTTTGTGACTGAGGGCAGAATACGGGTTCACCTCCTAGTCACTCATCCATAAGGAGACAATTCAGCACTTTGATGGAAATCAGTGTGGAAGTGACATTTTGGGACAATCTGGCCTTGTCAGTTTTGACTAAATCATGACACGGGGGTCAGTGCCTCCATGATTAGGCGCCTGCGATCGTAGCTTAATAATCTTCGACCTTTCTGGTGCTGCAACCAAGCAGAGAGCAGCTGTGATGCCATGATCAACATCAAAATAAGCAAATTAAAAAAAGAGAAAAGTTGGGCTTTTCGAATGAGTGCACATTTCCTAATGAGGGAGCATTTCCCATCAAATTTGCAACACAAATCGCTTTCTGTTGTGGCAAATTATCACTGACAGTTCAAACATGCACATAAAAAGGTAACAAGCGCCCGTAGGGCGACTGGCAGTGCCAACACATGCAAACACCTGCGAGGGAAAAAGCGCACACACACCCTTATGCACACTTTGAAGGTCACTGAACTCGTGGAGGATGAATCAGAGAAGCACTGGCTGTATAGTTACTCAAATCCCAATCCAGACGTCATCTATGAAACATTTGCCCATTAAATCCAATGATGCTTGTGATCTAAACGGAATTACAGGGAAATGGTGCATTCAGCTAGTCTACGGCTCCGTCCAGATGGTCCGTGTTCAAAAAAGCGAAGAGTTCTTCAGCACCGCTGCAACATAAAAATCGCTGAAAGCTGTTAAAAAAAAAAAGCGAGCCAGTTCGCAGTAATATTTGCCTTTAGTTATTCCCACGCCTTTATGGCGCTTCTAACCGGCCGATTTGTGTCGCACTCTAAGAGGCGTCTGGCTCTTAAACAGGAAGGAAGTGCAACTGAGAATGTTATGGTGATTGGCTGAAGAGACACGGTGGCTTTAAATAGGAACAAGCCATGAATGGATAAACACATGAAGATCACACACTATTCAGCTTATGTAGAACTCCTAAATCACAGCCACTCTCTTTTTCAATTTCCCTAATTCTTCCTCGCTGTTTCTGTCCCTGTCTCTTTCTCGCCCCCCTCTATGCTCTCTTTCTTTCTATTCCTCTTTGGCTCCATCATCTCCATCACCCTTAAAGATTTATGAAAGAATGTTCTAAAAGCTAAGCCGAACGTTTAAAAGGTCAGCAGGTAAATCAATACCTCAGTCTGGACCATGTTGACCCGGCGAGATCGCAGCTCCCGGACGCAGTTATAAATGTCCACCACGCCCTCCCGCTCAGCCATGTCCAACATGATGTCAATCACAATGAAGCAGCCGGTTCGTCCTGCTCCCGCACTGCAAAGAGGCCAACCACAATGGAGACTGAGACGTACCTTTCTTTACCTGACTGCCCTATTTACAAAGAGTTAGGGGTGAATTGAATACTAGAACAACACGTCATTTTTATAACAATACATTTTGTAATGAAAGTCTTTTCTGAGGATATCCTTTTCCAGGATATACTTCCAAAATCTTAACCTTTATTGCTGATACGTGCCTTTATTGAATATCTATCTTTTATTGAAACCACTGTTAGTTATCAAAACCACGCCTGGCATAATCATCAAGCCTCTCATTGGCTCAATTGGTGTAATAAAGCATAGAAAACCTATATATGCACATATAAGACCTCAAAAACTATGCTATGTTTCTTGGAACAAGCAGCTAGTGCACTGACAAAAAAAAACCTCCATTTATGATGACAGAGCGGTATACGCTACCTGCAATGGACCACAATAGGACCAGCATTGGCGGGTGATTTTGCCTTCACCCGGCGTATGAAGCCCAGCAGGCCTGTAGCATGATAGGGCACACCGTGATCCGGCCAGCCAGTGAAATGGAACTGCTGGATCTCCCGGATCTCATGGGCGCCCCTCTACAAAACAAGACAGGTTACGGGACTAGTTCAGACTAGGTATGTGTGCTAACATTATGCCAGAATGTATGCCTAATGTTCCTGAATGTTTTTGTGTCAAAGGTTGGGTGATGACATTACGAAATTGGTATAATACTGAATTACATCCCAATAAGTAGTACTGAGCCCATTCTTCAAAACACTAACCAAGTACATGTTTCTTTGAAAAGAGCTTTCATTGGGCCTCCAAAATGGCATAACTGTTTAAGGTTGTTACACACTGAATACACTGCAAAAATCTTACATGAAAGCAGAACTATACACACTGGACATTATGTTTTGGGTGGTCAGGACAAAAGTGAATAGGAATACTAGATAGAACATGTATGAGCTGATTATTCTTGAGTGTGTCTGGTTGCAAAGTCCAAAGTCAAAAAGCAACAAGAACACATTTGCTGCGGCACGGTGGCTGTACAGCAGCACTTAATCTTTGGAGTGGGCTCTCACAAAAGATGAAGTGTTTTTTGGGTTTTTTTGTTTTTTTCTCTCACCTTCTCCACTGCGAATGTTCTGATCACGTACTCAGACAGAAGCTGGGTCTCTATCAGCGTCACTTTCATGTCTCGGTAGATCTCTGTGTCATCTGGCCAGTACTTGCAGCATTTCACCTGAAACAGAACGCACATCCAGTTAAATCTGGTGCACTGGGGACTTCTGTCGGGTGGACCGAGGAATTTTTAGCCACAAAGAACATTATGAGACATGTTTCTTTTCGTGTCATCACAGTCTCTCCTTCACCTTAAAACTTTAAAAATATACTGATCTACCTCTTGAATAACCTCATTCTCTGTAGTGTTTCTTTCTGAAAGCTCACTTTTTTAAAGTCAAATATAACAATGAGGTAGAACAGTAATGTAGGCCACTGATGTCTACATTAGAAAAACTTCTGTAACCTGCAGATCTACCTAGTTTACAGACACGAAAGTCACAGCCTAAATGACTTGCAAAACTGATTTTTTAAAAATGTACTTTAATTTAAACATTTTGTTATATAGGAAATATGTCTATCTATCTATGTATCTATCCACAGTATGTATCTATCTGCCAATCAATCTATTTATCTATCTATCTATCTATCTATCTATCTATCTATCTATCTCTACTCTCAAACAAATATAATCTATACTCAAGCATAGCTACACATGTAAAAGTAAAAACTGACAAATACATTCTGTTTTATTTGTGTGATAGTGTCACACAATTTAGACAATTTAGCCTAAGTTATGACCAGTTTCATTGAGATTTGAAAGGTCTTTGGATGTTGAAATGAAAATATAGGTAGTAAGTATTAGTAATGAGCTGCAGTAATGTAAATGTACAAGTGTTCAATTTCAGAAATACTCAACTTGCTTGAGGATATTCCACCTGTGGGAAGCACCACTTGTGGTTCTCTAACAAAACTTTCAGTATATAGTCCTTTAAAGAACCCTTTTTTGTAAATGAAATAAGTTTAAAGACCCTCCACATTAAGTAAAGGCAATATACCAGTTGAAGTTTGCTTCCCCTAGAAGCCAGCATCCATTAAGGAACCTTTATTTTTAAGAGTGTATCAATCAGTGATCTGTATGCAGTTCTGGCTCTGGGCACAGGAATAAACAAGTCTGGGCAGACAGCTTGAACCAGCTGCATTTGAAATGCACTCTTTTCTGGCAACAGCTTTATGTAGAAATGATTTGAAGTAAAGGCTGAGAACAAAACAAAGGCTGAGAACAAAACAAACCAAACAGAAAAAGGCATCAACAAGAAAATGAAAGCTCACGAGTTACTTACAAGGGTCAAGCAGGCTACAAGAATGGACGTTCTGCACCAAAACTGCGCCTAAGATTTAGAAATTCAGCCTTGGCTCAGACCATTTTTCTTCCCTGGTACAACTGAGCCAGACTGGGAATAGCTTTTTCGCTTTAATTCTGGCAAAATCTGCTAATAGATTTCTCGGGTATCGACGAAGAGGTAATTCACACTTTAATGCTGTCTCATTCTCACGTTAAGCTCCACTAAATGACTTTGCCACTTCCTCATATGACATTCAATACCTCGAACTCACACCTGCATTCTATCTGTTCTCTAATATTACACTGATAAACAATGTACTCACATACATGATACAAGTAAATGTGAAATCTGAAAACTGGCAAGGTAATTACGGCAGCAACAGCACAGAAAGCCCAAATATCTGTCTTAGTGGAATGGTAGTAGCAGGAAATAGCTCTATGCCTAACAAGTATTGTTTCCTTTTTTTGTTTTTTGTAAAAGAAAGACAGCGCCGCAGCAAGATTCAATCTGTCCATGGTGGCTCTCTGGCATCATTAAGGCTGGAAATGAGATTGGAGGATGGAGGGACACTTGAAGGGGAGGAGAGCAGAAGTTGAGGTCCCTCGGTGACACTTGAGATGAGAAATCCTCATCCCAAACTGCTCTCGCTCGATCTCCGCTGAGATTACATTAGGCCACAGCCATTATATTATTCCATCAATTAAGAAGAAGTGTGTGTGTGTGTGTGTGTGTGTGTGTGTGTGTGTGTGTGTGTGTGTGTGTGTGTGGGTGGGAGGGAGATGTGCGTGCATGTGAGGTAGGCAAGTTATGGACCATGCAGACATGCACGCACACTCGTAAATGGTCAAACAAATTGACTCACTAATGCAGCAACTTGTATGTGATAGGCTACACATGGAGAATGATATACACATGGACACTACATCCCCCCCCCCCCACACACACGCAAACACACCATTCTACATCCCTGTCACTATAACTCCACAAGCCTGTATGGCCATGTTATTTAAATCTGTGTACCTTACCTGCCATAATATTAGTCTAATAATTACTTCATATACATGTACAGCACATTCATATCTGGTTGTATGCAGTGGTTTGAACATCTTTGGTCACATGATACATTTTGTTGATTTTTCATTAAGTCATTCCTTCAGTCCCTTATCCCTTCAATCATTCATTCATTTATTTTCTGAGCTGCTTATCCAAACCAAGGCCCAAGCCATAGAGTGACTTGACAAGCAATGATACTTTGAGTGATAAAATGAGTAATACAATGAGCAATAACTCTATTGTGTACCTAACTGGAAAACAGTGTAAGGGTCTGAAGACTGGCGTAATGTGCTCTCTCATCTTGTTTTTACTTAGAATTCTAGCAGCAGCATTTTGAATAAGCTGTAGCTGTCTAGTGATCTTTCTGGGGAATCCAGAGAGAGGAGCACTATAATTATCAGCCCTGCAGGATATAAAGGCCTTAATACATATCTCCAAATCTTACTTTGGCACCAAATCTCTAACCTTTGTTATGTTCTTGAGATGCCACAATACTGTTTTAGTTATAGCTTTAGAAAATCAATAAAACATTGAGGTACCAAAACTTTTGTATGTGACTATATGACTATATATCTATTTTATAAAATATTATATATACTTTACAATTTTGTTTTCAAGTACATATTTGTACTAATGAGCATTACACTAAAACTAGTGCTTCCACCTCTACCATATAGGTGTGCCAGAGTAACGAAAATGTATTTTAACAATTAAGAAGCCTTTTCATATTTTTGGGTTGCCGCTTTTGATGGTTTAACTGAAACAAATGACACATTTAAGACATTTTGTTAACTCTTTTGCTAACAAAATGTATTTATTAATTTTCTTGATTGAGCACACATTGTGATCAATCACAAATTTACTGTAAAGAATGAGGTTATTTTATTTTATTGCCACTGCTTTGTATTGTGCCTCATTTAATCAGCAGTCGAAAGCCCCATATTATTTAAACAGGAGAGCGGAACTGTTGTAGGCTAGATGAATGAATGAAAAGGTAAATCTGGTTTAATGTGATATGGGCCCGTTAAAGTAAATCACGATTCACCTCTGCAGTATTACACGACCATGGTACAAATATTAAGTACTATGTGGTAATATCAATGAATGGCATTACATTAGGTGATGATGATAAAGCTAAAGTATTGAAGGCCATGAGGGCAAAACGCCTTAAAGAAGCACTGTTCGTAAATTCCATTTATTAAGGAATAGTGGAAAATGACTATGGTAAGCTCAAATGATTGCAAAGAGGTGAGTATGATGCAGTACAGCTCACAGCAGTACTGTAGTTATGGTAGTTCCATGAGGCCAGCATGACTAAAAAATATTTTGAGAAGTCCTTTGTAAGTTCTGGCTGATGACTACATTTGTTAAAGCAGAAATGAACCTTATTTTCTTATACGGGATAATCATCTTTTTCTTTTGCTCATCTATAGAAAATGTGAACTACAAGCTGAATTCACAGGTGGTATCATTAGGAATATAGAGTGTTATTCAGTATCTGGCTGGTTGTGGTCAGTGTTCAGTTTGAGTTTGGACACAAAGCTTGGTGCTGGGGGACGTGTTCAAACACGCTTTTCTCAGGCTGTGTTCGGGCTCTGACATTTTGAACATTGCCATAACAATGTTTTCAGTTTGTCTGTTCAGAGTTCATCCTCTTCTGTCTTTCTACCCATCTTCTTCTTGTTCTTCCAGCTTTATCAACTCTCCCTCTCAGCTTCCTCCCTTCCCTCTTCCCCTCTCCCCTGCAGGGCTCATCTGATCTGCAGCACATCTCCCAGTGAGCCTCAGTGCGGTATAGGGGCAGATGGGCGGCAGTGGAACGCAGCGGTGGATTTATGGCTCTCTGTGGGAAAGACTCGGCAGCTCCCTCTTCCCGACACACGCACAGACAGAGACACACACTAACCAGCCGCCAGCTACCCACTGCCAGCAGGCAGCATTAGATCAGCCTCCCCAGGACCGCAGCCAGCATTAGATCAGTATCACACACTAGCCTGGCACTCGCAGCCTACAGCAGGCCACATCTGCCCAGCCGGACCCACCGCTCGCTCGCCCAGGGAGAGAGGGTCTGGCAGCTCCGAGGCTGATGCTGAAATATGGGATAGACATCCAAAGATGCTGGTGGAAGTTTTGAAAGTATGACAAAAGTGCATTTACCATGAAAGAACACCATCAATTTGTAGCATTTTAAAATAATGAAGACTAGCATAATTTACCGAAATATGGCTGTTTTTGCTACCTTTAAAAAAAAATTTTTTTAGCTAGGTTTCATTCTACCACATGATCTAGCCAAGCTGGGAGAGCAAGGACTGGCTTTATGTCTTTGAACTATTGCTAGCACAACGGCACTGGTTGATCAACACGCTTGGAGGAGAACATTAACAGCCAGTTCTATTAACCAATTTTTCTGTTCAAAGTTCTCAGTAGTAATGGTCCTCTCATTTAAACCATGGCTCATTAAGAACACAGCATCTGGGTTTTAGGGGTCTGGAGTACTGGTCATCATGCAGGAGGCCAAGTGAAAAGCTATTTCATGCTTGTGTGGTAATGGCCCACTAGGATTAGTTCCCACTCAGATCACACTGAAGAACCTGAAGATGCATCACTTCACCAGCAAAAGATCCTACGGGAGGGCAACTGTCCAATTGAGCAGACTCATTTCTGTTTCAGTGCCTGTAGTGAGGGTAACAAACATCTCTAGAGTTTTGGGGGAATGGTGGTTCCTCAAGTGTTTGAAAGTCTTTTAGAACAGACTTGTGCCATGAACTACTCTACAAATGGGGCATCCTGTGTACTCACCCTTCCAACTTCCACTAAGTTAGTAACCATGACAATGGTTGCCGTGTTCTCCTGCCACACCATCCTCCAGAAGTCAATCACAGTCTCCTGCATAGGTCCTGCAGAGAGAACAAGCACAAATGCAGTGAACTGCATTCAAATTCTGCATACTACATATGTGTAGTGTCCACTTTTATATTTAAGACAACGTAACTTACATATTTTATTAAAAAAAGTCACTCAGGGTAAAAACAATGTAAGTGTACCCTTAAAGGTATAGCACAGTACATAAGGTCCAGTTAAATTACTTTCAAATATACATTACACTCACTTAAATAAAAACAAAAGCTTGGGGTCAGTAGTTATGGGGAGTCAATGCAATGGAATATGGTATGCTGATTTTAGGAACTGAAAATCCTGCATACCCTTGAGGGAACCCCAATGACAGCGTTTGTACACTGAAAGGCACAGTTCTTGTCTGAATGTATGATAAATGTACAGACCACAGCTCCACAATAGTAATATTATTATATTATTTACATAGCACTTTTAATACATGCATTCTAAACTGTTTCACAGATAAAGCTAAACTTACAAGGGGATTGCTGTTGAGAGGGCAAAATAAAGCATTTAACAATAGGAGTACTCAAAAGGAAATAAAGACCTTAAAATAATTAAAGACAAAAAAGAAAAGCAAAGATTTCTAAAATATGAACAACTAATTAAAGTATGAAGTACAAACAGATTTAATAAACATAAAAAATGAATAAGTGAAGGTAAATTTGCTTCTAAAAGAACACAGTGTTGGCAGATTTAATGGCATGTTCCGTGGATCAGGATCGTAATGGCCAAAAGCACTTTCTCTGGGGTATAAGAGACCCGTGCCTGCTGACTTGAAAATTGTGTTGGCTTACATACAGTGAGTAGGCAGGGAATCATTCAAGTCGCGACACTTTAAAATATATTCTGATTCATAATCAAGCCATCAGTCGTCCACTGCTACTACTAGCAACAACCATGCTAGATCCAAACTGCACGTAAAAACCGAGAGCGCAAATTGAGGTAATAAAGTCCAGCTTGGCCAGCGGTGACCATTCAGCCCCTCCCATTTTCAATTAGGAATCAAATTAATTAGAATTAATATTGTTTTTAATCAAGTACCTCCGGTAAAATGACTTGATGACAAATTAATTAGTGTGTGTAAATCCCTCTGCAAGGAGCTGGAGCTAATGCGCATTACCTGCAGCCAGAGGCAAATTACATCCAGCCGAGACTCGCTACAACCTCCTGATCTTCCTCCAGCTCATAAAAATGTCATTACAAAACAGCTGGGCCGAGAGCTGACGGTCAGCACGCGCATATACACATTCCCACATACAGACTTACACGTGTGTTTGCATAAACATGTACGCTGACACCAAAAATGACTTAATACTGAATACATGCATACATACGGAATACTGAGTACTGAGCATTGGACACTGAATACTGAGTATTGAATATTGAGTATTGAAAACTGAATACATAGAGGCTTGAAGACACATGTATGCATTTTCTGCATTTGTACACATTAACATTATCGCACACTTTCTCCTCCTACACTGGACTGAAACAACATTTCTTAAACACACAACATCTCGTCCCACTCCCCCCTCCCCTTCCCCACCCCCTTCCAAACTCAGCTCACTAGCCCACAGGGGACCTGTGGGATTGATTCCTGGTGTGGCAAGTGGTGAACAGGACATCTGCTGTGTACGATTCAAATGCCACTCAGCAGCCTGACATAATACTCAGGCTGATCCCACCAAACACCAGTCTGAACGTGAGCAGCAGTAGACTTCAAACGATTCCAAATGCTGTGTCCAGTGGCTTTTACTGGAAGCTTAATAGTAAATTGCACAAAGAACTAGGCTCTATTCTGCATTCCAGCAAATACAACATTTACAACCTATTTATCCACCTATATATCTGCTCAATGGGGCATCATTACATATGTATCATGATAATCGTGAATGTGACATTCATAATCTGGCTTTCACAATATCTCAAGAAAAAAAAGCAAGCACTTAATTCATTCCCCTCAATGTTGGCACTTCTATGTATTTGTTTAACTCAATAAAGCAATGGCATGAAAAAGTAAGAGCATTTCTTGAATGACTAAAAATAAATACAAATCTCAGAAAGCTGCTGTGTGCAAATGAGCCCCATGTGCTGTGAGCACCTTGACCAGACACAGTTCTAGGTAAGTGTTTCTTTTGGGCATCCTGATAAATTAAGGTTTTCAGATAATCAGAAAAGTATTTGATGTCAGTCTCTATTCATGTGACATTATTGATTTACCAAAGCATACTTAATACAGTGCAAGGCAAACTGCAAGCACAATAGGTAAAAATTCAATTAGAACACCAGCATCGTTTGCATTTATCTCTTGGTCAAGTCACAATTCTTAGTGTGACAAATCATGGTCTTAGTCTGAGATCAGACAATAAGGAGAAGCTCAGATACCGATCCATGGAGAAAATCAGATGGAAGTGACTTCACTGTGAGTTTAAAGCGTTTCCCAGCTTCCCAGCTCATAAGAATGACCTTCTTTGTCAGCGTGGCTCATGCGAGTGCGAGTGCAAAAGAGCTCTTAATTGTTTTACCGGGTGCTCTGCAGTTTGATCTATACAAACGAACACATTAACACTGCTCAGTAAATCTGACTCCTGTGTGCATTGATTAACTCTTGAAAAAGAGAGAGGGTTATATATATATATATA
>JBBIGA010000040.1:31920527-31933358 GCA_037576975.1 Alestes dentex | reverse complement strand
AATAGAGAGAGAGGGAAGAGGGAGGGAGGGAGAGAGAGAGAGAGAGAGAGAGAGAGAGAGAGAGAGAACAAATTCATTTGAGAAAATAAGTGATAGGTGGGTGTAATGTGAGCAGATCCATTGATCTGAGGAGTCCAGTGATCTGTGCCAGAGAAAGAAACAGACAGAGCAAGAGAGAGAGAGAGAGAGGGAGAGGGAGAGAGAGAGAGAGAGAGAGAAAGAGAGAGAGAGAGAGAGAGAGAGAGAGAGAGAGAGAGAGAGAGAGAGATAACAAAATGAGGGGGAGCTCAGAGCTACTATCTGGCATGGGTGACTCAGACACTTTGGAAGTTGTGTAACTTTGAGAATGTGAGGGCAAAGAGTTAGAGGTGGTGAAGTCTTCAGCCAACGCACACACGCACACGTGCGCAAGAGCACACACGCATACACACACACACACACACACACACACACACACTAGGGGCTGGAGCTTACTCAAGTCAACAAAGAACCATGCGCTAACAGAAAGAAGAACATTGCTAATAAGAAATTAAAGCTTACATTTAAGCCTACTGCTGAGCTTAAACAGCAAATATCCAATATTTCACCCCGTTAACTCTGTGGAATACATTTAAAATGACAGCTTTCAGCCTTTTATTGTCTGTAGAATTAAGCAGACTCTTTTTGTTACCAGGCCTTTCAGAATAGTATGCGTCTGACCACTGTTCTGATTGGCTGCCTTGAATTGTACATTTATCAGGCTGAACAATGCTTTAAATTTCAGTGTGACCGGGTAGATGTATGTGAACATCTTGTTGTGAGGTCACAAAAACACTGAATCTTTTCCATATGGACTGCATGGACCTGGACAAATTGCTACTTTGAAACTGAACAATGTTTAGACCCTGAATCCAAACTTCCAGAACACTTCCTTTTGCTGTGATATTGGCCCTTTAAGACTTGGCGGACTAAGGAGCAAGAGCAAAACTCAGATGCATTTTGGGAATGCTTTAGCTGCACAGTTAGTAGAAAAACAACCACGCCGCAATAAAACTTATTTGGGCAAAATAAATAAAAGTATAGAAAACTTTATGCTGAAGTCTGAAGTTTTCTGGCAAAAAGACGGGGAAAAATTGCAAACACTTCCTGTATCAGAAACTCCAGCTGTCAAGAGCTGCTGACAGTCATTCCTGCAAGCAGTGTGTCACTCTTCTGAAGAATGTGTGTGTGTCAGAGCAAGAGTGTGAGGGAGAGAGGAAGAGAGGGAGCGAGAGAGAGGGAGTGTGTGTGTGTGTGTGTGTGTGTGCGAAGCACCATGTGAAATCTGCTGATATCCCCCTATAACCAGCAAAGTGTAAAAACCCCTGATAGACACAACCTCTCATCTACCTGCTATCATTAATATTACATGTTAGCTACACCGGTATCAGTATCTCTCTCTTTTTTTTTCTCTCTCTCTCTCTCTCCATTGATGATCACACCCCACCAGTAAATGATAAAACTCTAGTAGTATACCACAATCAGCCATGCTGAAAAGCCAGAGAAAGAGCTAGCCGGAGAGAGAGCAAGAGAGAGAGAGAGAGAGCAAGGGAGAGAGAGAGAGAGAGAGAGAGAGAGAGAGAGAAAGAGAAGCATAAGCAAGAGTGAGGAACACTTTTATTTCCTTCCTCCATCCATCCATCTAATATCTATCTGCACAAGCTGCTTAAGAGACCCCCAAACCACAGCCTACTGCCAAAGCCTGCATCATTATAGTGCATCGGCACAGTCTGAGGAGCATCTGAATATGCGGTTGTGTGTGTGCGTGTGTGCGTGTGTGTGTGTGTGCGTGCGTGTGTGTGACCCTGTGTTATTGATGAGACCTCTGCTCTAGAGGGGATTAGAGGAGCAGCTGCCAGTTTATCAGAACCTCCTGGACACACACCCTCTAAACCTCATTAACACACTCACATATTCATCATACACACACAAACACACACACAAACTCACTCCCACACGTGCGGGCAGCCGCTCCAAACTCCCGAGCATCATTAAAGAGCATCATTAAACAGTCTTGCTGGTCACTTGTAGTTTCTGCTTAAATGCAGAGAGCTCCAGTATGGGGCTAGATAGTCCGATCCGATGTCTGGAGTGCCTGCAACATGCCCACGCAATCTACTCAAAAGCTAATTTATTGCAGTTTAAATTATTCAGTTATTCTTGAATAAAATTAACAAATATTTAATAGGGCTTTTCTCATTTATACAGGTTGCAATTTGAGTATTTTGCTCATGTTAGCACCTCACTGCAAGCAGCAAAAAATAGACATGAAGCTTTGACTCTAGCAAGTCTATGTCCCTGTGGGTTCTGTAATCACTGACAATTAGGGATGCACCGAAATGATTTTTTTTTTGAGCGAAACGAAAACCGAAAATGAGGAAAAATAAACTAAATAAAACAAAATATTTTACTTGGCCCCACTCATGAATAGCCTAAACGCAAGATAGCTGAAATATTATACAATTAAATATCTTCTCTCATAAAACTAGTTAATTCAAGTGCATTTTAATATTCTGAGTGAAGTGCATGAACAAAGTTGGGTAACCGAACTCAGTCCTCTAGAAGTGGTCCAAAAAGTGGACCAACAGAAAGGGGACGCTTTTTCTGTTCACGGTGAGAGTTCGTTTGAAAGGGGACTCGGTTCTGTCTGCTCCACTTTAGATCAGATGGGGTCTCAGTTCTTTCTCTGTTCACACTTTAAGTTCCTTATCCAACCTGCCACCGCTGTCTCTTCACGTTCACCATTCTTGGGATTATTTTTCCACATAAGAGTAGATGGTTAAAAGCTCTACCAAACTTCTATATTTTCCACAAAGATCGTTCTTCAGCTGATGGAGAGCAAGAATGCTTTCAGTCTGAGCAGCTTGGTAGAGAAACTTGATCTTGACAAGAATCTCTAAGTCTCTTTATTTATGTATTTATTGGGTTTTTATTTTTTATGATCATTTATTCGTTTACTCGTATTTTTTAGTTTATTTCTTTATTTTCTGTTATTTCCCACATAGACCTATATGGTTACCCACGTGACCTGAGTTTGTTTGGTGTGTTCACATATACGCCAAAAAAATGCTGACTAATCGATCTGAGTTCGCTGTAAGTCTAGTCCAAGTCTAATCCAATCTGGCGTGTGCAGGCTGCGGTTGTGTCATCATTGCGTCATTACTGTTTCGGTCGTGTAAAAAAAAAATTTGGCCGAAACTGAAAATGCATTTTTTTGCCATTTTTCGGTTCATCCCATATATATATATATACACACACACACATATATTTAAATACAATAATTTGCAGTTATTGAAGTAGACTGTAGTATTTTAGTTTTTCAATAGTTGGCTTTCCAATAATTTCCTATGCAGTGCTTTATAACCATTATCACTATTATCATTAAATTATTAAATCAGCAATTTACTCTTTTTGACTCTATTATGTAAAGAAGTGATTGAAATAATTTACATTTTTAGCCTGTGTTAATATCTTTGTCTTAAATCGTTGTAGAAACCGTCAACCAGCAACTGTACTGTTATAATAGTTTGCATTTTGCTGGATGTGCTTAAGAATGGAAGGGACAGAGAGAGAGAGATGTGTGTATTTAAAGGTCTGGTTGGGTGGAGCAGTTCTGTGGCCTTCTGCCCCACGCTGAAACGCTACTCCACTATTTATACCCCTCACCACCCAACCCAAATGAGGGGGTAAGGGAACACTGTGTGTACGTCTGTGTGGGTGTGTGTATGTCAGCATATGTTCTCATGTGTATCCAAGATGGAATATTTGTGTTTGCATATTTGATTCATGTTTGTGTATCCGTGTTGAGCAGAATGTGTTTCCCCAAAACTCATTCCAGGCATTCCTGGCAGCAGCGTGTTCAGGGATGAACACACCTACAGTGGACCCTGACATGTTTTCAGACTTTTATGTTTTACATTAAATTATAGTCATTCTAAGAGAAAAAAAATTGATGAAATTAACATTACACTCTCATTTCATGCTTTAGATATCATTCTTTTGCAAATATTAGACATATTGTCTGCAGCACTGGCTCACAAAAATATATATAATAATTGCCATTACTTGGTTAATTTAAATAGCACACTTTTCAAACGTACAGAAGCTTTACAGCAACAAACCAACAGCAAACCAAACACTCACAGACACGCACACAATTCGCCAACTGGCAAGAAGAAAAAAATCTTGACCACAACGTATAGTCACTCGGATCACAGGATAGTCAGAATCCACATAGGCTTCTGGCTTTGTCCAACCCCACTGCCACAGCACAGGATCCCCGGCTCATGGCCCAGTCAGACTCTGCTGCCATGGTGCAAAGTCTGCTGTCAGAGCACAGTCCCCTGCTCAATGCAGTTAAACTTCACCACCACGGCAGAAAGTCTCCTGGTTTGTTGTCTGGTCAAACTTCGTATTCACAGAGTCCCAGCTTGTGGCCCAGTCAAACTTGACTACTGCAGGGAAGACTACTTCAGAAAGAGTGGCAAAGTTCCTGACTTACAGCCCAGTCAAGCTCCACATCCCCAACAAAGAGTCTCTTGGCTTACTGCCCAGACAAACTTTGCCATCTTGGTGCAAATACCTGGCTCGTGGCCCTGCAGAGAAGAGGCTCTTGGCTAATGGGCAGTCAATCACCCCTGCTGCGGGAAGGAGTCTACTGGCTCAGTTTCTCAGCTAGCAGCCCAGTCAATCAGCTAGTTAACTTGATATTGACACATGGCATTAAACAATTTGTTTTTCTGGTCACCTCGTGTAGCAATAGCACTAGTAACCACTAGATGGCAATATAACAACTGGCTGCCCCTGCAGTTCTTACGCCAGGTTTCATATGATGAAAAATTGCCTTTATATGGGAATCTATCAGAGTGCTCAGAGTGCTTTAACCAGACTGAAATAGCCCAAAGGGGCCATACTCCACAGAACATAATTTATGCTGATTGGACTAAGATATTTAGAGGTAGGCCAAGCTGTTTAGAATAGTCACAACTAGCATAACACTGAGGTAGAATGGGACTCTCTCCCTTTCTCCCTTTGGTGGTGCATCTCCTGCTGTTGTTGTAGTGTGCTGACTAGAACAACAGCCTAACAACAGGTCAAATAAATACAAATTTCCTCTAATGGAACTGTGTACATCTAGCCCAAGCTGCAGATTCACAAAGCCTGTCTGTGAATCCATTCCAAAATTTTATGACATGTTATACGTAGTGAAGCGCCTAATAGTTTCAGTTTTGTCTTACTAAGTCTGCAGCGTCCAGCTCCATCCTCCTGCAGAACCAGGAGCCTGGCATCTTCTTGTTCCTCCCATTATATAAAATGAATACTGAAAAATGCTTGATAGTGCGTGCAAGCAAGTCCTTACTGAAAATTAAAAGTGTTAATAAAATGAAAGTAGAAGAAAGTACTTGAAAAAAATTAAAACTCACCAACATATTTTTGTTTTTCTACAGTAAACAGTTTCTAGGCAGTAGCATTTTAGCTATAGATTGAGTTGTTTGCACTGCTCATACGCTGTTCATGCTCACTGATGTTATGAGCAGTGACACAAGTCACTATTATAAAGTGCTTTAACGGGACCTGAACAAACAGATGAAACAGATGCAATTGTGCAGCATCAATGTCAAGACAGAGGCAGAGATTGTGCCAACAGGGATCAGAAGGCTTGTTGATGAGTTCAGCTGCTGAAGGGAAAAGGCTGTTTTTGTAACTATGTGGCTTCCAGTAGATGTACCCATCCTCACCAGAGATCCAAAGATCCAGTGGCATCATCTGCAAACTTCAGGGGATTGACTGATTAACGACTATTGATGCAGCTGTTAGTTCTTTTGCTTATGGTCAGGGGCTCAAAGATGTGCTTTCCCAGTTTTACCTGCTGCTTCCTATTAGATAGGACATCAGAAATCCACTTGCTGGTGGAGTGTGGCACTCCTAGCTGGAAGAGCTTGTCCTGGAGTAGAGCTGGTATGATTGTATTAAATGTGGAACTGTAGTCCTCAAAGAGATCCTGGAGATTCAATCTAGGAGAATCAAGGCGGATGATAAATGTAAGAACTACATTGACTGCACCATATACAGACATGTTGGCTCTATAGGCAAACTGCAGCAGAGGAGAGGGTCAGTGATAGATTTGAGATGGGTCAGTGCAAAATGTGATGATGGACGGTTAAGTCCAGGTGCCAGTAGGCTGGAGCTGATGGCTGTAGGGTGAAATTTTTCACACAGGGGGGTGAAATTTTTCCTTTGCCAATCCTCAGAACGAATGTTGGAGAGGAATATTCCTGCTAGCGATGTTCATAAACTGCCTCTTTGTCTGTGTTTCACTACTCACCAATGGGCTAGAGCACCTTTGACCACAATGTCCAATATATTAATGGAAGAAATGTGGGAAATGTAGGAGACAGGTCACCTGGTATTATCTCTCTGATGTTCAGGATCTTTCTTTGGAAAAAAAAAAAAATCAGGACATTTGTGCAACAAATGCACACAACAAGACAAACAAGTGTGCCCCAAAACACTTAGGCTGCCTTACATAGCCCCATATTGGATGTTTGTTTGACTTCTTTTTGGCCTTTGTTTCAGGCTGTTAATATTTTTATTGAAAACTCTAGTTAACAAATAACTCAAAAATTGAATAAATAAAAAGAAAATTCAGGCTATGTTCAACCATATCATGTTGTTGATTAACCTGTGCATATCGCAATTTTAATCAGTATAGTCATGGTACTACTATTTTGTCCATGTGGTGTAGCCCAAGAACTGAGAGTATATGTATTTGATTTCTGGCCACATAGTGGCCACTGAGTGAACACATAACATTATTGACCATATTTGTAAGGCAAGAGATAATTGAAATGCTTAAGTTTTGTGAAGCTTACGCTAGCAGCTAAGTTTACACAAAGAACTGCCTTGTCTGTGTGTCCTGAATGAATAAGAGAAAGCTGTGAATAAGGCTGTGGCTGGTCGTTCCCACTTCCACTGCAGTGTTATTGTAAAGTGCCTGTTGCTATTTCCACACATTTCTCTGTGATTAGAGCAGTCAGTGTTGAAAAATGGCTCTCTCACACACACACACACACACACACACACACACAAATAGATTCCATGATTCATCACTCCATTGTGTCAAGCTCCGTTTTCCTACTCTGCTTTCTTTGCAGTACAAGGCAACAGATGGCAGAGGATTCAGCACTTTTTAGCGATCAGCGGGCTTCCACACCGCTGATTCAGCGTCCACAAGACAGTGTGGTGTGTGGAGTTCAGTAACTATTCAGCATAGCGCATTTAACAGAATCTCATGTTCGAAGAATGGGGGGGGGTACTGTCACACATTCATTAGGGCACAGGAGAGGACTGCTACGTGACCTGAACCTAACTGGGCCTGTCAAAATTCCCGGTTTTGGGTCAAGATAGGGCTGGTTTTTCCCATGAAACAGGTTGACTGATATGTTTTTTTCAGGGCCAGTACTGATCATTAGTAATCAAGGAGACTAACCTATATTTGGAAACTATATACATTTGCAGTAAAAATGAAAATGTTTAATTAAAAGAAAACTGGGCGTTTTACAACTTAAGGAGGCCTGATAAGCGTTTCTTAGTCTCAGAACATTCAGTGGTGTTCTTGTTCTCCAACACCACTTCTGTTCTGTTGTGTGTGTTCATTTGCTTGCTTTGGAGTTTGTTTTAAAATGTAAAGATTCCAGTTGTTAATAGTGTTTATATGTTTCTATCTCTTTCTAACAAGATGCCGAGACAAATATTACTGACAACAGCAGAAGAAACTCTTGTTTTCTTTTTCTGTGGGCTTCATTTATTCCCACCCACATTCTGCAAAGACCTGTCCCTGCTCTGCGTCTGATTGGCTCTGACCTAGATATTCTTGCCCTAACCGTCAATGTAAATGTGTCTTTCGAAGGAAGTTGCTGGGTTGCCAACATAGAGCACCTTGGAAGGTAGCTAGCAATCTGAAACCTGGGGTCTGGGATTCATGGGAAATTAAATTAGAAAGAAAAGAAGAAACATGCTGTCCTTAACACAGTCAGTGCATCTGAGAAGAGTGAAACGGGCCAAGAGGTTACACAGTTGTCTCATGCATTAATCTCATATTCCAGAACAAATCTACAATGTCAGTAATGTTGTAAAAGTGGAATTTGGAATTACAAGTATGTTAGCTAACACTAAAAATAATATCAACACAACCACACTGGGATAAGTAGCATTCACTCAGCCATAACAGCCTAACAGTCCAGAGCTTGACAGTTCGTCATGTATGCCAATTAAGGTCATCACAACGCTGCTGTAAGAGATTGAGGCATGTAGGCAGCCAAAACTCTCTCTCTATATATACGACATTCTCTCTCACTCTTCTTTCTCTCTTTCACATATTATTACAGTATTACATGCACTGGGAATAGTTGCAGGGGAATGTGCCCCTCAGTGACACTAAGAATGATTGCTTGCTTGTTAAGTTCACCAGAAGTGTGTTTCTGCTAGTATAGCAGTAGTTGATGGAGCTTTGGTGCCAGTTGGAGCTTTGGTACCAGTTGGAGAGTGGATGCTGTTTCTGTAAGGTAGCCTGTGGTCAGCAATGCCACAAAAATATACTGATGATAGACACTCACATTTTCTCCCAACTTGACAATTTCAGTGACAACAATATGCTAAAGCACAGAACATTAAAAATGTACCCAATAACTTGAATATCAGAAAAAAAATTGAGATCATTTGAGTTCATTCTTGAGTGCACTAAACTGTACAAATCTGTCTAGTAGTGACAGAAATGAATGTTTATATTGTTGCTCTCTGGCAATTCCAGTGTTTTGGTTCGGAGGTCGAGTGGGATTGAATTCCAAAGTCGGGAGCAGTGCAGCTAAATGATCTGAGCCCCATGGTGGACATACGGGCGTGAGGTGTGGAGAGGAGAGAACCAAAGGAAGAGCGGAGAGTGCGAGGAGGTGTGTATAGATCAAGGAGATCAGTGAGATAGTGAGGAGCTAGGTTATGGAGGGCTTTGAATATTAAAAGAAGGATTTTATACTGTATGCAGAAATGGATAGGGAGCCAGTGAAGTTGCCCGAGGACAGGGGTGATGTGTTGTGCGCGTGGAGTTCTGGAAATGATACGGGCGGCTGAGTTCTGAACCAGTTGAAGTTTATGGAGGGATTTATGTGGTAGACCGGAAAGCAATGCATTACAGTAATCAAGGCGGGATGTGACAAGGGCATTGACTAATATGGCAGTGGTAGCGGGGGTGAGTGAGGGACGAAGGTTAATGTTACGGAGGTGGAAGTAGGCAGACCGAGTGATGTTGTTTATGTGGGCAGTGAAGGAGAGGTTGTATTATCCTACATTATCCTACATATTATCCAATAATTATCCTACATTTCCTTTCAGCACACAAGCTAGTTCTTCCTCATTACCTGCAATTTAGATCAAATATTTATAATGACTAGATAACAAGGTGGGGGTCTTATCCTGTGACTAACCTCACAAATCTCTTCTTTGTGTGATTTACTTGCTACTGTTTAATCTCACTTATAAACTTGCATGATTCAGTTATCCAGCAAGAAGAATATGAGTTCTTCTTTTCAGTTTTGGTTCCTCTCTCAGCGTTTCTCCTTTATATTCTTGTGAAATTGTTCTGACACTGTCATCATCAGTCATCAGCCTACTCCTTACTTCTGTAAATGTTTAATCTTTTTTCCTCTAAACGGTTACATTAAAAGAAAAAGCCTGGTGGACACACCCATTTCTATTCTTTTTTGCCCCATAATGGTGTTCTATGATTCTGAAGTCTTTAAAGTATTATTTTAGTTTATCCTTAGTTGACTATTATCCAGTAAAGATTTTGGAATATTTAAAAAGCTATATATACACATCATACCATTCATTCATTCATTTTCGGTATCCGCTTAATCCTTATTTTTCATCCCGCTCCCGCAAGTTTCTGTCCCGCTCCCGCAGAAATGTGTAATATTTCAAACCGATCCCGCCCGCATCTGTTATGGTTTGTCCCGCTCCCGCCCGCTGAATCCCGCAAGCAAGGCTGGTGGAGTATAGGGTGGGCGAAATATACACATTTTAAATGCTATAATATCTTGGCTTATAAAAATTAAATAAGGTACCAAATTTATTTGTTGCCTAACTGACATACAGGAATTCATGAAACAAAGGCTATATTATGTGGGCATGTCTCCGACTGCGAATTAAAGATGTCTTGTATATAAGGGTAGATTTGGCTAACCAGTCTTCCACAAAAAATACAACCAACAACGTTTCTTACTAGGCTACAGACTTGAATTAAAAATTTCTAAACAGTCTCAATATAAACATTTCACAGTCAAAATGAAATGGTCTACACCAGACCACCGCATCATATCATCATATCATATCATATTATCGTATTGTATCATAGCATACCTTATTGTGCCCTAGGCCTAGGCCTGTTGCTGTCAATTATATGAGAAAAGTGTTGATTGATAGATTAATAATTTTTTTAAAGGCCAAACAGTGCTAATTGGCTTCACTGAAAAATAATTCGCAGTGGCAGACACTTCCAGTATTTCCCACAGAATTAGAATTTTGTTGTGGTTGCAGAAACTACTGGTTGTTTATGAGGGATTGAAAATATTTTTGTTGAGTGGTGGTGGTGGTGTTTGTGGTGCTGGGGGGTTTGCATTTGTAGCATGACATCTTGTGTTTCATCCATCAACATAAACTAGCCACTATTTAAAACGTGTTAACCTTGACAACCTGGGTTGAGAGGAAGAGGGGTGGCTCTCACAAATAAATCAATGTACAGGAAACACTGACTTCCCACTGAGGGTTTAATACAATTCTTAAAGATTTGTAATTATGGATGCAGAAATTTTAATCAGCACTTAACTAACCCCATAATAAATTACTCGTGTTTGAAAAGATTTTTCTATTGTTGTAATGTTAATGTGACATTCCCGGTCAGCAGCCGCAAGAGGCTGCCATTGTTTATGTTGTTTAAAAGACTCTTAATTTGAAAGTTCTGTTCATTCCCTTCATGTGTTCTGTCAGCTGCCCCGTGTTTGTGTCAAAGTGATTGTGTTTAGTCATTGGTTCTTGTCCTTCGTCTGTTTTGTATTTAGGTTCCACTGTTTTCTATCTTGGTTGTCTGTCCACCCTCATAATATCCTTCATGATACCTTTCTCCTTCCCCTGTGTATGTTCCTGTTCTTAGTATTTGAGTTTGGTGGAGTTTTGGCCATTGAGTCGTTTTTGAGCTGTTGATTTTGTAAATAGGGGTTATCAGAGATGGAACTCCGCATATGCACCTCAGTCCCCGTGACAGTTAAATTCTATAATGAACTGAAAGTAGAAAATTTTTTTATTGATGTAAGGCACATTTTCCGTTACTCATTTTTTTACCATTTTCAAAATATTGAATTGAGACGTCACTTATGGAATTAAATAATCAACTATTATTACTATTAGTACTATGTATGGTTTGTTATTGATCTGTTAAATTAATTGTGTTGATTGGCTATTTATAAATTTAGATTCAGATATATTGGTATTTTTGCATTAGCCAGAATTAACATTTAATTGAATTGAATTGAACTGATTTCAGTTGAATTGAATTGAACTGATCAGCCTAAACAAAACTTTAAACAGCACATCTGTGGAGCTAGTTACCTTCTCCCTGGTGGAATATTCCATAGGCAATTGGCCTCATTTTATTCGCTTGGTAACAGTCACAACAGGATAAGCAGGAAGTACATGGCACATGTGCAGAACATATGTTGCAAGCTCTCTGTTTGGAACATAGGGAGTGGTGTTTTTTGGGGGGCAGGGGTGAAGTTTGAGATGTGTTGTACAACGAGTGTATTTCATACTGAGGCTGGATGCATAAAACCCTCATAGTGTTCATTGTTTTTTCTTTGTTTTTTACTCACACCCTTTCAGAGTCAAGTCAGTAGCCCCCCTGTCCAGAAGTGCGCATCCTTTGGCCAGACTGTTCAGCACAGAAGTGCAGCACAGGGTTCAATTGTGGGCAGCCCTGGCAGAAAGGGAGCACTTTTCAAAGCGGAGATCCCAGCTGGGGCTTCCATTAAAGGAGTATTTACGTTCAAGACAGGCAAGCGTGTGCCAGCACTTCACGGCAGACTATCACACATCATATACTTACAAAAAACACACTGTTTTATTCTAGCGACATTCCATACACACGTGCGCATTCAGCCAGGATGTTTCTGAGTTTACTGATATTAACGGAATGCGTTATTTTTCCACAAAGTGTTTCTCACCACAGCTGGTTTGCATGTTTTAACCAGTTTTATGATAAGCCATTGAAAAGAGGCACCACACTGTGTAGTCTGGACCTATAATGCCAGGCTTGGTGAACTTAGGTGACCACACATTGAAAAGCATTGCAAATACAGTATAAAATTGTTTCCCTGTCCAGTCCTTTGTAAACCAAAGTGGATCACAGCTGCCAGCAAGACTCAAATGGAATCACTTTATTGTCCAAAGTGCATGTGCATGTACTAAAATTGTGTTGATGACACTGATGCTTACATAAACTATTTTTACAGAATAGTTTTTATACCTTTTGTATCAGTGGACCAATAGCTAGCCAGGTTGAATTCTGGCACTGTTGGAAGGTGGCCCAGACAGTCTGTATGTCCTAGAGGACTTTATAGTGAGTGTTTGAAAACGTTACATTTCTACCACACAAGTATAGCACACATGCAGCTAGAGGGACAGAGGGAGGTGCACTGTGTCTTTGTAGATTTAGAGAAAGCATATGACAGAGTGCCGAGAGATGAGCTGTGGTATTGCATGAGGAGT
>JBBIGA010000040.1:31905287-31911046 GCA_037576975.1 Alestes dentex | reverse complement strand
CCTGTAACTAATGACTGTAAGACTGTCCCTGTAACTAATGACTGTAAGACTGTCTCTGTAACTAATGACTGTAAGTCCGTCTCTGTAACTAATGACTGTAAGACCGTCTCTGTAACTAATGACTGTAAGACCGTCCCTGTGACTAATGACTGTAAGACCGTCCCTGTGACTAATGACTGTAAGACTGTCCCTGTAACTAATGACTGTAAGACTGTCTCTGTAACTAATGATTGTAAGACCGTCCCTGTAAATAATGACTGTAAGACCGTCCCTGTGACTAATGACTGTAAGATTGTCCCTGTGACTGTAAGTTGCTCTGGATAAGGGCGTCAGCCAAATGCCGCCTTTAACATTGTCCTTTATGTCATTAGGTATGACAGGGTCAAGCTATGTCAAATGAAATTTTTTCACCCTTACCTGTGTTGAAGCCACGCCCCAGCGCAGGCCAGGGTTTGTGGTTCTTCCAGAGGTTTCCCAGGTACCAGTCGCTTTGGTTCTCCACCAGCCCAATCACCTGTTTCTCTGGAATAAACACACCACTGTTCATCCGTTTCCCCTGACTGACGAATTGGGTTCAGCAGAAAAGGCCACCAGGGTAATTACCTGTGAACTTTCTGAAGATGGCCCACAGCTCGGCGATGTCTGTGGCGAAGGTGATGTCCGTGTCCAGCACTATGACCTTAGAGAGGTCCGAGGGCAGGGCTTTGGTCAGGGTGAGCTTCATCAGGCCGTAGATTCCTGAATAATGTTTATTAGGGATCCATGACACCTCCGACTGCATGGGAGAGAGAGAGAGAGAGAGAGAGAGAGAGGGAGAAAGAGAGAGAGAGAGAGAGAGAGAGAGAGAGAGAAAGAGAGAGAGAGAGAGAGAGAGAGAAGCGAGGGAAGAAATGAGAGGTGGGAATGGATGAGAAGGAGATCGAGAAAAGAACAAGAAAGAGAGAGCAAGGGTGAAAGAGAGCGAGAAAAAGAAAGAGTGAGAGAATGAGAATGAAATTGTTGCTTCCCACAGCTCTAGCCTTGTTCCCCAGCTTTTCTAATTAACTCCTATTAACTTCACAAACATACAAACACATACAAGCAAACTTTAAATAGATACTATTCCTCCTCTTGTCATGCATTCATTAGCCTCCCACTTCTAGGTGCATGTTCATATTGTGTAAATCTCCTCCCGTCAGCAGTATGTTTTGTGTATGGACAGAAACTGCAGACATGCAGTTAGAGCAGTTCTTTGACTTATCTCCAACAGATAAGTGCGTGTATCGTTCAGGCCTAGCTGAGGCCTTTCAGACATGAAGGAAATGACTGCTTCAGTGCAGGTTGGGCCATGATATAAGGAGAATGAATGCAATGGTGCGGTGGCAATATGTGGGTGTGTGTGTATGTGTGTGTGTGTGTGTGTGTGTGTGTGTGTGTGTGTGTGTGTGAGTGGCTGCCGGTCGGAGCCGCACAGCGCTCTTTAATACACACATGCAATTATGTTTCCATAGCGATTCTTCATCCGGTTCTCATCTTTCTTGGCGGAGTCCCATGGTGCTGACTGTCCCTCGAAAAAGCTCTACAGAGAGAGAGAGAGAGAGAGAGAGAGAGAGAAAGAGAGAAAGAGAGAGAGAGAGAGAGAGAGAAAGAGAGAGAGAGACATGTAAACACAGTCTTGTGGCAGCTCTTTAAAAAGTCACAAGTACAGAATCTTCTCCTGCATCTCTTTAAGTAAAGGAAGCACAAAGGAATGAGGGAGAGAAAAAAAAAGGATAATTATTCGATGAGACAGTGTGGAGGAGTCCCAGTGCACTGTGTCAAAATTAGAGTCCATTAGAACACTGGCTGCTGCGTGCGTTCTGCCCAAACCCTTCCCTAAGTGACCATCCTAGCACAGCCACCAGCTTCACATCCAAATGGTTCCCCTGGGGAAGCCCTTATCGCTGCCTGTATCCTGTGAAAGCTTCCGGCCTGTGGAGAAGCGAGTGTGTGGACATCAAAGAAAAAAAAAACACACATACACACAAAATGAGGTGCCTTCAGATTGTCTTTATCTTCTTTTTATCTTGACCACCACACTGCAATTAAACTGGCCTACTCTATTCTTCTGTATTTGTTTTTTGTTTTTTTTGATTCAATCTACTTTTCGGAGTAAACTTTCTTAAATGCTTTCATGCACGTTATGTGCATGGTTGTGACATCACAACCATGACGAATTCAAAACGTGCCGTTTTTTTTGCAGCTTAGTTTCTATGAATGGGCACTGGAACAAATGGAGCAATTTCAGGCTGTAATAATGTTTACACACTACGCCACACATTTACACACATTAAAAAAAAAGAAAAAAGAGAAAAAAGTTATCTACTTCCCAATTTTGAAAATGAATTTTTGTTGTCTACACAGCACGGAATTGTTCAAGGACCCCGACCCTGCCAGGCTGCGCAAACATGATTTACAAGCATCAACAACAACAACAGCGACTGCAAAAACATGGCTGAAGGTGGAGGGAGTGCATGTTTATCCCGTTTCGGTCCCTCAGGAGCGGGGCAGCCGCGACTACAGTGCTCATGCATTTTAGAAGAAAGGGGCTACTAATGTTCAAACCCTGTCCTGCTCTATTAGGATTAGAAGAGATTAAAAAAAAGAAGCAAACCACTGGAAAAACGCAGAAAGTTGATCGTTCGTTTGGATGTCACAGGCGTTATGATGAGCTACAGAGGATGTCAGAGCTTGAGTCAAAGTTTTTGGGTGAGGGAGATCAGCCATATTCCACTTCATTATGACTGTGGGATTAGCCGAGTGTCTTCTCAGTTCTATCTGTGGGCTATGGCTGTTTTAAGGCTCTTCTGCACTGTGTCTAGATGGAAATGTGACTAGCATAGGGATTAAAAGAAGACTTCTAATCTGTGTTTGATGAAAATATGGGCTGAGGCCTTGACAGACACCTTAAGTTAGACGTTGAAGGGCACGACACCCTTCTGTGTCATAACAAGAGGAGATGCGCATCAAAGAGATGCGAGCTTAGTGTTCACATCTATATGATTCTGGATGTCAGAGCAAGTGTTTGTTAGGACTATAAGCATTTTCAATCACAACACATTGAAGTATATGTGATAATATCTGACATATATGTGCGTTTTTCTCATAGAAAAGCATATCAGAGGCCTCAAAGCACTTGCAGCAGTATGTCTCAAGGAAACAAAGTCACATTGTGTGGAAGAGAAAAAAAGTACTTCAGCTTAAGAAAACAGACAGGAAAGGGGAGCGAAAAAAAATGAAGGAAGACAAACATCAAATGACGCTATTATCACTTTGTGTGACTGCTTCCACCGCTTTTTTCGGTCTCTCACTCTTATTTTCTCTTTCTCTCCTACAAGCTTGCGGAGGGGAAACAGAATCTGTGTTTTAATTGCAGTTTTCTTTCCTTTATTTGACTACGCTGGGCACCTCATTTGAAGTACTCCTCCCCTTTGAAAGCACTCTACTTTGAGAGGGAAAAAAGAACAATTCTGACAAGAATTCAAAGACGCTCCTCGAACAGAAGGAGAGAGTGACAACCGTTTATGTTGGATGCGCAGCCTTGGAGAGAACACCAGGCAAAACAGAATAACTGATATGATTTCCCATAATTAATTCATACGGTAAAAGTCTGCCGATGACATCTCAGTGTTCAGTAGTACTGAGCTGGGAGATGATGATAAGCATATGGACTGTTATCATCAGTCCAGCTGTGAAAGGGTTTCCTTTGTTGTGATAATTTTGCCCATATTTGCTATTCTCATTTTTACTACAAAACCTCAAGTAAAACTCAATAACAAATAAGCTGGGAGAACCCAAAGTTGGCCTAAAATTCAGCTGCAAATTGATGTTAGTCTACTAAGCAGCATCCATATATTCAAATATACACATCAAAAAAGTTCTCAGTATATTCGAAAGTCTTAAAGAGCCCATAATCTACATAGTTCTTGCATTTTGCATTTTTCTGATGTTCATGTTGTTATCTGTACCATCATTCATTTCTGGAGGACCATAAAACCTTTTTATTGGCTGCTCTGGATTGTTCCTCATTAAAAAATGAATGAGGTTAAACAGGCTGACATATGTAAATACACTGGGTTTTGTGGCAGCTTAATTTCCATACAGATACAAAGTGGCCTGAGAAATGTACATTGAACTCCAATCATGTTTACATACTACGTTAAACTATTTGGTTTCTAAAAAGCAAGACATTGGTTTTCCATGATATGGGCTCTTTAAACATCAGAAGCATTATTTATGATATTCAGTGGTAACGAAATCAAACAGAGATTAGCATTTGCTGGCACTCTCCTGGAGTTATAGCATCTATCTGCTCAAAAACACATGCATAAATAAACATCAACACATTTAAACCACCTGAAAGCACCATGTTTCCCTTCCACTTAGTGGGGAGCAAATAGAAACTATTTAACTATGTCTGTCACATCATTATAGCCTGGATCACAGGGAGCAAGGCTGATTGGACATGTTAATTTTCAAGATAATGTGAAATTAACATGAGCTGAATGCAACAACTGTACAAACAATGCCTGAAATGAAACAAAACGCATGAAACTATGGTCAGCAATGCTGCTCTGACAACAAAATGACATCCATTCCTGCATCTTGCAAACTTTGGTGTCATAGGCACAGCGGTGAGAGCATGCAAGACTGGGTGAGAACATTCTTGGAGCATCTGTAGCGGTGTCATATCATTAACCATCAGCATCCATCAAACACAATGCTTTGGCAGTGTGGAGACAGGGGGACAGAAAACATTTCACGGTCACGTTCCATATGGCAGCACACAAAAATGGCCGACGACGAGCAGCAAATGGGGCTTGTCAATGTTACACGTTCATATGTACATCTGTGCACTGTCAAATGTTTTCAGAACAAATCCTTGTCTAAACACATCACATAACAGAATGCTGGTTATCCCCAATGCCAAATTGAAGAGCAAATTTCCAAAACTCACTCAGTCCACTTTTTGTGATTTTTTAGGTAACACTACTATTGGCATATTTTTACACTACTTCTTTATGTACAATAGTATAACCGACCAAAACTCACTCAGTCCTTGCATAATACACGGTACAAGATTAGGTGAATTTCCAAAACCCACTCAGTCCACTCACTCAGTCCACTCACTCAGTCCACTCACTCAGTCGCGAGTGGTACTTACTTACCCAGGTCTCCCAGGCGACTGATCCTAAACAAAGATAGCTGTCATTGACTCTATGCTGTGTCATGTTGTAGTATATAAATATTAAACTTGTACATAATTTTGTGACATTGAATCTCAATTTACTTAAAAATAGTTTTCATTATATTTTTGAAACAAATTTGCCCATACTAAAATGTGCAGGAGTTGCACTTTAGAAACAGGCATTGAAAAATGACAAGTCTCTGTGAAATTTCAACAACAAAAAAAAATTCCTGTATGAATTGCTTTCCAATAGGTAAAACAAGTAAAATGCGATTTTCTGGGGAAAAAAATGCTTTTGGACTGAGTGAGTTTTGGAAATTTGCTGTTCAATTTCTAACTTACTGTTAGTTGTTAAGTTGCCACCTATCATGCTTGCAACACAATCTACTGTGTCTAGTTAAGGCTATTACAGTGCACTATAGCTAAGACAATCTATCAAACTACCTAGGACAATCAATGCACTACTGTTAGAACTGGCTAGAAGCTTTAAACTGTGTGGTTTAACTGCGTGGCTGTAACAGTTCTTTTTTTATTTTAACAAATGAACTCAAAT
>JBBIGA010000040.1:31890287-31902787 GCA_037576975.1 Alestes dentex | reverse complement strand
CATCACAATGACCGATGCCCCAAAGCCACGACCTCCTGAGCACAAACACAAGCACAGAAAAACCCACTCTGAAATGAAATCGGAGCAAATCGAGTGAAAGATAAGCAGAGATGAGGTGACTCCCACGCTAGGGCGGTGGGGGTGGAGGGGAGGGGGGAGGGCGCTGGTCACTCTTGAGCGGAGGATGTTGTGTGATGTGTCGTGACATGTCCACTGCCATGCATGTCTGTGTGCGTGGAAGGGGGTGGAGTTGGGGGCGGGGCCAATGGCAGACACCTTTTTTTTTTTTTTTTTTTTTAATGGAACACACAACCTCCTTCCCCCAAAACAACAGGCAGACTGAGGAACTTACCATTAATGGGGACTTTTTAAGCAGATACATTAGAGGTTAAATGTGAAAAAGAGAGTGACAGAGAGAGAGAGAGAAAGCAAAGAGTGTGAGAGAAAGAGAGAGAGAGAGTGAGAGAGAGAGCAAGAGAGTAAAAGAGAGAGAGAGGAGAGAGAGAAAGAGAGAGAGAGAGAGATGAAAGGGAGGGAGAGAGAAAGAAAGAGAGAGGAGACAGGGTATAAGCAACAATACACCAAAGAGCAACGGCACACTAGAGCTCTGTTCACTAGCCTGAAAGCCTGGGATAGATAGTGGGGTGCTGCAGATTACAGGTTTCTGCTAAAGCGACGGGTTTTGGACACACAGTGAAGGATAGAAAATGAATTTCAAAGTAGATACAAACATATACTCTAGTTACTACAGAATGCATATAATTTGACAATGTTTCAAGGTTGTCCTTTTCTTGTCCTTTATAAAGTATTTCATTATAAATGCATCTGCCAAAATGCATCTGCTTCATGGTATAAATGCATCTGCCAATCACTGTGGGTGAGTTGGATGTTTTATTATCTGTTGTAGCGTTAATGGTACTTTTCCGTTTTCGTGTGAGGGATATGCCCCATACGGCAACAAGCCTCTCTCAAATCTACTAGTTACACAAGGTAGCGCACAGTCTTTCATATTTAATAAGGTGCACTTATATTATCCCTTCATGTGATATTTCAATTAAACTTTCTGCAACACGGGTTCTAGCATTACAAGGAAATACGCGACGGCATTTTGGAGTAATAATAGGCTGTAATACCGCAGGAAAAGAAACAATATTATTTTATTATTCTATTTCATCATGGGATAAATGAATAAACACTAGCAAAAGAGAAACACAAAAAAACAAGTAGGGCAGTGGGAACTAGCCAGAGGCAGGAGCGACATTAAAAAGAATTGAAGAGGAGGTTGCTTTGGGAGGGAGAGTGGAGAAGATGGCGGAGGGAGAGGGGGCACGGCTAAAGCTTGTTTTCATTTTTTTTCCCCTCTTCAGCTAAAAACAAACACTTTTTTTTCTGAGCAACAACATCAAAAGCAATCTTCCTCCAAAGTGAGACATATCTTCACTGATGAAATTACAGGACTAGCTTCCATTCTGGGACCGATTTCCCACTTTTTTTCATATCTTGCATTCTTCTGATTCGTGCAGACAGCTCATTCGTAGCCATGGACGCTGAACAAGCTGCTGCAAACTGTTTTGGTTTTGTCCACACCCTCCCTGTCCTACAGTCCACTCCCCCCACATCCAGTCCACATGTCTGTCCATGCATATGAGAGGTCAGACAGGATGTGACATCACACGCACGACACGCAATGCGGATGGGATGGAGTGAAGCCAGCCTCGGCCCGGGACGCCCCGCCCGCTGTCGGCACAAACAGGACGAGGAGGGGGGAAGAAAAGCAACAGGCGGGTATGGAGATGAGGCAGCCATCTTTATAGGACGAAAAACAAAAGCAGTACAACCAACTAAACCGAAAAACATGACCACAAAACAAACTCTTCCAAGCCTGCCCTAACTCACTTTAGCGCTGTTTAAAAGTGGTCTGCTTTTCTGACTGTATGAGTGTGTAGAGAGGCTAAGAGAGAGAGAGAGGCTAGCAGTGGTGATGGGAAGAATGAACAAAAGATTTCTCTCACCTAAGATAGCGGTGGGCACAAAGGGGTCTGGCAGGAGTTAGAATACAGCGGCAGGCCAGCGAGAGGTGAGACAGAAAGAGAAAAGAACGGAAGCAGTGCAGTTATAGTTAGGGGTGGGCAATGTAGCGGTGTATCACTATCATGGTAAATTTGTGTATACTGTGGTTATTGCCAACACTGAAGACTGATGCTAATGTTTCCTAAAAAAAAAACCAAAAAAAAAAAACATAGGGCTGTCAAATGACTTAGCGTCACATTTTTTTTGTAATAAAATGTAATATGTAAAATACTGTTCAAGTTCCAAATGTACCACTCAATGCCTAGTCCATACAGTTCCTAAACGTTAAGCTGTTTTTCTGTGGAGTCATGTTTGCAAACGCCTATGTGTATTCAGAGCACAGTGGTTCAGCTCGGCCCATTAACACTGAGGTTATATGGAGCGTTTTTATCCAGACTGATTTTTTTTTACATGGCAGACAATCACAAAGAGCTCACTTACAAATATAAGTCTTACAGGTACAAGAACAAAAACAGCCTGTTTAAATCTCACGGATAAAGAGATGTGAAAAGTAATTATGACTGTTTTTGTTATGTAAGACCAGACATGTACTTTAAGTGGACCTCAGGCAAAGACTATGCAAGAAACATGCAGGTCTCAAGCTCTTTAAGGTTGGGAGATTGTGAGTTCAGATCCTTAACTGGCCGTGCATATCTGGATGTGGTGATATGCAAACTTTTGATCAATTGTGACAATATTTGTGTATTGTCTTTGTCCCAGCCGAACCAAAATGATTTACTGTGATATGTATCATGTCTTGTGAAGATGTTATTGTGTATCTTGATGTCATATTATTACTGTATCACCCACCCCTAGTTAAAGTGACTTCTTACCTCCAGTGAAAGAAAGAACTAACAAAAATACATAGAAAAAAGAAGAAGAAAAAAAAGAAATCCATAGCCAGCACAGAGAAAGTCATTTAAATCTTGGTTGCCACACAAACCCGAACCATGACAGACTCAAACACACTCAAAAGGAAAAGCATTGCAGAGAAACAGTGTGGGTGTTACCTGGGTAGTAGGAGTTGGGCAGAGTTGTGCTCAGTGTGTTCGTCTTGACAGTGAGGGAGCATGGAGAAGATCCAGCTGCAAAATTCAAATTCCACAGTACAATCAATATCCGTTAACAGGCTGGTCTTGGCGAGAAAGGGTTTTCCTGCATTTATCCTTCAACAGAACATACACTGAACTATCATACAAGTAAAAATGATGATGAATAAAAGCATGATTTAATTTGTGTAATGCTACCTGGCCTCTACAAGGCCTCCCACGCTCTCCCCCCTTCTCCCATGGCTAAGGAATCTCACTGGGCTAACCTAGGAGTTTATATCACAGTCTGGGGAGTTTTTGTCCTCCTAGCCGGAAAACTGTGTGCGTGTGTGTGTGCATGTTTGTGCTTTGTTTATTGCTGATCATGTACTTTTACTGCCGCAAAGCATCCTTGGGAATGGTGCTATATAAATTAGGCTTAACGTTATTGTTATTATTCTTCCTAGTAGTACTACTACGAGTAGTAATAGTAATGGTAGCAGTGGTATTTGTGGGTGAAGTGGTCATTTACAAACACTTTTTGCCATACTGTTAACGCATGAACAATAATGGACAATAATAGGTTCAGCCAGTTCATGCTTTATCAGATGTGGTAGCTGTGACCCGGGTTATCTTCACAGCATGTGTTTCTATTAGCAGAGCTTAACCCACTGAACAAAGCCACAGTCAATGTCAACGGATCGATGAAGACGTCCAAAGCTACCTCTCAGACAGCTCTCTGAGGACACGTCTCAGGGACAGAGGCGAACCGTCTGGGGTGTAGTGTGACTGTGTGTGTGTGTGTGTGTGTGTGTGTGTGTGTGTGTGTTTGTGCATGTGAGAGAGTTTGTATTTTGCAAAGTGTATTTGGAACCTGGACAAGAACATGAGCTTGTGTATGTGTCTGTCTTTCACATGTCCACATGGGCATTTGGGCACACTCAGGGTGCATTTGGTGCATTTAACTCCGGCCCCAGAGTCCTGGAGTTAGATGAGATTGGAGGGCGACTCTAAGGGTCTTCAGCCAGAGCGGCTGGTGGACAGAGGTCAGGAACAAGTGCCCTCAGGTCACACAGTGAAGCAGCTGGCTCATTAAGCAGAAATAAGGGATATAGTCAAACAGCTCAAAAAACACCAGCACTCACTCAGCAGGGCTGTGGAGGATTACAGCGAGGCCCAGCCATTCGGTAAGAAGGTGGTCAAATCCGGCCAATTAAATTTTGTAGAAAGAAGTACAGAGAAAACAAAGTGTTTTCAATGATCACATAAATGGGAAGGTTAAAAAGTTAAAATATTTGTTAAAATAGTTTCCATCCCGTTTAAAAGAACCGAGTACCGCCCATTTTGCCTGCTTAAGAAATAAAAAAGTATATGCAAAATTACAGCGTGATGTGAGTGCTTTCTATACACATATAAGAACACAAGCTCTTCTAATCTGTATTGTCTTTTTCTAAACTACATTTATAATCAAAATTTACTGTTTACATAAACGTGATCATTTTGCCGGCCTACTAGTTGCAGAGCAGCTCAGCTGGAGGCAGCATTTATTTTGAGCCTTTTTCTTTTCCTTTGATAATTTAAAGTGCTCCCACAGTTTTCTGTGAGGTGGACTGGATGTCTACAACTAAACCTGCTAAACTTTTACTAAATTTGTTTTAAAGATTCTTGTTATTTTGGGCTCCACATGGTTTACAGGGAGAGACAAATGTACTTCTTATTTGTAACACTTCACATATATTGAACAAAACTTTTTTCCAATGGCCTTTTAAGGCACACTTTTGTGATATTAAATGAGAGATATTTTACGGAAAATAATACCAACAAATAATTTGGTCCAGCGCTATATTAAATAGTACAGTACTGATTCTAAAACATGTCAGAAAGAACTGAATGAAAACTGAAATATGCCAAAAAAGCAAAGGGTTATGCTAAAATCGAACATTTAATTATTGCTACTATTAAAATAACACCAGTGTTCCAGATTTGCTGCACAATTTAAGGTCTGTACGAAAAGTCTCTAGCGAGTATGTAATTCACTCTGGGACATCGTCTAATCTGTAGCCGAAAAGCAGGTAAGTGGTTGTGTGAGCCGTGAAGGAGTGGTGGACTTACAGCGGCTGTTCAGATTGTGTGTGTCCATGAAGGAGAGGGCCTCATCACAGTTGGTGCCTTGCTCGGTGTAGCTCTTGTCCATAGAGTTAACCATCACAGTCATCTCCTGACGTGTGCTGCTCAGCGTCTCCTTACGCTTCTTAGCGAGTTTCCTTTGGAAAAGAAATAGACGATCATATAACAAAAGAAGTCATTATAAAAAGTAAATGAAGTCGCAGCAATTTCGGTCAATCATCATATCACAGAATGAGCTTTGGTGATAACATTTAAACATTAGAGGCTTTGTGAACACACCTACAAATTAACTTAAAAAAAAAAAAAAGATTCTGATCTCTATTGAACCCTAAGACCAATGAAAATGACTGTATATCATTAAACACACTGAGCCACAGAATCATTTTGCTGTGGTGGGGACCTGTCCTGAGTGTTTCTGTCTTTCGCCCCATGACCGCTGGGGTGGGTTCTAGATACCCCTGCCCACCCTGGTTAAGTATAAGTAGTTCAGATAATGGATGTACGGAAAATAATTTTAGTCCTCCCTGATATGATTTAAATTTACGCCAAGGTTTTCATAGAAGCCCTGTGAACTGTTGTTCCACCTTGGACATTTTAATTATAATTTGCAACAGTAAAAACACAGAAAAATAACAAGGAGTAAAAAGCCAATGAAGCATTTTACTGCTTGCTATAGGAGAATATGAAAATGGAGCATTATTTGAACCCCAAACTAATCAAAAAGGACAATCAACATTAGTGTAATCAAAAATGGAAGACATAATGATCCGAGCTTGATTGAGAGGGAGCGGCAACAGTCACAATTAAATTCTGATATAATTATAATCAATGCCCTACCAAGACCCTTCTGGGAAGCAAACGGCTTGGTAATTACAATGACACCGCTTCAAAAGCCCTATTTTTCCTCTGTATAGTTTGTGGAGTGTCTCGTATCGCCGACTTTCAAGCAGGAGGAATGAACAGAATAATGAGTATATCAGGTAGCTAAGCTAAGCCAAATGGCCGTCACCGGGGAGAAGGGCAGGAGGGAGCCTTAATCGAATTCTGCTCCGGTGGATCCATACACATCAGACACTAATTCGGTTGCCTAGCCTTTGTTTTCCAGACGTTCCGATACACAAGGAAATGCAAATGAGGTAAAATTATCCAGCCAATCTGTGGGAGCTGAATTAAGGGAGGGGAAGGGTTCAGGCCTGAGGCTGCGAGGCTTCTGGAACATTTCTCCTCCATAACGCGATTTAGAGAGCAGGGGGAGAGCCACGCCAAACCACAAAGTGTGGCAACGCTGGAAGTTTCTACAGACTACAGCGCCCATTAAACATTGAGGGTGTGCCAAGTCAAGAGTGACGTGTATTACTGGATCAGATATTGAGGATGATTGATGAGGAAGACCAGCAGACTTATCACTCTTACACTGTATGAAACAAGCCTGCAACAACTTCGGCTTAAAGTGGATTGCACCTTTTCCCCTGTACACAAGATGTTAACATAAAAAAACAGGCAGAGAGGTGGTACACATAGGGTCAGTTTCCCCTATTCAGAGACTAAGACTAGACTACAATGAACTAAAATGAACTAAAATGTATAAACAAACGTATAAATGTTTTTTTTTTGTTTTTTTTTTTGCACCAGCAGCAACTGAGAAACGTTAATACAATTTAGAATCAGAATCAGAATCAGACAACTTTACTGATCCCGGAGGAAATTGCTTAACTTAAAACATTTTTGGGAATGTTTTTTTTTTGTTTTTTTTTTTTGCTTTGAGGTTTGGCGAGACCTGGATATAATTTTGTGAGTGACGGCTGGGTTCAGATAAAATTTTGTTAGGCTAAAGATCGGGTTCCAACTCAAAACTTTAACTGTGGGTCGAGTCGGGCTGGACTAAGGCAGAACGACTATTGGTATGGCAATCTATTCCAAGACTAACGCTTACTCCATGCACGGAATGTACTGTAGAGCTTTATTTGCACCTGACATTTTTGGCTAAACTCAAATAAAGCCCTAAAAGATTCCACCCGAGTCCTAGAACTCAATCTACAGCTTGACAAAATTCTGTCTGATCTCAGCTGTCGTCTCAAACTTTTCTGTAAAAACCTGGCCACCATCAACCGGAGTCCAAAAACCTTTCCAAAAGTTATATTATAGCAACAATGACAGCTAAATCTGCTATGAAGAACGTGAACATGAAATCTAAGAAACGACAGGACATGACTATCCGTGTCAGGGTTTGGTGAGGTTCTGAAAAAGGTTTCAAGCTCTGGTACCCATGGGTAGAGGAGATAGCAATGAAGCTGTGACAGTCAGTGTTAACTACGGCTGCCACCTCTCCTAATGCACCCCTGACTGGATGACCTGTGGCTGTGTTTGACAGAGAGACGGGGAGAGGCTAATGAAGAGCGCTCTGTGCGCCGTTCTCCCTCATTCGTTTATTTCATTTAGCACGTGCCACAGCCATATGGTGACACTTCCCCTGCAGCCCAGATCTGACGCCGCCACACGGGACTAATAAATGAACAGTTCCTGCAAAGGAAAGTGTTAGAAACGCACAAACACACACACACACATCCACACACACTAACCCTGCCCTTGTGATGAGTTCGTGTAAGGGACTAGGTTTCAGTAGCACAAATGAAAACTGTGTAGCACAGCTTGGTCATAAAAAGTATATCTTTTACCCACATTGGGTTTAATTGGTAGATTTCTGAGAGGTAGGCTGCCTCAACAGCTTTGCTAGCACTTGAGTAACGTTAGCCAAGACTATTAGATGTTGAGGGTGAGTTCTCCTCAGTGGTTAATGTGCCAAGATGTCGATTCGTCAGGGCAACATTTAAAGCTGAAAAATACAGTTTCATCGTTTCTTACTACAGCTACTGTCACCTCTCATGGCTAAACTGCATTCCAGACAACACAGAAGATTTTTCAACCTCCTATCTAGAAACAGTGGAACGCCGCTCAAGTCAGACGTCACACAACAATGGCAGAACTCATGGGGGCGCACGGTATAAGTAGCAAAGCAACAACTAAAACACAATGTAAAGTGTGTTTGCACGTATTGAATTAAAATTATACATACTATCATACAGTAAAATCTATAATGCATGTAAGCTGATGTCAAAACATGCTGCCAATGTTATTAGGTAGCTGGTCTCTTCTTAGCAAAAAAAAGTGTTCCAGGAACGTGAAAGCGTTAGAAAACACACATTTACTGACTTCATTGTCTATACATTTTTACATTTTAAAAACTTGTCAGGGTCAGCATGTTTTTCGCTTATTTTGAGGCACAGTGTATCTAAAACTTGGAATATCATCTGACGCTGAACCGAGCACAGTCATAGCTTAGCCAGAGAAACAACCACGCCACCACAGACATTTCCTTGACAACAACTAAAATTATATATCACAGGGGCAGTTGGTGGCCTAGTGGTTAGGGAGTTGCCCCTGTGATCAGAAGATTGTGGGTTTCCCAGTACTGCTAGTGGCACCACTGAGGTTCCCTTGAGTAAAGTACCGTCCCCACACACTGCTCCCAGGGCACTGCATCGCAGACAGCCCACTGCTTCACTTGGTGAATGGGTTAAATACAGAGAAACAATTTCACATTGTTCACGTTCTTTGCTTTGGTGTGGTGTGACAAACGGACACTTGACGATGTTTTTTTACTTTACAATAGAAGAAGTTAGACCGTATCTTGTTGCAGTGCTCTGCACAGCCATAGGTAATGTTTGTTTCTCTCACTGATTTTGCCAGTGATATGATGCATGCTAGGGAATGAGTATGTCTCTTTGCACAGAATATATTTTTCTTGCAGATATGATTACAACTGTCACACTCCACACTCCTTATATACTAATTACAATGGGAGCAGGTAGTACTAATGTCAGTTGATCAGTAGTTTAAACTGCACCTGTTATGGACATTAAAATATATATTGCATTATAACATATTTATTATGCTTAAAAACAAAACAGCAGCCCGAACTAATAGCCAGTGGATTCCTAAGATGAGATACCAGGGTATGTTTTGTGTTTTGAGTCAAGCAACACAAAATTAGATTGCAAATGTTTTGCAGGGTATTACCAGTCAAAACATAGTTACATAATATGTAGTCATTTAGCCAATTACTCTACTCTCTGTTTTGTTGTTTCTTGCCCTCTCATCTCTCTGATCATCTGTGTGGTAAATGACAGAAAGTTGCAGGGTTAGAAGCATGGGGCTGGAGGATCTGCCACTGTTTACTTGACTGTGGGGGGTGTTGGGGGCTTTCTATGGGTGCTGCTCACAAAATCAATCATTCTACCATTCATAGCTCATTTATAAAGAGAACAGCTTGCAAATGACACTACACAACTCATTTCATTCGCGGGAGTCCTAAGTGTAAGCAACGGTACTAAGAGACAGAGACTATGAGGGTGTTTTTTGTGACCAATATATTTTAAGAATTAAAGACTGCACACAGGGGGAATTCTTTCACACCTGCAGCAACAAGGCAAGGTAAAATAATAGGCAAATAAATGAAGAAAATGAATGACTACTAATATAAAAAGCGCAAAAAGCATTTAACATTGGCAAAATCCCTTTTAACCAAATGGAAAATTGTAACACAGCTTGTCAAAATATATCAATCTAGAGTGTTGTTAATTACAGATCAGGTGTAGAGGTTTGCTAACATCAGTATGGTGCCAAATTCTGTTTCACAGTATCTGCCTAGGCTTGGTTAGCTCCAACTACCTGTAAAGCTCAGCAGAACTAGAATATTCGGTGCCGTCTGGGAACTATAAACTCAATGTTGTGTAGTGCAGAAATAAAAAGGTATTACAAATTTGTTCTTTCAAAAATGTGATGCGATTATATTACTTGGAAAAAATAATCTCACTACGACTAATTACTCCTGTTTACTCCCTCCCTGTACAACTGTACAAGGGAATAAATACAATAGTCCTTTTCAGTATTTTGGCAAGAATGAAAAAGTCAATAACAGTAAGCATCATTCATAAAGGCATGTCAATATCCCTGCCTTTAATCAAGACACAGCCAGTTAGTTATACCTGAATGAAATTATCAATGGCTACAGTCAAGAAACTAACAAATAAAAATAGTTCAAAAACAGCTGTGTTAAAACAAAATATTTATAAATAAAATAGAATCCTTACATAGCTGTTTTGGAATGAAAAATCTAGTCTGGCCTGTTCAGGTGAGATTTGGGCTTTATCTTCTTCAGCAAGGGGGGATTTTTATCCATCAATTTCATAGTCGTGTTATTAGACAGATTACATTTCTCTGGGCCATTTCCTGTGTTTACACTGTGCTGCTCATAATCATGTGGTCAAATTGCACACAAATTATGTAATAGACAATAGGTAATAAATAGAGGATATTTTTTTTTATTTTAAAGGCACTGCATATGATTACAATAATTATAACCGTATTTGTGCATGGACAAATATGGACACACAAACAGGTCAATTCACTCCTTTAACCGCTCCATCTACAGCAGTTTCTGATGTGTTTAAGGAGGAACACTTAATCAGCATCACAGCACAAACACGTCCGTTTGGCATTAATTTAATCACAGATGCAAATCTAAGCCCATTCAAAGGCCCTTAAAGCACTTTGATCGGAATGATACTGCTTTGGCATCTTTCCCTATGAATTCTCAGGACTCCGAGCAAAAGTTAAGTAACGATTCAAAGTGAAGGCAGCAGCAGGCTGCACAACAGCAAGTTTACAGGACTGAAACACCCACAGGCGGCAAGGTTGTTGTGTTTCCATACACAGAAAAGCAGCCTGGCGTTCTCTTCTTCAAGCTCAGATCCCTTCATCTGTTCAACCCCCCATCACCAGCTTTGACAATCTAAACCTGCTTTCGGATGGAAGCCTTCTTCATACTCTGACAAAAATAAAACCAAGGTAATCAGGTTGTTTTGTAACAGACCTGCCCCAGCAGTGGGTATAGTCCTCTGCCTAAACATCCTCCAAATATCTTCAAACTGTTCTGCCCAGCACGGGCGAATTCATTTACAGGGCTGAGATGAAACAATCTGCCTCGTGGGTATTGTAGGCCGCAGAACGGTGATTGTGATCTTGGGTATTGTAGGCGTGCGTGGCCGAAACAAAGGCGGAATCATTATAGCTGCTCGGACCCGGGACACAGTGGGGCATTGTGGGAAGCGTGCTGGGTGGAGGGAGCGAGAGCTGCAGATGAGTCAGACCCAGCAGAGAGTAAAAGATGAACTCAAAGAGCACAGACACTTTGAGTTATAAGGCAAAAGCTGGCCTGGAACACAAGTGAGTTTTACGTATAACATGAGAAAGCTGAGTTGCAATGATACACAATTTTAACACTACTACAAAAACAAAACAATCGTGAAATTCTGTAGACGTTAAGTAGATATTTACTTGACATGACATTTTGGTTACTCCAAAAACGACCTTGTCTTCAACAAGTAAGCTTGTGCTGATGTACAAGCTAACTTGTGTTGACCAAGCTCGATGATTAAAACATCCTTATTTTGGGTCGCCTTGCGTATAATTTTTTAAAAATAGTTTAATTATAGTAATATTTAAGGAAAAAAATTTTTAGACTGGGCTGGGGCAGCTGGTGACCTAGTGGTTAGAGAGTTGCTTCTGTGACCAGAAGGTTGTGGGTTCAAAATTCCAGGACTACTACTGGTACCACTGCAGCACCTTTGAGCAAGATACCGTCCCATTGGTGGCACCCCACTGCTTCACTTGGTGAATGGGTTAAATGAAGAGAAAGAAGTTCACACTGTGTGCTGTGGTGCGTTCACGAGTGACTATAAGTTGCCACTTTACTTTTATACACCACAAGCTACCTCCTTTGGATCAGCTAACTTGTCTCTATTCATTGTCTATTTCATCAGCACTTTCCATAAGGATGCAATATAGATTGTAGTTCTCCCATTTTTCTGTATACTTCGTTAACCCCTTTAACATTCAGTAATGACCCCCACAGGACCACCAATGAGCAGGTGTTACTTGAGTGGTGGCATTCTCAGTATTGACATGATCCACTCTGCATAAAACATGCCGCTATCCTGTTGGTGTCACTGCTGTAATTAATGATTCCTATTTGTAATTAAAAAAAATTAATTAACGCCTTATGACAGTTACTTTATAGCGTGTTAACGCAGGTTTTTAAAAAAAATCCTTTCATTCTGAAAGTTCGGTGCTTTCAACGAAGTAATGTGAGGGCTGTATGTGTCGGCTGGTTTTCACGGGGGTTTGGCGTCCCATTACTTTTGTCCATTTAATATG
>JBBIGA010000040.1:31862464-31866499 GCA_037576975.1 Alestes dentex | reverse complement strand
GATAGGGAGAGAGAGAGAGAGAGAGAGAGAGAGAGAGAGAGAGAGAGACAGAGAGACACTGCACTGGGGTGATGAGTGCGGTGTGTAGAAGGAGCATCTAAATCACAGCTCACTTCTTTCTCATCCCCTTTCTATCTCTCTCTCTCTCTGTGTTAACGCTAATCGTTTCCCCTAGCCGCACGCACAGCCGATCAAACGGCCAGGCCCTGCCACTGGAGGCTCTATATCTGCCTGATTTAAGAGAGGTCCTGAGACACACGTAAAGCCTGACACCAAATCCTCTCTACTCCCTCCTTTAAAGACGCTACTGTTTCAAGAGCCACGTCCCACTCACTCTCTCTCTTGCTCTCGCTCTCTCTGTCTGTCTTCATGGGTCTCACTAGCCTTCTCCATTTCTCCCAGGTGCATTTTAAAAAACAAACAGCAAAGGCTGAGCTAACGCCTGCACTTTAATCTGAAATCTCTCTCTGGAACAACGACAGCGAGATGGAGTGGAAGGCATAAACTATTTTTCTTTGCAGAGAACACGGAGTGTGTAATCTCGAGATCAAAGTTAGTGCAAAAGGAGAATTACTGTACGGTACTAATGTGCTTTAAATGGCCCGTGTCATGGAAAACCAAATTTCCCCTCACTTGTTTTAAATAAAATATTAAATGAGGTATGTATGCGTGGTTAAAGTTTCACTCTTCAGTCCATACAGCCCATGTATGCAAACTGCACTGCAAAAACAGCTTGATTTAAATTCACTGTTTTTATGAAGTCACGAGAGTGTTTTAGCCAGGACTGGATTTTTAATAAGGCATGGAGGAGAGCAGAAGAAGTCCACACAAAAGTGGACCAAAAGGAAAAAGAAACAAGAAAAAATCCCAAGGCCAAGTGCAGGATGGGGGCCCTTTAACATTTAACTTTAGAATCAATGAGAAGACATAAAGATGCGTATGATATAGTATAAATGCTGTTTTTAATGAAAACCCAGAATTTTTCCACTTACCCTAATAGTCAATCAAAGACATTTGCTTCTTTAATTTTGCAAACCGCATACCTAATTTATGACACACTTACCTTGAAACATGAAGAGTTGTTTACTTTTTTCTGACACTGTATTAACAAACTGTTGTCTACAAAACAGAAGTATGGACAAGGGCACTCAAAAAATCATGAATCAGAATGGCTTCTACTATTGTTATTAGAAATTCAAAGTACTTTTATTCATTTTAGCAGATGGCAGCAAGTCATACACAGACTTGTGAAGGCTGAATGCTGAATACACTGTCTGAAATGAATTTATGAAAGCTGGCACAGTTTGTGTGCAGAAGTGCTTTAAGGTTATAGTAAACACAATTGCAACAGCCTACCAGCAGTACAGCACAATCCTGTGTTGAGCACCAACTTCATCACATTTGAATGAATGAACTTAAGGACAGAACCGGCTCAATAATTTGAAAACAAGTGTTCTGGACGTGTGGACTTCAGCCTGCTCTCCAAGGATCCAAATCTGAGGCTTCTTCCATGACTCTGCCTGCTCTCTACCATACCTTTCATTCATTTTCACCGGAAAATGAAAATAATAATCAACAAGCCTTATTTGTGTTTATTTCAAAGTTGTAGTTTTCCGTTACATCCCAACCCTGGTCGTGGTGTGCCGGAAACAAGCAAACATGCGTCTATTTGGGATTTATTGATATGATGAAATTTAACTCAACATTGTTTGACGCAAATCATAATTTAGGCTTGCTGTTTGTGCAATGCTACTTACATAATCCTCTACTGCTTGTTAGCTACATGAGTTTTACATTAGTAGTTCCAGCGCAAAGCTAAAGAAGAACCTCAGACACCAGTCATGTCTTGGCAGATGAAGTATATTTGGGTAAAGAGGAAAATTGTGCAAATTGTTGCTGAACAATTCCTTTGATAAGAAGAGAACAGAAGAGTGGGTCTCAAAAGGATGACAACAAGGACTGAGCTCAAGCTCTCTCAGCCCAATCAATTACATAAACACATCCTACATGAGTGCTGCGGCCTGCTGTTTCACAGCCACACACGCTCAATTACCCTTCCAATTTATCTGTGGGTGCATTTGAGTGTTTGTGTGTGTGTGTGTGTGTGTCTGTGAATGTGTGTGCGTGTGAGTTATCAGCACACCTCGTCTTGACTCTCTTGCCCTAGGCTGGCGTGGAGCGATGGGTGAAAGTGTGAAGATGAGAAAGTGAGTGACTGGCGTGAACGATAAGGAGCAGCGTTCCGAATCCCTCTTTCTCCACGGCAGGCGCGGGACGCGTGTTTTAGAGGCGGAGGCGTCTTTTGGCCTGTCGCGGGACCGTTCTGAGCATTACGCTAACACCACATGACTGATAGACACATCAGTAATCCTCTTAAAACCCCCAGCACAACACACACTCTTCTTCCCCCTCTGGTCACAAGTGTTCCAACCAGCGTGTGCCTGTGTGTGTGTGCGTGTGTGTGTGTTTGTGTGTATGTGTGTGAGAGTGCGAGAGAGAGAAAGAGAAAGAGAGAGAGTTCACGAGAGTCGGCGTATGTGTGTCTGTTTGTACTAGCAAAGATTAGCTGTCACAGCCAACTAGAGCCAAAGGAATTTTCTGTGTGTGTACGTGTGTGTTAATGTTTTCTGATTACTAATTACATGAATACTCCGAATGACTTATGCCTCGGATGAATCCCAGTAGAGCAGATGGTGTTCCACTTATCTGAAGCATGGATGATCAAGCTGATACCCCCAGTTTTAACCCTAGGCATTCCTCCATGGCATCGTATGCATGCCTTCGTTTTTCTCATAAGCAAATTAGCCTTATCCGTGCCCCACTCTTAAATGCAATTTTACACAGCCTCACCTCTGGGTGAGTAGGATGGTCCTCCCTCTCCCCCATCACTCAGTGGAGTGCAGTCGCAGCTTCAGTCTCTCCGAACTAATAATTGTTCACGGAAACCCCCACCTACGCGGAAACCGCAGATATCCTCCGCATTTTTTTGCTTTTGTGATGTCTGGGTCTCGTTCCCCAGCCCCCTCATCCTCGTGCTGGTTGTTTATGTTTGGGCGCGGTGGTTAGCAAGGCAATCAGACACCTGAACAGAATGAGCCTCCACTGCTCAGAGCCGTGCCCAAACATAAACAACCACCACAAGGACAAGCGGGTGTGGCGGATGGGGCCCGGATATATTTAGTTTTATGGATAAAACTAAAGCAAGCTGTAAAGTGCCCATACTGTCATACGTGAACACACCACAGCACAGAATTCCTCCTCCATATTTAACCCATTCACCAAGCGCCGGGGAGCAGTGTGTGGGGATGGCTCAAGGGTACCTCAGAGGTGCCACTAGCAGTTTTTGGATTCAAACCCACAACTTTCTGACCACAGGGTGAATGCCCTAAACACTAGGCCACCAGCTGCCCCACAAGTATTGGCCACACCTCTTAATTATTGAATTCAGGTGAAGGGCAATCTTAATGCTTACATATCAACACGTTTTGGACAACACCATGCTTTCAACTTTGCGGACACGGTTTGGGGAAGCCTCTTTTCTATTCCAGCATGACTGTGCGTCAGTGCACAAAGCTAGGTTCATAAAGACATGGCTGGATAAATTCGGTGTGGAAGAACTTGACTGGTCTGCAAAGAGCCCTGACCTCAACCCCGTCCAACACATAACACATATATATTTCTAAATCAATTCCACTGTTTACTTGATCACACACACACAAAAGATAAGGTTGTGCACTATAATCTTTCATAAGGTTGAACTGATCTTCTGCCTTTTACAGCTTTAAACACATTTGTGGACAGAACATGAATATGGTAAAGATTTAACTCACTGAAACAAGCCGAGTAACTAACAATATAACTATGTAGTTAATTATGTTAATTATGCTCTATAAATGTAACTTAAACAAATAAAACCAAAATAGTGACTTGATGTTTAAGAATGAATTCCTTGTTTTATCTGCTCCTTCCTGCTCTTCTACCAGTCAAAGCTATCATTTGAGAAGAGATTCAATTTTGCCCCTGAATCACAGGCAG
>JBBIGA010000040.1:31854964-31859964 GCA_037576975.1 Alestes dentex | reverse complement strand
ACTTTGTTTGAGGAAACCAAAGAAAGGAGCCACAAGATAATTAATGAAAGCCTCCCCTCATGCTGCCTCTGTAATTCTAATCAGCCTTTTTCTAATTACTCTACTGAGAGAATGCCACTCATGCCAGTGGAGAGGCTGTTAATATACCTTGATCATTCTCAGCAATAACAAAGAAACAGTAGAGCACAGATTAAAGGTGGGATTGGAATAAAGAGATTTTCATATTCTTGTCATTTTTGGTTATTATTATTATTTTTTTTATTTTATTAAAAAAAGCCTCGACAAGTCAGCCCTGTACCTTGCGAATATGATTTTGTCAGCTTAACACTGGAGATTGGGATTAAATAAAGGAGTGTTCACTAGCAGATAAACCTTTCAAACGTTCTCGCGTAATCCCGTAAACCCAAACTGTGTCAGTCGCCCTCGGATTACACTTTCGGGAACATGCAAGTAATTTATTTCTCCTTCCTTTTGCTACGTGGTAATGAATTGTGCAGTTTCGAGGGCATTTGTTACACTTGGTAATATGGCGTGTTGTGCTAGCACTGATAACAATAAAAACATCCCCGCGGAGTTCAAAAACATGCTTGCTGGAACGGCATTATCCTACACTTATTAAATCTGGCACAGAAAGAAATGAGCCTGTTGACCTGAGGGCAAAAATGGTTTGTTCTCAATCTGCTTGGGTCTCGGGGTCCACATAGCCAGAATGTTCCAAGATTCTAGAACATTTCACCAGGCAGACCTCCAAGACTGGGGGGGGGGCACTCCACTGAACCTGCGGCTCGGCTATAGAGGCCCTCAACACCAGACTGAAATGTCTAAGTCCGCAAAAGTGTGTACTATTTACTAATGAGGATGGGCAGGGCAGAGATAGTGTGTGTGAATATGTTGGAGGCTCAGGGACAGCCAGTGGCTGCGGTGGCACAGGCAGAGTGAACAGATGAAAGCAGTTCAGAGGCAGAGTTCTCCTGAAGCCTAACTCTCTCTCTCCCTCTCTCTCTCTCACACACACACACACACACACACACACACACTTTGTTCTCTGCTTCAAAGGCCAAAGCTTACTCAGAGGGATCAAATCCGCAAACAATAAAAGGGAAGAAAATAGATAAAAACTGTTTTGAAAATGAAAAAGCAGGGGAAGGGGTTTAGCTGGGAGCTAAATGGAGTCATTACGGGTGCAGATGCAGAGTCACTGGCAGCTGCACTTAGCTATCAGGCCCTTGTTTCAGATGCTGTACACCATTATTGAAACATTTTTTGTCTTTGAGTTAGCTTTAGAGACTGTGTTTTGCATAAACTACACTTCACACAAGACAGGTGGGCTTTGATAATGCTAAACTACAAACAGTGCACGTGATTGTGTGTTTGTGATTTATGCAGGCTGTCCATCAAAAGTTTGGAAACGCTTAGCCTTTCATAATACAAATACAGATGAGTATGTCATCACTGTCAGAACATGATCCATCCACCCATCCATTTTCTACTCCTTTGTCCCGCACTAGGTGTACCTTATTGTATCACCTTTTCATCGACAGTCTGTCAAAACTGCGTGATGACAGACCAAAAAAGGAGCAAAATCAAAATAAAATATCTTTACATTAATGCACACTGAAAGCTAGGAATTTCTCCAAGTGTCTTTCTTGCGACAATGTTTTCCATGTCCGTTTCGCAAGAATGTAACACGTTAACTGACCAGGTCTTTATTTTGAGAAAACCAAATGACTCAAATGTAAATGTTTGTTTGTGTTAGTGCATATGTTTGCGTGTGTGTGTTTGTGTATGCATGTGTGTGTGTTATTCTACCTGACAGGTGCTCCTCTGCTCTGGGCAGGTTTGAGCAGGACTGTAACAGTGCTGTCTGTCTGGTTCAGCGACGTCTCCTGATCATAGGTAGGCATTGAAGGAGCTACACACACACCAAAGAAAAGAAAGTGTGAGGCAATAAGACAGGCAGTCACAACAGTCAATAAATCCCAAAGCTCTCACAATAACACAACTCTTCTCCAGTTAAAGAGGGTGTTCTACAACCACCTGGCTTTGAGTCTCTCATTTGTATCTTCACAGAAAAAAAGCAAACCAGCACAAATACATTTACAAACAGATATACAGATAAACAAATACTATCATATCATTCAGGATTAGGTGACTTCCTTAAGGTTCTGTGAAATGGGAGGTCTATGTATGTGTTCCACAAGGTTCACCCAATATGCAGAATAAACCAAGAGTGTTCATGTGAATCCAGCCGGTGAGTTCACGGTGTCAAGCTGAGATGTTTCACTGTCCATCATAAAGAACGATTTGGTCTTTAAACTTAAATGGCCAGTTAAGCATGCTGCCTTAGAATTGAGATTTTATTGAACGCCAACACACTATTGTTCCGTTTACTTCCTAATATACAGTAGTTTCAATTAACTGGGTAATCAGGTACTTACCTTTTCTTAATAAAAACAACAAAGCCGTATAACAGTGTACTTACAGACTGCATTGTAAATAGAACAGAGCTGCCTGAACAAAGCAGGTTTTCACGATCAAAGGAGTAGTTTTGCAATGTTCAGTGTTTGTCATTTTTTCGTGTTCTTGTTCCTGTTTTTTGTAACGCCTTAAATTGCTAGCAGCTATCAGTATGTCCAGTCAGCTATTACACACTCCTACTTAAGAATAACTCAGCTAGCATTGTAGTAACTGAATAAGAAAAGTTAAGACGTAATACGTCTGGGTTTTGAAGGTGTTAAATTAAACTGGCTGTCCTGTTGGTTAATTAAGAGAAAAACTACCACTGAGTGTCCACACACTTCTGTCTTGCTAGACTCACGAGCTGAATGGCCTAAATGCCCATGTGTAGAAATATACATGTGTAGAAAGAATACATTTTTTAATTTAACACATTCTAATGTAAGAATGAAATAATAAATACACTCATGTTGGTTATATGGTAATTAATTTATTAGTTCTATTAAATTAGTTTAATGGACTGACAGAATCCTTGATGACCAAGGTGGCTATGACTGATTAGTTGACTTGTAGAGGGGACAGCTGTGTGTAGTCATGCTCACATTATCTTTTTTTTTTTTTTATCATAATATCCCTTCACTCACTGACCTGAGATCTTGGTGGTGGCCTGAGTGATCGCTGGTGGTCCGTAGCCCTTGGCTGTGCTGGCTCTCAAGGTGAAGGAGTAGGTGGAGCCAGGGTAAAGGCCCAGGAACACGTGACTCGTCTCGTTGCCCAGTTTGATCACCTTGCCGCTCTGGTTGGAGAGGTCCAGCACGGGGTCAAACGAACTCACTGCTTTATAGGAGATCTGTGAATACAGGAAGGACCGGTTTTAAATTGTACCTACATTAGTGATGTTACATTAGTAATGAAATGACGTGTCCACCCAAATAGAGGCCCGTTAGTGTTTGAGCACAGTATGGGTCAGCATTTTATATAATGGTTAAAATGCTGTACAAATTTTCTACAAATTACCTCTTTCAGCTCTACACTGAATTGTGCTTTTTGTGGACTTTTTGTTGAAGTAAAACTTCATGGCCATTTCCCTCCCTGAGAGTACAGTTAGTTTCAGTATGTTCTTTGCTGCTTTTATCCCTTACTCCCTAAATCCCTGTAACCTAAGCAAAGAAAAACACAAGGACATCAGACCCAGGCGAATTTTCTTCAGATGTATTTTTTTGTTTTCTTCCAAAAAGCCTATTAAATCATATTCTGTTGCCAGCAATACAAATTAATTTGAGTGTTGTTCTAGTCGGTAATACAAAATGCATTTTATGAGCTCTACCAAATTAATACCCATTATATCTGAAATGCTTCAGGGCTTTTTTCAATTATGGTGTTCCATATTAAAAAAGCAGTGATGAAGAGGAGGAAGATCCCTTTGTGGAGTCAGGACTGAAATTCATGCTGAATGTCTTGATCTTCATATTCTTAATGCCTCGTTCATTAGATACAGCAGGGGAGGAATCTTTTACGAAGGAAAGACATTTGATTTGCAGGCTTTTCATGCAGTGATCTGCAATGATATTGTACTCAGTTCTTCTTGATGACCTTGATGCTGTTAGCGGCAATTTATTTAATTTCCAGTAAGCGTTTGAAACAAGTTGTGGGTACTCCCTGGCACTTTTTCCACTGGCTTAAGAAACCGTGCCATACTGCGAACAAATATTGTCCATTACAAATAAAGCGACCTGAGCCGTACCCGTGCTGTCACAGTCGCAGCCGAGCTGACTGCATCCCTGGTCAAAATGTTGTCATGACAAGTGACAGACATGGAAAGAGACCATTGCTGTCTGAGCAAAAAAAACCTCAAACAAATAATAGAGATACGAATTAACAACTGAAAAGTCAGCGAAGTGCAAACACTACTATGTGTTTGGGCTGAAGATACATTTCAGTGGGAGTTGTTTAACAATGTGAGACACAGGAAGCTGAACCAGGAAATCACTAACAAGTTAGCTGGGTTAAGAATTCATCTCATGGCTAAACAATGCTGAGAATAACAAAACTCAAACAAGACGATAAAAAAAATAAAAGACCACAATGACAAATGCAGCTCTAACAGAAAAACTTTCCGTTGGTTCGACTCCATGTACACGGTTTTGGGATGACAATCGGCCATAAACTGTGGGGAGAGATGCATCAGCAGTACCACTGCCAGGCTGAAATACAATCAAAAAAGTGTGCTTCCATGCCATCGCAGTTACGTTTAGGAACAGCACGGTTCCTCTACACCTATGGAAAAGTGCCTTATGATACATGGTGGATCAACATTTTTTGGATGTTTGTGACTTCCAATAGAAGATTAAAGAGGTCACTGCTTCCTTTTATGGCTATCCACGATACTCATGTCAGCTAGAAGATGAAGGAGGTAGAAGCAAAAAAATGGGATCTAAAGTGAAGAGAGAAAGAAAGAAAGTATATGAGAGAGAGAGAGAGAGAGAGAGAGAGAGCGAGAGAGAGAGAGAGAGAGAGAGAGAGAGAGAGAGAGAGAGAGAGAG
>JBBIGA010000040.1:31836259-31849702 GCA_037576975.1 Alestes dentex | reverse complement strand
GTCTCTGTGTACATCCCACCCAGCACACTGGCCAAATTGTACAGATCCACCAGTGAGCTCCAAAACACACACACACATACACACACGCACACACATACACACACACATACACACAAACACATACAAGCACACACACACACACACACACACACATACACACGCACACACGCACACACGCACACGCAAACACACATACAAGCACACATGCACATGCAAGCGCACACACAAGCTTTTTAGCTTGTTCTCTGAACATATCTGAAGTAAATGTGAAGGGACATAGCATTGGTGTGTGTGTGTGTGTGTGTGTGTGTGTGTGAGTGTGTGTGTGTGTGTGTGTGTGTGTGTGTGTGTGTGTATATGTGTGTGTAAGCACCTCTGAAGTGTATTTGCTGTTGAAAGTGATGTTGAATTAAGTCTTAATAAAAGGAAAACATTGAACATCAAAAAACTGCGGATATATCAAGGGTTGATAGAATACTGTTGCTCTAATTAGGAAACATAAGAACGTTGTTTATTTCTCTGATGGTACAGTTTAATGAAAGACTTAATTAGTAGTCCAAAACATCAGACTATAATTGTAATAAACGAAATGAAAATATGGATTTGTGATATCAACGATCAAATGGAGAATAGTTTGAAGAGCACTATCGAGCAAAACTCGTTATACTACTCTGTGAAAACACCTGGTGATGCCTGAACCCTATCGATACAGAGATTGATATTCCAGTATTTTATAATTTTGTGTATATGGCTGACTTGTTTTTATCACTTTGCCACCAGCTTAAGTCATGACCAGCTTCCACTCACTATCTAGGTCTCCCATAATCACATGGGAGGGTGAGGGCTGGTTCATGCTTCCCCCATTGTCAGTAATGCAGTGTCACTGGACAACACACCACACTTGGAGGAGAGCACTAACTGCTGGCTCAACAGAATCTGTAAAAGTATCTGCAGAAAATACTTAATCAGATGTGAAGTATCCAAGTAACGAAGAATCCAATCCAAGTAACTAATCTTGCCTGAAGCAGCGCACATTCATATTGAGTGATGTCATGTTAGCTTTTTTGGTTGGTACTGGTATTAGCAAAAGAACAAGTTATGTGCCATCTACTCTACTTCCAATATTCCAAAATGTACAAAATTGTCAAACAACTCTGTGTGACAATTTTGTACATTTCATAGTGTGAATGAAAGTGATTTAAGGCTATTCAACTTTGATTTGTATTAACAAAATCTATAATTATATGTTTAGTGTGTTTGTGGATATGTAGCTTTCGCGTAGATTATCACTTCATGCCCAACTCGTTTCACTCAACATAATGTATCCAAGTATTCCAAAGTTTCAAAATGTGAAAAGGTGCTGAGCACAACTTTTAAAGTCACCCTGAAACCATAACCCTCACATTAGTTTCTTCCTCTCAAAACCACATAACTTACTGAAAAACGACGGAATATGTCTTTATTATTGCTTTTTTATATTCATATTCAGTATTCCAGTCATATTTTCAGCTTAATGACTATAGTATGATGATGATAAGCCTTTATGCTTAGGGTTAAGGGATCATAAAGACAGGTTTTATCAAAATGACAGGTATGTATAGTATTTGATTCACACTATTTGCTATGGTAATTGCTTTTGTTTCAGGTCTTTGAAACAAATGGGGAAAAAAAACTGTTTTTAGACTGATTTAGACCCCTTTTATTTGTTCTAAGGGTTACATTTCTCCCATACAATACTGTCTGGAGATTACTTATGACAAAGACACTACGTTGACTAGTGTAGTGGACTCTCTCTGTCTGTCTTACCGTCCTCATCAGTCTGAAGGTGGATCTCGTCGCTCTCCTTCACGCCCTCGCGGTTCCGGAGCACCAGTTTGACGCTCAGGTTGGTGAACGGTGTCAAGTTGTGGATGGTGTGCTGGGGGGCGGAGCTCTTGCTGTCGTAAGATACATCGTCCCGGCTCTCCTCTTTCCCACCCACGCGGGCCCGGTACTGCACTGTCAGACTGTAGTTATGGCAACGAGTCACGTTGTAGCCAAACGGCTCCCAGCGTACAGTCACCTGCCTGGACTTGACGTCCACCACTTTCAGCAGCCGAGGTCCATGCATGGGCTCTGAAGCAGAGGAAAAAAGAAACAGCACTGCTTTATTGTAACATTTAAAAGAAAAGAGAAAAAAAAAGAATGAAAGAAAAAAAAAACATTAAAAGACATGCGAAGAGTGAAGGAACCAGAATCAGAAAACTTTATCGATCCCGTAAAAAAACTGCTTATGTAACGACTGCACAGACACACAGAGACACAAAGACAAGAAATATATAAAATATAGTATAAAGCCACAATAAAACTGAAAAAACAAAAAATCCTGCTTTGTACTGAAGACGTAAAGAGTGCTATATACAGTGCTGCTGATTATAAACAGGACATTTTGTATTAGTGAGGACAGCCTGACACTGAGTTGAAGGAGCTCAAACAGGAGCTCCTTTTGTGGTTTAGATTTTATGTTCGGTGTGGAGATGGAGCAATGCTTTCAGCACGGTCAGACAGAACGCGAGTATGGGAGGAGTTTTATAGCCCCGCCATACAAGCCGAACAGTAGAGGCACTAAATGTTCCAACACATTTTCAACTTTTACTACATGTGTAGAGGGTTGAATAAAATGAACATATTTTCTGATGATTTCGTCATATTTTCTAAAAAGGATTCAGGTGGCAACATGTCATTTATGCAAAACCAGACTTCTGTACCTTTGAGCACCACAAGAGCACATAATGTGCTGATTCAGCAACAAACCAGCGTTGCACAGTAGCCTCTCTATCACATAGGCAGACCATCAGTCTGAATGTGTTTGATGTCTGAAGTTTCCTCCTTCAGTCCTGCTCTGGAGCATGCTTTACATACCTATACTCAATACACACACACACACACACACACACACACACACACACACGACTACACATAATAAAGGATTCGAACAAAATTTAAAATGATTTACAATTTTACCCCAAGTGTAGTTGATCAGCCAAGACATGCTTGGAGTCCACATTATTCTTCTTAAGTGTTGATGTTGGGAGGGCTGGTGCTACGAAGCTAAAGTTGCTGACAAAAAAAAAACTAGAAGGCAATACTCACAAACAGTTCCGCATAAAACCAAAACTTCTCTCAAACAGCTCAAACTGCATCTAGCTCTTCATTAAGGTGGTACAAAATTGTCAGTGTGGTTTAGAACACAGTGTGCTTTACTGCGAGCCATAAAAATAAACTTCTTTGCTATACACAGTCATACAGACGACACCAGGGCTGCTCAGTATTTGTAATGGTCATTGTCACAAAAATCAATTTTAGATCAGCACTTCTACTCATGAGATGGATTGAGAAAACCTTCCCTGGTGTCCAAAAAGACTGTCCACTACATGTTTCTTTTGTTGGGTACATTTTCATAATTCACAGTAAAGCATATCACCTTTATGAAGAGCTGGATGCAGTTTGAGGAAAGTTCTGGGGGTGTATTAATGGATGGCTATTAATTGGGTGGCTATTCACTTCTTGTGTTTCTTAGCAAGGGTAGCATCATAGCTACTGTAAGAAACTGAAGAAGCAAATTTGAATATTTCTTGGCTGATAAACTCCATCCGAGGTGAGTGCAAAATTGTGAAAATTTGATTTTTGCTTGTAAGTGGATTGTATTAACTTAAGGGCTGTAATATCATACCCAGGCCACAATTTGATTCAATTAAAAATACTGGATTCATTTTTCAATATTCAGTTGTGGCACTATGATGACAGTTGTGGCATGATTTACTAATTATAATTGTGGTATAAGCGTCCAGTTGTCAGACACCAAACACGTCTTGCCTGATGGACTACATTTGGGGTAATTGTTTAAATGAGATTTTTAGTTGAACCATGTTTTCGCCTCACTACCGGTCTAGCTGTTGACCCTCTATTCAGAGAGGGTGGGGGAGGGGAGAGGGATCAAAGGCAGAACTATCAGTAACCATGATGAAAGGACGACATCTCAGCTTCTAATCGGAAACGAGACAGAGTGAGCGAGTGAGGAGAATGAAACAGGATGAATCAGGAGAGATGGATTCCTGAAGAAAGATGTAAGAATAGTGCAGTACACACAGCACGCTCAGGTTCACTCTCAGAGCCCCCCTTCTCTGCCTCTGTATTGACACAGATAGAACAGGACTGGATCTGTGTAAAGGCCAAAACCCTGCTGACATCCCATAATTTCTAATCACAGCCACTTCTACCCTACTCACCTCTCTCTCTTTCTCTCTCTTCCATTCCCTCCTTCTCTCTCCATCTCGCTTTCGTGCTCCCTCTTCTCTCTTTCATCCTCATTTTCTCCTTCTCTTACGTTCTTACTCTGCCTCTTCCCTGGTCAACCTACTATTTTCATTTTTCTTCTTGTTTTGCCTCTTCGGTTTCTCTTTCTTTAACCTTTTAATATTCTGCCGTGCCCACATTCCCATTCGGATACACAGTGACAAGCACACGTGTAACACACACACATATGCAAACATACGCAAACACATATACACACACTCACACACACACACACACACACACACACACACACACACACACACACACAAAACTCCCTCTCTTTCTTTACCTCCCTCTCTCTTCTGCTTTTTCATTTTCACTCTCTCTCTTTCTCTGCCCTCGTTCTCTCCCCCATTCTCTGCTTTTTATTTCTCTCCTTGTCTGCCCTCTCTCCTCTTTCCCTGCTCTCTCTCTCTCTGTCTCTCTCTTCTCTCTCTCTCTCTCTCTCTCTCTCTCTCTCTCTTTTCTCTCTCTCTCTCTCTCTTTTCTCTCTCTCTCTCTCTCTCTCTCTCTCTCTCTCTGGGCAGAGGAGCACAGTAATAGGATCAATTTCCATCCAGGTTAAATCTGAAGTCCATTTCTCTGGAACTTAACAGTTTCCCACCTATTAGATCCAGCCAGAGCTCAATTTCCTCCTGCCCCTCTGGAGACACATGCACACACACACACACACACAGACAGACACACACACACACACAAACACATACGCACACACAAGGCTGTGTTCACAGGGTTTGCTCACCATACTTAGCATTCTGGTAATGGTGAGGAAACCTTGTGTTCTCTCTCTCGTTCTCTCTCGCTCTCTCTCTCCTCATAACAAGCAGGCTTTGATTGGACGTTTATAACAGGAGCATCCTAATATACAACATGTGCTAATGGTTTGATTATGTATACTTAAGAATAATGTGTTTTGAGGAGGTTATAGTGTGAATTAAAGTGATTTAGGCAGGCACATGCATACAAATACGCACACACACACAAACTGCATTTTTTTCCTCCTTGCCTTTCAGAGCGACAGGAGCGGAGGGCCTCTCTGGTAAAGGACAAAGCACAGATTTAGTGCCGTTATTAGCCCTGCTGATTGAGGTGTTAGAATGAAATACACTGAAACACATGAGAATACGGCCCGAGTTTACTTAAGAAAGCAAGTTAAATTAAACCACCGTATCTGTTAATAATGAATGGAGTGGGACCACATCAAAAAAGAAAAATGTGAATGTAATTAAGGGCAATGGATTCCCTTAAAGGCTTGGTGACCCGGGCAGATCCATCTCTGCCATTTTTGAGTGGAGCTGCGCTCGGAGGATTGGCACGGCGACCGCGCTGATTGGATCTGTGTGAGACTCTAATACTGTTAATGAGAGTGAGACAAAGAGGACTCAGGGGTGAGAACAGCCAGAGACCATCAGAGAATTACCCAGCCGCTCAGGACACATACACACACACACACACACACACACACACACACAATAAACACACTCTAAATTCAACTGCAGCTGTCCTCCAAGCAAAACCACCCAAATCTTTGCTAGATCAACATCATTTGTTCAAGCTGAACAATTTACACTGTCTAATAGCTCAGTATTGCATACTACTAGTTCCAATCGACAAGTGGAATTAATTCACTTGTAAAACCATAGGCTTTGAGCAATACTTTGTCAAAATTTACACCGAATGTTTGGTGTCTGAAATTCGCTTCTTACACTGAAGCTTTGAGGCTAAGGTAGCTAGCCAGTCATGAACTTGGTGTTAGCTATAAAGATGGACAATTGTACAGATAAAAGTAAGATGTCTACAACCTTTCACTTTACTAACAATTTATTTTAAGCCAGTAAAACTACATGACTCTATCTCACAAACTCTACACTGATCCTTGAACACTGAAACAACCTTTTCAATCAGACGCGTTTGGATGTATGGCCTTACTGCTGCTTTCTGTAATGGATTCTGAATGATTAAGCAGCAGGATGTAGAACCTAATGTAAGGAGAGGTCAAGCAGCCAGACTCGCAACAGAGAACGCAAAAGAACACGAACGCTGAGGAGCTCAGTGAGTGTGGCAGTCCCTGAAAGGGCTAATATGGAAAAAGAAACCCAAAGGAGTGGAATATGGGCTCAGTATAAAGCAGCACTGTGAGTTTACCCTCTGTGAGAGGCACTTCATCATTTATTCACATGACCAATAAGCATCCTTGAAAAAAATGACATTTCGAAAGGTCACGGGTATTGGGAGAAAACGCTGACCAAGCAGTTTCAGACCCCTCTACCCTCAGCCCCCCTCATTATACAACCATTTTCGTTCTGACAAATAGGAGCTGATCTTTGTGAACAGGTCAGCTGCATCAATAAATAATAGTGACCAGCCTGGATTAATGCAACATAGAGTCCAATCATTACAGACATTAGTGTGATCTGCGGCCTCTTGCAACCAGTATGAGTGTGTGCGTGCGTGTGTTTTATGTGTGTGTACATTTGTGTGAGCATGTGCGTGAGTACAATGTGTGTGTGTGTGTGTGTGTGTGTATGTACGGAGTGTGTAGTGTAGAAAGTGAGTTGATTCTTTTTCATTACAGTCAATACGAAATCATGCGGCTACATTTGTCTTCTTTACAATTTTCTCACTTCAGGATTTAAAAACACAGCATTGATTTTTTTTGACACTTTATAGGGGGGAGAAAGCGAGAGTGGTAACGGCTTTGAATTTATTATTTTTTTGAACCTCAGAATGAAGTGCGACTTTAAAAGCTATTGATTTGTTGAACAATCTATTGAGTCCACGCGGTGACTTCAGATGGCGACTTTAAGAAAACATCTGAAATGTAACATGCTGGCACAGCTGTGCCAAATCATGTCAATATCCATTTGCGGAATTCTTCTCGCTCTTCTTATTTTATGATGTTCCTCCTTTATGGAAGCGCCACTGTTCTTGAGGACAGCTGAAGAAAACAATAATCCAACACAATGCAATGTGGAAAAAAAAGAAACAGATTTCAAATGGTCTCAGTTATGGACAAAATCGGTGGCAACTACTAATTTAACACCACTCTGCCACCGAGAGGGTCCAATCTTTGCAGAACATTTTTTTTTTCTCTAAACATTTTCAATTGAGACACACCAGAGAAAAGTGCCACAGAAAATAAACAGTGTGGATGGGGGCAGAGAAAGAGGGAGGTAGGGTGAGACAGAAAGGATGAAAACAGGCCCCCCTGTGAGCGGGTGCGAGCGTTTCAGGAGAGCCATCCAGAAAATAGAAGTTTTAAATCTGTCCATTTGCGGAACTATCAGCTGTCCACACTGTGCAGGCCAAGGGTGGGGAGGGGCAGCCAGGCACAGAAATCACATTACACACACACAAGCACCACAAAGTGCATGCAGCAAAGAGGGAAAGAGAGAGGGAAGAAACAGAGAGAAAAAAGGGAGGGGGAGAGAGAGAAAGAAAAAAAAAAGAAATGAGAGATAAGGAAATGGAGAGGGGGAAAGAGAGAAATAAACATGAAGAAACAAGCAGAGAGGGGGCAAAAGAAAATAGAAAGAGCGAAGTTAACAATCAGAGAACGAAATGGGAGGAGAGGAGGGAAAGAGAGAGAAAGGTGAAAGAAAGACAAAGACTGAAGAACAAAATTAGGAAAGACAGGGAGAAAGCAATATGGCGCGAGAATGGGAGCGAGGGAAAGAAAAAAACAGCTAAAATAGGCAAAAGATGGAGAAGGAAAGAAACGGGGAGATAGAAATTAAGAGAGGAGGAAACGGCGAGAGAGAAGCTGAACGAAAGAGAGCGGGAGAGAGTGAGAAATGAAAGAGAGGGAGGAGGAAGGCGAGGAGAGTGAGGAGAGTGAAATGGGAGGAAAATAAAAGACAAAGAAAGAGTGGAAGAGAAAAAATAGTGAGGGAAAGAGAGATTGAGATGGGGTGAAAGAAAAAGGAGAGAAAGAGGAAAAGAAAGAAAGAGAGGGAAAGAGAGATTGAGAGGGAAAGAAAAGGAAGAGGGAAAGAGGGAAAGAAAGAGAGGGAAGGGGAGAAAAAGAGAAAAAAGAGGGAAAGAGGGAAAGAAAGAAAAAGAGGGAACAAAGACAGGGAGAGAGATTGAGACGGACCGAAAAAAGATTTAAAAAAAATAGGGAGAGAGGGAAAGAAAGAAAGAGAGAGGGGAAGAAAAAAACATAAAAAGAGATTGAGAGGGAAAGAAAGCAAAAGAGAGAGGTTGGAAGAAAGAAACAGAGAGGGGAAGAAAGAGAAGGAAAGTGAGATTGAGAGGGAAAGAAAGAGAAAGTGAGAGAGAGAGAGAGAGAGAGAGAGGAAGAGATACAGAGGGAGTCAAGAGGGCAAATTCCAGTTGCTGTATTAATGTACAGTCCTTGCAGCTCTCATGTTTACATGCTTGATTCTTGCTGAAGACTCAGACTTGATGCTGAGCAGCTTTCTAGCGGTCAGTCAGAGGGTCTGACGAAGTGAGACGACTGAATTCATGAAAACTCTTTCTACAGTAAGAAACTCTGCACACTTTCAGCCCTTCCTAACGGAGGCAGTAACCACCGCTGCATCATTAAATTAACATATGAAGGTATAGAGATGTGCGGATGGAGACATTTTCCAGATTATTAACACAGCGCCTTTACAGGGCAATGAAACTTTCCGTAATTAGCACAGAGCAGGGCTTTATGCCCTTGTGCTTAGTTTTACTGCCATGGCCAGTCTTTCATTACGAGAGATGGCCTGATCATCAAATTTATGTACCTGTACGCTCATTTAAAAATGGATACATACATCAGGATACAGGATATCTGAAGGCGGCAATACAGCTGCATCGATAATTTTATTTATTATAACTGACCGCAATATTCAATAAAGTTTGCCAAATAAAATTCTCAGGAAATGTAAAATGTTTTGTCTAAATTCTGTGTAAACAGTTCACATTTGTGTGTATGGTGAATATTTAAAAATCTTAACTGCACCTAAATAATCAAATAAAAAAAAAATGAACAGGAGCAATTTGAGCATTGACTCATAAAATAGAAAAATAAAATAGTTGTGAGATCAGAGATTTGCTGCCCTACAAATCTGCAGTGAGCTCACACAAATACACCAAGTGTAGTGGCACCTCTTGCAGATGGGACAGAGATGCCACCACATCATTAAACGACTGAGGAATGTTGTCCTCTTCTCTTCTGCAGTCCTAACCTGCACCTAATAGATGTGTGCAAAATTTTGAAAAAATGCATCACAGAGGACACTGTACTGTTGCACATCGTAACACTTGCGTACAGAAAGAAAATAACACCTGACAAAATAAGAGCTGAAACGCTGTTGGTCTCCTCAGTGCCAAAATGTCAGCACTACAAAATGGTAAATGCTTTACCATCCCAACTTTTTTGGAATGTGTGGGCAATATCAATATTTTAAATTCTAGCACTGCACGAGTTTATCGTTACATTTTCTTTCAGGCTATTGAGTTTGAAATGAAATTACATTGTTTTGGGAGCATATTTGGGGGACCATATTAGGGTTTACACTATGAAGATAAACATTTTTAGGCATTTTTTTTTACCACAACACAACAATGCGGTTTTTCACTATACGCAGGTGCGTATAGTGAAATGCAGGAATGGACGTATATTAACAAATGAAATGAAGTTGATCAGACAAAATGAAATGTCTTGGCGTAATATAGCCCGCAATGGTCTGAGTCAAAGTAAATTCAACAATAACGGTGTTTCTGATAAATATATATATTAGGACTGGGCACGTTTAACGCGTTAACGCATTATTTACTTAACGCGACAATTGTTTCATCACGCAGCGCGCAGCTCTACAGCTTGGCTGGTTTTCGCGGGGGCTGGACGTCCCGTTACTTTTGTCCATATTATGTCCATATAATGCCTGACCATTACATCAACATGGACTTTAATGACACTGCATTCAGATACATAGTCTTTCATATGGAGCTGCCCCCCCTTTCCAGCTGCCATAATGGTTCCACCCCCCCATGCTCTGGACTCTGAGGGGAACGTATTTTTCAATAACAAACTACATAAAACGTGAATGCCCTGCAGAGGCAAATAGATGTGGTTTTATATTTGATTTGATTACATTAATGTTTGAGATTTTAACTGTAACTGTTTAACTGTGCTAAGGGGAAAAGTGCTCTTAAAAAAGCTCCTTTTTTGTTTAAAGTGTTTGCAAACCAAATGTTCGTGCACTTTTGCTCATATAGCAGTACTTTATAAATAAAGGTGCGCAATACGCTACTAAAATACAGTACTAAATTCATCATTTCACTTTGCGTATAACAATGTGATAAATAAACAAACATAATTTGAATTTGAAAATACCAGCTGACACACGTTGTCAGAATTTAATTATAAATAAGCCCAACATCACAAGAAACGTTTCTTGTAAAATTGACTTATTTTTTTTTCCCAATAAATGTGCTTTTTACGATTGAGACAGAGGCCATATAGACAATAAAATATGTTATAAAGTAATACAGACATTTTCTGTACAATTAGAAATGCAGGAGGCTGCTATGGTGTCGATCAGCTGCATTTTTACTATCCTAAATTCTAGTCATTGTTGTGGTGTACTTAGCTACCATTTGGATTTGTGTTGATACTTTGGATCAGAGAAATCAAAGAGCGGAGACCGCATGGTGACTGCAGCCAGCCTTTCCTCCCTGTTTTTACACCGTCACTAAAGATCTGCCTTTGCAATCAGAAAAAAAAACATGATGTAGACTCATTTGCTTTGATTTAAACATTTTTCAGCTCTGTGCTCGGCAAAAAGGCAGCCACCAAGGACGCATAAAGCTATGGTTAACATGTGAGGCACCTTGTGCGCAAAAATGTGTCTCACCCACTGAAAGCACATGGTAACAGCGTTGTCTTTTATGTGCTGCCAATGGCACTGAAAAACCTATTCCTGCTGGATAGATACCATTAGTGGCAGCATGCAGCCGGTCTAATGATAATAATGTACATCAAAAGTATGGTACTTTTATAGAATCCACTCCCAATGCACTTTAGCCTGTGGAGTGGCAGTGGATTTGCTGTTCTTACTAAAGTATTTGAAGGCGAGACAAACCAACTTTCTAAAACTTTGATTTTTTGTTGTGTATTTACAGACTGTGAATCTTGGTGCAATTTTGAGAAGCTCTTACCATTTCTCAGAGTAGCTAATAGGCCAGCTAAAAATATAGACCAAATGTACACACAAAGAGTTACTAAGACTGTTATTTTAATGCTAGCCACCCTTTAAATATGTTACTTGATGAAGTATTCAAATACATAATTTATCATCTTTAATTGTATTTAGATTTCTATTAATTTGTTTGTTTTTCGGCCCTAACAGGGGGCACCGCACCACCCAACAGCAACTCTGCTTCTCAAGATAATGAACATATTCCACTTACTCTCTCAATATTTTCTTCATATGAACACAAACTCATACCCACTTTCCCTTACAGAATATTGGAGCAATTAGAAGTGAGTGGGTTTGACAACTGCTCTTTGCGTTCGTGTATACAGTCGACCCCTGAAATTTGTGGGGCTTAGGTTGCAAAAGCACCCACGAATTGCGAAAAAAAACATGAATTTGTGTTGTGGTTAAAAAAATGCCTAAAAGTGTCTATTTTACAGTTTAATCCCTGAGTATGCCCCAAAACACTTTAATTTCATTTAAAACTCAGCTTAATACATTACCTTTAAAAAAAATGTAAAGGTAAACCCGAGGTAGCGGCACACGGGAAACTGTTACGATGTGGAAGTGCTGGACTGCATCTGCTAGAGATGCGTCACAGGGCAGCAGCCAATCAGCAGCCAAGAGAAATGAATAACGCTCTCAGATTGGCTACCTTCGAGCCCCTGAGTACCGGGGTATTTTACTATCCCAAGACGCGTTTTCATATACGGATGCTTTGTGTTCTCTGCTTTGTGTTCTCCTGAGACTGCGAACACTGAACCGCGAATTAGCGGGGCTACACTGTACTGTCCTCTCCTCCATAGCAGGTCAAGGTTGGTTTTGAGGAAGAGAACTTCTCTGACCACCGCTGCTCTCTGCTCCCACAGTTTTCACAAGGGAATGGTAAAGAACAGGGGAGCAAGAAATGAATGCTTGTTGTGGGCGATACACTTTGCATCGAACCAGCACACTGCTGTTTACAGCACAGATAGTCCTATTCTGTTGTATTCTGCGCAATGTACAGATCTTGTTTCTGTTTGCAATGTCTGTAGTATTTGTTTAGCCGGAATATTCTTTTTTTTTCAGTACATTATATTACCATAGTTTAGTTTCCAAATTTCCCTTTAATTTAAATTTGATAGCTGTATCGCACAGTCTTACTCAGGGGCCCATTTCACTATATGCTGGATAACTATGTATGTGACAAAAAAAAAAAAGAAGTCTAATGAACGCAGTCTTGTCACCCTGATATGCAATGAAGTCGACTAATGTGCACTTAAGCACTTCTACAGTCTCCACTGAAAATGGCTAAAATGAAAAAGGCACAGAAGATTTATGTCTCTGGGGAGATGGTACAAACAGAAGTGACTGGGAAACGTCTATCTCTGAGCACCATAACAGAGTTACAGGGGAATAATGCAGTTGTGATGAGCGCTGTGTGCCGGCGGATATATGATTATTTTCCAAAGCAGACATTACAATAAACGGGATATTTGAGTAGTAAAGTGATCAGTGTTAACAAGCGGGCTGCTTGAGAGGGTTGACTCACAGATTGGACCAGATTGAAACTTTTGTCTTCCGTGGTGACTACCACACATAAGTACACAAACACTGCACACTCTGAAGCACTAGATTGGTATTCCTCCTGGTGGGTGAATTATAACCTGCCCCGAGCCTGACGATGTAATTGAATAATTCCAATTTGACATTTAGATAGAACTATTAGTGGGTTTTTTATCATTACAGCGTGACATTTAAATAATGTTTTCTAAATTATCCGCACATTATCGGCTCCTGTTAATTCTAATGGGTTGCTCGTCTAACCTTTATCATGCAAATAGATAACATGATTATATGAGAGCGAGAGAGAGAGAGAGAGAGAGAGAGAGAGAGAGAGAGAGAGAGAGAAAGAGAGAGAGAGAGAGAGAGAGAG
>JBBIGA010000040.1:31804602-31818107 GCA_037576975.1 Alestes dentex | reverse complement strand
TTACTGAAACTGATCCGACGCAGCGACAGTGGCCCGAGTTCCTGCACTTATTTTTTCCCACTTCAAGCACTGTATATATACATATATATATATATATATATATGTATATATATATACAGAGATGATGAACTTGTATATAGATGTGAAACTTTTAAACAAGATTTTGCACTGGAGCTAATAGGGAATGCAGCTAACAAGGCTGCCCCAAGACATCAAACACTGGCTAACTGTTTGGTATAAGGGGCAAATTGTTGCTTTTTTAACTATTATATCAAATTATGTATAAATATTATATATTTCGTAATGATCAGTACGTATGATAATTATAAAATAGATAAACTGTCTGTTGTTTCCACTGCAGGTTGTAGGGGTTTTTTTTGGGGGGGGGGGCTTGTCTTTACAAAGTGTCACACTTTTCATTTTCTTTTGAACACATCATTCATCACTTGAAAGGCTTAATTAACAGCAACACTGATTCATGTGAGACAAAAATGTGAAGGTGAGAGAAAGGCTGCACTGTTTTTAAGACAGAGAGGTAAACAGAGGATGTATCTGGGAAAGTGCCTGTCAATCAATAAACCTCTTGTCCATGGGTGGTGATATTGATGAAACCGGCTCCTGTGTCAGTTATGGGAAGCTGCTGTTGTAAGTGGTATAACAATCATAAAAAAAAATAATCCACATGGACGACATATTTTACTGATTGCATGCCCGATGGGAAAAGACAAGGTCAGAGAAACTGCTCCTCCGTGTTCTTTATTAATGTACAGAATGGAAAGACTTGAGCCTAAGTGCAGGAGACAAGCTGAATCTTCAAAGTCACTGGCAGGAGTGATATCGTATTGAGCAGGACTACGCAAGCTGCTTTGGCTGCAAAATATGCAGCTCAGAATCGCTTGAATTTTATTGACACGCCTCAAAGGGGATTTTTTTTTATCAATAAAACATCTGTCCAAGTGGGGCAATGCTTTACAGGTTTGAGAAAGACTGCATGTTTATGTGCACATTTTATACAAGTGCGAATCACTAAAGGACCTGCAATGCATTTTCATGATATTTGAGCAAGGATTCGATTTTATGTTTGAACGATTTCTGATATTATGATAATCAAATAATCTCATAAAGTTTACATTTCTCTGGCTGCAATACTTTTGAAACAGAACAGAATTATGCAGCATACAAAGAAACACAGGCTTTCTGCTGTGCTATATTTCTGAGTCCAATGCGCTCTTAGGGTTTTGAACCAGCAGAGCATTTTGTTCAGTGATAAGTAGAAGTGGAAAACAAGGGGGTTGAAACATTCTATTATTAACTAATATTTCTCCTCACCCGCTGCTCCACGAAAGAAATTATGTTTTTTTAAATCGATAAATGGTTAGGCCTGCCATGACTGGAATGGAATTTGAGCTGATGATCTATTAACATATAAATGTGTGCAAGCCTGAAGGGGCTGATTGGCTGATGATCTCTTTTGCTTCCTATCTGCGGATCCTTAGTAGATCCCAACTGATCCTTACTTACTGGTGCCCTATAAAGGTACACACAACAAACATCAAATAAACAAACACTATTCACTGTTGTTGCACCACGTTAGAAGTTAGAGCTTCACATATACGCAGGTGAAAACACAATCCCTTTGATGCTAATGATGTAGATATGTCAATGCGGAAGCTAACAACTGTGGAAAATCATTGCAGTGTAACAATTCTTGTGACCGGACAATTTTGTAATAACTGTGACAGGCCCAAGTATGATTGAGTGTGGTATGGCATGATTAAGACCAGGGACATGAACCAATCAGGTAAAAACGTTTTGGCTTCACGTTAAAGTTAATAAATAACGAAAGTCATCACATCATGTATTATACATGTGGCTTCAATGTAACAGTACTATTTTTTGACTCAAAAGATGGAAGTACTATGTACTGTTGGATTTGTATCCAATATCTGAACGTATGTGTCTACTTGCAGTATGTGGTGAAAATGGATATGGCTGTCATAGTCGGTACTGCATAAAGGTTGGCCGTGGAAATGCTATGTTAGCACATTTCCTTCTTACAGTCAAAACAAAGACAGACATGCTCTATAAGTTTCCCACTGTGCTGTTCCAGCTGCATCTGCTTCACAGGAAGCGCTGACTGAGTCAATCAGACAGCCAGGTAAGACAAACTGCATTATTGATCAACAAAACCACTTCAATCAAAAGCGAAATTTCATTTAAATATCTTGCTGAGGACTGAGGTATGTATGTGTGTTGGTGTGTGTATGTGAGAAAGCGAGAGAGACAGAGAGAGAGAGAGAGAGAGAGAGAGAGAGAGAGAGAGAGAAACACAGATCGAGAGAGAGATTTGCCCAGCAAAACTGTCCGTTTGCGAGTGAGTTTATATGCATGGCTACTGCAAGGACATTATCATTGATGAACACATCAAAACTTTATGCCTTTGGCAGGCTCAGCGCTAGCCGTGCAGGCTGTGTCCTGTAGGGTCGTATCATTTGGGGGAGAATATATGCCTGCTGGGCTGGGCAGAAGTGATGGATGTCCGCCACAGGGCCGTTACATTATAGCCGGTATGATAATAAACTGTAATTCATATTTATCGCAGAATTCATCTGACTGCACAGATCGATCAAGAAGGAAATACTGACACGAAGTAATGAATAAATAAGCCAAGTATAAGGATGCGTATGTGCCTATGTCTCCATCCAAGGCATGGGACTTTACACTGTAAAACACCTCAACACCTAAAACTCAGAATTGAGACTTACAGCACTGCCTGGGGTAGACTTCAGAACAAAGTGTACTTGTGTATTTGGTCGTAAAGTTTATAGTGGTTTTAATACAATGAGTTCAAGAAAACAGTCGATCACTCAAAACGGATTTTGGAAATTTAAAATGGTCTCTGCTTCAGGCCACTTAAAAACGTCTCTCATTTGCAGTCTTTGGAAACCCCTAACAAAGCTAAAAACTAGGCAACTGAGCACGCCTTAACAGAGTATAGTGGGCGGGGGGGGGTTAAACTATGCACACACCCAGTCTCAAATGACTGGGCTTTTTTCCAAAGTCACTTATAAATTCAGGGGTTGAAGTTTTTTTTAGTTTGTTACAGAGCAGCACAGTGGGCAGCACTTAATTTTAAAAAAAAGTATTTATGAACTAAATTAACCAATTACAGCTCTGCAGAATCAAAACTATTTTGGCTCATAAAATATGTGACTGAATCTTAAGTTCAATTGAAAATCATTTCAAACCTGAAGAAAAAAAGTCATTACACCCCCAGAGTTAACACACTTTTGCAAGCATGTGTGTGTGTGTGTGTGGTGTGTGCCTGTGTGTATGTATATGCGTGCTAATATGTGTAACAAGTCATGTGCAGGTCACAGATCCTACAGATGGCTGTCCCATTGTGACCCCAGCCAGGGGACCCTAAATACTCTATAATCCTTCTTTCCACAGCCGGCCAATCAAACATCACCTAAAATGAACCACCTAATCCAACTGCCTCTCAGACACCACGCCACAGGACGGGGGGAAGCAGAAGGAGACGAAGGTTGAGAAAATGTGTCTGGCACATTTTAACCCTCCTAGAGTCACTCTGGTAGCGTTCATTGTGTCTATCAATCACCCTTAATGTAAAACTAAATTGTAGTAGTTTTACAATTTAGTTTTACATTAAGTTTCCCAGCTGGTTTTCTGTCAAGAGTATGTGCACAATACTAGGCAAAGTTCCCTTTAGTGTATTATTAAGAGAAGAACCCAGAACAAATCTGATCAATCAAAACCCTCTACAAAAATATGGTTTCTAATTAAAATGTGTCAGGTGGATTCATGCTGGTAAAATATGCAAATTATGAACATCTGCACAGTTGCTTTCTTTAACTTTGCTTCTTCTGGGAGTAATTACATGCATATATCCTTTTTTTATGTATGTGCCAACTGATTTATTTTAATTGTATGAATTCAAAGCTCCCTTTTTTCAGCATAGCTCAGGTTTGTAAGACATTCTTTTAGTAGTACTCAGGAAGCACAGCTCACTAATTCTATTATTTCAAGCACTGCTGATATATTTGGAAAATGTGACAAATTTAATCAAATCACTGCCCGGTTATACCGCGTACATCTTGAAACAACTCTTTTCACATTACTTTTAATTATTTCTCACTCACGGCTCATTGAAAGAAGTGTAGAAATTCTGCCAAAAGAGAGAATTCCAAACTCTCACTTGACACCACATTTGTGTCAGCAAGTAGGCGTACCGCGTTCTTTCACAGGAAGGTAAAACATTCCTTTGATTCAGTGTTTTTGTCTCTAAACGAAGAAGAAAAAGTCTGGAGTGCAGGACCTGTCTCAACAGAATGCTAATGTGAATGTAAGCATAATTCTTTAGATTAGAAAATTATTCTTTAGATAATTTTGAAACTGATTATTTAACTGACTGCATATTACTATAGAAAGATCATGTAACTTAAAAACAGCAACAGGACAACAGCCACAGACTAAGGAATACATTTTGGGCTCGATCCTGTTAGCTTGTGAAGCTTTTCTATGTTTCGTAGGCTACAAGCTGAGTGTTTATGGTAGAACACATCAAAAGCCAGGCCTCAGGCAAGAACTGATTAAATCTGTGCTGGTACAACATTCGCAGCAGACTTTCTGACCTCATCAGTCTGCACTAAAATAAACTAACTCACTTCTAATAACTACTTAACATGCTCTCTAATTCTTTTTTCACTGTGAGTTACTCTGTCCTGTAGGTTCGTATATGAAATACTCAGCCCGTTGTTTCTAACATTAATATTTGTATGATCTACCTGCAGCCACTGTACTTTTGTACATTTTATAGATAACAGTAGGTCAGATAGATAGCAGGAGGTCACACAGAGGAGGTTCATTTGAGAGTAAAAATACTCCCAAGGATTTTGTCCGAACTGCCTGGAGACCTCTGTCTCTGGTTTGAACAAAATCCTGGGGAAGACCTTTCATTTTCGGACGCAAATTACTGTGTATGACCTTCTGTTATCTATAAAAATGGATAAAAACGCAGGTGTTTGTCCATTTTTCTAGATAGCAGAATGTCACATAGAGTCAGGACCTTAAAGGGCCCATATATTGGAAAGGTGACCTTTTGTTTTTTAATAAATAAAAGTCCTTGGTGTAATATGCAGTTTTAAAAACACACCACTCGCTGTCCAGTAGGTACAGTCTGTATATGGAAGCTAAGCTTTTCTGAATTTTGTTTTTGTGACATAATAAACAACCGGAAAAGAGCTGCATTCTAAAGATAAAAGGTAGAAAATGGTCGCATTAAAATAAATTATGACTGCTTTTATTACACTATATGGCCAAAAGTATTAGGACAGACTTGTTTTTCAGGGATTGGTCTAGGCCCCTTACATCCAGTGACATTTTGGACTATGTCATTCCTCCAACTTTGTGGACACAGTTTGTTTCTTTTAACTATGAGAAGAACCTTTTCTGTTCTAGTATGACTGTGTCCCAGTGCACAAAGCAAGCTCCATAAAGACATAGTTGGATGAGTTTGGTGTGGAAGAATTTGAATGTCCCTCACAGACCCCTGACCTCAACCCCATTCAACACCTTTGGAATGAACTGGAGTGGAGATTGAAAGCCATGCCTTCTCGTCCAACATCAGTACTTGACCTCATAAATGCTCTACAGAATGAATGGGTAGAAATTCCCACTGAAATACTCCAAAATCTTGTGGAAAGCCTTCCAAGAAGAGCGGAAAGAGGGAGCTGCAAATGGGGGACCAACTCCATATTAAAGTCTATGGATTTGAATGCAACGTCATTAAAGACACTGTTGGTTTAATGGTCAGGCGTCCCAATACTTTTGTTCATGGTGTATATGAATCCACATGAATGTCAGAAGTGGACCTCAGGGGAAAAAAGTAAGACATGGTTGCATCAACGCTTAAAGCAGTTTGAGGCAAGTGTGTAATGATTTAGTCATGGAGTTTGCATGATGCCAAACTGGTCGGGTTGCAATCAATCTGAATTATATTCATCATTATTCTACAGTGTCAAGCTTAAATATTCAAGATTCAGATTCAGATTAAGATTCAAACCTAAACAAACGATCAACAAGGCCTGGAGCTTACATTTTAAAAAATAATCTTATTTATGTAAAAATTGTAATTAGTTGATTCCTCCAAATTGTTCAGCCCCAGGTGTAAGTTTTCATTATCTGTAAGCTGCATTATACTCATAGCCCCAGTACAAAACTAAAGAAGCAAACTCTGGACACCAAACATCTTTTGGCTGATAAACTACATAATAGAAAGGAGAACATCTGATACTTCACTCAGCTATTGATTTAAACGTATAACTCAAACTAAACAAAAAAAAAAACCTACTGATGAAGTGCAGTTGTGAGGGCTGGAGAGAGAGTCTCCATTTTTAATCAATACTGTCACTTGATTAACAGAGAGGACAGCAAACTGCTCAAGACCTGATAGAACCGGATGGGTTTAAACCATTTAAAACATAACAGATTTTATGCATTTACGAGCTCATAACATGAAGAGAGCTAAGGTCCTCTGCAAAAGGCAAAGGGCCAGAAGAAAGTCAGTGTCGGTGTGTTATTAGAACTGTGTCGTGTCATAAATAGGTCAAACGACACATTCTGACACTAATGTCAATACGCTGTCTCCGCTACTAAGACCCCCATTCTCTCATGTGCCCTTATGTCTACAACTTAAGTACCACTTCCTTGAAGAGCCCGGAACCTTTGCTGAGCTGTCAGAGGTTCTCTCTCTCTCTCTCTCTCTCTCTCTCTCTCTCTCTCTCTCTCTCTCTCTCTCTCTCTCTCTCTCTCTCTCTCTGTAGCACTGTAACAAAGGAGCAGGCACCAGAGCCTTATGGCATCATATTTCAATTAAGATCCACTTAAATTTCACATATGAAGTTGAACTACATATTTTTTTGGCTCTGGCCTGAAAAAATATCACATCTATAAGTGCATTTACATGGTAAAAAAGAAAGAGAAAGACCCCAAACCAGGATTTATTGACCCTTGTGCTTTAGGGTACAATGAAGGCATGCAAGGGACACCAGTCAAACATGGGCTCGTCCCTATTTTTGTCAGTTTACTAGAAAATAAGCATGATCTATAGAAACTGAAAGTATTATTTTATGCCTAATTCAGTAAATGAAAGATTTCTGGAAACACAAAAAATTTAATGATGTTTTCCTTAAGTGAAAAATAATAAAAATGATCTTCATCATATTTCTTTTAATACTATACTGTTTATAGGGATTTTTGTCAAATGATTTGCCTTTTGATCATGGCCTTCTGGATATTTTTTTATTTATATTCTCAGTGTTCTACTACTTTCTAAGACCTTTTTGATTCATCTACAGGTCCGTTTATCATTCTGGACATATCCAACGTCTTCATCTGTTACAGGTTCCTCCTTACTGTCTGAAAGCTGTGCAGTTGCACAGGACTAGTATATTAAAAGAACTTTATCCATTTATCTGTAGCTAAACATTTGAAAGGTTATTCCAAGGTTTTGAAAGGTGATTTCAAACAAACGAGCCACTTTAGGCTAAAGTCAATAACAGACATGCTGCAGTGTGTTAGAAGCGTGTGTATGTTCTAGCTTTTATCCAGGAAAAGGAATGACTCTCCCCGCTGCCCGCTGGCACCTGGAGACGTTCCATCCATCACGATGGTGACGGTCCCCGGCCAAGCATGACCCAGCGGTGCGAGAGCAGCCTGCTACGGCCTGCTAACGGGCCGTTTAACGTAGTGGTGCATCACTCGTCTTTATGAAGACATCCGTCACGCCTTCCGGCTCCGTCACCTTCAGCTCAGCCCGCTTAAACCATGATGACTTATTAATCTAGAGATGTCATGCCACCGTCCACTATTTACAACCACTCCGAGGATGAAAAGTGCTCCATCATGTCAGGATTTTGGATTCTTGAAGAGAAACTTCAGCCGCTGAATCGCTGTTACCCAAGTGAACATCATCTGATCGTTTCAATACAACTTAATTTCGCTTTTAACTCAACTCCTGTCACCATGGACAATAGACTAGGCTAAAAATAATTGCGCGGAGACTGAGGAAAACGTAATAAAGGGAAAGGGAAAATAGAGGAGTGGCAGTAAATGAAGTTAATTCTGCCCTGGTTCTTTTAGATTGTCTAGCTTTAGTGAGCTTAGCCTGGACAAAAGGCCGTAAAGCAGCAGATTAGCAGCAGAGGGAGATGCAGAGAGTTAGTTAATAAAGGGCTGGTGGACAGTGCAAGTCCTTAACACATGAGAATAGACCCATGACCGAGAAGCATATATGAGTATATATGGGTGTATTAGAAAATCTTCAAAAGGTTCTCTTTAATTACAAATTTCTTTAATTCTGCACATTTAAAATTTGTGCGGATTATATTATTATGCTGTAGTTTTGATATGAGTCAATTTTTGGCTAAAAAGGTTTTTTTTTTTTTTATTTACATACATCGCCAAATAAATGTATTTTGTGTGTGCATGCTTTAGTGAATATTATTACAATAACTAGTCATTCATTCAAACAATCCAAACTTAATTTAACTAAACGGTTAATTAAACTACTGGAAATGATTCATCATGTTCCCGGTATGCAATGTGTAGTATCTACCAACACTGGCAGAAGGAAGGGTCATGGGCACCCAAGGTTCACTGACGTGCGTAGGAGGCAAAAGCTAGCCCATCTGGTCTGAATCCCCCAGAAGAGCTACTGTAGCACAAACTATAACACTGGCCGTGATAGAAAGGTGTCAGAGCACACAATGCATTGCCGTTTGCTGTGTATGGGGCTGCACAGCCATCTGACCGGTCAGAGTGCCCATGCTGATCCCGGTCTACCACTAAAAGTACCTATTGTTGCCTGGTCTCATGAATCAGGTGTTCTTTCACATCACATGGATGACCAGGTGAGTGTGCATCGCTGACCTGTGGATGCATAATGGAAAGACCACAGGCTGGCAGAGGCAGTCCGATGCTTTTCAAATGAGAAACCTTGGCTCCTGGCTTTTAAGGACTCAAGGTGTTGAACTTTCCTGAAAATTCCTCAGGTCTTAATTCAATAAGGCATCTGTGGGATGTGAGGACAAACTGAAGGACTTGAAGTGTCTGCGACTAACATCTTGCCTCAGATACCACAGTACACCTTCAGAGGTCTTTTGGAGTCCATGTCTTGATGAGTCAGAGCCGTTTGGTGGCACTAGTGGGACCTACACAGTATTAAGTAGGTGGTTTTAATGTTATGGCTGATTGGTGTGTGTGCATGTGCTAGTAAGTGACTGAGTGATGGAGGAGGGAGAACAGCAGTTCTCCTCAGGGGGCACAGTTGAGACTGGCAGGCAAATCCAATAGGATTGTGTGCATGTGTGTGTGTGAGTGTGTGTGTGTGCGTGTGTGTGTTAGGGCTGGGTGTATTAAAGAGGGTGTGTGTGCATGTGTTCTTGGGCATGTGACACTGTGGCATGTTTGTGGCAGGGGGGTCGCTGAACAGCTGTTGCAGGGCTGCTGTCCAGGCGATCAGAGGCGTGAAAGCATGTGTGTGCATCGTTTGTGCGAGTGAATGTTTATGTACAGTACTGTGCAAAAGTCTTAGGCACCTGGGAAAATTATACTTAAAACCTGTTTACTACTGGACAGTAGTGTTCAGTTAGTGTTCAAACATTCATATTACAATAAATACAATTAACATTATTACAGTAAAGAGTGGTTTCATGTGTGGCAAAGTGTTCTCCTAACCATTTCCAGACCTCTTTCCTCATGGAAGTCCAATATTCATTTTAGATACAATCAAACACCTGGTTTGGCTGGTTTTACTTCATTAGATTAATTTAGGTGGTGCGGCTTATGGAATTTTATAAATCCACACAATGACTGGAGGCAATGAGCAGAAATCAGAAACCAAACCTGTGTTCTTCAAACCAGCTCACAAAATATCAACTCCTTTTTAGAAAAAAAGGAAGTCTTGATACTTTTTTACTGCTTTCTTGTTCATTTGAGTTTATTCTAATGTTCACTTGTGTTTTTGCTGGTAGAACGAAACCCACTGCTGATATAAACAGATTCAAACAATTTTCATAGGTGCCTAAGACTTTTGCACAGTACTGTTTATGTATGCAAAAGAGAAAGAAGTTTATGTGTGTGTGGTATGGGTTTAGGGGAGTGGACAGCTGTGGTCTGCTTCAGTACAGCACCTGTCTACCAATCATGCACACAAAAATGTCTGCCACTCTCTCTCTCTCTCTCTCTCTCTCTCTCTCTCTCTCTCTCTCTCTCTCTCTCAATGTATTCAATTTTTTAATGTCTTCACTATCTTCTGCTTAGGGTTTTCCTCTCCTCTTGTTTTGTCTACTCTCTTTACATTCTATTGTGTTCTCATTTCATCAAATCACTTCTCTTCTTTCCTCGTCACAACTCTTCTCCTTTCCTCTTCACATCTCTTCACCTTTTTCTTGCTTTCTTTTGTCTCATGTCTTCTCCTCTTTTCCAGTCTCCTCTCCTCTTCACTCCTGTCCTCCTCCTCATATCTCCTCTCCTCTTTTCTTTTTTCTTTTCCTCTCCTTTCCTTTTCACTTTCGCTTCCTCCTGTTGAATCTTCTCTTTTCACTCTGTCCAATCCTATTGTATGCTTTTGCCCCCCCCCCTTTCTAGGGTAGCTATAGCATTTATCCATAGCTCTCGACTCATGTCCTCATATGCACTGAAGCTACTCTCAAATTCTGAGTTGCTATGGTCTTAATTGGGCCAGGGTGGGTGCCTCTGAATAGCAAATCCACATATTCAGATGGGAAGAAGTAGCTAATGAGTTACACCAGGATCTCTATGCCACTCTGATTACCTGCGGCTTTGCTCATTAGCGCTGACATGGCCACGTAAAGCTATGATGCTCTGTTCAACATCAATTATGCCTCCACACGAAGCTACAGAGTGGTAGTGTCCAGGCGGATAACGCAGCAAGAGGAGTCAGTCAAACGCTGCAGCAAGGGAGCACCATGGGAGGAATAGGAAAAGTGATGCTGCAGGTTTGCCACCACCCAGAATCTATCCAAATCCATCATCTCTATGAAGAACAAGAGTATAGGACCAGTGCGAGACAGCACTACAGCTTGGTTATGACTGACAGAGGGGAACGGACTGTCTGGGTTTGCTTTGTAAAGTAAACGTATAAGCGTTGAGGAAAAGGTGCTAAAACACAACATACCCTAAACCAGTATGAATGGAGGTCATTCCAGTTTGAAGGCAGAACCAAATACAGCCTCAGGCATTCATTATGGGCTTCGGTGAGGTTCAGAGTTCTCAAATACTTGCAATGTGACTTGCGACAGTGAGGTAAAGAGGGTGTTGTGAGAAAGGATCAGGGTCATAAACTCTGGTACAATTTCTTTTCAGCTACAAATCCTAAATATTTACTCCAAATACTACTAATGGGGTCGAAGAGGAACAAAGGATCAATCTAAGGCAGGACAAATATCTGCTGAGAAGAGAGACAATCTTATGTGTCTTAAATATAATCTTATATCAAGGGACGGAGCAAAGGGGTGGCCACCACAGATTAAAGTCTGGCCACTGCTTTGTTCAGGAACAACAGTGCCCGACACTTTCTGCCTAATGTATCCCACTCTTCGACACATGTAACATGGAGATAATCTGTGTTAGGGACTGCACCTGTTAATGGTTTTATTGTGGTTGAGCGATGCATGTGAATTACAAAGTGCACCTATATGGTAGGTGGATACGACAAAATTTACAGGAACAACAGTACCCGACACTTTCTGCCTAATGTATCCCACTCTTCGACACATGTAACATGGAGATAATCTGTGTTAGGGACTGCACCTGTTAATGGTTTTATTGTGGTTGAGCGATGCATGTGAATTACGAAGTGCACCTATATGGTAGGTGGATACGACAAAATTTACAGTGCGTGTAGATGAGGTATGTGTACCTAAAAAAGTGGCTCAATGACAAAAGTGAACACAGTAAAACAACCACAAAGACGCCTGGTCTATCCAAAGGTTGAGGTCAGCATGCTTTGACTGACAGTCATGGACAAGGTAGGATTAAAGCAGTCAGTCACCTAAAGCTGAGTCTGTAACAAAAAGAAAAAAAAGAGAAAGCTACAGGACCATAAATTCAATTCGCCGCTCGACGAGAGCGAGAGAAAGCGAGCGAGGGGGAAATTGAGGGAGAGAAATATGGAAGGCCATTACCTAACTCTTGCGGCTACAAGAGAGAGAAGGAAAGAAGGATTTAGAAGCGGTCGCCTCTATAAATTCATATCAAATGACTGGCGGAGGCCTGTGCTGGACAGCCTACTGTACATCAATACACTCTTCCCTTTATGTCCTTCCAGAGAGGATACACACTCGGTCAAGGACGGTGCTCGTAAAGATGCACACATTCAGGCGCATCAAAACAAAAGGAGTGAGGGCCATTAACATAAAACGCACATCCATCTTCCTCACAGCGCCATCAGTTGACAATAAGCTCAAGACATACAGTCTCTCTCTCTGTATCTCTCTCTCCCCATAAGGGATGTCAGAGACTGATATATGGCATTCTTTAGCATTGAAGGTAGCAAGTACTTCCATACTGTAGCCAAATATTGCATAGCTGTAGTACTCAGAAGAAGGTGCGTGTTCGTTCGCAAGAGTAAGAGACTGGAAGGGGGGCAAACATGTATAATGTTGAACTGTTGTAATAGAACATATAGACCAATTACAATAACATGACATTAAATTATGCACTTCTTTTTGTGTTGAAATGTATGTATCCATGATGCACCAGTATTAAGTAATCCAATGGAATTGATGCAGACTTACGTTTGATGGTCAGTTCTCCGTAGTTGGACACCCCTACACCCCTATTGGAGTGGACAATGCAGCGGTAGCGGCCAGAGTCCTGTTTTGTAGTGTTCACTACGTCAAACATGCCAATGAAGCGCTGGTTATTCCATGGCTTTGTGGCTTTCATAGGAGCCTCACGTCCACCAATACCCTGCAGTCCAGACACACACACACACAAAAACACATTTACTATGAAGAGTCAAGCGTGTACATGTGTGTGTCTTTTAGGCACATATCCGTTTGTGTGTGTGTGTGCAATAGTGCATCTGTTCTATTGCTGCAATGTGTTCATGGCAATATATTTCCTAGACTGTTTTCTTGGCTGGAAGTTTTCAGTTTTAATAATCTGTACTGCGCACACATTCACACATACACAAACCCTACACTCTCCCCAGCTGTCACCCAGTGTAGCAGGCAGATGGGGGCCATTTGTTCATTGGAGATCTTTCTTCATTACTGTCATCAGGGGACTTCACTTAATGTTTGTGTTTCTTTTGCCTAGTAATGAGGACGTGTTTGTTTAAGTAACTAACTACCTGGCAGAGGTCCTCCACACAGAAACCACACCAGAGAGAGAGAGAGAGAGAGAGAGAGAGAGAGAGAGAGAGAGAGAGAGAGAGAGAGAGAGAGAGAGAGAGA
>JBBIGA010000040.1:31790614-31802031 GCA_037576975.1 Alestes dentex | reverse complement strand
GTGTGTGTGTGTGTGTGTGTGTGTGTGTGTGTGTGTGTGTGTGTGTGTGTGTGTGTGTGTGTGTGTGGGGGGGGGGGGGGGGGGGGGGGGGGGGGGGGGGGGGGGGGGGGGGGGGGGGGGGGGGGGGGGGGGGGGGGGGGGGGTGTGTGTGTGTGTGTGTGTGTGTGTGTGTGTGTGTGTGTGTGTGTGTGTGTGTGTGTGTGTGAGTGTGCATGTATGAGACCTGTAGCCACAGATGAAAGTTGTCTCGCCACTCTCCATTGACCGTACAGTGGAAAGTAGCTGTCTGTCCTGCGTTCACTTCTACTCCTTTAATATGCAGAAAGTGGGGGGTCATCACTGCAAAAGCACACACAACAGAAAGACAGTTAATCTTACATATTAACATGAACAGTACACACACATACATTGAAATCTGCTTACATGAGGATGTGTGGTAGTGTAATTATTGCCAAAGGACATTTTTTATATTTTTATGCGAAGGGACTTCATTATAATATCACTATCAGTACATATGACATGTATAACAATCTTTAGCGTCTCTGAGGTTTGATAAGTTGGTACAGACAAGTTGAACAAAAATATTTTGAATTTTGGGTTTTAATGATTTAATAATGTTTTTAAAAAAAGAAACTTTACAATATGAGTCTTTATAATCTGAACTGAATCCAATCAGGTCTAATTATTACATTATGAACGTTACATTTTTAATTATTACGTTACATTAAGTACTGACAATTTTCACAATATGCTCAAAAAGCATAAAAGCATAGTGTTATCACTATAACTTGATAATGTCAAGTCAGTACCTTTTTACAGACTGCACATTTCCATAGGACACAGAAAGTGCCTTACATAATTGCCAGCTATATGTGTTTAAGTGTGTAGTTTTATTTAGTGCATCTGAGTATTTCAGCCACAGCCATTGCAGGTACATAAAAACAAGCACACTGCCATGGAATCTCCAGATACAAAAAACAGGCTGGAGGATGGGTTGTTCTGAAGAGCTTCGTAACTCTGCATGATTAATTATGCCTAAGCATCTGGTTCTTTGACAGACAAATTTGAGCTTGGCAGATAATAGGAGAACAAAGTTTGGTGGAGGAGGAATAATGGTCTGGGGCAGTTTTTTCATTATTGGGCTAGTGAAAACATAATGCCTTACGGAAAAACCTACAATGACCCTCTACAAAACTATGTTTCCAGCTTTGTGGAAACAGTTTGGAGAAAGGTCCTCTCACCCTGGTACCCCTCCCACCACCACCACCACACACAGACACACACACACACACACAACATCAACAGGACTGCAGTGGAGAGGATGAGCAGCTTCAGTCTTTACCACTTGAGACAGCTGAGAAAGTTTATGGTCTCTCTAGTGCTCCTAATGACTTTTATTCTGGTGCAGTGGAAAGTGTCCTGACTCAAAACATCATCTCCTGGTTTGGGAACAGCTGTGTACAGGACATTAATGGACTACAGAGAGTGTTTAGTGCAGTGGAACACTGCAATAGGTCAGCTCTACTGTCTCTGCAGGGCATTTATACCAGGAGATGCAGAACCAGAGCAACCAGGATCATCAGAGATTCGTCTTACCCAGTAACTTTCTGTCTGCACTGTTGAAATCAGGTAGATGCTTCAGGAGTTTTATGCCCAGAACATAGCTGGAGCTTCTATACTCAGGCCATAAGACTTAACCAAGACATTCCCTCACAACTTTAAACTCTTCATTAAAACACAACTGTGCTCACGACCTCACTGTATTGTAATGTTTGTTTACATTGTTTATTTTAATACGTTTGTTCTATGTATTTGTTATTATGGAATTTTTCATTTGTATAATTTTAATGATTCATTTTATTTTTGTAATTATTTTAATTATTCATTATATTTTATTAACAATTATTATTACTTCGTTCTAATCTTTTTTTTTTACTTTTCCTGTTTCAATGTGATACTGCTTGTTTGCCAAAAGAAATATTCACAAAGCAACAGTTTGCCTGAGATTTGTGGGGAATAACTTGACTGGTCTAACTTCATACTACACCTTTGAGATGAACCAGAATGGCGACATTCAGCCAGGTCTTATCATCCAACATCAGCGCCTGAGAGTATGCTCTCGTGACTGAATGGAAGTGAATCCCTGTAGTCACATTCTAAAACCTCCTTGAAAGTCTTCTCATAAGATCCAGTGTATATATTTAGTCTACTGATGCTATTATGCATAACAAACGCTATATATAAGTGTGAAGTATATCAGTGTAGCAACAGAGTGGCAGGAAAGATATAATTTTACTATTGGCAAAAGGGGAAAGAAGGGCAAGTGAGAAAGGTAGCTGCTATTCAGCTCATTCATGTTCTTTTGACGTATGAAGATCTGGGACACATTTGAGAGGCTGTCTGATGAGTTCATAACCTCATCTCATGGCATCAAATGCAAAAGCAGTTTTATATGTCAATTCACATGTGCTTTAAGCAGAATCTGCTTAGTTACTTCATCTCTTTTAAGGTAAAGACTGAGCTGGAAAAGCTTGGGTTACTGAAATCCCATTTAATCTGTGCTATTAACAATATTGTTATAATGCTCAGTAAACTCTAACCTTAACTCCACGGATTTGTTTTGTGCTTTTCAGTCAGTGGTAACTTTAATTAGTCTTTCTCCGCCTCAACAACAAAGCGCACTCAGATCTGGGTCAATATGCATTCATAACAAGAAACATCTCTGGGATGAAATTCCATGTAAATCAAGTTACGAGGTATAATGTTTGATTACGCCTCACTCGTGAAAATCAGGCCACAGCGACCTTGAATCGATAAGTGAGGCGTCCTCAAAAAACACAGCAACGCTGCTAATTTAATCGCTCCCTCTCAGCTCCTCTTCCTTGTATGCAATATTTCACTTCACTTTTTTGTTTCAAATAGCATCACTTTTATTACTTTGACCAGCCGCTCTCCTCAATGGTGCTTTGGCAGAACCTATTTCTTGCTGGTAAAGTAGCTTTTTTTCCCCCTTTAATGATAGGTAGACCTCCCTTGGAGTTAATGACACCTTGGAGTGAATGCAGCCATGCCATCTGCTTTCATGAATAGGAAATGAATGTGACTTTTCTTGCCATAAAAAAATAAAGGCATATCCTATCACTCAATTTAACGCTTAGAAATTGTCATTTGGAGCTCAAAACAGTAAAGTCATTACCCTTTCTTCCAGCGAACTATGACTGATTTTTTTTTTATTGATAATGTTAGTGTCACATTGCGAGGGCCTTAAAAGATATGCATGCAGGCATGTGTTCTCAGATCAGTGTATTTTTTCCTCAGATTTCTAGTTTAAGCCGGTATTAGGAGTTTCTAAATCTACTTTATGCAGACGTGGACTATAATCTGCCTTTGCATACCTCCATACCATCAGTTAACAATAACCAGTTAATCTGGGCAGGGATGGGGGATAAATCCAATCCAATCTAAAATTCCAAATGTAGCACAAAAACACCTGAATGTTAATAGTCGGTCTGTTTCTACACCATGTACTTCCCCCTCTCTCTTGCTTGCTGTGTAAATATGGGAGAAAGCCAAAGCAAGTGTTTACTGGTATAAGGAGATTCTTTGAAGAGCCTGGTAACACATTTGAGAGGAATTAGTATAGCTCACTGTACAAAATCACACTGTAAAGAGCTTTAGGAGGGACTTTCCATAAGAGGCGAGAACAGCCCATCAGCCAAACAAAGTGTTTTGCCCTGTTTGAATTTCGTTTGCTCTTGCCAGGCGATCCAAAAACAGACTATTGCTCTCTGACAGATTTGCATTTCCTATTGCTCTCTGATTATTTGTTTTCTTTATTTTTCTACTCACTTTTATTTCTATGTGTATTAAATCCCCAACAAATAATACCACAGAAGATCTACTTGTTGGCTCCAGTGAATAAACTCTAGGTGTACGCATGTTTCAGTCAATGTGATCTTGTAGTGTCGGTGTACAGACGCCTCATTTGAAGCACAGTTCATTCCCACATCTTACATGGATCATCTGAAGAGGTTCTGGGCACAACAGACTTAAATGAACTACATAGAAAAATACACTGCTGCAGATTTAGTGGGAAGGCATACAGCAATGTCAGCTTCACACTTATTTTGTGTTTGATTTCGATTCAAGAGTCCGTTAGAAATATGCATTTTTACAAATAATACAACTGAACCGTCGCTCGTCAAGTATGAAGTTTGTAAAAGCATTTCAATTCAGGCTGTAAATGATCCTTTAAAATCTAAAAGTAAATCACTTATGGACTGTTTCCCAGACGCAGATTGCGTTTAAACCAGCACTAAATCGGCTTTAGAATGGGGATTCACCATCATTTTCCGTGGCTTTGTCAGATCGCCTTCTTCACAAATCAAATGAATACAACAACAACACTGAGAAGTTGCATAATTAAGGGACACGAACAGATCAAACTGTAGAATTGAAATTAAATGGCAGCCACTTTTGCATTGGCCTTGAAGGGCTAAACTGAAGCGCTAAACTAAAATGAGCCTCAACAATTGTAAGTATAATATCTGTTCATACCGGCTCTAACATTTACATTATTTAGCAGACGCTTTTTATCCAAAGCAACTTCCATTTCTTAACTACAGAGGACAGTCTCCCTAGAGCAACTTGGGGTTAAGGGTCTTGCTCAGGAACCCAGTGGTGGTAAGCTGAGGGTAGGATTCAAACCCAGGACCTCTTGGTTAAGAAGCCAGTATCTTACCCACTGAGCTACCACCACCACAACGCAGTGTGGGACATGCTTATTGCAGTCATGTCTGATGGAAGCTCTTACTCTTGCTTTCCTGGACGTGCATGTTTCTTCGCTTTCCATTCCATACCTAATGTCTTGTCTGACAAGCTTTATACCGGTTATGTTCTTCCTCATAAACACAACGAGCCTCTGGAGACAGAGGATATTGTCAGCCATGTGCCATAACATGTTACAGAAGGCCTTTCTGCCCCGTCTGTGTGGTTCGACTGAAAGACAACCTGCACTGATATTTTGTAGGATGCCAGTAAAAGGACAAGCAGTGGTGTGATGAATGTGTGTGAGTGTGTGTGTGTCTCTTATGTTACGACATAAGACTCGGCCTTACTGCACTGATGGCCCTGAACGACGACATCCTTGATGGCCAGCAAACCGCGCTGGCCTGAGGTCACCACTTCAAAGACGATCTGCAGAAGGAAGAGAAAACCCATAACCATTGTGATAAATGTACACACCCTTAAAATGTCACACACACACACACTCACACACATCGAAACAAGGCCCTCCAGGGGAAGTACACAAAGGGACTTAAACAAAGGCCGTGTAGTATAAATTCTGCTCAGGGGATGGGGAGGACAGGGTGCCTGCATGTGTTGATCGGTACCAGGAAAAATCCTGTTCGGTCTCTGCTATCAGACTGAAAGTCATATTTACATTCTCACATTTATTTCCACACAGTTTAAAAATACCAGCTGCTTTACTTAAGTAAAAATGAAAATAAAATACATATTAACAATCTCAATCTTCCCAATCCACCACGTCGCTATTTATATGGACAGCACACTCTTGCATCAGTAAAGATTTCATCTGCTTTTACCTGCTGTGAAAGGAACTACAGATATAACCCCAAGAGGACAAGAAATTTCTCCAAAAGCATAGAAGCATGAAGAACCATGTGCTTGTATTCTCGGTGGTCCAAAACAAGCCAATTGTAAGAGCTCAAGTATATGATTCTGAACAATAAAACCTCAAATGGCAGAAAATTGTCGGTCGGTTTTCTTCAGCAACTCTCGGCTGTAAGGTCCCAAGCTAATAGCAATGCTATTGACGGCTTTCACTTAAGGCAGCTAGGCAGATAATTATGGTAAATTAGATGATGAAGTTGCAATGTTACTGTTTGAACATGTTTTCTAATCATGAGAAGCTGAACCTACTGTGCATGCACCTTATTTTATCAGTGCCTGGTTATCAGTCAGCCTCTCTACTGAGATCTTATTATAATCAATGATTTCTGACCTTATTATAATACGTATTACCTTATTATAATATGTTCATGGATGTCTTGGTAGGTGTCTGTTCAGTGCTCTAAAGGTAGGAGAATATGTGAAATATGCTAGAGAGTAACAGAAGCTTCAACTCCGCTCAGATTTACAGGAGATCTGCCAAATAAAAGAGCCCACTAGCCTCTCAGGTCAAGGCTAACGGCTGCTTAAACCTATGTGAGGGGAAAGGGCTGTGGGATATATGGACATCATTTTTCAGCAGTGCCAAATTTAATAGATCCTCGTTTAGACTTCACATGTGGACGAGGTCTTTGCAAACTCAGGTTCATTGTGCAAGGGATCTGACTTGGTGTCTCCTGGGGCTAATCCTATAACACGGGATCTATGTCCCACTGACCCGGACCCATTTGTTTAAAGACATATTCAGCATTCCTGCGAGATAAGCAGAAGTGAGGCTAATTTCACGCTTGGTTCAAATTAAACACACAGCTGTACATATAGGATATATGTGGCATAACACTTGTGCATGTATAAGATGCTCTGCTTCAGATTTGTTCCGAGGCTGTGCTTTATGCATTCATTTGGCTTAGACTGTAGACTGGACAAAGATAACTCTTTCAAGGGGCAAATAAAATAACTTTTGAAGGACAACTAAAAATCATTTTAAAGCACATTTTAGGTCTTAAACGTACGATTTCTTTCTGTCATTTTGCTATAGAACTGAATCTAATTCAAAAAAATAATTAGAGATGTTATTATGTATGAAGTTAGGTAATGATTTACATTTATATTTCGTTCCATCAATTAGATCATGAACCATTTGAATATAATGTGGGTATCGTTTGTTATACAAATATGTTTCTATATTTAGTATTTGAATTGTTTGTCTTTAACATAATTATACAAAACTCTTCCTGACATGTTTTCAGTCTTAAAGGCCTACTCATCACTCTCCCAAGTATCACATTTTTATAGTAAAACCATCCATTTCACGTAAAGACTGAAGCAAAATAAGTTAATTGTTAACTGTGAATAGAAGATGTTAAAATGGTAAATAATGTTTAAACCAAGACAAAACAAGACCACAAATATCGTACTGGTTTGACAATTACTGGGCTGTTAAACACTGAGCGTGATTGAGCACAGTCACTCATTTAGACGCTGCAGAGCTGAGAAAAATAGCAGCACACCTGCGACCTAAATATATACACATTTAGAATAAACCTTTGAAATAGCTGGAGCCACTGGCCTACAGAGGTTAATGCGCTTGAGACCAAAGTCATGATGCTGAAGTTGGTTTCTTATGTCTGCCCCTAACCTGAATCTTATTTTCAGGTCTACCTTAAACAGTGCAATGTATTGTTCTGACTGCTGATTTTACTAGGAGTGTAAAACTCAAGCAGGACTGCATAAAATGTAACCTTGCATAAAATTAAAATCATAAAATATCTCATATGTTTTTGTAATTCCTAAAACAAGGATTAAACTGATGCAGCGTAACTCAGAGAGTATGCTTACATAACACCCGAAAAACAGAAACCTAAAAGCAGTTGTATGTGAAGTTATGGTACGGAAGCTCCAAGATGAGGCAGGAGAGGCACAGTTGGGAGAAATGGAATGTCTGGCTTGCCTCCCTCCGAGGGCGTGGTGCTCCCCATAGACTGGCCCAGCCATTCCGCATACCATCAACCACAGCATCCCACAGAATACCACCTCTTCCTAAATATAAACCCATCATGAGGATCATGGGGAGGGCAGAGGCACTGAGATATATACTGCCTGACAAAGCTGCGGCTGGGCTGCTGGGCTGAGGGTTGGAGAGAGGCGCCACCAATGAAGATGGCGCAAAAATAAAGACGCCAAGCAAACAGCACGGAACGGACATGAGTCTAGGATTCTAGGATCATGTTTAAATTATGTTCAGTTTTTTAAACCTAATCATCGCCTGTCACACATGCATAGTACCATCAAATCCCAAGGACAACAATGTGTTTATTCTTAATAAAAAGACCCAAAAATCACATACAATAGGAGCTTCAGGGCAGTTCTACTCCAATCAATTTTTTTTTTGAGGTTTAAGAGTGAGATAAATGAGAGAGAATGGCTCGAAGTCCAAGAAAAGAAAGAGTGCTATATAGTGTAATACAGAGTAGTTAAAGTTTTGACCTTTAAGTTTTTGGTGTATATATGTATATCTAATTATATATATATATATATAGATATACATTTTGGATTTTATAGCAAGCTGACTCAAACCCACCCATCCCGCAGTCACTCCTGTCTTTGATAATCAGCCACATGATACTTAAGAGATTTGCTAGAATATTCCTTTAACAACTAAGAAAAAACATTTCATCACAAAACCTATAAAGTCACAGAAAACTAAGAAGTTCACCTTGGTCGCCTTTGAATTCTCAGAAAAATACAGGGTGTTAGAAAGTATGTTAAGTTTTAGGTCAAGACTTTTTTTTTTTTGCTTTACCATATAAAAGAATAAAATCAAGCCGGAGCGGAAAAAGCTACTGTTCATGAACTCAGCTTCTTCTGTCAGCTCTTAGAAATTACATGAAAGGATTTTTTTACCTTTTAGCCTTTTTCATTTTTATTCGGGATTTTCATTACATAATGCCGTCGCTATCGGCGAGGTCAGAAACGGCTATCAGATAACACTGTAATTATCATTCATTCTTTCTTTTATGAAGAGCTGAACACCGCTGGCTTTGGGTCGGCACTAGCCACTGTCATTACGGCACGGTTCATAGAAAATTAAGAGGCAGCCACTTCTGCATTACTTCAGCCACGCAGTATAACAGTCCACCCCCACAGAATCTTTTGTTTGTTCAAAACAAGCAGCAGTCAGCGGTAAATGTGACCCTCATATCGCTAATGATATTATGTGCATGCTGCAATTAGCATCAAGTAGACAAAAGAGGGCACAGAGGCATTTGTGTGCTTTATCTGGTGTAAGATGTTGACTTGTGCTAAGCAACAAGCCATTCCACGGCTGTTCTCCTAGATAAGAGGAATGAAAATGTTGCAGGTTGCATGGTGTTGAGATTCTAAAATGCATCACCAGTTGTTGTTGACGATGAAAACCAATCATGAAAAACGGATAACAGGCAAAAACACACATGCAGATTCAGATGCTTGTGCTTCAAAATTAGAGTGACATGATATTCTGAATGCATGGCATAAACAATTAAAAGTTTTTGCTATGCAACCTGACTGCAGTTTAATTAGAACAGAGGATAGATTGTATCTTCGAGAGAGAAAAACACCAAATCAACCCCATAATTACAAAATAATGCCCAAAGCACCAGGTGGTTTCATTCCGACAATCACTTAGGATACTGTGCAATTAAACCTACCTATAATTATCTCGACTTTGCTAATTAGACACGAATCTGCGGAGCTCTGTCTTTATTCTCGTCTTCCTTCGCAAAGCAGAAATCATCACTTGCGGTTTCGAGATGAAGCCTTTCAAAACATGCAGAGGACGGGCAGGTTTTGAAGAGCTTGCCTGCCAACATGCTGTAACTTCACTTGCATTTCGGACACACTGTTCAGGCTCCCTAATCAAGAGGATCCTGCATTTGCAAAGCTGTTCTGTAGTTGAGCTGACTAGGCGGCATCCACTTATTTGAAAAGGGAGAAAAACTCCAGAAAAAGACGAGCCACAAAAAGAGGGCTGTAAAACAGCTTAGAGAGGTAAATATAACCCTCCTAGCAACATTTCATAAACACCCTCCCTTTCACTCAATTTCGATTCTCTCACCGTTCTGCCCGGGCATTAGAAACAGAAAAAGTTTTCTTGGCTCCAGGTTTCAGTTCTTGTGCGCCAACATTCAACCACACTAATCATGATATAAAACAGAGCACAGCAAAACCTAACTGCAAAATTACAACAACAACAACAACAAAAAAATGCATTTCTGTGCCTTATACAAGTAACTAATGTTTGCCTAAAGGAAATCTGTTGTTAAATCAGGGCTGTGAAGTAAAGCAGAGCTGAAAACTGAAAACTGTTCATTTAAAACATCAAGTAACAGATAAATGTTTCTTGTGTTTGATTATTCAAAATGAACAAGTCTGTATAAATATTCATGTCTAGTGTAAGTAAGCTAGATAACTTGTTTTTCTTGTTTTTTTTTTCTCAGGAGTGAAGCACTACAGTACAAAGGTCTGATTATCTATTATAAGAATAACATAATGCTTTAGGGTTCATTCAGAGTGTTTATGTAAGTTCACTTTCTATTGGTTCTTGGTCCATGAGTCTATGGTTAGTGTGTGCACTGAATAACGGCATGAAATGTGATATTGATACAAGGACATTCGAAAGTTCTAGTCTAAATTCTTCCTGAGTTCTGGGATGCACAGAACAAAAAATGACATTTTAACAGAATGGTTGCATAGCTAATGTAGCTAACAAATACTGGAAGTCTATAGTCAGCCAAATATTTTCTGTAAATACAAAAACATCTCCCAAATGGCATCCAGAGTTTTATAAGCAGTGAAAAATTTGTGATGAATATGGAGGATCCAAGATCAGTCTTTTCCAACCCTATTGTGGTTTGGTTTACAGTACATTTTGGTAGTTTACAGTAAGTGTTATGGTGTCCTAAGCCACATCCACAAGTCTGAACGGCTGGATGTGGTTTGAGGGAGTTTAGAGTTTTGAGGATATATTTACTGAAAAGACTTAGTTGACTACTGACTTCTAGTCTTTGTTAGCAACATTAGCAGTCCTAGTTTGGGACTCTAATTTTGACTGAGCTGTGGAACTCCAATACCACCCTGGTTGTTGTGTGGCCAAAATTATAGCTGTGGTTGTTTTCTCCTGCAGTTGCATTGTCATAAAAAGGTAACTGAGTACAGCTCCAGGTCCCAGTCTTATTTTATCAATCTCATTACGAACTCAAAACACTATCAAATCTTAAAATTGAATCAAAATTTAATATCTGCCCTATAACTGACTTTTTATGAGGAGTATTTTATCTTCCTGAACCACTGGTGGATTAGGAAGGATTGTTTTAATATTTCCAAAGTGATCTGCAGAAATATAAAGCTCACATGAAGTATTAACAGCATTAGAAACACATAAATAAGTTATTAGCCGCACATGCACTTTGAGTATGAAAGGCGAACTGCTGGCTTGATATAGAATTATTAACAGAATAAGCCTCTTCACTGAGAACCCTCTGATTTAAAGCAGCACTGCTGCATTTAGCCTGCTCAAGTTCTATGACTGGGCTGTAATAAGACACACACTTTGTGATATTTATGTATTATGTACATTTTCAATCCGAAATTAAAATGTAACTTCATGTACTTTATTTTCTGTAAATTTTAAATACAAAGTGTTACACCTGGTGAAATAGCCATTTATACATACGTTGATATTACAC
>JBBIGA010000040.1:31766658-31786100 GCA_037576975.1 Alestes dentex | reverse complement strand
GGTAAAAAAAAGATAAAAGAACACACAAACAAGTGCGACCACGCACAATGTGTACACACACAGACACACACACACACACACACACACACACACACACAAACATACACGCACACGCACACACACACACACACACACACACACACACACGCACAACACACACGCACACACACACACACGCACAACACACACGCACACACACACACGCACACACACACACACACACACACAGTTTGTTAATCTAGCCTGTATATTACCAGTGACATTCACCAGTGACCCTGCAGGCTGTTAGCTGATTCGGTCACTATACAAAAACAATGAGAACTGATAAAGCAGGTTCAGTGATTTTAATCATAAAAAGAACACATGCACACATGAGCGCACACGTGGTGGAGGTATTGGTGGCACAAGGCCAACACGATCTGACACAAGTTTCTCAATCATTATCAGATGGTGTAAAGGTTAATACGATTCTCTCATCACTAGCCAATAACACACGGACGGGAGAGATTATATTGACAATACTTTCAGTGAAAAGGGCAGATCATTGCCTATCAGCCATCAAACCCACTGGAATTCTATTTACTCCCCTCTCTTTCTCTCTTTCCCTCTCTCTCTCTCTCTCTCTCTCTCTCTCAGTGAAACCTTCATGATAAGCAGAAAACTTGTACTCTTGGACTTCAAAGCTCAGACAGTAATCACTCTGACAGTAGCAGAACAGACTAAAGCAGAACAGATGCAGGGGTAACATTAGGGTGTTACGCTAAGCTACACAGACACTAACCTGTAAGAGAGAAAGTGAGACAGAAAAAACAGAGATTTCCTTAAACTAAAAAAAATACAGCCATTTGATGTACTTGCATTCCCACAAATACACTAAAAATGGCTTGTAGTGTTTTCAATAATATATCCAAACGTAATTTGTTTTAAGGCTCTCTGAATCCATCTGTCCCCGACCACACACAAGAAACACCTCATCAGTCACATCATTCACACAGAAGCAGATGGAGAGAGGCGGAGGAGGACTGCGAGGAAGAGGACTGGAGGTTTAGAACGAAACTATAACACAAGCACAAATTGTCTTCAGCTGCGTGTGAGCTTCATATTAATAATGCTCAGCATCAGAGCTGTCCAATTATTAGAATAATTGTTATTATAATATTTGTAGTTAATTGCAATTTGCTCAACTTTGTTGCTATAGTAATATTTTTTTTCCATTTAAAAAGCAGAACATTTTGTTGTAGCTATAAATGTAGATAAAATAAGCATCATCGCAATGTATTAATTATCTTCTGTTCAGTAACATTATTTTGAGAATGTGAATACAAGGTTCACATAAACCTGAGCATGAAAGTCGTATAATGCAGAGCAAACACGAAAACAAAGAGTTTCCAGTTTTCATCATTATCCACTGAGAGCAACAGTGGCTGCAGGGCAAGTGCCTGTATTCCACTCACATGACTTTGAGTCTCTTGTTACAGAGGAGGCTATCAAGAGGTACTTCAGCTTTGCCACTTTTCTGTTGCTTTTGTTAGTTTGTTGCTCACTGATTTATCCATGTTCCTCCCACACGCTGTCCACCACAGTCGTCTTTCAATGATTACGTTACTAATATCACTTGTAAATGACACGTCAGGCTCAGTGTTCTTCAGTGACAAACAAATCCACCACAGTAGTAGCTGGAAAAGCTGGTTTTATCAAGAGTCATCAAACACAGATATTTTAAAGTTGTTTTTGAATGAGAGGGTAACTATTGTGGATTAAACCAAATTACAGCACATGAGCAGCTGGGCCTCAGTCTGAAAAGTGGTTCAAAGCGTCAAGGTATGAAAATGCTTTAAAAGTGTTGCATTACTTAAACAGTACTAATTTGACACTTTACTTTTCATAGCCTTATTCTTCACACAATATATAAAACATACTATAATGATAATTCTTAATATGCTGTATATGTCGTACACATCATGTGGCGCCTGGCGTGTTTCACTCATACAAATCGCTCAGTGGGGGGCGAAACTAATGATTTTTAAAAGTCACCCTCTAATATAATGGTTCCAGTGCCCATGCATTCAAGGCATCTCAAGCCTGGGATCAGTTGTTCTGCCTCAGACCGCTGCGTTCACTCTTAAACGCTTTGTGTTGAGCTGATATTTTACACATGATGTACTCCGATTATCCAAAATTCTTTACTGCATGAATTGAAAGTAACAATATTCCTATGAACCGTTCCACCTTTCCGCTTTTAAATGTAAACTTTACGTTTACTGGGGCAAGCTGCATGTTTTGCCTTCATTTTACAGAATACCTGTGGCCAGAACCGGACCAGGTGCTCAAAGTCACATGGTGCGATTAATCAGCATGAACTGATCGAAACGAACACGTTAATTCGACATCCCTAATATATATATATATCTGAAGATGTTGCTGTCTTGGCAAAACTTAAAAATGTCCAAAGACCTGATGGCTTGGTCACAACACGTGCGCATAAACACATACACATGCAGACACACACATTCACAGCTCCATTTGTTCACTCAGGTGGTGTTTGACTCACGCGATCTGTGATCCGCTTGGCCAAGCCAAAGGGCTGAGTAAGAAACACACACTCACAGCTCACCCGCCTTTGATCACCATAACACTGACCACACGGCACGTTATGGGAATGACTTCAGTCATGACTGTTATGTTCGCTAAGTGCACTTTAGGGTGTGTGGATTTTGTTTTTTATTGTTCTACTTGTAGAAGAATACACATAATCAGCACAAAGCAGCGCTTATAAAAACAACACAGCTGAGTTTATGATTTGTGTGATATCCTGACATGCACCAGCAAAAACACAAACACACACATACCTATATACATACAACTGTACAGAAGCCTACCACACTTTCTTCATAAACAACTGTCCTCTCTATCTCACCACCGTTATGGCCACATACAATAATTAGCCACCTACTCCAGGACCAAACTATAATGAGACACAGCTGCTAACTTTCGCGTCGAGCACAAGAACGTATTTCTCTACCTGTTTTTGCGCCTACTTACATTCGTTGTCTCTGAAAAAACATTCTCAATTCTGTCACTATCTCACATGTGTGATAGTGGAGTAGTGCCTCGGTGGAGTATCTAGAGCTGAAAAGAGTCAGAATCTGAATCTGAATATCTGAATAATGCCCAGATGATGTCCTGATTCCATTTTTTCATTGTTTTTTTCTTAAACATGTCATAATGTGATGTGAAAAGACAATACCAATATCCACACAGAACATTGAAGCGTAACATAAAAGTGAGTAACACTGATTATCTAATTCCAGTGGCACCTGTCAAGCAGTGGGATATATTAGGAAGTGAACAGACAGTTCTTGAGATTGATGTGTTTGAAACAGGGAAAATGGCAAGTGTAAGGATCTGAGTGGCTTTGACAAGGTCCAAATTGTAGTGGCGAGATGGCAAGGTCAGATCATCTCCAAAACGGAGGGCCTGTGGGTGCTTCCAGTATGCAGCAGTTGGTATCTACCAAAAGTGGTCCAAGGAAGGACAACCAGTGAACTGGTGAAAAGCGAAGGCTATCCCGTCTGGTCCAATTCCACAGAAAAGCTTCTGTAGCACAAACTGCTGAAAAGGTTCATGCTGCCTATAATAGAAAGGTGCCAGAATACAAAGTGCATCCCAGCTTGCTGCGAATAGAGCTGTGTAGCTTCAGACTCGTCAGAGTGTCCATGCTGACCCTGTTCACTGTGGAAAGTGCCAATAATGGCCAAGTGAGCATGAGAGTTTGATCATGTAGTCATTTTCCTTTACATGATGTAGACAGCCGAGTGCACGTACACTTCTTATCAGGGAAAGAGATGGATGTACTATGAGTAGAAGGCAAGCCTTTGAATTCTGGCATTCATGTGGATGTTATTTTGACACGTACCACCCACCTTAACATTGTTACAGACCAAGTACAGTCCTGCATTTCAATGATTTTAACCAATGGCAGTGGCCTCTTTCAGCAGTGGAATGTGTCCTACCAAACTGCAAGAACTGTTCAGGCTTGGTTTACGGAACACAACATAGAGTTCAAGGTGTTGACTTAGCCTCCAAATTCCCTAGATCTCTAAGATGTTCAGAACAGACATGGAGGACCCGCCTCACTGGACTTCAAGGATTTGTCACTAATGCCACAGTGTCAGACACCACAGATCTTCAGAGGTCTTGTGGAGGCCATGCCTTAAGGGGTCAGAGCTGTTTTGGTGGCACGAGAGGAATCTATAGTAACATCAGACAAGTGATTTTAAAGTTATGATTTTAAAGTTTGGTGCATAACTGAAGCATTGTTGAATTCGATTATTTTTTAAGTTAAAAACAAAAAGAAAAATTCTGAAAAAGCACACTAATTTGCTCATTTCTGCCAATGCCACAATGGGATTCCAGTAGGTACATTAGTGTTGTTAGTGTCAACAGCACTGAACACTTTTTTACATAAACAGCCAAAGCTTGTAAAAGGCAGCTGCTTGTATTTAAAGTCAGTGCTGTATCTAGGACTTCCAGAAAAACAGAAATTTTCTCTTACAAGATTGGTCTCACTCATTGGAGATTCAAACATGTGGTTGAAACACGGCTGATACCAGTGTCCTTTCCTACTAATGTTGGTGGTCAATCATTTACTATTTAACCAATTTAACCCTATTGTTTCCAACAAAACATAAATAGTAAATTGGAGCAATATTGCAGCACCTGCCAATTTTACACACAAACATGATTCTACTGAAGAAAAATAAACTAAAATTTACAGAAATGTATTTTTAGCCCCTAGAAATCATTAGGCCTTCCTTCAAGCCCTAGAAAGCCCTGATGATACCCTTCTGCATTCTACTGGAGGTTTTGCAAAGATATAAATAAAACATGAAATAAAACTAAAAACTAACCATTAACCAAACTATCCAAACAATACATTTAGATTGTGAATTCAAAAGTAATTAGAAATTTTTATGCAGTAAAAAAAAACTCCTTTTGTATGGAGTTCTTCGTTATCCACACTTAATTTTATTCATCCCAAAGGAAGTATAAGCATGATGAACGTGACTTGAAGAAACAGATCCATTTACACTAAGTTTCCATTTACACTAAGTTTCCACAAACATTTGTTTTCAATGCATCTCAGTTGCACTTACACTTGGCTTTTTCTTGAGCAAATATCTACCCAATCCATCAAAAGTGTAGTGGTATAGCCAGTAAACAGGCTCTGTCTGCTCTCTCTCTCTCTATACCTGAATGACTCTCCTTCTGTGTAACTTGTGCCCCTTCATTCTATCCTCTTCTTTTTAACAATGGCAAATTCTCATGACCCAATTAAAAGTAGCAAGCTCTCACTTGCTTCGCCCCAGCAGGTGTGTTGAAGTGGCATCATAAAGGCCACAGCGTTCAGCCCAACGTCTCAGGCGTTTGGGAGAACGACTTTATGATGATATCAGCAGCACTTCAGATTACAGTGCAGCACCACAGAGCAGGATGAGTTCCTACACTTCAGCTGCCCTGTCTGAACTGAAGCCTGCTGAATGCCAGTCTGCCCTAGCTGGTAATGAAGATAGAAGAAAAGATGTCCTGACTTCAGTTTTACAAAAACACACAACAGTACAGTTTTGGGGCAAGTTTAGCAGCCATATGATGTTATGTGAAAGTGTATAAGGTCCCTACAATTTCTACAAAACGGTCATGGGATCTTACAAACCCAAGGAAGCCCCAGTGCCTTCTGAAAGTGGTGATTTGCAAAGCATCCGTACTACTGGCATATTTTAACCAACCAGGAATCTTACGGCCAGTCCACTCCTGAACTTGTATTAAGGCTTTTTTAACCCAAAGTGCTTTACACCACTTTTGTTGACGTGACGTAAAATGTTTTAGAAAGTAACAGGCAGGTTAAATGCCTGCAGAATGGATCTATTTTAAAGAGGAAAATGAAAAGAGCACATTTGCATGTGTTTTGCAAGGCATATGATGTGCGGTATATTACTTTAAAGCACAGCAGTTTGACTCTCTAGTATACATTACATTAACTGGACTGGTTTTACTAACCCTAGTGTAATTCAATGACAAATAAGTAGCAAGAAGTGTGACTGCATAATTTAATAACTACTGCTACAATGGCCATGTCCTTCCAGTGTTTTACAAAAAAAAAACCTGTGCAGATACAAAAGATAAATGAAAAATGGATTTAACAGAACTCCAAACTATTAGTTTTGCCAAGACTCCTAAATGCTAGTTATTGCTAAGCTATCTTGTATGGAGTACATATCAGAGCGGACGCTCTGTTCCCGAGAAACATATTTCAGTGACAAAGACTATGAGGCTGACAAAGCCTCGGCAGCTCTGACAAAGTGTGACCATTACCTGCGGCCTGCCATGGTTATACTGAGTTGTTAATTTACCAAGTTGTCCTTTCTGCAGGCAGGCTCACAATCCGCTTGCTGAGGGGGTTGATGCTGGAGTTTATTTCAGGAAACACGGCATCTGAGGTTTCATTAGGTCTGACTGGACTGCTGGGTGGGCTTGTCAGACTAATGCCACAGCTAATTAAAAACATACACTGAGAGAGGAAAAAGGAGAACATCAGAGGGGAAAACTATAAGTGTGCTGCGGAATTATCAGATGGAAGAATGAATGTTACCTAGCAAGGTAGAGGGCTCAAGGAACCATGTAGAAGACCCATATTACAGGAAAAAGAGATTTAATTTCATTTTTGTTATACTTGTAAAGTAATACCATTATTTTCATCATTTCAACGCAGCATTCATGCAAAGCTAAACATGAAAAATCATAGCTTTCTCGTTTCCATCACAGCAAGACGCTTCATGTTCCAAACAATAGGGATCTCTATCGTATAATCTCATTTAATCAGTGTAAACAGAGTTCCAACTCCTCTGTGATTACAGCTTCTCACACAGCGTGTGGACTCTTGTTACAATATAGGCTCTTGAGGGAAACTTAAGTTTTTCGTTTTTCTCTAGCTTTTTTGTCTCTTGTGAGCTCTGTCCACCGTAGTCTGCTGTGCAAAAACGCATTAGCAGCTGGGCTTCAACCTGGAATATTAACTGCATTACACATTCACAGGTTTTTAACATGTTAACTTCGACAGAACTAATGAAAGTACAAAAGATACTTATACAATACAGGATAAGTATCGGGACACTGCGTTTTTTTGAGGCTTGCAGAACGCCTGGAAAGGACAACATGCACCAGCAAAATAGGAAGGACACATTTATAAATTTTGTTTTAATGAAAATCATGAATGCAATAATTCTTTCATTTAAAGCCTGCAACTCTATTCAAGGAACATTAAGAGAAAACTACAAACAGCTGGTAAAAATGCATTCAAAAGATGGTCTTGATAGATGATCCAATGATGTGACATCCAAACATCTATCTGATACTCCTAAACTCAAGTCATTACTATGCACAGATTGTTGCTGTTGATATACTATGTATTATCGGCCTTTTTGCAATTCATGGGGCTGTTCAGTGTTCTAGAACACTGGTCCTGGAGACACACTGCCCTGCACACTCAAGTGCTTCCCTGCTTTAACACGATTGCTACAGCTCAGTAAGGGGCTGTTAACAAGTTGCTTAGCTGGATCAGGTGTGTTGAGAGCAGTGAAAACTAAAATCCGCAGGGTACTGGGACTCAAGGACTGGGTCTGGGAAAGACTGTTCTAGACGTACCGACCATAATCAGAGCTAACTCCTAAAAGAAACACATTTCATGGTGTGATATAAGTGCAGCAAGAGGCTGTTGTTATAATCAGATGTGGAACTGATGATGCCGACTAGAAAATCGGCCTTGAAAGAGGCAGCAAAGGTTGCAATTTGTAAGAACAGATTTTCAAAAAAAAATTTCTCTTCATCCACTTTGGAAACAGGCTCCTGGATCTAACAATAACTCACAGGAGTATAATATACACAATGGAAAACAGCGAGAATGTGGTGAATAATTAAACTGAACAGTGAGTATTGATCAAGTTCAACTCCAGGGAGAAACAATACCGTTTCATTTTTCATGCTCATACATCTGGCGGACAAAAAAAAGGTGCTGTATTATTTGTGAGAAGGAAGAAATGTTCGCCATTAGAGCCCTGTATTACCTAATTTAGTTCACAGCGACACCAAACTGTCCAGCACTAATCATCAAAGTCTATAGGGTTGGGGGAGGGAGGGGGGGTGTATTTAGATTCATTATGGCTTGAGTGATAGTTGGAACGAGGGATATAATTTGCAGTAATGACTGGCACTCATTATTTCACTCACCATTCAGGTCCTGAACCCTGCGAAAATCATTATGTGGTGGAAATCAGAATGAAGGGCCGCTCTTTAGACCCAAAACCTCCAGGTCTCATTTGTTAATAAAACCGGGAGAGGTCACACCCGGGGAAAAGCCTGCCAGCCGCTCGCAAATGTCAATGAAGACAAGGCTATTCTAACATTCTGCCACCAATCAAAAATACTCTCACTGCGAGGTAAGGCGGGCGATGTGAGGGAGCCGTGGCCTCAGCTCAATTTTCCCTCAGACCTCTCCAGAACTTTCTCTCCCTTCGCTCTCCTTGTCTTTTGAGAGGAGAGAAAGGGGGGTGGAAGAATAACACTTTAAAGTTTGGTGTGCTCCCTGCATGGAATATGTTTTTTTTGGTCTCCAAAAAAAAAAAAAAAAAAAAAAAAAAAAAACCTAGCTGACTCCCGGATGATATAAAAATACCAATAAAAAAATTCTCCGTTCCGTTACTCTTTTCTGCAAATAACATTTGAGCAATGTTTGTGTGGAGCATTTAGCATCTAAAAAGCAAAAAAAAAAAAAAGTATTCTGGTACTCTTAGCTTGGAGCTAATTGGCCACAGAACAGTCGGAGTTAGACGCGTCACGATATCATTAGCTCAACACAGCAGCACCCACACACTGTAGACTGTGATCACTTAAATTACATTAACTGTGGCGTAAATGAAACCAAATTCTTTGACCTGAGCTTGTTTATTCCTAATGCCTTCTAGGTTGAATAAGATCCCCTTTCACAAACCGAAAACAGGGACGCAGGGACACACAAGGCTGCTCGCTGGCATGAATTCATATTAGGATAATATGCGGCTGCTGCTGCTATGCTACTTGCCCCATAATCACATAAGAGTGTCTTCCTTCACCCCTTTGACTTTCCCCCAGGTTACTAAGCACGGCAAGCACAAGTTGCAAACACACGGAATTCAATTAGCTCATTTCTCACATCATGACTGTGGCTTTCCCCTTCCTGCGAATCGTATGTCTGTCCGATGTGATTGAAATTCTGATTTAATTTCTGACGTCCTTCAGCCCTGTTACCTCAGGGACCCTTTGAACGCAGGACGATAGCTTCACTTCTTTCTGGCATGTGCGACACCAGCCGTCTTACACTGTGCAAAAACAAGAGCAATGTATGGATGCACAGAAGGGGGTAAAGTAAAGCATTATGCAGAGTGCTTAATTCAGTTAATGAGGCTGAGAAAATGAAAAACTAATTCCAAGTCAAGACTTCATTAAAAAAAAAAAAAGGGGGAGTTTCGCTGTTTTGATCTTGAGAGACAAATATTCTGGATTTCTGGATGCCACAGATGGAGATGTGATAAAATTTGGTTTGGAAATGATACAGAAAAAAAAGGCAGAAATGAGAATTCCTTAGAGATAATACATGCATACTTGTGATCTGAAAAACAAAATTGAAGAGGTGACATTAGGCACAATCTACATAAGCTGGCAAAAAAATTGTCACTTGCTTCTTTTCTGTTTTAATACTTGGTTACATGTTTTCTTACTCTAACAACAGCATCAGTCCTGTCAGGTAAGAAGTACACCAGTCTCTTCTGGCTGTTTTAGCTCACTTTATGTCCAAGCAGGGACACTGCCACTTTCCAGAATGACAACTGTAGAGTATCTATATGTGACTGGTTCAACAGATATGACTGAACACTGGGACACTAAATAACAAAATCACCAGACCTCCCTAATGTGGAACAGCAGTAATAACACATTAACTCTAGCTGAAATGTGCACTCAATTTGTGTAGACTAAAATAGACAAAAACAATCTCCAAAGTCTGGAGCAATCCCTGCCTGACAGCATTCACGCTGTAATTAAGGCAAGTGTACACATAACCAAATACTACAAAAGAAATGACACAGGTTTGCCTAGACTCCCGTTCAATGGTTTAGGAATGCATAGCTTATCATGGCTGTTTTTAATCAAATGAGAATTAATTTTATTTGTTGGTGTGGAACACCATGCTATTGTGTGCAACCACCTGACATCTTTTAATCACCTTTTAATTAAATTCAAAGCATCATGACTGAGCGTCCTCCTCCTTCTCCTTCCATTCTAACACCCTAAAAACGTACATCCTTCTTGTGATAAACTTTTTGCACCCTCCCACCGGCCCTAATATATTAAGCGAACATTTGCAAGCAGTGTTTTGACTTTCATAAGAAGGTGTGTCCTTGTCCCTGTGCACCTAGTACTTCAAATAATCACTCGTTGCAATCTTTGTGGAAAGAATCTCCACACTCCCACCTTAACTCCTTGCCTAAATGAAACTCTCCACGTCAATTATAAGCAGAATTTATTCCTGCTTGCACACATATTTATGCACAGTCATTTGCAAGCGAGACAATAAGCCATTCAGCCTTAGCTAAGATTGATATAGTATTTAGCATAATAGAGCGTGGGTGAAAAAAAGCTAATTAATCCGAGCTGGAAGACCTCTGTATCCCTCAAGCCCTGCCCATTATTCCCCACAAGACTCCTCTTGGGAACATAGGCCCACAGCACTGCTGGTGCTAGCCTACAAAACTACTCAAAGAGAGAGTGAGAGAGGAGGGGGGAAGAAACACGGAATAGCAAATCTCGCGGCTTTAAAAGCATTCTCTGTGTGTTAAAATCATTTCTGCATTCCAGCAAGTAAAACAGCCACACTAATTACTGTCATTTGCAGTTTTTTCGCACCAACAACAAAACATAACTGGTTGACTTGCACTATACCGTTGCACTGCATCTATCTGGTCCACAGAGTGTAGAGCTTTATACCAGCACACTCACAACATTTCTAGCATTCCTACGTTTACTATATGTCCAAAAGCTTGTAGACACCTGTAGATATCCAGCATTTCTTCTAAAATCGAGGGTATTAATATGCAGTTTGTCCACCTTGTTGCTACAGTAACAACCTCTAGAGAAGTCTTCTGGGAAGTCTTCAGACTAGGTTCTGGGAATCGCGAGAGGATTACTGAGGTCAGGTGTTGTTGTTGGATGAGTAGTGGATCACAAACACCACTCCCAAAGTCAGCCCATTGGAACTGAATGGAGGCCCATCTCTCCAGAGAATGCAGTTCTACTGTTCCATTGCGACCTTAGACTAAGGTGTCGCTGCTCCAGATGATTTTTGTGCCTGCTTTTCAACATCCAGTGTATTAGATTAGGGTTTGAAATAAAACTACTCCACAAGTTCTCCATGATCGCCCCTACTCGACAGAAAAGTAAACCATCCTCTTCATCAATGACTGGTGGTAAAGAAGTAAACCAATCTAATCACTGGATGCTATTACAGCACTCTTGCTGGGCATAAATATGCTGTTAGGGCATGCAAGTTTTGATCATTTAATGAACTGTATCTTCGCTAGGGTGAATCTCTTATTCCTGAAAGTAAAAAAGGGCACTGCTCTGATCAGCCCAATTTGATATTTGAAGCGATACAAATCTAATTACCAAATCTTTCCCTTTCTCTCAAATACAGTCAACCAGTCAAGGCATACCCTGTGTTTGCTTCCTTAGTTTTGCACTGTAGCTTCATGCAAACTGCATGCCTAAATCACACACTGGCTTTCAAACACAAACACCGTCTGACTAGCCATTTGAGTGCCTTTTTAAACATTCATGCACCTCTTTTATCAGTTAACCACTTTTATAGTTTACCACATTTTGAGATCTCATTGCTATAGACTTGTGCTAGACATTAAACTAACCCCCTGAAAGAAACAGGTAAAGCTAAAAATGCAGTCAAAATGCATAACTTTATATAAACGTTCAAATTACGTTCAAGCAGAACAGAAACCCTTCCTCCTAATTCCTAAAATGATCAGCTGATGATACCCAACCTTGTCATGGTCTGACAGTCTAATGACCTATTAAGTTTAGATGGCCAGTGCCCAATGATGGAGCTCACAAGAAAAGAAAGATGAGTTAGATGAGCAAAGTGGAAGACAGAAGAAGAGAAGAGTATGATGAGAAGAAGACAATGTAAGTGCTTGAGAAGGGTAAGAGAAAGAAGCAGACAGGTGTGTGTTTGTGTGGGATCTCTGCTTAGGCGCTTCATGGAGCTGGTGCGTGCCCATGCATTCCAAACAAGCTGCACTGAGCCGCCTTCCATCAGCCAAAGCATGCAATCCAACAAGCAAGCACCCACTCAAGCCTTGCGGTTGAGTCAGACAGGGCAGTAAACAATCACATGCTTCCTTCTCGCCATAATGCTTCATTTAGGCTCTGTCATTTGGCATGTGCTCTCGTCTCCAGTGCCTTGAGAGGCTCCGGGTGCTCCTTTGGCCTGTGCTGATGTACTTACACAGCAGATGTTCTCCTCAATGCTTGTTTCTGCTTGCTCACTGAGCACATTCGGGTAAGTCAAGAGCAGTTCAGAAGAGGTAGCTCAAATCCTGAGCCACTTTACATTAGGACCTCACTAAAAAATAAATCGGCCAAGACAATCAGCAACTATGTACAATTCTGCATAATTATCGGCAACCATCGGCAACCATACGACCATCATGTAAAAGGAAACTGAGTGTACCATTAAGACAGCAGCTGCTAGCCGTTGTTCCAATTCTTTTTTTACATTTCTGAATTACTGAATCAATAACATGTAAATCAAGTCATCCAGAGTGGTTTGATGTGAGATGCTCCATTCTAAAAAAAATTCTCACCACAGCGGTCGGTGAGATCTTTTGAAACAGCAACCTCTCAGAAAGTTATTACATGAAATGGTTAAGAACACAGTGCCATTGCCTGATGTCCCAACCATTGTTTTACAATAGTTTTTGAGACAAGGTTTTGGTATAAGGGTTTTTTTTTTTAATCTATTTATATCAGAGAGATACATTCAGGGCATTGTAAGGTAAACAGTCGCCAAACGAAATTAATTTTTTTTAGATATATGAACTAACATTACAAATAAAAGCTTGAATGTTCTGAATGATACCAAAATCACTTAATTATGGAGAAATAAAACAATCCTCTATAAGTAGACCATATACTTGCATATGCTCTTGTTTGTGAACATTCATGCAATTGGCCTGTTTTAATGCTATTTTTAAGTGGCTTGTTTTATATCTAAATATGAGTTTCTACTGTTCATCTGAGTTAACATGACAATTGAAAACTCACACAGTCCTCTTTAAAGCATCTAAAAATGTCAGGCCCCACTTTCTGCTGCAGAATATGACTGATAAAATGGCTGTACTGTTCACAGTATCGTTAAATAGACTGTATTGTTAAATGGGTCAAACATTTCATTTCATTGTAATAGTCAGAGCAGAACACAAGTATTACCACCACACTTCTTTAAATGAAGAATATGAAGATTTCACAGTGGGGAGCCTTCAACACACGCCTCTGATTAGAGACACAACAAAAAGCACAGCTTGTAGGTCATGTCGTTTAGTGATTTCCATAAATCTGCGTCCTCAAAACAACAACAAAAAAGAAATCTTTCTGACATGAAAGAAAGCTAAGTTGTCATAATTCACCCTAATTCAAAACCAGTGAGTTCTTTAAAGTCTTTTAATAAGCGAGGCGCACATGCTGCCAACAGCCAGCCAGACGAGTGCAATCAATACTGGTGCTATGGATGCATATTCTGTAATGTGAGAGTATTGCTTTTGATTGATCTGCCAACGCGCTCAACCTGATGCTTTGATCTATGATCATGAGAGCTCCTCCAGGGCATGTTAAACTTTTAGCCCATCACACTCCCGAGCCTGGCCGTGTTGGGCAAACAGCGGTACCCGGGGCTTCCGGAGCCTTCTGCTTGAGCGATAATTGCCGTCGCTGACAGCAGAGGAGCTTCTGTGATTCAGGAGCTAGTCATGAGGAGGCCAGACGGGTGCATTCTGGCACTGGTGACTAATCTTCTGGTTGGGGGGGGGGGTTGTGTGTCTGTGCGCATGAGTGTGTAACATGGTTTCTGAGACTCTTATTGAAACCAACACGCTGCACACAAAAGAAAACGATCAGCATCGCACCGATGTTTAAATTTGACCGATAATTCAGAGCAATATTCGACATATTTACTGTACTCCAGAAGAGCAGAATGTTTAGGCCACGCTGGGCTACAATGCAAAAACAATTGCTGGCGCATACGTACATGTAAAATAGTGGATAAAGGCATCGACCCACTCTCTATTTTGGTGCATCCTAATATTGACTGGATGGAGTTTGCAAGTGTATGTGTTGTTTATAATCCTAGCAATCTTCCAAAAAAACTGACTATGTGAAGTTTTTGTGTGTATGTGTGTGCCACATCTGTGGTTGTTTTGCTTATGACTCATGTCAACATGGTGCAACATAGTGGACAGACAGAGAGAGAGAGAACGAGAGAGAGCGCGAGAGAGAGAGAGAGAGAGAGAGAGAGATGTATCATCACTCTGCATGAAGGAGAGACTCGGGCCTTGGCTGCCACTGAGGGCATTGTTTTTACCTGTAATTACCTACAAATTCAAGAGGCACAGAGGGAGGAAGGCGACCCCACTTGCTGACGAGAAAGAGGACCCTGAGGGGCTGGTGCAATCGCATTCTCATGCAAATGACTGCTCCTGGGCAATGGCTCTTCTCGAAGATGTTATATGGGGCTGGATCGTAAGTGTCAATTTGTAGGTCAGAGCTGGACACTGGATGGCATTTTAGTTTGGCACACACACACAGACACACACACACACACACACACACACACACATATACACACACAAACATCAATTTCACCGAAGGAAGTCAAAGCGCTTCACTTTGGCAGGTCATTTCTCCCGAGCTGCAATCAGGCTGAGCGGACACGAGCCCACATGCAAACAAACAGGTAGAAGCACAGACACACAATCATCCAACAGGCAATCAAACAGAAAGCAGTTTCTTAAACATTAGTATAGGCCTCTTAATAAATTCTGCAACTACTGCTAAAGTGACTCCTCCTGTCACTCCAAGAGAGAAAGAAGGTGTTCGCGTGAAAGAAGGTGGTGTGCAATCTGTCCACAGTGCAGCATGTGTGCGATTAGGCAGCAAATCTAACAGGGAAAACTATATCTATGTGTTTAAAACACAATCTTATGACAGGTGAAGACACACTTTTTCCATTAGTTTTAATTCTGTAGATGCAGTGAAATCTGAACCAGCCATCCCTGCTCATCGCAAACAAAATGAAGAAGTGATCAAAGCAACATTAAAGAGAAAGAGAGAGAAAGAGACAGAGAGAAAGGGAGAGAGAGAGGAGAGAGGAGAGAGACAGATAAAGTGTAGAAGAAAATATGGGCGTACGATTCACATTCAAAAAAGGCAGAAGCACACTAATGAATTTTAATGCTGCCACTAGTAGAAAAAATTGTTTAATGAAAAATAGGTTTTCTCATTTCTCATTTAAAAATGTATTCCCCAGAGCTTTTGTCCCTTGCCCTATCAGAAGACTGAAGCAACTGATATTGATGGGAGAGCTGCCATACTAAAGCCACTCATCTCACTTTGATGCCTCTGCCATTGATGCCTCTGTAGCTGCAGTCAGAATTGCATTATTACTGAGTCGAAACTGAGAGAATTGTTGTTGTTTTGCTTGTTTTTTTTAAGTTACTTTTCGTCTCCAGCAGGTATGAGCTTAACAATGCAGCAGTAAATACAACAAAATGATGTTGATTCTGCTCTGAAGAATCCATTCAAGGCCACTGTGTCTGCCAAGAACTTCCTCTAAACATGATTTAATTACAGTGAAAACAAGTCAGATCCCCAGCAGAGGCTGCCAAGGTCCTTCCTGTGTGGAATATGCACGTGTGTGTGCGTTTCCATCAGGTGCGTCAGTTTCCTCCTGCAGTCCAGCGACACGCATTTCAGGTGGAGTGTAGGTGCTAAATTGTGACTACATGTGTGTCTGCAATGAGATGGACTGGTGAACTGTCCAGGTTGTTTCCCTACTTTTCTCCCTAAAAAGCACTTGGATAGGCTCCAGCACGTGAAGTCAGGACAGCAGCTACAAAACTTACTCACCTGGTCAGGCAGGCTGACTTTTTGATATTTTCCAGGACAATCAATTCAATGAACATAGCTGATATGCCCTTCATTTGCTGTCAAACCTAAACATGCCCCACCGCAGGATCAAATAGTTTACTCCAGTTGTTTCAAGTCAGTTAAATAACTGTGTTTTTCATTGCCCATTATTTGTAGCGCAATGCATAATTCAAAATGCTGGTGACGCGGATTAGCTATTACCCTGATAAGGCAGATACAACCAGATCACAACAGTTTATAAAGAACAGTCAATATGCTGTCGTAAACAATCTGTCCATCATCTTGCGTGTATGAGTGAGAAAGTTCACTTGTTTATCCGGAACTCCAGACATGTGTGTATATTACAGTAAACTACAGTAGTTTTTTTTTTTTAATATTACAGAAGTAGCAAACCAAGGACCTGCTATGCTCCCTCTCATTAAATTTAGCTGTAATAATAAACTGTCCAGAGAAAGTTGTGACAGTATGAAGTCTTTTTAAAACATCTTAGGTTAGGAAAAAAGTTAATGCTGAACCCAGTAGACAGAAGATCAAAAATTGAAAAAAACTATATATTTTTCTTCTTTTATACTCAAAAAACAAAACTCTTAATATTTTATATTGTACTAATGCCTTCATACTCATTGTAAACAAAATAAGCCCTGTCTTTCCACAGTCATGCGGGGAAGATGAGTAAAAGCAAAATAAAATGTTGTCTAATTTATTTTAGTACAACATCCAGCAGTGTTGACTGACTCTGAACTCAGCATGGCTAATGTTCTTTGCAATAAGCAACATCGTGAAAACTGTCCATAAAAGAACACTGAAAATCAGGTTAAATCAGTTAAAGTTTTATGGTGGAAAGTGGGAGTCAATTCTTTCTTTCACTGTGTTTTGTAATCCGCAGTGTCGGGAACTGGTTTGCCTTTCCTATAAGTAAAATATTCATTGCAGCATATATCTGCATTACCCATGGCTTTCCAGCATGCAGGACAAAAGCTGTACACTAGCAAAAATCGTGAAAGCACTTTACTGCTTTACACATTGTGGTACAGGTAGTGTGATCGTCTTTCTCGCCAGCACAAGATAGGAGCTCCTCCCCTGATTGCAGACAGCTGTTGCTTGTTTGATGTGGAACACCAACAGCATAAAGACTACCCAGATAACACCATGTTATGGATTCAATATTGAATTATGGTTAAATGCACTGATTTATGGTCAGTGTTGAATTATTAACGTTGAAACTAAAACAATTTTTGGTCAGATTTTCAATATTGAACACTCGATGGTAACAAAACCTTAACTCAACATTGATATAAGGTGACTTTTTCAACACTGAAAATAAGATGCTGAATCAACGCTGATATTACTGAAAATATCCAACGCTGAAAGCACTTTTGCCAAACAAGCGTTGAAACAATGTTGAATCCTTGTTGAATCCATCCACAAATGGTTGATTTTTCAACGTTGAATAGATGGCCTTCTCAGCGAGCAAGATCAACGCTGGATCAACATAGAAAATCCTCTTTATCTGATATGGAATCAATGTCATTTCAACGGATGTGTGCTATCTTACTAGCACGAGAAAGGATGCCAGTCATGGAGCCACGTGGGCAGGGAGCAAGGGAGAGTAATGGGGAAATGAAAGTACTTTTTAAATGTACACAGTAAGCTAGCCATTAGACATTTGGTTTCAGTTTTCTCACTCTACTATGGGTAAATAAAGCATAGTATTCACTTGCAGTGGTGTTTGTGGATGTTTCTAAACTCTCGTATGGTTCACCAGCAAAAGTGACCTGGAACCTCCCCAGGCCAGTACCACAATATGTAATGCAGAAGTAGCACTGAATTCGTATGAAACTCACTCCATAAATTCCTGAAGGAACAGAAGACTTACCTGCAATGCATAATACGTCATTTGGTAGATGTATTTGTTCAAAATATAATATGTTAACATTTCCAAATTCAAGCTAAAACACATTTTTCTCTGTAGATCTGCTTTCTGTCTACTTAACACAAACAAAAGTGTGTAAGCTTATATTTGGTGTAATCTTAAGTGTAGAACTAGAACAAAACAGTCAGATCAAAGCAAGCAACTTTGTATGCCATTCTTTTAATATAGAGCTGCAGCACCAGCATGGGCTCCTTAACGGATTTAATTCTAGCTTAAACATCATCAAATACAGAGATCTAGTGATGTACTTTGTGAATCTGATTGCGATCAGTACTACCCAGGACCAGGACTATGTGAGTATAGGTTTGTAAGTCTAAGCCTCACCTGGTGGCATCCACTGGTTTGCTGAAGGCTTTTCTTTGGTGTTGGCCTGCTCCCACTCAAGGTCGTCATCTCTTCCCTGGCTGTAGCCACACGTAGCAAACGGCTTCTCGAAGTTGCAATCGCCTGTGACAAAAGGAAAGGGAATTTAGATCGCTGTAGCGTTTTCCATTAACTCGTCCCGCAAATGAATGAACACATAAATTATGTTTTCTCCCACCCCCCCACCTCTTTCCTTCCTCTAATCCTGGCGTTCATAATGCAATATGCCAAACAATGAGAGTGGCTTTAAGTGAGATGGAGAGAGGGATGGGTGCGCCAGATGCGCTGCAACATATATTACCATCATTAGGCGCGCGGCAGGCCAATTCCACAATGACAGAAATGAAGTGTCCAAACTCCATCATCGTTAAGCGTTGCGCTCCTGCCGCGCCATCGGGCATAAATTTGATTCATTTTCGCTCCAGCATGTGACCAAACTTCCCTCGCCGATCATCTCACGTTTAGCTCTCATCTATCCTAATCCTTCCCGTGGGATACGTGTGCACGCACACACAGGCACCCACACAAACACACACAGCTGTAGCAATTCTATGGGCCACCAGTGATCAGAACTAGAAACACATATACACACATATGTGCGTGATTGTGTGCAGCATTATTTTAAAAAATTAAGGCAAGAAGGGTGAAAAAGGGTGTTACCTGGATGGTAAAACTTCAACCAAGTTCAATATGGCCAGTGCATTTAGAGGAAAAACAGTTATAATCAACTCCATACTGACAAGGGTGTCTGCTGTGAATCTTGGTTAAAACTGAGAGATTTCCGCTTGACTGCAGTTGTGTCTATAACGTAGCACAGAACTGATCAAAAACTGATCCCATGTTGGCA
>JBBIGA010000040.1:31748027-31764284 GCA_037576975.1 Alestes dentex | reverse complement strand
AGTAATGGAAAAGCAAAAAAAGCGAGTAGAGTCGAACCGAACCGAGCTGGTACCAGTCAGTGGAAAACCACCATTAAAGGACTGCTGTAATGTCTTGGGGCAGATACCACAGCACAATTTCAGAGGTCTCATAGAGGCCATGAGGGGGACCTAAACACTATTCGGCAGGTGGTTTTAATGTTATGGCTGATCGATGTACATTACTCACAGATTAAGCGAATAATGTTGATTATCTTGTTACAACTGGGAACAGACAGACTGTTTATGGTAAGGCACTTGGGTCAGAGCACTGTCAAAACAACAAGGATGGGGAGGTGCTCCCACTCAGCACAGGTGAGTAACTACTGACAGTCGTCCGAAGAGGAGAGACCACCCATGAACTGCTGACTGTTTCATGTTGTCACGTTGACTGCTGAGTATGTGTGCACTGTTTACCAGGAGAAATGATGGCCTTAGGATGCTCTGTGAGGAAAAAAGACAAGCCAGTGGAGGTAGTGTAATGCTCTAAGCAACATTCTGCCGTGAAACCCTGGGTCTCGGCATTCATATGGACATCAGTTTGAGGAATGCCTCGTATTTAAATATCATTGTGCTGTTGCAGCACCACAGGTAGGTAGGTGGTCATAATGTTTCGGCTCATATTTTGGAACATACATGTTAGTTATATATTCAGTTACTTAGAACAACTTTATAAGAATCAGAATCAAACTCTATTGATCCCGGAGGAATTTGCTAACGTTTTGACTACACAGCCACGCAGAGCCACAGAAACAAAAAGTCTAAATAAAGTATATGTATTTGAAATGTTTAGTCTATGCACTTGATGCGTGCTTGTATGTATTATGATTACATATTGTATTTTATACTCTGATTCAAACTGAGATTTAGAAAAAGCCCTTCTAAAATGTCATCTTGGTGGGTCACCACACATAGATTAAGACCAGTTTAAATGGAGGAACCGGAGCTCTATTACAAAAACACTCTGTTCTTATTCTCACCCAGACTACAGAGTATAAAAGATTTCTCTGTCACAAACAAAAGCCTGTACAGGTTTTTGTGCCATTTTTGTTGTAATTGAGACTCTGCTGAAAATGCTTTTAAAAGCAGAGCTGGGCTTAAACAGTGTGCTTGAAGAAAAGGCCTCGGTGCAAGACATAAACAGGACCATTTGACGGCTTGTTGCAAAACTACCATGATGGGCCATTATAGGAGTGCATCTTAAACCGTAAACACGCAGAAGAGAGCAGGTGCAGGGATATGATTATTGCCATGATTTTAACCACGTCACTTAGGAATTCAAGGGAAGGCTTTTTCCCCCTCGTAGCTACACGCTAAGTGTATTCTGAATGACCTTAAGACAGGCCTGAAAAATTGTGTGCACTCCCAAGCAAATGGAGAATGAAGGTGAAATGCATCAATATTTTAGGAAGCCACACACAAGCTCATAATAAATCCACACAAAAGCAGCGATATGAGCGAATGTAGCTTTGCGCATGCACAGCACAAACACACACACACACACACACACACACACACACACACACACACAAAAACACACACATACACACACTCATTCGCCCACGTTTACACTCAAACACATGCAAAGTAACACCTCCACCCCCTCTGTTCACACACACAACCACACACACACACACAAATCAGACTACATGCAACTCAAAACGTCAAAAATGTGGAGCTTTTGCCCTCTCAGGGCTTTGTAGTAAGTGTGTATCAGCATGCCAGGACCGATCCATCATCACCTCTGAAGCAGAACGGCTGCTGTAGCATACGTATGTTGTTCTGTGTGTGTTTGCGTGTTTGTGTGTGTGCATGTGAACTGTGTTCTTTGTTTTTCTGCCTTCATCTGAGAGATGACATTTACAGCAAACGGCCAAATGAGTCTGCAAATGAGCCCCAGTCTGCTCTCCCTCTCTCACACACGCATATAGCATCATTAACACCCAGCCTGTCTCTCCAAATAATGACATTCTTCTGCTTTTGTGTGAGCATGCAAGGTGGATTCAATGGCTGAAGGTATTTGTGTGTGTGTGTGTGTGTGTTTGTAGCTGTTTAAAAATCTTTACCTGGAGATTGCACCTTTGCACAGGATTCTGTTTTCACCTCCTCAGTGCACACGTTTTGGCTGAGCTCTAAAGGCAAACTGTTAGCTGATTGCTGATTGATACCTTCTATTGTCTGCTTCCATATTCATGCGCTCACTGTTCTCTGCTGATGTATTCAGGCCTCTTGTCTGCTTTGAAAGACTGGATGGAGAGGGCGAAGATTTAGGAGGAGTTTGTAAAAAGAGAGGGCGATAACGCAGGCGAATAGCCTCATCTTCCTTTCTCACTGTGCTGTCAGAAGCCCCTGTAGGTAGTAATAAGAGCTCCTCTAGCTGGGAGGGTCACCACAGGAAGGTTACAGTCCAACGGCAGCTTTATGTCTTCTGGAATGAGGCCGTTCCTGACTTTAACCCTTCCAGTGTCCTTTTCTGTCTTCTAATATGCCACATTTGCCGTATTTGCAATTATATTTGCGATATTTGCAATGATAAATCTTCTTTTATAACCCTTTTCAGTGTTGTTGTTGCATTTATTTGATCTGTAGAATATAATTTAACAGTAGTTACAAAATTCCTTTTTTATTGTTTGTCTCATGAAGTACATTTTTTCTAATACTCTTAGTACTCTTAATAATAAGTGGCTACTGATGCAAACTACACACTGAGTGAGCTTCTGACTACGAAAATCACCGCACAACCAGCAATAAAGGAAACCGGGTACATCTTTTATACAAAAAACAGAAACGTACCACACAGAAAGCTCTGATTTTACATTCTGATAGTGTTGTAGTCAAGACCGCCTAAACCGAGACCAAGACATTGCCGAGACCGGAGAGTATCAAGACCAAGACACTGCCGAGACTGGAGGGTATCAAGACCAAGACCAAAACCAAGACACACTAAGGCGAGACGAAGACCGAAAACAGACTAGGGCTAGAATCAACATCACATTACTCGGATCAGCTGTAGAGAAAAAAGGCTTTGCTGTAAAGTGTCATTACTTGTTAAATCAAATTCATGTTATCTTTTCAATTATATCGTCAAGGTGGTTCGACAAAATCGGCATACAGCAGAATGTTTCTTTTTCTGGGACGTTTTGCAAACATACTCTTCGTGCTCTGTAAAGCCAAAGTTAATTACTGCCGACTTTGCGGACATTTTCGGACATTTCTTTGCCGACTTCGCTATGATGTGATGTGTATGATGTGTGTGGACTGTGAAGCACTGGCTGTGTCCGTTGAGAAAATGTATACAATGTAACATGTTTTTAAAATAGATGCATCTGACTGGTTGCATTTGAATTGAGGCGTGTAATAAATAATGATGGGCGGCACGGTGGCACAGGGGTTAGCACTGTTGCCTCACAGCAAGAAGGTCCTGGGTTCGACTCCCGGGTTGGGCGCAGGGTCTTTCTGTGTGGAGTTTGCATGTTCTCCCCGTGACCGCGTGGGTTTCCTCCAGGAGCTCTGGTTTCCTCCCACCGCCAAAAACATGCATGTATTGGGGATAGGTCGACTGAGCACACTAAATTGCCCCTAGGTGTGACTGTGAGTGTCTCTGTATGTGGCCCTGCGACGTGCTGGGGGCTGTCCAGGGTGTACCCTGCCTTCGCCCACTGCAGCTGGTATAGGCTCCAGCCCCCCCCTGGCCCCGAGCGCAGGACAAAGGGGTAGAAAATTACAGCACTACATTCTGATGTGTTTTATTTGGCCAAAGTGAACATGCATGTGCTGTAACTCTTTTAGTAGCTGATTTAATTACTTAAAGAGGCCATCACCAAATGGATCGCAAGCAAGATGCTCAGTTGATAGAGCCAATACAAGCAGAGAGAACACTCATGTCGGTCTAATCAATTACACTTGCAATTTTGAATTTTGTTAGTGATCCAATGTTCTAGCTCTGCACTGCTACAGATAGATGGGGAAAAATTTAAACATTGTAAGGAAGCCTAGATACTTATTGCTCACAACATTTTGATGTTGATGTGCTATAAATAATTTAAAATGTAATGTGCGCAATCTTAATAAGAATGTTGGTATATAAGTGTCTCCATTATGGCAAATTACCCTCTAATGTATATTTATGTTCACATATTATTGGTGTCTTGAAATGAGTGCCTTAATGAGCATGGGTATCAGATCTTTACGAGGAATCCACTGACACCCTCAGTTTAGATAATGGTATCTGGAGAAAAAATGTTTGCTGTATTTTATGCAACAGCCAGAAGTGCTATTCACAAAGTAGTTGTTTGTGAATGTCTAGGATCAGATTTTGCAATAGAAGAACTGGGAGGGAACCTGATCCTTGATTACCAGTTTCATTCTGAGACGCTCTGTGCAGGGCAGCATCTCTCAAATTGGCATCAAGTGTCTTGCACGCAAATGTTCACTAACTAACTGAGCATCTGGCTTAGGAGATCACATTCACGCCAGCTGTACATTTTCTCCACCACAGAATTACCAGACAATCCACTTTCCAAATTCTCTGTTAATATTAACTTAGCACTGACACTCTATTACTGACACTGATAACATTCTCACAAAAAATTATTTGTGCTCATAGATTTTGCCTTTATAAATGTCATCTCATTGGCTATTTTATGTCTCAGCAGAAAAAAATACCCGTTGTGAGATACTGTGTATTGCGAAAAGTTCTTGAAGTATGGAGAAAGTATGTTTTTACCACTATGTGCACGCTATTGTAACAGTATCATCTGAAATTAATAATGCATCCCAGTTTCCATTTTGGGCAAAGCGATTGAGCATTAGGAGAAAGTTCTGTAAAACAATCTTGAAAAAGTTGTAATGCAATCTTTAAAAAGGTTGCAATGAGTGCCTTTAGGGGTTCAGGGCATAGAAAGGCCAATCAAAATGAATGATCAATATTGACAATTTATTTTAGGGACAGTACTGACTGATATCAACAGTGGTATCAGTCAGTGCTCCTTCTTTCAGCCCAACCAGCCAGCAGCGCTCCATTAACAGAGCCCTCTCTGCATCCTAATAAGGGCCCAGCCTGTGTTACATGGGTCACTGGGCTTGATCTAGGGTGCCAGATGCTTAGGAGGCTTTGCGAGGGATGCCTGAATCCAGCATGCAAGAAGCAGGGCCAGCCTTTACACCAGAATCAGATCACCACTGAAAAACTTTTACCTTCCAGTGACAAAAAAGAGGATATGCCATGACCTAATATTTGTGTGGTGTACCAAAAGCAAACACTAGATTGTGTTGACATTGCTGCTGGTTTGCTCCTATTGCCTAACCGGGCCCCACAGGGAGAATAACTTGTCCCACGAATGCGACTCGTGTCATTCTTTTTGCAAGGAACCTCCCTGTTTAGTGCTATTCCATAAGTGTGCTGTTTGCCAGCCTTGCATTTCAGGCTGAATGATGTGGCTCTGGGGAGCAGGAGCAGGTTATCATGCTGTTTAATATGCAGTGTCATACATCAAAAAGACAAATGCAGAGCAAACGGGGGCCCTGGCAGCCTCCAACACAGCAGCTCTGCCGAGAAGAGCCTGGGCTGTCACTGAAAGCTCTCTGCTGAATACTTCACACACCACTAATCTTTTATATTTTTTCAAAGGCCAATTCTGCCCTACATGAGGCGCTCGGAGCCAGCGTGAGGCCCTTAGCGTGTGTGTTGTGTGTTTGTGTGTGTGTGTGTGTGTGTGTATGTGTGAGGCCCGCAGCATGTGTTAGCAAACACTGACTTAATGTCGGCCCATTGATCATCCGTGTTTGCGTTCCGTAAATGTATGTTTGTTCCCAAAAATGCGCATAAATCTCCAAGTCCAGGGTCTGGAGTCACGGGGACCGAATTTATTTCCATCAATGCTCAGTCATACTGCTCCCAACCCCACCACCCTGGACCCCCAGCGCACACATACACACGCGCGCAGCATGCAGACAGGCACCCAAAGAGGAGGTGGGCCATTCTTTCTGTCTGATATTCAAATAGGTGGCGAGAGCCAAGGCAGAGAGTCAATGAAGGCATGCAAACAAGAATTTCTGACAAAGTGTTACTACTACACAAGTGGTAATTCTGGCTTAGTGCTGTGGAGAGGCCGCAGCCACAGCTGTGTGCTGCTTTTGTGGAAGAGACAGCCAGCAAATGGAGTGGTAGGCTAATTTGTCTCAGGTGCTAACTGTACTACTGATGAACCTACTCGAATAGGCAGAGTAGCAAAGGGCCATTAAAAGTGTGTCAGTGGCTGTATCTGACACTGAAGTAGTTTTGGTTTATGCAGTAATGATATCAGACGAGAACCATGAAGAGGGGATGCAGAACTGCAAAGTCTTACTGGACTGCAGTTGAATTAGCTAAGATTAGTCATGGAAGTATTAGCATTCCGCTCATGGAACAGGTGTTTGTTCTGTGTTATTTTGCTTTCGCCTGTGCCAGCCTTATTTGCTGGAGCAGTTATTGATTGATTGATTGTGCTCCATCCAAGGCCTCCTGAAAAGGTCCTTGGGGCTAATTCCTTCACTCCCAGCCCCTGATACAATTATTTCGCTGTAAATAGCGAATCTCGTCTTTTGCGCAGGTGTCTCAAACTCAATCTCGGGAGAGCAGCGTGTGTGTGTATGTGCGTGCGAGTGGAGGTCATATTTCAGAGGAAGTCGCTTCCTTTGTCCTTGAAATGAAATGCCAATGCATTATTTCACCATTTACCACCGGGGAGTCAAACAGGCCCGACTCCGGCAAATCAAAACAAAAGGGCCAGGAAGAATCGCTCATTCAAATGAATCTCCCCACTCTCCTTTTCTGTCTGCCAGCTGTCTACGGTCTCTGAATGCATCTTGTTCCATTAAAATCCATTAAAATGTATAACAGTACCTGACATGTTGCCAACAAAGCTGCAATCTGCACCCTTGGTGAGATTCCATCACTAATGGCTACTTAGCTTCAGCTTGCTAAAGAAAATCTTCGCATTCAGCTAAATAGTGAATTGAAAAGCATAGAAGCACAGGGCCCTTCTTTCTCCAGCGTCGCTGAGTTGAGATAGAAAAATAGTTTCCTGATATCGGGGGGCTCTGAGGAGCCTCCGAGCCTTGTGTTTAAGACAGTGAAGTAATTAGTTGGAACAACACTTCCGTGAGAGCACTTCTCCCTATTTTACGTGGCATCAGGTTGGCACTGAGGCTAACCGCTAAAGACAGGTCCAGTAATTGACAAGGCCTGTGTGTGTCAGAGGAGGAACTGCTTTAAAGAGATTTCATTTTCTCTACAGGGATAGAGGACTCCTGTGCCCAGAGCGTTCATTCCACCTCCCCCACCTCTCAAGCTCCATAAACGACTTACGGGAAGGTGGTGGCTGGAGCTATATGTTATTAAACAGGTTTGCTCCTGTGTGAGAACACACAATGGTCTTTAGAGCCTCACACTCTGAGCATTTCAAAGAAATCTATCCATCTTTTTAGCACTGCGAGCCAGGGGCAAGAATCAATACAGCCGCCCCTCAATAGAAGAGCCAATTTCTCCTAAAGATTTTCCAGTCAGACTTAAAAGGCCTTTTGTTATTGCACCTGGAACAAAAGTAAACTTTTAACATTAGGAGATGCAGGGAAAAGTTCTCGTACACAACAATGGGAGACCATACTTGCTCACACCCCGAGAATAAAAAGAGCCTATAAGGAACTGTATTATTTAATCCTGAAATCAAGTAGCACCACAATCACAGTTTTTAAAAGGCCAGGTGCCCAGGAGTGATATCTATTATATTTTATGGATTGTACTAGACATAGTAATGTAGGCTTCATTCACTGAGCTCTCCTCTTCTGTGCATTATGATAGGTCTGACTGTGTGTGTGTGTGTGTGTGTGTGTGGGTGGGTGTGTGAAGTATGTTTCACTCTCATTGCAGCCATAAACAAAACTATGGGGAAAAACCCTGACATGCAATGACCAGAACGAAGGTCAGAGCAGTTCAATTATGGAGAATTAATGTCCATGTTATCGCTGTAATTAAAACACCAAAACCATATTTCATTATGTGTGCGTACACACCCTATACAGAGTGTCTTTCTTCTCTCCCTATCCCTGTCTCTCTTCTACCTCCCTTTCCATTCCTCTGGCAGATATTTGCACCATTCTCTCCCCTTCCTCCCTCAGCCAATTCAGCAATTACCAGCCTCCGTCCTGATCCCACTCCTGTAGGAAATCACGGGTCATTCCTCCACTCACCGCCTCCTCCTCTTTAACGAAGGCCGTGCCTCCCTAAAGGCGCCCGCCACCAGCCAATCTTGGGTAATTTAAAGCCCAATGCCTGCTGGATCTCTCTGCAGCCGCTGCGGGTTAGCCGCCTGCGCAGGGGCCTTCAGGGACCACCAGCTCTTTTCACTTGCCTCCTTATTTCACTTATCTATTGGCAGCTCCTGTCAAGCTCCTGTCTCTCCCTCTGTCTCTCTCTCTCTCTCTCCCTCCGTCTCGCTCTGTCTGCCTGTCTCTCTCTCTCCCCATCTTGCTCACTCTCACTCTTGCTGGTGCTGAAGTGCATGTATACGCACTGATGTACGTTCTGTTTGGGGACTTTGAACTTGAAGGGGTGGGGATTTAAACGATCAATCTCAATATCATTATCAATCATGCTGGAGCGCTCAGAGCCATCGATTGGCCCTGTGAAACAGAGAAGTCGGCCGAGAGATTTGGACGGATAATCTGGCCCACTGGCTGAGCCAGTCATTTCTCTTTTCGACTGATAAGTGCCAAAGCACACAGAGAAAGAAAGACAGCGAAAGGAAGAGGAAGAGTGAGAGAGAAGAAGAAAGAGAAAGAGGAGGGAGGGAGAGAGAGGGAGAGGGAGTGAGAGAGAGAGAGAGAGAGAGAGAGTCTTGTTAAACACTCTCTTAGCCACAGGAAATGCCCTAAGCTATGTAATTGTTTATCTGCAATATTTAATAACGGAAATATCTAGTGCTACATCTTTCGGAATGTAGGAGGTACCATTCGAACGATGGAAAGAAAATCCTCAAGTGGAAATGTGCTGTTCAAGTATAGCCGTTTCTTCGTTAAGCATGATGCAGACTGTCTGAGATCTAATGTTGGCTATTTGGGGTCTGATGGGGGGCTATTTGAGATCAATTTGGTGGGTCTGTTTGGCCATGATTTGGCAGGCTTGTTCTCCCAATCTCCGACGCAGGGGCTTGAATGCTGATGCGGCGCGCTGTGTGTGAGACTGTCCTGTCTGTGCTCATGTGAATGCATGAGAGCTAGCCTGCGCCCCACCAACTGCCTCTAGTGGCTCAGCTTCAATTTAGACAATATAAAAACAAGCAGGAGGAGCAATCGAACACCACCCCCCCTCCAACCCCCAACCTTAACACATACGCATCACATTCCCCTCAACCTCTCATCCCTCCTTCCTCAGAGTAGCAACATACAGACAATGGATCCTTCCAGAACCATCGCCCGGGGAGAACAACAGAACATTCCGGATTCCTCATCTCGGAATCGTGCGGCTTGCCATGACAGATGCAACATGATAACTATATTTATCTTGTTTTCTTCTGCCCTGGCAGACGATGCCTTTTTACGGCTGAAGTGATTCTTCCTTTCCGTTCGTGTGGTTTCACTGCCTCTCGTAGGGCATATGGGTCTATATTGATTGTCTAGAAGGGGAAGGCTCGATACAGTCCCGCTTCAAAAGCAGCCTTTATTTCTCCTATTCGACATGGGAGCCCAGACCACCTGGCCTGGCTGCTGCATGAAAAACTGGAATCCCTACGTCCTCCTGATATCAACCAACCAAACCCCCAAACACTAACCCTGGGTTTCCAGAGTTAACAAACCGTCGCAAGTCCAAGGGTGGTTGGGCCTTTAGGACCATCCCCTTAATCTGCCTCAGAAGCCCCAAGAAACCCACAAAACCCAAAGACTGAAAACAAAGGAAAGGAAGGAAAGACTTAGCATCCTGACAGCAGGGCTATTTTTCCTCACTGCTTTGCTTTTCAGCGTTCCACTCTGTCTTTCACTCTGCCTGTGCTCCCCGAGTCTAATTTGTCAAATGTGCAAAGTTACAGTGGCAGAAATTAGTCTGATGAGATTTCATCTCCGGGGGGAAACTGATTATGTTTGATCATGAAGATAAACAAGAACATTAACATGCTTTGTTGTCTTTAAGATCTGGAACAAATGCCTGGTTTTTTTTTTCTCCCCTTTTTCTGTTTTCATGTCTCTCTTGATCAATTTCTCTCGCGGTGAACAGGAGAAGGAATAATTCAAGGTTAAATAGTTAGGTGCCGCAAAAAAAAAGCATCCACTTTGGAGATTTATAAAATTAGGAGGCATAAAATGAAAAGGTGGTGCAATTCGTCACGAGCAAGTGAACTAGAAATCTTGTGATCTCTGCAATGCAGAGGCTTTCCCAGCACCGAAGGGTGAAGACATCCATGGGAATTGTGAGTTACCCAACGTGTCGACTGTTTTCACGGATGGTAAGCATCCCTTATTCAGACTCACAGTACCACCAATACGACTGCAGAACTCTTAAGCTAGAAACAAATTCCACCATTCTCAGTCACATATACTGTATAGTTCCCAATTTAAAGAAAGACAATTAATTAGTACTTATGTAAGGGATGAACGAGCAGACAAGTAGAACGAGGTAAAAGACCTATATTCACAGCCTACAGCAACAGCAACCCTTCAGACAGCCCACCAAACCCTGCTCATGACACTGGAATATGACAGTGACACCGGACTAAGCCCTGAGTGTTCTTTTTTTTTTTGTCAGGTTCTATATGTGTTTCGCTACTTAAATCAGAGAGCTACACAATTTAGAGATTGGTTCGAATATACGTAAAGCTGGCAAAGAGTATTATAATTGGTTTTTTTTGCTTGACCACATTACTTGAGTGGTAATAAATGGCAGTAAATATGTTTAGTTGAAGTACACTACATGTTATTTGCACATATCACATAATAAGCAAACAAACTGTATTATATTGTACTGTATTGCTGTATCTTGGCTTGTGCCTTAACTATTAACTAATATTAGCTGGTGGCATGTCAGCCAGGGAGCGCTATAAAACAAACATCGGTTTGTTTCTGTGCTGCTAAGAAATCTGTCTGAATTAGACAAAACTGTGTTGCTCTACATTATATGTGGATAGTATAATGATAGTCAAATATTGTACTTCTATAACGTTCTAACGAATGCTCTAATGAACTAAAATACTTACAAGAGGCGTATTTTCAGTCACTTCTTGTTTTTGATGTATCAAGAAAAGTGCACTGAACTGGGGCAACACTGTATTGTATTACTCCACATTTTGTGAACAGTTATACCCCTAGTAATATAAGGTTATATATGGTTGTAGAAGTAACAGCTTCACAGACATAGAAAGTTTCTAGACAAGAGCTGTGGTGAATTTTAAGTCAGGAAATGTTTACCAGCTTAATATTTTGATGATTATAAACTTGTAAGTCTACAACAGAAGAGTATTTGAAACAAATCCATGTTAGCATTCAAAGTCATACAGAGCAGAAAGTGCTGGGTTCTGCTGTAGGGCCTCACAGTAAACTGCGTTCCGCCTTGTAAGGAAGCTACAGGTCAGTGGGCCGTTCAGAGCCTCCCTCAGGGGTGCCCAGGTGTGGATACTGAGATCCTAATCCCCTAAGGGGTTTCCACAGGCATGTTTCAGGGGTTTGGGGGGGTTTTGCTTCTTTCCACAGTTCAAACTCCCTCTGGTTAACCTGTTAAGGCCACGAACCAAGCAGAGCGGGAAGTGACCAGACTGAGATTAATCCTGCTCCAGCCTGTGGACGAGATGTGGAGCAGAGCAAGATCAGTCACACATACACACACACACACAAACACACACACACACACACACACACACACTCTAATACACACACAAAAGAAGACTGAGAGGGCTTAGCCTGACTACTGGGGTCACAAAGCTGGTGCTGGACAATGGTGATGATAAGTCTGATCAGATTGTAGAAGCTACTTTTATAAACTGCACGCTGCTTCAGTACCAATGGGATCATGACGGTCGTGAGCCCAAGCCCAAGCACTTGTGAGGGTGTGGTCAAGCTGTTTTTTCTAACAAGCTATCAAGCGGTGGCAGTCATAAACAGGTCTTGGTGTCAGATGACTTGAGATCCACAAGGATGTTAAAAGCAAATTTTAACACGTTTCCCATTTCTTATCTGCAGACAACATAACATATAACAATTTGTTGTATTGTGATCAATCCATCAATAAAAAAATGCATTTCTGGGTGTTGTAAGTGCTTAACGAACACTAAGCACCTGTATGTTTCACTATGATGAGAACGCTATTAGTTTTGATACCTTTTTTTAACTCTCAGCACTGGCTGTTTGCTTTTGTTTGATGAGCTTAAATATCATATCACGCATATCCAGTAACCTGAAAATGTCTTATAATAGCTCGATGTTATATTTTTTGCTTTCTTGCAAACCCTTTCTTGTCTGTCAGCAGAACCTGTTTGAATCCCTGCCTTGTTTTTTTTTGGACACAGCTGTGGCTCAGATCTGCCAGGAAAGAAAGGAGGACCGGTTCCACAGCAGTGGTTTTCTAATTCTAGCCGATATTACCTGAAATTTGAGGCTGTAGAAGAGTGACACTTCATTCAGTATTGCGTAGTTCACCTACCTTTCCAAAGCCACGTATGACTCTCCAGTAAAAATGTTTCACCTAGTTAGTCCAGACTGGTTTGCAATCACAGGGGGTCCTCGAGTTACGATACAGGTCTGTTCCTTCGACAGTGATGTAACCTGAATTTTGGTGTAAGTCGAAACACACCCTAGCCTAAGTCACTAACAGATCCTAACACAGTTGTAAATAGAGGTGGAAAGTTTAGGTCCAGAAAGTACAAATCCACCCCAGAATTTTGTTCCAATAACCTGGCTTTTCTGATTTGCCCAATCTAAATTTATTGGCTTTGGTGTTGATATCAACCATTCTCTTATTTGAATTGTTTATACGCCTAATGTCATGAAGTTTAGCAAACCTCACAGAATGCAGGTCCATGAGACTGGAGGCCACAAGTTCAGAGTCAACTTAGAAAATCAGAAAAGCCAGGTTGCTGAAACAAAATTCTGGGGTGGATTTGTACTTTCTGGACCTGAACTTTCCACCTCTGGTTGTAAAATCCTAAAACACAACTAAGCCACAGAAACAGGAAAAGGAAAACTCCCTCACTCGTACGCCGCATATTCTTCCAGCGTGCAAAACCAAACTAGTTCGCCCACGTAGTCGTAAGTACGAGGCCAATGGTGTAAGCCGAGTGGGAGTGAGAGTGAGCGTTGTAAACTTGAAACGTCATATGTCAAGACTGCTGTAAGTCAAGGACCCCCTGTACTTGTTTTTGAATCCAGAATAAGAACTGCTATGCAGTTTCTAGCTCTTAAAGAGAGTATTTTAGCTAGCAAGCACAAACATCTTTTGTAACTCCATAATTTGAATTGGTGTAAAAATCTAAGAAACGCAAAAATATTTCGAAACTTCTGAACTAATCAGATATAGAGCAGTATGTGTTATCAGCATGCACAACATCATTTACAGTATTTTCAAAACAAACATGACAGTGATCTGATTTTTAGGGGCATGTTAACCCTGCGTTAGATCATGCCAGCAACTTCAGATGATGAAAATGTATTCGGTTGTTTTGCAGAGTGTTTTAAACCCAAGCAAGTGTATTTCTGTCTGACTCATAACCACCGGAGCTTTTGTGCGTGGCTGTAACCCACTGAGCTGTGAAGGAATAATAAACATTCTTTTTGGATCCCCTGCCAAGCCGCATCACTTTAATACAATCTGAAAACCACAGTTTTTTTTACATTTCCAAGCATCATGTTTGTTAGTGGATTGTTAACATGTCATTCAATATATTGTTTAGACATTTTTTTTTTTCAAGAGACTTGGATTTTTTCCCCCCTGATAGCTGCTGCTGTGTTTTGCAGAGAGACCTGTTCTCCATCTTTAACTGATGACAGAATGAAACAAGACAAATAACATTTCACACCTGACTTGATTCAAATTTAAAGAGTTGGGTGGCATGAATTAATTGTGCCCAAAACAAAACGAGGTCTACCCGCCAGTCCTAAAGCCTCATTAATGTTTTGAATTATTAAATCCAATTATTGTATGAAGGCTCTTGACCTATTTTCCCCATTGACTGTTCCATCATAACGACACACATGCTGCTTTATGGGACAGTGAAGTTGCATGGGGGGGTGCGAGTACTATTCCTGTCTGCGTCACACTCTGGGTTCATTTCTCCTCTTTTTTTCTTTCTCTCTCTCTCTCTCTCTCACACACACACACACACACATGCACACAAAAACATACATGCACATACACACCTGGCTCTATTTTCCTTTTGATATCTCCTCAAAAAATGGTCTTTACCTACAAACCAGGTCCCTTGACATCGTCTCATTTAACTGAATTAACCCTCCAGTCAAATACCACTGATTAGCATGATAATATCCCCAAGAAGCGTTCAACATAGCCTATATTTAATCTTGGAAAGAAAGTTTTTCTATTAAAGAGAAACAGACTCCAACGGCACTCCATTTTTGGAGCTCTGTTTCAGTAAATTGGTTCTTATTTACTCAAAAATCTCTGCAGGTTCAAATTAACACCAACTCGAGAAGCAACGTTCAGCTGTGAAAGTGAACAAAACGTCTCATTTTTTCCAAAGTGACTATGAATATTTAGGCAGCGTAGCCATCTGGTTGGGTTACTGGGAGGCAAATCTGACTATACAAGAAAATATTTAATGATTAGACGTGACTGAGGTAGCCTGGAGTGCTCTGGCGTGATTAAATATGCACAGATCCAGATGCTGAAGAGAAAAAAGCTGGATCATTCTGAATTCTCTTTTGGCCATCTGCAGTGTACGACCTATTATGACCTGAATATATGTGTTTACTGTTGCACGAATTTAGAGACACATTTAAGTTAAAAAAAAAATACAATCCTACATTTAAGTGACTAAAACGTTACGCAAACCTTTACGCACACTCGTTTAAAGCCCGGTACTACAGAAATGTACCCATTCACAGGGTTCTTTATGATTTCCTCCCAAAATCTTTGCATACATCTGTTACCAGCAAAAAAAAGAATGCCCACCTCTTTCAGAATCTTGATGTTAACAGTTTTGCAAAGTACCTGTCAGGAGCACTCCAGTGTCATATTATTCCACCATGCAACTAACTCTCTGCCAGTCTGTTTACAGCATTACAGCAGCCATCTGTCAATGCCACACACACACACACACACACACACACACACACACACGCACGCACACACATACACGAACACACACGTGCGACAGGCCTGAGCTCTTGATTAATAATTAGGGTTGTGTGGTGATGCAGTAATACCTGTATTATTTAACAGTCGCCTGGTTTAACGAAGGCCCAGCTGTGCGACGGGTGCCGGAACTGAGACTCCCAGACAGGTGACGGAATGACTGACTGTGGTTCTGCATTCCGACATAGAACGTGCCATGCGGACCTCTGGAGTGTAGCGAGGACAGGTGAGAGAGATGTGAACAGATGTGGCAGCATCCGCACCGAGGAAACCCCAAAGAGTTGCGTGGAGGAAACGCCAAGGAGGAATATGTCTACCTCAATCTTGAGCAAGGATTAGCGATACGATGCAATTAAAAAACTGGCGTTTCATCTTTAAAAAGTAAGACACTACTTTAAAAGGTTAGGTAGTGAGTTTTAAATTATAAGTTTACAGAATGTAAACCGCAGATTTGTATGTTTACTTATTAAAAGTTAACACAACAAACTATTAGAAGTTCAGTTAACTCAAAACATAAGGGCAGCCGGGTAACTTAATACCAGTTTTTACCTCCTATAATAATAGTACAACCATTTTCATGATATGGAATATTGGAGTAATGCTAGGATGTGTACACATGTTTGCAGTAATACTGTGCTTTGCAGTAATACTGTGGTGGTACAATAGTCTACTGTGACATTTTAAGAAGATGCTAATTGTATTTATTACAATCTGAAATTGTTCATGACATAAACAGAGTATCTAAATATTTAAATCCTTTATGGTTTCTAATCCAAATAGACTTGAGTAATCAAACATCAGGGACTCTGTTCATCTATAAGAAAATACAGACTCTATTCTGCAATATTGTTAGCTAATTAGCTATGTTAAATTCAAGTGCCTTCCACAGCCACACTCAGTCCTTAGCT
>JBBIGA010000040.1:31723285-31738148 GCA_037576975.1 Alestes dentex | reverse complement strand
TTTCCAACGACCCCTCGAAAACCGTTATTAGCTGAAAAAAATCGGACAAAAGTAATGGGACACCGGGGTGAGGTGAGTGGTTTTCGACTAATAACTCTGGATTATGGCAAATATGGGGTCGTTGGAAAGAGCGCGAGATATAAATAAATAATTCCATGAAATGAGCATTGTTTACGAGTTTATGACTCACAAGTCACAACGCCAGAGTCCGAGTCAAGTCTCAAGTCACTGAGGGCAAGTCTAAAGTCAAGTCACAGGTCTCTGTTAGTGTGACTTAAGTGCGACTCGAGTCCGAGTCTCAGACTCGAGTCTCCATCTCTGGGATGTAGAGTCAAATTCTAAACTGTCCTGTAGCTTTAAATGCACTCGTTAACTGTTTCATCTCATTGGCTGTCGCTTAATAGCTCATTCAATCTTTAATAGTTGTCTGGTGATCCACATTATAATTATATTAGGGGGCCTTTTATAGGTCAGTAGTGTTGAATAAAAACATTGCATGTTTTGGCTAATAAAGATACTTGAATGGTGAACATACTTTACACCTACTGTTAGCAAAGAAACCTCTGTGTATTTTTAGTAAATATTAAGTGAGTGACATGAGTGGCAAATGTAGAAAATGTCAGTGTGTGCAAAAACTGTTGACTGAGTAGTATATGAGCTAGTATACAAGCGTCGACTTCTATTCATTTATCTGAGCATTCGGCCCCACGTGATGCAGCTTCTTCCAAAGCTTAGGCCTTTCCAAACCCAGGAGCCAGACAACCCAGCCTGGAGCTGAGCTAATTCCAGAAGCCATATTCAGTACAGACTCTCCGAAAAGACACTCGTGTGTTTGGATGATGCAGGGTGTGTATCTCCGCGTGGGTGTGTATCTCACCCTCTTCCCCCGGGGTGAGAGGAGCAGGCAGTGCGTTGCTGATTAGAGCCCATTAATCATCTTCTCAGGCGGAGTGCGTGTGCGCGTGTGTTGATTTTCACACCAGGCCGAGATGAGCTGAACGGCCGGCCTGACCGCTGTGGCCCGTGTGTGTGTGCTGACATCTCAGAGATGATTAGGGGTGTCAAGTGTGTCAGTGCGAGTGTATGTGTGAGTGCTGGCAGACATTAAAGGCTGTTAGGTCAAAATGATCAGTGGCTTGGAATGCAAGCTTGTTAAGGAGGCTCTCACTATCAGCATCCTCCACCCAAATGTCTTTCTCTCGTTTCTAAGTTCTCACTCTTCTTCTGGATAAATTGCCCCACTTGCTCTCTGAATTCACTTCTTACTAAAAAACAAATGCATTGCACATTTATTTCTTTGCCCACCTAATCTATTGAGTACTCTTTTCTTAAACTTACACTTCCCTACAGTATATACTTCCACATGTCTCTCTTCTTCTCTTCTTCTCTTCTTCTGTTATCCTCCCTTATTTTCTTTCTTCTTAAAACTAAACATGCAGGAAGAACCTTTCAAGAATACGACTGAATTAAGGTTCCACCAGTGGTCCCATCCCACATCTGCATGAGACTGTTGCTCTATTTGAAGCTGTATTAACATATATTTTGCCATTTGTGTTGTAAAATTCCAGTGACTATTTCAGCTAAGAGCCCTGACATAGAGATGGTGCCTCTGCTTTCCATTTTTAACGCCTCATATTCACAGTCATTGACATATCTAGGACTTCAAGAAGGCCTTTCACATGAAATTGGTCCCACCCATTTGAAATCATAATTTGATTGCCTAATTCCACTGTCACTTCCTAATTATGTTGGTGGTTAATCTAATGTGTATAGCCTTCTAGCTCCTTAATGCTCTCCACTGGGTTCTCTACCAGTCAAAGATTTTTCCCAGAATTGTATGTTCAATGGAAGGAACATTTAGTAACTTTTATTTTTAAAAGTACTCACTTTTTCACCCTCCTGCTCTCTGCCTATAATGGACCATTGAGGGATCTATCAGACGAATGTTTATCGATACAGGAGGAAGCTTCAGGTCAGTGTGTCTCCCACCCGCGAACATTCACTCTCTTGTTGTGCTCTCTAATTGGCACTAACAGACTTACAACTTCCCACCCCCTCGACACACAGCGCTGTTTGTTATTTTAGGACAAAGGGCTTTTTTCTCCGAGAGGCATAAAACAGTCTACTTGTAAGCTACAAAACATGCATAACTACAGACAAATCTTCCTGACAAGGGCTTCCTGATCAAACTGCTATGATATTCTGTGTAGTGGCCGTTACATTTTACAGAAAAAGTGTGTTTGCATAAAGTGGACCCTGCTACTGAACGCCTTTGTGTGCAACTAAGTGTAGGAGTCGGAAAAAGTAAATTAGAAACATGTGACAAACTTATTAATGGAGTCTAGATCAAATTCCTTGTGGAATCCTGGATTGACAGAACTGGAGCGACTCACCCGAAACATTAATTAAGCTTAAAATATCAACGTTTTACACGCGCATCCAGATATAAACCACATTAAAGTGGGATGCCGGCCATACAGTCATTATGTGATATGTATTTCCACACCTTCGGAATATTCCCAGCGCGTTTTACTCCATAAATCAAATCGAATGTTTCCGGCCCAGATAAGGAAGGCTTATGCTGGTAGAAAGCCACTCTAAGACAACAAATAATTTTAATTGAGATTCTAGCTGGAATGCCTCTTCAAACCATACGCACCAAACATTTATCACCCTGATGTGGGAAGGTTTTTAAGACTTTTTTTTTTTTTTTTTAAATCCACTTCACACATGAATTTATAATTCTGCTCTATGCTATAATAATGGCTTTCTGCACTTAAGATATGATTTTCATATTTCTGTATGGGCTATTGTTGAAGTGAAGTGTTCGCTCGGTCTACCAAGTACAGCTAACCAGCACTGTCATGGACTCTGTATACTGCTGTAAGAGGATAATCCACCATGTGATGCTTTTGTGACAGCTCAGTAGTGTGAGTGCGTTTTTAGATAAGGTGAGTGTGTGTGTCTATGTGTGTGTCAGAGAGACAGAGAGACAGAGAGAAAGAGTGAGAGAGAGAGAGAATGAAAGTGCGTGTATGTATTTTATCTCTAGAAGACTGCCCTTTCATGAGCTTTGCACAGTGAACTTGCACCTCTGAAAAGCCCCTTAGGATGATTAGACAGAATTTTATAAAACAGCTTTTCTTGATTCTGGATAATTCCACAAGAATACCACGATGAAACAGTGTGACCCCAATACTGACCCTCTTTGTACTGGGGGAAATTGCTTCTCATAACTAATACTGCATGGCCTGCAAGTTTACAAAGAAAGAGTAGTTTGATTCTTGTGCCCCAGTCACCCCTGCTTTTTTTCTGAAAGCGATGCATTTCACGTGAGAACATCCACTGTCAGAGCAAAGGACATTAAGGGCTTGATTAAAGAATAAATAAAAAGAAGAAATAAACATTCTCCTTGAAAAATGTAGCACATGTAACCGCTAAAACAGCTCAGGGTGAGCTTCCCAACAGCGCTTTAGTCTCGAGATGATTTTAACCTCTTTCGAGAAGTGTTCGATTCATCTTAGTAATACAATGTTTCTTAAGAAACTGGGGCTTGCCGCTGTAAAGCCGCATCAACATTAAAAATGAATGTGTATTATCCTCTGGTTTCAAGACTCAGTAGCTGTGCATTGTTCCTCCTCATGTACATTTTTGTCCTGCATAATACATCTAAGTTTACTTTGTAGCTGAAATTTCACTTGAAGTTGTTTCACATGGCAGAAAGATATATGTGATTACAGTGGGTATTCTGTACTTTAGAGTGACCCTGCCCTTCCCATGTGATCTAGTTCAGGCTATTATTACAAAGAGGAGCAGGTGGGGGGAGCTTCTGGGGAAAGGAGGTCAGAAGAAGGGTGGTGGAGCTTTTAATAGGGTAGCTGGGTGTTGGCCACAGACCAGAGTGAGCTCAGGAGCTCTGTGGTCAGGCCGGCATATTAACAACTGAAGACAACCATTAAAAAAATAAGCTCCCCATATGCCGCTCTCCATATGTTCAGCAAAACAATGTGCAGCTATTTCCAATAAAAGTGCCCCCTTTTTGACAGGGTGCAAAGTAGAGGGTGTATTCGGTTTGTTTTTTAAACAACGAACCAGTTCTGATATTACAACTCACCAGTGAGCAATTGTCACTCCATCTGATTGTGCTACATCTCATTATATGCTGGTCGTTCTTCCATATTTCACTACTGTACTAGTGTACAGCGCAAGTAGTGTGCATACACTTAGAAATACTACAGAAGTTAGTAACTGCATAGCGTATCAGAAGTTTGCACACTCTTTGCACTCAGTGGCTGCGAGCTACAAGGAAGAGGAGAGGCAGTCGGGGGTTGCTGTTTGAAATACTTGCATCCATCCATCCATTCTCTGAATTGATTATCCTTAACCAGGGTACTGGGGGTTGTTGGAGCCCATCCCGGTGGCCACAGGAGAAACACCCTGGAAAGGGCACCAGTCCATCACAGGGCAAATACACAGACAAACACAGTCACATGTTCCGGCAATCTTAGCATCTTCAAATCACCTAGCACGCATTTCTTCGGACTGTGGAAGTAAACCAGAGAACCTGGTGGAAACCTTCTTGCTTTGCCTCTCTGAAAAAAAACTTGAGAATGTTATTATGACAACTGGGCTTGCTAAATTCTACCTTTTATTTGCTAGCTAACCATAGCAAAGTCTTGTTTTTTTTAAGGGTGTAAAAAGATTTTCTACATTTGCATGTTACTCATTGACTTTTTACTAAAACTACACTCAGTATTTTCACTACTGGGTAGTTTGTTTGCCATAAAATGTCTTTTTTTTTTATTCATCACTACTGAACTATGAAAATACACCTAATATAATTATAATTATAATATGCACTACCAGAAAACTGTTATATTTAGCGAGCTTGTAAATGACAGCCATATTTTTGACAATGTGATCATTTTATTTGACATATTTCTCTTTATATTTACTCAACAACTTTCCAGTGCTTAACAAGAATAAAAATCGGTAGTTCATGAAATAAATGGATAAGTAGTAAGAACATGTTAACTGGCAGTGTGTTAACTAACTGGTAGTGTGTCAATGTGCGTGTTTATAGAGTACCTGATAAATATCTTACACTCGCACTGAAACCTTTCTTTGCAGTTTAGAATGCGGAATGTGAAACTGCTTGTTTTGCTTTAAAACAGCATGCACTTCTACACAAACTTCACTTTACGGCAGGGTTTATTTTATTACCAACACAGCCGTGACATGGAGCCATGTCAAAATAAAGTGCAAGCCTGAAAGTTTTGGGAGCTGCCACTTAGGAGCGGCCGCTCTGTTAAGAGTGGGAGGCAGAGATGGCCTCTGCTGCCCGTTAAGCGCCTAATGATTCGGCCTGTCTGCAGCTGAATGCTTGACTCTGCTCTCTTGTGGCAATCAGTGCAACACATGCGTTTAAGGTGCGATAAACAAAAACATGATGAAATTCAGAGAGAAATTAATACTGTTGTGACATGAACTGATGTTTGTGGGAGTCCTCAGGCTGAGAAAATGCCTCCCCCAAGCCTTCATATCCCTTTTCAGAGTTAAATGTATGCACCTCTCATTAAGCTTATCTTTAGCTCCAATGACACAATATTTACTTAAAGAAAACATGGCATTCCTTGCAGAATGAGTAGTCTATAGCACATGAAATCTCTCAAAACTCCACAATGATTCAGTGAACTCTAAAATGTGTGGTGTCAATATAAATCACAATTTTTCTGCACTTCAGCACTGTCCTTGACTCAAGAACTCCTATCACTTAAAGCAGTAAGTGACAGCTGTAAGCAGCAATATCCACACTCATATTCCCTGTATGAGAGTTTCCTGGTTCTCTGTGGAGAGCAAAGATCAACCTGCTCACACTAGGGGTTTCTTCATGAACACAGCTCTTCAACAGAGAAAAACACACATTAAAGCTAAACTAATTTACTCTGCATTTCATCTCTGGATGCAGGTTGTCACTGCGTAAAGCCACGGCTTGATGTTTTCATCGGAGATGTAATTAACGTTCATGCATAATCTGTGCATTAATTAGACTCTCTTTGATCTGACTGAGAAAGCCGTGGACGGACAAGACACTAACGAGCTGGCTGAGTCCTGGGTGAGATTCAGAAAGTTTCAAAAGTATAGCAAAACAACCACTCCATCTGAATCAGCTGTGGGACGGAGGTTCAGAACCGCTCGCCCTTTCTCTGACTGGGTGACTTTTATAACGGCTCTCTCTTTCTCTCTCTCGCAGCTCTCTCTACATGCCGTATCTTTCTCTACCAACTTTCTCCTTTCTCCTTCTCGCTCTATCAATGTCTCACTCTCTCCACAATCTTCTTTCACTCTTGCTATTTTTTTGGCATAGCTGAAAGGAGCTCCCGACCCAAAGACCACTCAAGCCCAGTGGCAGGAGACAGAGACAGAAACCATGAGGGAACCTCCTCTGCAGGTTAGCTCTGTTAGCTCTCCCACTTCCTCAAAACCTTTGTATCCCTCACTCTTCTCAGTAGCTCAGGGGCCGAGAGGTCAGGAGGAGCCCCGAGTGGGTCATGCCATGCTAGGGGGGAAAGAAGCACAGTAGCATTATGGGTCATAGGCCTAATGGCTATGTAAAGAATCTAATAACCTTAGAGTCTTACTGGCTCCCTGGTGTTTGGCTCTCACTGGAGATGCTGAGCTACTCAGCTGAAGGCTAGGAGGAGAGACAATGCGGAGAGATGATGCAGGATTTTCAAAAGCAAAAGAGCAAAAGGAAAGTAAGCGGGAGAAGACTTTAAACAGATGGGCAGAGGGAAACGAAAACGGCTTTAGAGGTTTGTATAAGTGACACAAAAGGATATCTTTCTTCTTTGCAGTCCCATTGGGTGTGATTCTCCACTATGTGTGTGTGTGTGTGTGTGTGTGTGTGTGTGCGTGTGAGAGAGAGCGAGAGAGAGAGAGAGAGAGAGAGAAAGAGAGAGAAAGAGAGAGAGAAACCGTGAAAAGGAGAGTAGAAATAGGCCAGAGCACAAGATAAAGCGCTTTATCTTCATGAGAAATAAACGTCCCATCCCTGCCTTCCTTTTGAGCAGTCCGAGCTCCAAAAACAGCATTATGTATGGTATGGGCCCTCCGTAAATAGGCCAATATTCACAGCCATATGTGGTGAAGATTAGCTTTTTCTGCCTCCCTCAGCAAAAAACAACCTTCCAACAGCCTTCCTGCTTCTTCGAGGACTTACATTCAGATAGATCAGACACGTAATTCTATAAAAACTCAAAAAAGCCACCAAGACTTCGCCACACACCTAGACTGTACAAAAAAAGTCTCCAGGCAACAAAAGCCCATTACCATGCTCTTCCCCATCATTCAATATTTATATAATCACACTATCCAGGCCAGGCCATTCGCTGAAAATAATAATAGAAGGGGAAAAGGCAATCAATGGTGCCAGTATGAGTGGTTTGTGCTGGGGGACTGGCTGAAAACAAGGTTCCAATGAAACTACCATGGCAGGGAGGAGGTGGGACAGGCCTGCGCTGGAACGGTGCTGGGCTGCTGTCAGCTTGTTCTGAAGGTGCCGGCTGGATGAGTGGGACAGATGACAGAGAGCATAAAGGAGAAAGAGAGGGGGTTATCTCAACAGGCGAGGCCAATACTAAGGGCTCTTAAATAAAGCAGGGAGAGAGCACAATACAGAGAGAGTCCTTTTAGCATTCCATTTCATTAGTTTATGTTTGCTCTCACTCACTTTCTAAACGCTTCTCTTTTGTTAAGATAATCAATTAAAGCAACCATGGACTGAACTGAACTGAAGCAAAGTGAAGTGAAAATGCAAAGAAATCCAGTCATGGCAAGTTTCATTTTCTCTTAGATGCTTGCTCTAGTGTCACCAATTAAAAAAACACGGCACAGATTCCTCATATACATGGGCACACACTGACTGTTATTATCCCTAAAACCAGTTATGATTACATCCCAATGAGGAAAACGGGAGAGAAATGGGTAATTAGCGAATACAGGCATGCTTTCAAACTCATGTGTGCGCGGAGGCATATGTATGTGCGTGTGCGAGTTATGGCAGAGTTCATTCTGTTAAATATTTGTCGCAGGTACAAAGCAAAAAGCAGGCAGTGAAGTCTGAATAATTCATTGTGTTGGTCCCTGCCTGAGCATCAGCCTGTACGATGGTGCCTGCTGCCTGTGCTGGGGGTGGGGGGGTGGGGGGTAGGGGGTGGGTGGTTGGAGAGTGGGTAAAAGAGAGAGAGAGAAAGAGAGAGAGAGAGGGAAGAAGAAAGAAAGAGAGAGAAAAGACAGTGAAGAGAAAGGAAGGGGGACAAAAGAGAGAGAAACAGAGTGAACCCATCAACCCTGTATACTCGTATACCTGTGTGTCTGGAATACACTAATGGTTGAATGGCTTACTTATTTCAGTCCACTAACACATTTTGTGCTAGAACCTGGGTAAACCACATCGGCCCGTGGGGGTTTACCTCTTTACATTTTCATTAAAGGGGAACTGTATTAAGTACCCTTAAAATGAAAGGGTACTTAATACAGTTTAAAATGAAATTAAAGTGTTTTGGGAGCATATTTGGAGACATATTTAGGGTTTACACTATAAAAATAGGCCTTGTTAGGCATTTTTTACCACAACACAACAACACGGTTGTTCACTATACGCGGGTGCTCTTGGAACGTGTCCCCCAAGAGAAGCATTGGGTTACTGTATTTTATACTGTTTAGGAATCGATAATGGAATCGATAAGGAATCGGATCGATAAGAAGTATCGATAATGGCACTGACATCAATAATTTCTTATCGATTCCCATCCCTAGTCCAAAGACATGTGTCAGGTGAATTGGGGATTCTAAATTGACCATATGTGTGAGTGAATTGTGTATGTACACCCTTGCGGTGGTCTGGCGTTAAACCTAGGGTGAGTCCCTGCCTCATGCCCGTAGACCCCAGGACAGGCTCTGTGTACCTGCGACCCTAGTGAGAATTAAGCAGTTACAGTGAATGAATGAATTAATAAATTTTTCTGGCCCATGTGCCCAGGTCAACTCTGAAATGTTCCACCTGCTGGGGCCATCAGCCTGGAACAACCTTGGGTAAAGTAGGGCAGAATAGCATGGCAGAATTCCATCTGACTAGGATCAAACCCACATCTCGGCCCTACCCCAAGGCTTAGTCATCAAAACAGCTCAGTAGTTTAGACCATATGGACTTGCAAGCCCAAAAATAAAAGGGCCTTTGTAAATATGTGATCAATAAGAGTCCTGGAAAGACAATAGCATGAATATCTGCTACCAATAAGATGTACTAAGGCGAACAGCCTTTGATGCTATACATGTCAATGACTTCCAGCGGCAGCCGAGTAACAGAAATGCTCTGTAAAAACTACAGGAGCCATATGTCGGTGAAAACAAGAACCCTCGCCAGCACTGTCTAAACCCTGGGGTTCCCTTCATGCACTATTCATCCCCAGCGCGCCATCTTATCTCCGCATATGGCATCACTACAGCTAAGTCAGTGTGAATTACTCTGGGGAGCTGCTCCAGGCAACAGTATCTTCTGGCAGAATGCTCCTCACAACAAAAAGAAGTTCATGCACGGAGACCATATTAACAGAGTCTCAAAGGAAGCACAACCACACAAGAAAGCAGTTTAGGTTTTTTGCTGTGCGATTCCATTCAGCATTTCGCTCACACAGGAAGCATACCCCGGTTGAACCCTTGTAATGCCAGTTGCGTGACAAATTGCTCACCTGGGCAAATAGTGACATGCCTTGGTGATTTTAATAAGTCGTACCTCTCTCTGTGTTCTAATTCACAGGAAAGTGAAGGCCTGAGGACACTGCAAATGTAGGTTCAATCAAATAACATGTGGAGTGCACAGACACATTTTCCATTAAGCCTATCTCTCTACTGCATAACCACTCACAGGTTTCGTTTCAGGAGTGGATCGATACAACAAAAAATTATGATATTTTGGGGAAGAAAATAACGGCGAGTGAGACATGGAAGGCCAAGTATGCAAGTTTTAATGAAATAAATGATTAATATTCTAAGCTGATAGTTGACTAGTGGGACATCAAAATTGACGGTTTTCTTCATGGCATGATGAAGTCATTTTTTGCTTAAAAGATCAAGGCTTCTGTTAGTTGTCATAATGGTAGGAACATTTGCGGAGTATAGTCATTCAAGCAAGAACACCTCTACCAATATAAGTAAAACCACGTACACACAAACTGCTATGGCCCGGTCCTAGGGCATTCACCTACAGTATGAAACATTTCAGCACCAGATGCCGAATAACATGTTCTGTAATGTGCATTTGTTAAAGTAATGTTATGTAAATGAGTCCCTGTCTCACACCCCTTGGTCCCGGGATAGGCTCCAGGTACCCGCGACCCTAGTAAGGAGTAAGCAGTTACACAAAAATGGATAAATTAGGTTTTTTATCAAACGTTTCCAACATATGACAACATTTTTATCCCGATAATGTAGAAAAACAAATGCTATTTCTAATTCTCTCTTTTTCGCCGGCTATCTCTCTCTTCCTCTCACACACTCACGCACACACACACTCACACACACACACTCCCCTCTGTCTATTTCAATCACATACACACATGTTTTCAGCTCCTGAAGTCTCGCTGACACAGGGGCAGGGGAGTGGAGATCTGCTCTCCACAAGGCAAGTGGCTCTCTGCGGGTTGTCAATAGCTGATTACAGTGGGAACTGCGGCACGATGAGCTAATGACACACACTCTGGGCGCACCAGATGCTCCAGCTGTCTCTGACACCACAGGGTCCTCCACAGACAAAACCTTCCTCCACTCACACATTCATCACCTCTTCGCCAGGGCCAAGGACTATGGGGCTAAATCATTCATTAGTCCATATCTGGTCAAATAAAGATGCAGCATTGCAAAGCTTTAGCGATTACAAGATTGTGCACACCAATTAATACAACAAAGATTAAACAGTGGGGGAATTCAGCTTCTGTGTTTTTTGGTGAATGGCTTTATGCCTCCATTCTCCTAATTTGTTGCTCATTGGGATTACAGAAGAAATTTTTAGGCAAAATGTCAGAGCTTCTGCCACCTTCCGAAGATGCTTGTCCATTGCCCTTGATGTAATTTAGCCGAGTAATTACCTTTCTTGCTGCACTATTCAAATAATTAATAATGTAATTGTGTAACAAAATATCTTTGTGATTTCTATAATTGTGTAACAACATATTTAGTTACGTAGTGCATGTGCATGTTTTTTTTTCTCTCTCTGTAAAACAAGACTGTACACAAAACACTTCTTTTAAAATCAAATAAACCATTCATTAGAAATTGCAGCATGCCTTTACTGTTGATAGAGATGAGCTGAAGTGACATTAGTGAAACTAATCATCCAGTATCAGAACTTGACCTCACCAATGCTCTTCTAGCTGAATGCAATCAAATCCCCACAGCAATGTTCCAGCATCAAATGGAAAATCTTCCCAGATAAGTAGTAGCTATTACTGCAGAAAAGGGGGGCCAAGTCGTTTAATGCGTTTGATTTTAGAAGGCATGCTGGATAACAGGAAACTATACATTTCTGGACATATAATGTGAGGCCTCTTTTACGCATGGCATTTGGTCCTGGGTGGTCTGATCATAGAAAGTGTTCAATTCAGGTGTGAATGGGGTCCAGGTGTGAGTGCATTTTGGACCAAGATGATCCAGTCACTTAAACAAGCTTTGGAGGTGTTAAGAGATGCATATTTCCACATAACAAAGTGTCTCAGTGCTGCCCAGACAGCAATGAAGTACTGCCTTTACCAGTTGTGTAGTCAAAAAAGAGATTAAAGCTCTTACATAACTTCTGTCTTTATTCCTCCCTTATAAGGCTCATTAGCAAATGTGATTTTAATGTTTGTAACAACTTATACATGAAAACAAACTAGGACTTACACATTGGGAGACTGACATCGAGACCCACAGAAAGGAAATGCACATATGTATGTGTTGCTGTCCACTTACGATCAGATCACATAGAATGGACATTGGTACCAGGTGTGCACAGAAACTATTGCTGACAAGGATGCTTTGTTAATCGTCATGCAGTCTACTCCAGCATTGTGAGCAAATATGTATTAAGTAATGTTTATGATCTTTAATTATAAATCAAATATCAGCAAGTCTGCACCCAGACATTCGATTCAAGGCTGTGGGATTGTTCGACAGCTATGTGTGGTTGTGAGAGTTTCTAAATCATTTTTTGCATGCATCACTTCTTAACTATCACTTAACTTATCTGTGCTCTACCCACTGTTGGACAAACTTTGAGAAACATCTCATTCAGCATTATTAGAAACAAATATAGGCAGAAAGGTTGCACTCTTAGATCACACAGATAAACAGTAATGAGAAGCAGTAGCACACAACTACTTTTTTGTAAAAAAAAAAAAAAAAAAAAAAAAATAAACAAATACACATACACAAATGCAATAACTTGATTTTGAGACGAAACATAACATTGAGCTCCTTGAGTTGAGGTGAAGCTTGATATGGTCAAGACCCACAAAAGTCCACAAGTTCAAAGGCATCAATATTTTTCTTGTTTTGTATCGCCCTGCTTTCAAATCAAATGGACCACAGAGAAAACCATAGCCTGGACAGTTCTGACCTTTGGCTGTAGAGACACATCATTACATATCAAGTTCCTTCATCCTTTTTTAGCCAAGTGTCAATCTGCGTCTTGACTGTTAGATTCTCTTTTATTAATAATTGATTCAAGTAGATGAAAGCTGTCCGTTTCCACATCCTTCCATCACATTCCATCATCTGTTAATTTTAGATATCTTTTCCACTGTCATCTTTTCCGCAAGTTTCTTTAGGTTTTCCTGGGTTTCCATGAATGTAGTGTCATCTACATGTCAAATGTACTGATGTTTTCATGTGGTATGATTTCTTTTTGTGTGCTGAAGATTTCGACTATATTTCATCACTTGACAGTGATTTTAGTTGTTTCATAGCTGCAGCAAACAAGTGCCAGTTATTACATTAAATTGATGACGTTTAAATCATTCTTGAAGTGTTGACGAATGTAAAAATCAAACGAATCAGCTATTTACAACACATTTCCCATTCTTTTACCAGCAAAGATTTGACCGTGTTGATTTATTTATAACAGGAAAATGTTTGAGCGTTTTTAATATACGGATGATCAGAACATTTTCCTGTTCAAAAATTCACAGTTTAACATTGTCTTGTTTTTTGTTTTTTTTGTAATTTTTATAATTTTCTTCACTGTGCTACATAATGAAAATAAATGGTGCAGGCCAGCCCCACTGCAAAAACATAACATGACAGACTGATGTAAAATAAATCAAACAAAATCAATGCTTTGTCATCTCAGTTTTCTTTTCAGGCAAACTTTAACTGCACAGGTTTCCTCAAAGCCACCTCGAAGTGAATAAAAATGCGCACAAAAACCCAATTCCAGTCACAGAGGGGATCAATTGTAGCTCAGCAAACCACTTCTCTTGTGGCTTTACATTATGTGGGGACTAGGGTTTTGGGTGATGAGATTGGTCCTGTGGCAGAATTCTAGAAAACGGAAAACTTTCTGTATGTTTCTTTTCATGTATTACTTGTTTTTTAATAGAAAAGAGTACATCAAGACACAACAATGAGGTTCTCCAATATAATGTTTTCATTGCTTGCCATGGCAACAAATTAACCTCCAAAAATCACAAACCCTAGAATTTATAAGCTCTTTCGAAACAAAAGTCCAGTCATGTAAGCTTGTGTGTGTCCATATCATAAGCCCCACACACTTTACCGCGATAGGATACACCCAGATGTCTGGGTTTGATCACAGACACTCCAAAGAGAACACAGGGGCAAATCTGCCACACAGATTTATGTTTTCATACCCTGTCTCACACACCCTTTTAATCCTGTATTAACCAGTTTTACTAGCACTGGCCAGCCCTTATAAAGAGGGCATGAGGCTTTGACGAGCCTGCTCTGCTCAGGAAGGCAGTTCATTGCTCTGTGGAGGTATACATAATCATTGCTTTAATGAACTTCAAGCGATGATGATGGTCATGATTACTCCCCTTCTCCCTCCTCTTACTGCCGACAGACTGAAGCATCCCGAAGTGACCATCAGATGTTCAAAGCAGAAATGTTCACCACGGGGGTGAGATGTTGGATTGTTCTCATACATGCATCTGCACACAAATGAACCACATGGGTATTTTAAGGAATATTTTCATGCTCAAATAGGGCTAGGTAACATGGCAAAAAAAATACTGTACTTCAAGACACAGTATGTAAAACATCTGCAAAGACTGAACAAATGAGATTTTATGAGTGAAGGTAAGCACACACTCCATAATTGCATAAGTGCATACCTATTATGGCATTTTTCTGCACAGTTTCTTTTTTTCTTTTTATTTAATCTATTGGGAAAAATGAAACTATGCATAAAATGTGTTCTAATGTTTGCACAGTTTTATGTTTTAGTTTTCCCAGTATGTTAAATTCATTTAAAAAAAAAAAAAACAGTAATTAACAGTGCCTAAAATAATTTTGTGTTTTCTGTAGAGGATGTATTTTCACTATAGAAAACCTTTTGACCCAGGGTGCCCAAACTGTACCATTATTTTCATTTTTTAATGTTTGATTTTTTGGAACAGACTGGGTCTACCAAGTGCCTCAGCTCTCTCTGGCTGGGTGGGATGGCTCTTCCACCCACTACTCAGTGTGACTCTAGCCAGCATGGGCATCTGTTAACTGATGTAACAGAATTACAGTGAGGAACATAAGTATTTGAACACCCTGCGATTTTGCAAGTTCTCCCACTTAGAAATCATGGAGGGGTCTG
>JBBIGA010000040.1:31709598-31723185 GCA_037576975.1 Alestes dentex | reverse complement strand
CTCGAGACCACAACAAGACGAGAGACACGGCAGCAGAGGAGACAGACATACATCACATGTGTGGAGATCCTTCACTCCAGACACACAAACAGCACGGTGACCTGCACAACCTGTAAGTCGGTGTTAAAGTACAGTAACAGTACCGGCGTTCTGCGCCGCATCTGAAACGGCACCGCTAGCTAACATGGCTAACACTAGTAGCACTGCAGAGAGTCGTCCAGTCCAGAGGATTCTGAGTGGCTGCGGCTTAAACTGGTTCCACTTAAATTTACCAGAACATTCAAGGTATCAGCCTTTGTTTTGTTTAATTGTCACGTTGACTGTTAATGTTACAGAGAACTTTCATAAAAGTTGCTCAGTGTTGGACACCTGTGTTCCTCCGCTGCGTCTGTGTGACGTCATCACAACTAGTCGATTCGACTTCAACTTTGATGACGGATAAGTCGACCTGAAAAAATCTGAAGTCGTTAATGCCCTAATTCATAGATAGATAGATTTATGTATGTATACTCACATAGTTACACCACTAAGGTGCTGCCAGTTCCAAACCAACAAACCCCATCTGGACTGCTTTTAACAGTTGGACAGCACATGTTTTTTCTCTCTAATTAAAAGTTTATCATTTGTGGTATTGTAGCATAAACATTTCTTGTAATCTCAAATTCATGTTTTCATGTAGCCCTAATGTAGTGTTCGCTGTATCATGTGGACCGTTCGCGCTACTAGACTTAATTACTCTCCTCTGCTCAGTAGAGCTTTCCTCCAGCACAGTGTTGCCGCGAGCTGTTATTACCATTCTTATTACCGTGTCAGATTTTGCAGCCGTCTTGTTTATCGCCGTGTGAATCACACCCAAAACATGAGCTTTGAGTGTGTTTCTGATGCGGGTGGCACAGGATTCAAAGCTTTGGGCCTCTGCCTTGCAATTCTTCAGCCCTGTAATTTCTGAAGCGGCAGGCACACTGTGATTACAGACTCAAGGGGGGCTTCGAACATCAATTTTTTTTTCCTTGCCGCTTATTGTTTTTGCCTGTGTACTTCAGTTTGCCTTTGACACCGGTCCAGATAGCTGTGGATGTCTTAAGCTCATAATAGGGCAGTGGGGATCTGCTGTTAGGTTCTTTAAAGATACAGGAGTAGAGGGATTGCTTTAAGTGTTAATCCATATAAGGGTGTGCATGTATGTTAAGAGTAGCACTTGATCCTGGGTGAGAGACTCCAATGTACTGGGACACACTGTGATTGATGTATGGAACAACACAAAAGAGAAAAGATGAGCAATAGAAAAGAATAGAACAGAACAGAATATCATAGAATAGAATAGAAAAGAAACACGCTAAACCTCCGACAATCGTGGGGGTTGCGTTCCAAGAGCACCTGCGTATAGTGAAAAACTGTGAATTTGTGATGTGGTAAAAAAAAATCCTGTGGTGAAAAAATCCCTAAAAATGCCTATTTTTAGAGTGTAAACCTTAACTATACCCCCAAATATGCTTCCAAAACACTTGAATTTCATCTTTAACTCAGCTTAATACATTACCTTTAAAGAAAATGTAAAGTAATGCCGTATCAGTACTGTACAGTTTACACTGAACTGCCATCTCCCACAGTGCTAGAATGCAATGTACCGATATTACCCCAGTATGGACTGCACTGTAATTCATGCAAACGCGTTTTCTTTGGTATGCACTGTCGTTTTCTTTGGTGTAAGCAGGCTAAGTAGTAAATTAATGTAATTTACAATAATAAAAATACAGGGCTTTAAGAATAACAAAATGAAAAACACGAGAACACAACCGAGACTCTCCACGAGGGAAATTATGGACTCCAGCTGCCAGAGATGCGTCACAGGGCAGCAGCCAATCAGCAGCAAGGAGAAATAAATAACGTTCTCGGATTGGCTACTTTCAAACCTCCCTCCCCTGAGTACTGGGGTATTTCACCATCCCAAGACGCGCTTTCTTTGTGTTCTCTGGACAATACCAAAAATGTATAGTTATATTTTACATGGAAATGTTGCTGAATTTATGCCGAATATAAATTAACATAAATTCAGCAACGATGCCCAGATGTCACAAAATGCGGGGGTTTTCGCAAACATTTATTAGTTCGGATCTCAGAAAAAAATCTGCGAGAGACTGAAGCCGTGAGTGCTGAACCGTGACTGAGCGGGGGTTTACTGTATACAGTTTTAAAAACAAATGTAGCAGATATGTAGTTAAAAGATATTTGAGAAGATGCTCAGAAGATGCGAGAATATAAGGAGGAGGAGAAAGAAAGACAAACAAAGAACGGAAGAGAAAACATGTAGATGTGTACCAGTAAGCTATAGCCTGAGGCACAGTCTATGACAGTGCCAGCTCTGTGAACATCTACACCCCTGCTGATTGGAAAAAGTGACAAGATTTTTTTCTAATTATTTTTTATATTGTTACAGTATAATGCTACTATGAAGATGCATGTTCATAAATGTATTTAAACTGATGCAGTAGTTATACTTGTCGGATGCCATCCAGCTCAGTGCTGTTATCATCACCTCAATTTATTTAAACGCTCTGGTATAATGCATTTTTTGACAGTCATGCCAGTGTGCCTTCACTGATTTGATTTACTCTGATTTGAGAGAGAAGTAGAGAGAGAGGGAGAGAGAGAGAGAGAGAGAGAGAGAGAGAGAGAGAGAGAGAGAGAGAGAAAGAGACAGAGAGAAAAAGAGAGAGAGAGTCTGATTGAGATTCAGCAAAGGCACAGTGCTCTGTGGGTGCTGTGGTTAATAGATTCCAAGCAGGTTTAGCTGATAAAGAGGTCATTCACTCTGACTTCACCATCGTTTGTGCAGAGAACAGCATCGTGACTCCACACACACACACACACACACACACACATACAAACACACACACACACACACACACACACACACACACACACACAATCCTTCAACTCATTCTCATCTCAGTAGAAAGTTAACATAACTACTCCTTCACTCGTATCACATATTCTCAAAGAAACAAGACACCCCACTGAACAGCACTCCAATTAACAACACTGTCTCAAACCAAACACACACACACATATTCTCACACACACATACTTGCACACTTAACATTCTATGTCTTTGCCTCATGCTGCTTGGAGAAAGAAAGAAAGAAAAAGAACAGTCTGATATTAAATTTCCTGAGTTGTTTTTTTACTCCTGAACTTTGTAACCTTCCCTTTACCAGCACAAGCGCACTACTGTGTATTTGTCATGTCAGTAATGCATCCTGAATTGAACTGAATAGATGGGGAGCAAGGGTCAGGAAGTTGAAGGAAAATGTGAGCTAGCAAAAAAAGAGTCCATCAGAGAGAGGGAAAGACTGAGGTAGGAAAGAGCGTAAATACAGGAGAATGAGTGCATAAGAGAGTGAGCGAGTGAGAGAGAAATGGGGGGGGGGGTACACCAGCACTAGCTCTCGGGAGCATTTTGCTTGTTTACTGTATCAGACAGACTATCAGAGTAATTCCTCCCTCAGGATGCTCCTTGGCCAGGCGATTGCAAGCAGACATGCCGCCGTTTGATGGCTATTACATAGTAGAGAGCAGAAAGAGACGTTTCTCTGTACAGTGACGAGACACATCGTGCCCATCTTCTCTCCTTCATCCCCTGGATGCCTGAATCACATCGCAAGCAAATGTTCTACAACTCTACCACGGTAGCTACGACAATCCAAGACCAGGACCATGATCACAGCACTGCTCATGTAAGTGCTAAAGATAACTGAATAAAAATAAAGGAATGTAACTATGAGAGTAGCAGGGAATGGCTTACATCGATCAAGCAGCAACAGTGTGGTCAGTGTGGTCACGGTGAACTTCATCTAAAACACACTACTGATGACCTCATTCCCACTCTCTCATTATTGACAGGAAGCCTCATCAATACACACCGAGACGCCACACAAACAAGAGTGTGTGTGGGCCGGGGGGGAGGAAAGGGCAACGCTAATGTGACCTACTCGCGCAGGCTCTAATGCATTAATGACCAGGAGACAAGCGCTAATGTGACTAACGCAGATGCACTCTGACACTAATGGAAGATTTGGCCTGTGGTTATATTCATAAAATGAACAAGGCAGGGAGGAGGAGGCGGCAGGAGGGGACTGTCCTTACCTGCTGCCCAAACTGACTACAACAGGCTGATTGGGAGTGAAATATTACCTGGCAAGGTGAGGTACAGAGCATCCAAACTACTAACCTTCCATGATACTGTGGGGAAGAAGAGAGAGAGAGAGAGAGAGAGAGAGAGAGAGAGGAGAGAGAGGAGAGCGAGAGAGGGAGAAAGAGGAGAGAGAGAGAGAAAAAGAAAGAGAGAGGGGGGATAAGCGAGATAGATCCAAAGAAAGAAAGAGAAATAAAAGTGAGAGTGAGAGAGACAGAAAGAAGGATACAAAAGGCAGTAAGAGAGCAAGTAAGAAAGAGAAAGTTAGAAAGAAGAAGGGATAACAGGGGGATGAAAGAAAGAAAGAAAGAAAGAAAGAAAGAAAGAAAGAAAGAAAGAAAGAAAGAAAAAGCACAGAAATTAAGAGATGTGGTTAGTCAAAGGAAGTGAAGTGAGAGAAGGAACCTAAAAAGGGATGGAGAAAGAAATAGAAATAAGACAAAAGAAAGAAAGAAAGAAAGAAAGAAAAGGGAAAGATAAAAGACAGGGGAGTGAGCATGCAAGTGAGAAGCCAGTATAAAGGACAAGAGGGAGAAAGAGAGTTTGCAAGAGACCAATTGACAAAGAGGGAAAGTAAAAGCCAAGCAGAGCAAAAAGAAAGACGGAGGAAGAGAGACATTAGGAGAAAGAGAGCGAGCGAGAGGAGAGAGACAGCTAAAAGAGGGTAGTGTGGATAAGAGAGAATGTGGAGATAGTTTGTTGGCAGAGGAAAGCGATTTCTCCAAGTTGGCGAGACATGAACAGTCGCTTGCCCAGAGGAGGTCACTCTTCAAACGGCAGCACTCCTCCATGCTTCTCCTCTAACTTTCTCTCTCTCTTTTACACGCATTGGTGGCGTGTCGAAACTCACAACAAGCTGCAGAATCTCACACCATCCCCGTCGGCACACGTCTGGAAAGATGCTGTATCAATTATCTGACAGCCCCCACTGTATCCGCTCTCATTAACAAGCCTGGATGAAAAACCCATAATGGCTAGGGCAAAAAGGGACAAAAAATAAAAAAGAGAAAAATAATGAAGCTGGACAAATTATAAATTCCATTCCGACGACTTCGCACCTTCCTCCCAAAAGGCTACTTCCAGCCATGTCACCCAATCAATTTGATCATGAACGCGCAACCTGTTAGCGCATGAGTAACCACTGCGCACCCTCGGAGCAAGGCTCGCGGGTCAAGGGCCACTCTCAAAGATGGACTTGATGCTTTTTTTTGCTGTAAATATTGCAGGAACACCCCCACCCCACTCATCATCAGACTGAACAGAGACTCCGTGTGCCTTCATTAGCGTTATTTCCCCAGAGCGCGTGGATCCCCCCTCCTCCAACACAGCAGCCTCTGTAAACACACAATCCACTGCATAACAAGTTGTTTTTCTCTCATCAAGGTTTTTTTTTTTTTTTTTTTTTAATTCTTATTCCTTTTTCCTTGATATGACGATGGAGGCACAGCATACACTATTTGGGCACTTCTCACAAATCCATTTCTCTCGTTTTCTGTTTCTATTTCTCTCTCCCTCTGTTTTGTAGACATTCTGGAAATGCTCTTGTAAAACAATAAACGATTTGCCATCTATCTGTTTCTGTCTCTCTCCCTCTCCCTCACTCTCTGTCTCTTTCTCTCTCACACTCTCTTCATTTTGGATTCTCTCTCTCTAACACTATGGTCTCCTCCCTGCTTCTCCAAATCATCTTCTCTCGCTCGGACTCTATTCTTATTTGTTTCGCCTAACTGACCACTGACATCTTTTTTGTGCTTTATCCCATCCTCTCTCTCCTCTCTCTCTCTCTCTCTCTTTCTCTCTCTCTCTCTCTCTTCATTAGGCAGGCTCTGTGTATGTGTGTGTGAGATTCATTAGTGTTTGTCCTCTTCATTTGAACAAGGGGCTGGGGGTAATTAGTGTATCTGTTTGTCCAGCAGTCTTCCACACAGTCACATCTCAAGGCCAATTACCACGTGCCCGCATCACCCCGCAAACATCCCACCGCACATCCATCTCTCTGTCTCTCAGCTCTAGATCTTCCCTTATTTCTTTCTGTTTTCTTTCTTTTGTCTTGCTTTTCTCTCCCCTTTCTTTTTGGAATTAAAGGACCTCATACACCTTAACTAAATAAACACTAGAGTTGTCACTACTGATTGTTACTCATAATCTACCAGTTATACTGACGATTACTCAAGTAATCATATGCACACAATTAAAAACAGCAAGCATTTAATTTATTTCATATGCATGAAATCTGCAAACATGCACACATTGGTGAGATCCTGTTTGTGTGGCTATCCTCTTTTTCAGTGCCACACAGTGATTTGTGCACTAACAACTCCCACTTTATACTTTATACTCACTGCTTTATAATGGACTGAAAATATCCTGTTTTTCATACAAAGTGTGAATCATTCACTAGGCCAATTCATTTTGAATCAAGTATTCAACTTTAATTGAGTAATCAAGACAGCTCTAGTAAACACTAACTAGCCTCAGTATCAGAATCAGGAACAAGTTTATTGAATGAAATTGCTTGTGTAATGACAGCACAGACATACAGAGACACAAAGACAGGAACAATATAAAATATAGCATAAATTAAAAAAAATGCTTGGTACTAAACACACTATGTTTGAACAAAGAATATTCTAATGAAGCCTGCCTCATGAAACTCACTTATTAATTCGATCCGATTCAGCCAACTGAAGATTATTAGCATAATGTAGCTATTAGCAACACTGAAAAAGAGGAAACTGGCATCAGCAAGATCTCATATGGCTGAAATCCCCAATTGTGTGTATGAAGTAAACAGCCAAAACCGTAAACACACCTAACATAAGTACACACATGTAGGGTCTATTTGGTACTGTTTCTATTACTCTACAACAAGCAGTTAACTGATAAGAAAAGCACTAACTCAGTCACAGTAACTACTGTAATAGCACTTACATTTTCGACGTGACTACAGTTGTGCTTCACAACAGGGACAGTTTGTGTGGATTTTCTCCTGATTCCTATCTCACTCTTTTATAAACACTTAAAGAGTGACTGGGGGTTAAGGAGGACAGCTCTCATCAAGGCCAGTGTGTGAAATTTAATGTTTTGTGACGTCTGTGTGAGTTCTTTCAAGCGCACGTTCATCTCCAATTAAGAGAAAATTGAGTCTGATTGGCATGCTAATTGAATCTTGAGCCAAGCTTGGCACGGTAGCTTTGTGTTGCCAGTTGCATCAGTGTATGCCTTCAGCACAAAGTGGGAGATGAGGCGCTCTGAGAACCAGCCCATTTCCACACACATACACAGGAAAAGACTCATGTTAACTGTGGCTTTGGAAGAACTGGCAGCTTGCTCTTACTTGTCAAGTTCTAGACAGAATCCTTAGCTGCTGAAGAAGAAGACACTGTGTTCCGGCACAAACGTTAAGTCCACCAAATTATAAGGGAATAAAACAAATAAATAAATAACTGGATAGCAATGTAAGGCAAGTCCCCATAGAACACCAACGTATTGTGCTGTCTTTGTGCCAACAGTGTGAGACAAAGTGTTCCATATTAACTTCCTTGTTGCTATATACAGTCATCAATCACTGAAGAGAGCATTTTTTTAAATATTCTTATTATTTTTATTTTGCTGTTGTAGCATTTGTTGAAGTCATCTTGGAAAGCCTCACAGATATTTAATTTCATTCTCCACTGGTTCAAAGAAAGAGGGCTCGCTTCATCATACCTTTACACTAGCCAGTTAAAACAAAAGCCCTCTGTGAGCGGGACGAGAGTGAAAGCGCGAGAGAGACAGTGAGAGATAGAGAGAAAGAGTGAGAGAGCAAGTGAAAGGTGGAAAAAAACACTAGCTTTCAAATTATTGGGCAGCTTTTAAATGACGAGCTGTTTATCTTTTCCTGCCAGGCAGCGGAATTCACTTCAAATAAGCGGAGCAGTGCTGACTTTGAGCTCTGGTCAAGCAGTATCGCTATTCAGTACCTCAGCACAAACCCAAGCGGGGGGAACGCAGCGAGTGCAGAAAAAAAACACCAGCTGAACTCTTGCATCCATGATCAACCAGTCTGCTGTTTGGCCACATTGCTTAAAGGCCTTTTAGTCCAATTCCAACTTCTTGCCACAAACCGGGCACTGACTGTATCAATAAGGATTAAGAAGAGTCAAGCTAGAACTTATATGCTGACTTATAAGGACATTTTTCACAGTATCTGTAAAACACCATATTATACAATACATGGAAGGAAATTCGTCTTTTTTCAGGTCTAGAAATGATTATTGCACCCGGTAAGTCTAAACATTTAGTTTAGACAAAATATATTAAATAAAATGCACTAAAGATTAAAATGATTACATCCAAAAAACTACAGCCAAATTCATAGCATACTATGGTATTCTGACACAAGGTACATTCTATCAAGTGCGGTACTGAAACTGACATTATGTCAATCTTGGTGCGACTTCTGAGATTTAAATACCACTGATGTATGCTACTGGGTGGTGCTTGTGTATCAGTAGATAAAGAATAAGTGAAGCAAACAGTGTTTTTTCCCACATACAGGTTACTTTGGTAGAGCGCACAGGTATACGGAAAACTGCCCAAGTGTATTTTGGTTTAAAAAAACCTTTTTTATGCATCTGCTTCTAAAAAATATTGTGCTTTGATTCCAATATGGCACTAATGTTACAACAACGCAGCTAATGCTGGGAAAGCGGGAGAGTGAAGGAATGTAAAAGAGACAGCGGGGAAGAGAACAACAAAAATGGAGATGTTTCATCAGATTGTTTACGAGTAAAAGATGTGATTCACGTCTAACTCGCGTCTATAGTCTCCTAGTCCTATACAGATTATAGGCATACACTATATGTACAAAAGTATTGGGACACACCTGTTTCAGTGTTTGGGCTAGGCCCCTTACTACCAGTGAAGGGCATGAAAAACATGCTTCCTCTGCACAGCTCGGCCTGGAGGACATGACAAAGCTACTTTATATGGACAAAAGCATTGTGACACATCTGTTTTTCAGTGTTTGGGCTTGGCCCCTTACTTCCAGTGAAGGGAAATCTTAATGCTTCAGCATACCAAGACATTTTGGACAACGCCGTGCTTCCAACTTTGTGGACATAGTTTGGAGAAGAACCTTTTCTATTCCAACATGACTGCCCCAGTGCACAAAGCAAGCTCCATAAAGACATGGTGGGATGAGTTCAGTGACTGGCTCGCACAGAGCCCTGACCTCAACCCTATCCAACATCTTTGGGATGAACTGGAACTGAGATTGGGAGCCAGGCCTTCTCATCCAACATCAGTGCCTGACCTCATAAATGCTCTACAGATTGAATGGGCACAAAGTTTCCCACAGAAACTCCAAAATCTTGTGGAAAGCCTTGAAAGAAAAGTGGAAGCTGTTGTAGCTGCAAAGGTTGAACCAACTCCATATTATAGTCTATGAATTTGAATGCAATGTCAATAAAGTCCCTGTTGGTGTATTGGTCAGGAGTCCCAAAACTTTTGTTCATATAGTGTATATAAGACTATATATGACTACAGACTATATAAGACTATAAGATTATAGAATTAGACAGCAGGAACGAAAACAGACAATTCAGCAGACTGCATATAAGTAAAATATGATATTCGAGGCTAACTCTCAAGTCTAGGTCTATGGTCTTATAGTCTTATATAGTCTAAAGTCTTACATATTCCTATTTAGACACTAGCAGTGTGAACTGCCCAATAGTATTCCAACATTTAGGCCACAATACAATATTATTGTTATTCTTTGATTTGAAATTAAACAGCACGTTATGTACCGGAGACTCTGACTTCCTTTCCAATTTCTGCTGGGATGCAAGAGAAGAACAAGGATCTTGTGGACTTCAGTAGCAATGTTATCAGAGTAGACATACTGAAATGAAAATATATTAAGAAAAAAAAAATTAAATATCACCCTACTGTGCTTTATTGCTTTTTTTCTCCCACCTCTAATAATCACAAAATCAACCTGACACTTCGGTTCACTGCTTCAAAACGTCAGTGGGATGCATGTTTCAAAACAAACCTCTATGATAGGCTGTAGAGTCTACGGGAGCCAAAAGGATCAGAAACATGTCTAAATCATCACTTGCATCCTTAAAAAAGATGTAATTAAAAACTGAACTACATGCTAAACTGCAGCACAGATTAAAATTTTTTAATCTGAAACCAAGTTTTTGTTTTTAAGGTCAAGAATGACTTAGCAGCTTGTCTGTAAATATCCATAAATGAGCCAGCATTTCCTCTATGAACAGGCGTTGGAGTGGTTCTTCAGAAAACCAAGGAAATTTGGATGATTTTCCGAAAGATGAATCAGACAAACACTTTAACTAAAAGAGCACAAAAGGGACTGTGATATCATAAGTAACATTATGGCGGTGATTTGGCTATGATTTGGCATCCGTGATATTATCTGTGATAACACAACTGTGAAGGTTGTATTGCCTTTATACAACAGCACACAAAATAAAGAAAAAAGTAAAGCAAAGAAGCCTCACATTTAGTTTCAAACATGCTTTAATATAGGCAGTTCTTTCGTCAGAGCCTTCTGCATTACGGATAGAGCTACGAAACTGTTGCCAGCTCTGCTTTTTTGGCCTGTACCCGCTTTATTGCTTTGCTTTGCTTCAGCTGTTTGGTGTCATGGTATTTCCAGGCATTTCATTGCCAATTTTTGGGCGATATTTATTCTGTTTGTTTCTAGCTACTTCCAGTCTTAACCTCAAGTTATTTGTTCTGCCGCCACGGCTACTAACAGACAAGTTTACAAAGAACAACAGCAGGCTTGCTGTCACACACTTCATCAGAATCTGACCAAACGAGCTACAATGTGAAATGTAGACATAATGCGATCTGAGATTTTCATTTACTGTTTTTTATGTTAAAGTAGATAATTAGATAACTACTAGCTGCAGCGTAAAACACATAGTTACCTGGCAACAGATACTCCATGGAAAGATATTGTAAATACATATCATATTAATAAAACATGCAGATAAAGTGCTTTGGTGTTGTTATAACTGACATACTAACACAGTTGGTACTGATATATTTATAGAAAATTAAATATAATTAAATATAGTTTTACAGCTCCTCTCAGTGATTTCGTGGTACATCCAATGTCCATAAGGGTTCTGTGAAAAACAGCATTAAGCAAAATGTTGGCGGCGTTTGATTATTTCACACTTTAGATAAATAGTTAAAATATGTAACACCAGTACTTTCAGGAGTGGCTCAACCAACAGTGATTTCAATACATCAAATGTTACCATGTATGAAAACAGAACCAAAAAGGCAACACCGACTTTTTGTAAATCTGAAACAATTTAAAAGTTATCCAGTCAATAAATGTTGTTTATTCAAGCTTACTTGTGATAGAGCAAATAAACTTCACCAAAATATAATGCTTAAAAAGTGGAATAGCATAAATATTGTAAATATACCACACTGATTGTTTGGTTACTGCTGTTGGGTATTGGTATTGGTATCAGAGGGAAAAAGTGGTTTCAGTGCATGTCCAATTCTGTCAGTTATTTTATTCTCGCACTTCTTATGAACCCATCAACAACCAAACTGTCACAGATTGGTTATGGCTACGCAGTAAAATGAACCGATGTAATCTTCACCACATTCATGGCCGATTTAAGCTCTTCTGAGGGTTGTGTTATGGCCATCTTGCTCCCCACCCCCCAACATGGCTGCAATTCAAAGGATATTTCATCATTTGTTATCTCACAATAGTGTTATTTTGTGAAATGACTGTCGTATAGATTTCAGTCAACATCATGCAGACCTGGAGTGAACAGCTGCTGTAAAAGCAATAGAAAGTCTTCAGTTACAGCCCAGTCTTCTTTATGTTCTTATTGCATTGCCAGTGCACTCTAAATATGATCCATCTGCCATCTCACACGCACTCCTTTCCAGAGTGGCGGTGACAAACACACAGTCTCAGACTCCAACATCACCATAATCACAAAAGAGTAAATATTTTGTCACTATCAGAACAAAATCTTGAGTCTATAAAAAAACAACTTACAGGAGGAAAAAAAATTGGCAATTTTCCAAAAACTTTCGATTTAAGTTAATGTCATGGGTCGTCTGCCACAATTTCTGTTGGTATGTTCGTCATGTATTTTCTAGATAGTATTTACATTTACAGCTTTTGGGAGCCACTCTCATCCACAGCGACGAACATCTGTGCTTTATAGTCCACAAGAAAACACGTCTCTCGAACCACATTTACATTTACATTTACGGCATTTAGCTGACGCTCTTATCCAGAGCGACGTACATCAGTGCTCAAGTAGTCCACATCTGTTCTTCAACCTGTAAAGCTATACTTAAATCAACATCCACATGGGGTTAGGTCTTTTTACTAGTACTAGTAAACCTAAAATTAAGAGCTGCTAGAAGAAATGAATACTCCACCAGGAACTTATCAGATGCGAAAGACAGTTTTTTTGAGAAGTTTTTGTGTTATGGGCAGGATGAGTTGGGTGTCATCAGCATAACAGCGGTGGGAGAATACATGTGAAGATACAACATCACAACGAGAGTGAGGGTGTAAGGGAAAGAGGACTGGCTAGCAGTTTTCAAATTATGTACATTAATAAAATGGTAAAACTGGAGATATCAGGTTTTGTTCCAATGGTGATTATTTGCTTGAGAGTAAACGCAGAAGTGAACATGGTTGTTTTCAGCTGCAACTATACCGAGACAGTGAGTTACACCTGCTGTTGTTTTCTACAGGCCAAAGGGGGGCCGGTGGTCAGGGCAGAAAAACAGACCTTGGGCATCAGAACATCCTGTTTTCAGGCTCTCTGTGTACAACACACACACACACACACACACACACACACACACACACACACACAAACTTACTCACATACACAAACACTCACAAATACACCCACGCTCACAGTGCTGTCCAGTCGCTACCTCAGCCATACTCATATTTCATACTGCTAAGAAGCCTCAAGAGTTTACACGATGGTTTGACTGTTTCTTTACCAACCCACTATTGATAATCTATTCACTTTCATCAGCATTTGATTGTGTTTGCGGCATCAAGTCTATATGCACTTATTTCAAAGAAAATAGTTTTTCTTTTAGCCGCATTTCACATCCCTGTAGATGTCAGTCAGAGAAGGCAAAAGCTGTCCCTCTCCTTCTCCACTGCAGTCAAGCAAACATCTCTCTGCAACCAGGCTAGAGTTCAGGGCTACATTTTTCCACAAGCTGTAAGAAAGTGACCCAAACCTGTGGAGCAGTGATGAGAGAGAAGGAAAATTATTCATAAGGATCACACTTTTAGTTCTTCACATGAATGGTTGGAGTTCAGCCCCCCCCCCCCCACACACACACACACACACACATCT
>JBBIGA010000040.1:31678122-31701871 GCA_037576975.1 Alestes dentex | reverse complement strand
ATGTACATAACGGATCAACTGGTTTCGAACAGTTTGTTTTCTGACCCCGAATGAATCCTGTGTGTGTGGCTAAGCTCACAGCTTACACAGGGCTAAAACAGTCTGAAATAGAGACACAATGCATTCCTAAGCTGATGACCCGTGCTCATAACTGCACCACACAACGTCCATTAACTTGTCTCACTTTTGCTGTCACTAACAGTTGCATACAAGCAAAAAATAACCGACTGTTAAAAAAAAATCTGTTCCAATAATAAAAGCTTGAGTTCCAGCTGTCCTTTTGAAAAGTACTCTTAAAAGTGACTGAAACACTCCCTTGTGGGGATTCTTTGGAACAACATTTTAACTTTAAACACAGGAACAACTGACAGGCATTAAAAAAGAAAAGGAGAACTGTAAAACACATAAATACATACAGCATTCAGACAGTCCTGCTCTATTTATGCTCTAAACCATTCCTCCGACAGTCCTTCAATCAAACTGTTGCGGCTCAGATGAGTAACAGAGCAATTGTTTAAAGTTTACTTCCACTGTTGTAATTAGTAGCATATTTAATGTTTGTCGTTAAAAGATGTACAAACCACAAAATGTAGTTAAACGTTGGACTTCTCACATGTAAGCAAGAGTCTGCATACTCACCAGTTTAAAGTGATGGTTATCTTCAAAGAGCTCTGTTATTTAATTCTTCTAGCTTATAAAACAGAAACAAGCATCTCTATTAGTATAGGAGTATATTAAATTTTTTTATTTTATTATTTTATTATTTCATTAACGTGGAAGTTTTCTGAGATCACCTCAAAACTCTGATCTTTTCAAAAAGATTTTTTGAAGGAAAAAAGTGTCTGCCGGTCCAAAATGGTAGGTATCATCTGGCTATGTTACACAGTAACATATGGCACATATTCTATATTTTATATTTTCCCATGAGGTCCGCTTATGAAGTCTGTGTGGCTTAAAATATCAAAAATAGTCATATTCATTACTCTCCCTTTAAGACATATGTAAATGACAGCCGTTTCAGAGCATAGCCAAAACTTTTCTATTGATGGGGGCAGCTAGATCCAGTCATTTTATTGGGGTGCCACTTGGCAGTTTATGATAAAAGCTTCTTCTGATCTTTTATGTCAGCCTATTTAATAATGTTAATAGATAGAGCGCCAGGTAGCAACACATGAATGTTGTGCAGGGTGATCCGAATAAATATACAGTCTTGCTTACGTTATTTGCTTAACATTTTAAGCTCTGATGGTCAATCACCTGCAAGGTTAGCGTTAGCACAGTCTGCCCTCTGTTCTATGCTTATATGTGTTTAATTAAAATTTAAAACCCTTCTCCGGTTCCATAACAGAGTAACTGAATTACCATGTTCCGCGATGCAGTTTCATAAGTATGGCGACTGCGACAGCCCAGCTCAGCCTGTCATGAGTCATGACACATTCCAGCAACTTAAATTACTTTCGGAAATAGGTGAAATTAATGTTTCAGCTATCATCAGCTCACCTGATTTTACCATGGCTTGACAGAGTTATCCTCTGCTGCTATGCATTGCCTTCACTTCAGCGATGCCTTATTAAAAGCAGCCATGGATCAGACCCACAGTCTGCCCTGGCCATAGATTGTAAAGGGCTAGACTATCATTGGGTTTATTTCTATAAGCCAGTCGGGTTACTTCAATTTCTTTGAATGGCTGCAACAATAGGGGACAGAACTTTAACCCAGGGAACAGCAGAGGGAGGCCAAGCTTTAACCCAGGAAGCATTGAACACCCACCCAACCCCACTGCCACATAGCTCCATCGATCTGTTCTGACTGATTGAACTGTAGTGTGTCTAATTTAAAAAAAAGTTATCATGAATAAGCAGGACTGAACTGCTATAGGCTGAATAAGAAGATACACGTGTGATTTCAAAACAAGCAGATTTTAAAGCTTAGTTAACAGTAATAACAAAATTACATAGTTACATAATGAAATACATGTATATTCTGCGTCAAAAGGCTGAAATCAAGTTTTGTTTCTGTTTGGTTCAATTTCACTGAATAAAAAAAACATGCAAAAATGTATAGGATAATTTGTCTCTCTGCAAAACAAAACCACAGTCACTTGGCATCAAATTCTAATTTACACACACAAATGTTTTAAATAAATTCTTCAACAGAATCTGTCCGCTAGCCAAATGAAACAATACTTGTGTCATCGCCGGCGATAACTGTGGCATCTTAAGGTAAGGGCGAAAGACATTTAGCTGTTGGGAGTTCTACCCTCAGGTAGAACCATCAGGTTGGTTTGAGGTAGTTGTACAGAGCCTTCAGTCCTCCCTGCAGCACTTCCTGTATGGGCTTCAGCAGTGGGTTATGGACTATGTGAAGACCTTTGTCAAGTGGATGGCAGGCCAACTTTTCCAGCTTCTCGAGGAAGTACATCTCTGAGGGGACACTCTGGAGGTCATTAAAGTCCACATTGAGGAGCTCCAGCCCGGTCAGAAAGCACAGATTCCGGGGCAGAGTGTGGATGTGGTTCCCTTCCAAGATCAAGATCTTGAGGTTGATCAAGTACTGGATCTGCTCGGCAACATTTTCCAGAACGTTGTTGGCCAAGTGCAGGAAGACAAGGTTCTTCATGCCATAGATGCAGGCGGGGATGTGTGCCATGTGGTTGTGGCTCAGGTTGAGCTTGGTCAGCTTCCGCATGGACGCCAGGCCAGCAGGGAGTCCTGTCAACATGTTGTTGGCCAGACTGAGAACTTCAAGCTTGGAGCAGCAGCCAAGCTCTTCAGGAACCTCACTGAGGCGATTACGGTAGGCAAACAGTACCCTCAGATTCCGTAGAAGCCCGATCTCAGGAGGAAGACTGACAAGCTCGTTCCCCCAAAGGTTGAGCACCACGAGGTTCTCCAGAGCCCCCAGACCAGATGGCAGCACACACAGAAAGTTCAGGGACAGGTTGAGCTTCTCTAGCTCATGGAGTTCCCACAGATCAGCTGGAGCTTCATCCAGACCCCGCATTGCTAAACTTAGCGTGCTGAAGCCAAAGTGAGTAGTCGCATGTTTTCGGATCCGGTCGGCCGAAGACAGATTGTGATCATGGCTGCTGTTGCGTCTCAGCTGCCGTTTTACATCATCGGACGTGCAGTCTTTAGACGGCCATCGTCCGAGGACCCTCGGAGTGACGTCTCTGTGAGACTGCTGCTTTGATATCTTCTGCCTCAAAAGGAACATTGAAAATCTGATGGATCTACCAGAACAGAGGACGGTAGAGATGTGTCCACAGCCTGAAGTTTATCCAATGCGAGAGGCTTTAGCAGATGCAGTTCTCTTTGATTTGAATGTAAAGAACTGCCAGACCTTCATGAAAAGTTTGGTTAGACTTTAAGGAAATACAGCCTACCCCAAACAGCCAGTCAGTTTCTGTCCCTCAGGGGTTTTAAAACTAGTTTGTGCTTCCTCAAAGCTGCAGAATATAGTTAGTTTCCAATATGAACGATGGTATCCAGGTGAAGTTCTGAAACTTTTTCCTCCAGGGATGATGTGCATGAGCTGAGGAAAGTTTCTACACCCTGATGGGCTTTGCCGTATCTCTGTTAATGAGGCACCATAATGGCAAACTCCAGGCTCTCTCTCTTCTTGAATCTGTCTCTCTGTCTGGCTGACTCTCTCACTATTTCTCTCTCTCTCTCTTTCTCTCTCTCTCTCTTTATATAATCTCTCAGCACCTGTCACTGTCACTGTAGCTTAGAGATGACCAGCCCCAAGGCTGCTTAGCATCATGAGACATAAAGACACTAAATCATTCTCTATACTTATGCACCCAGCACACACACACAAACACACACAAACACACACACACATACACACACACACACACACTGAAGTCCTTAGAGTGAGGAACCCTAACAAAGGTACCTAAGGTAACGTTTTTCTGTAGGCTAACTCTTCGATCAAACTTTATAGCAACAAGAAATTCCCCTACAATATGCTAACTGTCCTCCTTTCAGCACCGTGTGTGGCTGCAAGTGTGTATATGTGAGTGTAAGCTGCATCTGGCAGCAGGCTGCCTGCTGTAAAAACACTGAATCATGTCTGAAAAAAGCAACAGATCTTAGCAGCATTAGACCTGTGGCTACTCTGGCTAAAGCCTGTGAGAGCAAAGCGGGGTGGCACACTAAACCCTGGGTGGATGACCGCAGACTTAGACATGGGCAAATAGAAATACTGAGACTGGTTCCACTCTTGAAATTATAGTGACTAATAGGGTACCCTCAAGCTCAAACAAATTGTCTTATTTACACTGCAATCTTATTAGCACTAGAGTAATGTCTTCCCCGCTGCTCACCTCATTAAACACCAGCTTTTAAATCAGGTGTGATAAAGTAAAGATAACAAACCGATAGATTGATAGATAGATAGATAGATAGATAGACAGATAGATAGATAGATAGATAGATAGATAGATAGATAGATAGATAGATAGATAGATAGATAAATGGATAGATAGATGGATAGATAGATAGACAGATAGACAGACAGACAGACAGATAGATAGATAGATAGATAGATAGATAGATAAATAGATAGATAGATAGAAGACAGAGAGAGATGCACTGTATGTTAACAAAGGTAAGTAAATGTTTACATATAATGTAATAAGATGTAAAAACATTAAATATGGATATTGTATACCTGCATATGCTATTCCACTACATCATCATTTATTTCTGTGTGTGTGTGTGTGTGTGTGTGTGTGTGTGTGTGTGTGGTGTATATCCATGGCCAATCCTTGGCTGTGCTGGCTGGTTCCCCCTGCTGCGTCCCTTTACGCTGTCTTACTGTGTTTATTTCCTTAGCTGCCAAATGACCACCTATCCTCCCAATCTCAGCACACACATGGCAGAGAGAGAGAACCAGTCAATATCTGTCAGAAATGGAAAATGGTACTGTTATCATGGTACTGTTGTCATCAAAAAATCATATCCAAATGAACTTACCTAAAACCAAGCACGTGGTTTAATCCAGACACCACAAACACACCACCCTCGCGCTGCACACCGAACACACACATCAACTCAAACATGGCACCGGTCAGTATGAAGTGAACACATCCAGTGTGTGCCCACAATTAGCTGTATAAAGTATGTGTAATGTGTAGCAACTGATTAGAGCTGCATATGATGATTCTGATAGTTCATTACACGGTTGTCAGTTTGGTTGGTGCTGGTTGTTATCTGTGTGCTGGGTTGTGCTGCCAATGCCATGGTCAAAAAAAAAAACTTTTGGCATTTTTAACTGCTTTGTTTTCAATAAAGTCATTAAGGCTGTCACTATTGATTACATTAGTAATCCAGAAATTATTTTGATGATCACTGGAGCAGTCTTATACCTCAATCAAAAAGCAATGGGCTGAAACACACTTTATAACTTAACTAGGCGGGACTAAACTGCTGTAGGCTGATTAGGCAGATACACAGATCAGCCATAACGTTAAAAGCACCTCTCTGATGTTGTATAGGTCCCCCTTGTGCTTCCAAAAGAAGCTCTGACCCATTAAGGCATAGGGGTCTGCTGTGGTATCTGGCATCAAGACTTTAATAGCACATCCTTTAAGCCTCGTACTTGGGGGCTCCATGGATCAGACTAGTTTGTCCAGCACATCCAACAGTTGCTCGATTAGACTGAAAATTAAAGGCCAAGTCAACTCTTTGAGCTCTTTGTCAACGGTTTCTCAAACCGCTCCTGAACAATTTTAGCAATGTGGCAGGACACATTGTCCTGCTGAAAGAGGCCACTCCCATTAAGGAATACGGTTGTTATGCAACAGTGTTTAGGAAGGCAGTGACTTCCGCATGAATGCCAGAGACCAGCAGAATATTTCTGATGCTAACAGTATAGGCCCTTTCAGCAGTGAACAGTGGTCAGCATGGGCACTCTGACTGGTCTGCGGCTATGCAGCCCATACACAGCAAGCTGTTCTGACTCCTTCTTCTAATAGCCAGCATTTTCTCAGTTTTTGCAACAAAGACCAGGCAGGCCAGCCATTGCTTCTCACACACACCGAGCACCCATGACCCTGTTGCTTTTTCACCAGTTGTCCAACTTTTGTTAAGTACTAACCAACACATCCTGGGAACACTCCACAAGACCTGCTGTTCTGGAGATACTCTGATCCAGTCATCCAGCCACTACAATTCGGCCTTCATCAAAGGCACTCAGATCCTTATACTTGCCCATTTTTCCTGCTTAAAAACAAATGAACTCCAAGAACTGACTGTTCACTTGCTGCTTAATATATCCCACTCATTGACAGGTACCAGTGTAGTGAGGTTATCAGTGTTATTGATTGTGTGTCAGTGGTTTAAATGTTGTGGCTGACCAGTGAGTCACAGAAAACAATGTGCTTTTTTTTGTTGAATCACAAAAACAGTGAATTCAAAATAGGCTGCGTGTGCCGCTCATCTTCCAACCATGAACTGTATGGACTGAGGAGTGAACGGTACATATCGATATTGTGAGAATGATTGTAAACTACATCAAACGCTTTTATTTAAAATAATAAATAAATAATAAATATTTATAATAATTAATAAGCCGTTCTTGGTTGATTCTACAAAGAACAGTTCTTGGTTCAAATGGGACCATCGAAGAACTTTATGAACCTAAATGATATGTTTTAGTATGCAGAACCTACTTTAGGGGATGTATTTCCTGCCACAAATTAAACATTTTTACTAGAAGCATTCATGCAAGCCGAGGGGAACCTTGAAAACAAACTGCCAACAGAAAGCACTGAAGCTGATATGCTGTTTTATCACATTAATAACTGCACTGAAACGCTGATTAACTGAAAGTGCTTTCTGAGAGTACTTTCTTTACAAAAAAAAAAAGGATCCATTAAAATGCTGCAGATGTGATGATATGTTGCCTCACTTAACAGGTTTGGAGTGTTTGGCATCTATTCCTGAGACACGCATCACGGCCACCAGTAATGAAGGACGCCAATAACAGGGCTATCATAAAACCACTTTTTGTTCACGATTAAGCTGGACCCTGCTGCACTTTAGAGCAGCATGACAACAGATCTAATTTCCCAAGCATTACTTATGCCTCTCCAGTGACCTTGGATTTGAGAGGCGCTATTCAAAAAAATATATAATTTTTATTTCATGAGCCACATCATTTTTTAATCAGTTAATCACATTATTAGCTGTGTAAGGTCAGAGTTCATTATGTATTATGTTTATGCTTATTAATCCAGAATGAATTAATCCAGAATGAATCCACTGAATTAATCCAGACACCACAAACACACCACTCACGCAGTGCGCACACAACACACACACTTCACATACCACACACACTTGGGAATTTCTCAAGCCGTGCAATCACACTTTTTCTTGCAGTTTATTTATTGATTTTCAAAGTGATAATAAGTAGGAACATCCGCTACAGAGAACACACTTCTGCATATTTGAATGCACAGTTTATTTGATGAATGTAACCTATTGGGAAAAACTGTGACTTGTGCAAATGTTATGGCATGTTATATTATTTCCCACATGTTAAACTCGACAAGACAACAGAATCCGTGCGCTAAAATTTGCGGGGAAATACTATATTGAAGTCCATGTTCTATAAAGGGTGTTCACTTATTTTCACTTAGACAATCAGCAAAACATTATCATAAATGACCGTGAAATTCCTGACTGAATTACTTTTCTTACCTTTATATACTCCTTATTCATTACTTGTATGTACTTTTTACTAGTAGAAACAAACCCCAAATAGACTGTTGTTTGTGTTCATGTGTGTGTATTTGTTACCACACACTTTCAAGCTTAGATTTAAGGCTCGGATTTAGTTAAAGGATACCAGTTCTCTACTGTGTTGCCATCACCGAAACAAATCCCTTACACAGCCCTTTAGCCTTCCCCCAAATGGAGTTGAAAATCAGGGGCTTCCCACCACACAGCACTGCTGTAAGGCCTGGAAAAAGTGGCACAAGTATAAATGCACACGTGTGCATGAGTGTATAACCTGTGCACATAGTCAACGGCAGCCCTCGGAGAAATGCTGAATGTCGAATAAAGACAGTGGGAGAGGGGTAAAGTTATGGTAAAGGGAAGTATAAATCTCAGTGTAAACTGGAGCACCATGATAAATGAAGCCTGCAGCAACCCTGCAGGGAGCGCTATTCAGGTTAACGCTGAGAGTAAAGACAGCATCTCTAATGATCGGGCGCGAGAGAGGGAGAGAGGGAGAGAGAGAGATGGAGAACAGACTACAAAACACAATGAGAGCAAAAATGAAATAGGTGAGAGAGGGAGGTTGGCACATACTGAGAGGGACCCAAGAAAGAGAGGTGCTGAGTGAAAGGGAGACTTGAGTGAGAAAGAGCAAAATGACACAGAAGAGAGAGGCAGGCACACACTAAGAGAGTCAGAGACTATGAGTGAGTGAGTGAGAGGAAAAACTGAACAAATGAGAGAGTGCTGTAGACAGAGAGAGAGAGGAGGGGGGGCGAGTAGAGGGAGAGCAGTATGTAGGTAAAGCATGTCAGGTTTGCATGGTGCTGATGCAGCGCTACGCAATACAAACCAATTGTGCTGCTGACACCTTCAGGCTGTGTGATGGAGCACCAGCAGAGGGACTATCTGGGTCTCCCTCTGGGGAGGTACCGACACGACGTGGAACACACACAAACACAGAGATACACACACATGCACACACACACACACACACACATGCACACAAACCCAGCACTTTACACACAATCTCACATTTCAGCTCATCCATCACCACACCCACACTCAGACTAAAAGCAGCTGTTCGAAGGAATGGATATCATCATTATCTATAATCCAATACTAATAGTAGTCAGGAGAGACTTTCGAGAAAAAAAGTTTTCTCCAAACACACAGCAAACATTTCCAAATGAGGTCAAAGAGTGGGTTTCTGTATCTGCAAGAATATGGTGAATCTAGCAGTTACATTACTGCCAAACAGCTCATATTCTAAATGAATAGTAACACATAGACAATGTTCACACCACTTGCTGTCTTATTACTATTTATTATTTATTGTTTTTTTTTTTTTGCTCAGACTAGATCATTCGACGCTCACAGTCCATTCATATTTGTAAGCACTGGTGTAACTTTGGGTTGAACACTGTAGGGGTGAACAGGTCCTTTAATAGGGGTTCGAGAGTATACAGCCGTGGGATAGTAATATGTGTGAGTGATATGTTCTGAAAGCCAAAGGGCTACACCAGGTGTTCTCCACACAACGCGAGCAAGAGCATCCACGGCACCACATTAAGATTTAACCGAGCCTATCATTTTTTCTGACTCTCCTAATGAGGTTGTTGATGTTGTTTGGCAGCTGGATGTCAGGCTAAAGAAAGGGAAGCTGCAATGGTCTGGCTCGGTTTAATAGGTTTAGATGAATGCGTGCTATGTCTCCAAGTGATGGTGTACACTGTTGGGGTTCAGAACTTCTTTTGACGAAACCTCTGGGTAGACAACACTGAGCGGTAGATGCGCATTTTCAGTTCATCCATATGTGAAGCCTAGTGCTAGATCCTCAGTGCTGCTTTATTTTATTTTGAATTTTTTTTTTGGTTGTCTCAGTCTGACTGGCCGAAATGCTTCACTTATAGATGGCTGAGCCTAAGGAATCCTTAGGAAATACTCTGTTTTTAAGCATTGTACTGTGATCTGGAGAGGGGCTGGACCCCTCTGACTGGTAAACCATGCAAACACTGCGTAAGTGATTACTGTTTTTATACGTTTTCATAGTTCATTGTGGAAACCGAAACCAAATGCCTACTGGCTAGCTTAGTACTTCTGAAGACTCCTTTCAGTCCGTTTTTCACTCTTTCTCTCTCAGTGCATATGTGGCTCTGAGGCCAGCATCCATTTTTCCAACAGAAGCTTCATACAGCTTCTGTTTCTTCTTCTTCTACTTTCAGCTGCTCCCGATTAGGGGTCGCCACGGCAAATCAACACTTCCTTCTATCCTCTGCATTCGCTGGTACCAAAAGGTTCCAGTATGTGCAGTGGAAACCACCTCCCCATTCTGTTCATACACTGCATTTTTCATTCTGCAGACTTCCCTTATTGTCTTGCCGTACAAATCAAATTTGGATGTGTTAATGATAACTGAAATTATTGTTAACAAATGGGGCAGCGGGTGTCTGATGGTTAGGAAGTTGCCCCTGTGATCAGAAGGTTGGGGTTTTGAAACCCAGGACTGCCAGTGGCAACACTGAGGTAGCCTTGAGCAAGACACAGTCCCCACACACTGTTCATACTGTGTGTTTGGGCTGTGGTGTGTTCACGCGCGACTGTAAGGGCTGCTTTTCTTTACTTTTTGCTTTAAATGTAAGAAAATGTCAGTGTCAGATGCCATTTTGGGGCGGAGAAGACAAAGTATGACACTCTTGTTGCCCGTTCGGATGTAAAGAAGCTCCAAAAAATGGATTGGGCTGTTAATACTCCCAAACACTCTTCCTTCTCAAACACTCCAACATCTCAGCCTTGCCAGTGCAGCGTATGAAAGGGCTGCCACATCTACGGCTGGGTGAGATCTTACAGTAAGAGGCTGTAATTGCTCCACAGCTCGTATTTCCACCATGAAACATTTCCAACGTTCCACTCATCACCCAAGCGTGAAGCTCGCAGCCGTGGGCGCATGTGTGCGTTTGTGTAAGCAGAATATTGGGGAGCGTTGGCATCAGAATCAAACACAAAGCAGGAATCATGGAGGAGGAAGCTGTTGATGAGGATGATGATGGTGATGGTGATGATGGTGCCTGGCTGAGGTTCTGAAAGGCCTGTTAGCCACTTGTCTCTGTAAAGCCTTACTATCCTTGGTGCATGGCAGTTGGCTCATGTAAGGAGAGAAAGGAGAGAGAGAGGGATGAAACAGGGGGGAGAGGAAGGATATAAAAAATAAGGGCCGTGTTGAAATGGGCACATATTTTGATGCACAGTTTGTTGTTACAATTTATCATCTTATTACACTTATTCACAAAGCAGCCATTTGAATGGAACACCATGCCTACAGCTGCTGCTGTGTCTTGAGAGCAACTTTAAATAAAAAATGCTTCGTAGACAAGTTCATTCAGCTGAAAACCATAAACATCACCCATACTCTTAACTGTTAATTGGGCAAGAAAGGGTTCTTTGCGGGATGCCATGTTTGCTTCCTTAACAAACCTAGGAAAGGTTCCTATTTCAGTAAATGAGATGTTTGAGGGTGAAGAATTTCAGTGTAAAGGTTCTTGGAGGAGCCGTTAAACTGGTAAAGAGCTGTTACATTATGAGAAAGTTCTTGGATGGTGTTGCTCAAATAAGAGCATTTTTAGGAGTACAGAGATGCTATGTGGCTAACTAAAATGGTTCTTCTCAAAGGGTTCTTTTATGGCATGAAATGATTCTTCTGTGGCATTGCTCAAAAAATCATTTGCTGAGCCTTTGTTAATAGTGTTTCAAGATTCAAGACTCTGCTGCAGTTACTGTAGCATTGTTACCAGGCTAGCTAAGTTAGCTTTCACTCCGTTTATTCAGCTGCCCTATTACTAACACCCAGGGGCTTCAGAAGCATTTTTAATGTGAGGGGGACGTATCTGTCTACGCGTGGGGGGGCGGGGTTTGGGCGTGGGGCGGGGTTTGGGTAGGGGCGGGGTTGCTGCGTGCGTGCAAAGTCTCGTCCTTTTAGGGGGTGGGGGTGTTTGGAAACCCCTGTCGAATCTTGAATCTTGAATCTTTTGCGAAATAATCCACTCCACTAAATCGATAGGAGAAACACACACCACTGGAAATCTACTCGGGTTTACCTCCAGCTCACCACATGCAAGTGAAGTGAATCTTCAGTGCACAGACGGGCTGCTCGGATTTCCAGTGGTGTGTGTATTCTTTTATCGATTAAGTGAAGTGGATTCTTTCGCGAAAGATTCAAGATTCAACAGCGTTGGGTGAACTAATTATTTATGTTAAATGTGGGGGGTCCAAACGAATAATTATGAAATGTGAGGGGGACACGTCCCCCTCTGACTGAATGGCGGCGGCGCCCATGCTAACACCAGACAAAACCATCTGTCTGGCCATGTCTGATCATGTATTTTTTGGCTAGCTGGCTAAGTTAGCGGTTACACCCTTCATTCAAGTGTTGTATTACTATAGTATATCATTACCAGCGGATTTTGTCTTTAATAATCAAATTGATTTAATAACACAATTGATTTCTCATCTGAAACATTATATTGCTACCAGCATTATTTGCCAGTAACCATAATGGTAAATGGGTAACTTTGCCTGCAGCATTTTAAATGAGGAGGTTTAATGCTGCATTCAAGTGCAAATGGTAGGGTTCGTAGATGAAGATCCCATTCATGTGACTTGTGTGTTCATGTGATTTGTGAGGCAAGTAAGAAAGGTTTTATCAGCCTTGATGACAATGGTGTCGACATATAAAAGAAATGTACCCGTCAAAGAATGTTCATACAGAGAATGTTCGTATTTCTGATCAGACCAACACCACTTCTAAGTTCCATAACCATCGTCATGCTCATGATTGTAGCTCTTCATTCTTCAGAGACATCTTTTACCCATTCATGAAGTGTTTTCATTAAACAAGTTAGGAATTCAGACAGGACTCATGCCATTTGGTTAATGATTCTCACGTCCACTGGCATTCAGTGGTGTGTATGTGCAAGCAAAGGCATTCAGGGTTTTTTTTTATAAAGTCAATCAGATCAATCCAGCATGCCTCTGAATCTCAAAATTTGTTCCATTTCATTTCTGAGAAAGAAAGCAAGCAAAGTATCCAGTCCAGTGCAAAGGTTTGAACACCCCTGGTCACTGACATGTTTTATTTATTTCAAAAATGAAAATGAGCACACGTCTTTTACAGAACACACATATAAACATGCCATTTTTATGCAAGACCACTGTTTCTATTTGTTTAAACAATTTAACAGATTGGGGAAAATGTATAAAACACATACAAATTAAGAATACCTAACACACTCACTGTGCCATAACCTATTTACACACCATGTTTTATTAAATGCAGTAGTGATGAATTTAATGTGTGAGGGTCTGCACTCATTTTTAAGCATGAAAATGTAAACTTTTGCATTGGACTGTGAGCTGCGAGGCAAAGGAGTGGACAGTCTTTGAAGTGGTATCTCATTGGAAGTGGGGGGAGACACTTTAATTCCAAAAGTTAGAATGAAAGGCAGGTGCCAGGACTTGTTAAAACCGGTTACTGACACAGGAGAGTTCTGTCTACATGCAGCACCATATTAATGTTCTTTATGTGGAGCATGCATTTAGTCTGTAACATCCTTTCTGACACGGTGTTAAGGTCAGATCAACAGAAGAAAGTCTTCCTGTGCCTTCTAAACACTTTGCATGGCACTTACTTGAGCAACCCAATTTACAAAGACCACACTAGTCTGAAATGTTATTCTGCAAGGTAGCAGCTCATTGTGAGCAGGTCTTCATCAGCCAGTGAAAGAGAGGAGGAAGAGAGGGTTGTGGGAAATAGAGGGAGAGAGACAAGAGAGTGAGCTGCAGACTAAGGGGTGCCAAGAGCACCCTGGGCTGAGGAGCCTGGTGCCAGCTGCAGGGGTGGGCGCACATCTAATGGAAACACGGGAGACATGGCAGGAACAGCAGCCAGAACAGCCAGCGGGGAGAGGGGGAGTGTTTCTCTTTGTTCAATTACACAGTAGTACACTGCAGAGGGCTGAACATATTACCACACACACATCATTTGCACTTCTTAGTGAAAAAAAACAACCTGCACTGTGCTGTAAATATATATATATATATTTATATATAAATTTAGCTTGAGTTCAGAGGTTGGATCGTACTAATGAGGTGACAATGAGGCGAGGTGACAATGATCTAGCTAATGATACTCTTAATGATTCAGCAGTAGACCACAGTAACACCTTTACAAACACTCTTTGAAATGTGATGGAGTGAAGTCATAATTACGTTTTTACTTGATGCTATTTTTTGTTCTTTTGAAAAATATATCTAGATAGATAGATAGATAGATAGATAGATAGATAGATAGATAGATAGATAGATAGATAGATAGATAGGTGGATGGATGGATGGATGGATGGATGTATATATATATATAGATTCACACAGCCTACCTGTGATTCTGTGTCAAATGTATTGGTATGTATATCATGTAGTGCCACACTCCCTAGATTTGTTCTTCATTTGAGCTATTTCTCTAAGCCTGCGGGTGGGGGTGGGTCTGAATGGCTGCTTGAAGCCAAATCGCTTAAAGTAAAAGCAAAGATTTTCCTCCAGTCTTAAATGGCAGGAATGAGTGTATACAAGCAGCTGAGGCTGGTGTCTACAGGTTATGGATCAGACTTTGTGAGAGGATTTGCCCAGCTAATGTAAGAAGAAAGGGACAGTTTGGTTATTATTTTGATGTAAAATATACAAAACATAAGCCTCTTGAGTCCCTGTATTACAACTCATACGACTTTCTCACTGGATTATTGCTATTACAAAACAGCCACAAAACACAGTGTGCTAAAATATACCAATGTTCATCCAATAATTACATTTCTTACCGAAAATAATCACTAATATTTTCCACCAAGCAGTAGGCAAATTAAAATTACATGTGTAAGTTAATAAAACCAAATTAAAATGTGTGCAGTGTGTAGGTGGAACATTTTCACGTCCGCTTTAAACATGGCTCAGTTAATCAGATTGAAAGCAACGTTTTCACTTAGAAAAGTGTCTGGAATGGATGTCCACAACTTCTAAAAAGAATTTCCTATTATGTAAAACACTATTAGATATTCAAAGTGGAAAGTAACTTTTAAAAAGTTGACACCCTTATTTTTAAAGTGTAGCGTTCAAGAATTTGGTGTCCATTCAGTGTCCAGAGACTCCTAAGCATTAGTGTCATTCGAGATTTTACTCATGTTACTAGACACTACACAACGGCTTCTAAAGTTTGCTTTTGTAGCTTGGCACTGGAGTGGCGAGGCTATGCTGGTTGTGTAGATTAGTGGATAACACAGACACTCTTGATGTAGCAGACTGAAGTTTGCCTGGTCAAACATGCAGTGTTTCACCAATAAGAGACCATGTCTTAGACATTACCTTCACCTGCTGTACGTGGTTTAAACTATAGGCTAAAAGCTAATTTAGCTAAAAAAAAAAAAAAGTTTATATTCACCAACTCTTGCACACTGCATGCCTAACACAAGTGCCTAAATCACTTTGAGCTGTAGTATTCTTATTTCTAAGACTATGGAACGATAAAAGGAACAGTAGCAGCCACCTTGAAACCTGGATCCATACTTGTGTGTGTGTGCGCGTGCGCGTGTGTGTGTGTATGTGTGTGTGTGCGTGTGGGTGTGTGTGTGTTCACTCAGACAGAAATCAGAAAGGCCATATTGAAAGCAAGACTTTTTAACCTCATGCTTCTGGTCCTCAGCATGCATCTCTGCATGGTTCTTGTTTTTAAGGCCTCTCTCAGGCATAACACCCTCCACACACACGCACACACACACACGCGCACACACACACACACACACACACACACACGCACACACACGCACACACACGCATACACATTTACATTTAAAACTATGTGACTGGAACTGGTAAAAATCAAGCTCCTCTCTGTGTCTGCCCTCTTCAAATTCCCAGTTCTGTCTTATTGCTGACCACTGCTGATTCAACATGTTCAATCAGCCAAAACAGCGCTGTCAGGACCAGAATACAGCCAAAGTGGCAGGACACACCATGCAAGCTTATAGCCACATAACTATGAGTCGTACATAGGGGTTACACATATAGCTGTAACATTGCATAAGATGTAATATGAGGTGTCCAGTGACAATGCTGGGAGATGTTGGGACAATGTTGTCACATGCGATTGGCCCACAAGCACTGTCGTAGATATTCTAATTATGTTGGAATAACAGTACAGAATGTTTGTGTTGTTGTTTGCCTTTAAAGCCTATGTTTACACTTCAAAAGAATGAACATGAAGGCTAAAGATGATTGACAGTAGTTAGTGATCTGCAATTATATGCAAATCCTAAAAAAAAAAAAAAGCTCCCCAGTCGCCGAGTAGCACGCCCTATCATCAAGAGAAAGTGAGTTTGTTCTCTGATGGCACCACAGCCAACCTTAAACAGGAGTCCTGGCCTGTCCTTTCTGGGTGGGTAGAATGGCCAGCATGTGGGAACTGGAAAACTGGGAAGTAATCAAAACAGTTAATTCTAATCAGATATATATATAATCTAAAAGAACCAATTTCCATCGATATAAGCCAATTTTTCCACCATTTGCTTTCATGCTCACAATGAACCATGATGGCTACAACACTAACCTGAAACTCCTAGTGGGTTAATTCAGCCTTTCTCAGAGCTACTTGGATACTTTCAACCCTTAACCAGGGTCATGGAGGGTGCTGGAGCCCCTCCCAATAGTCATGAGGCGAAAGCCTGCCCTGTGATAGAAAGTCTATCACAGGGCAGACACACACACACACTCACACCTAGGGGGCAATCTAGCCTTTGCAATTCTCCTGAGATGTATGTCTTAAGAACACGGGAGGAAACTCCACACAGGAAGGAACCCTCAGCCGGAACCAAACCCAGTGTTGCTGTGAGGTGACAGTGTCGCTGCGCCACTGTGCCGCCCTACATGGATACATACTTAAAATCGTCTCCAGGATGAGTCATCTCGAGGATGAGTCAAGACCATGAAGATGGCAAAGTTAGCTGTTGAACTTTTCCGTGTGAACTGTCTCAGGCTGACGTCCTAAGCACTGATTCATAAAATATCCCATTTGGGACTTTAACTGAATTTTATGTGTGAATCAAACACTGACACAGCAGGAAAATAATATTAGATGAGCAATATTAGATGATTGTCTCCAACTCTGATATTTTCACTTATCTTACTTTTTTATCATGCTCACGTCATTCTCAATCTCAGTCATCCTTCAGCGCTAATTGAGGAGGAGACGGTTATTTGACTCTGAATTTGAAACACTGATTGTCTTGCAGGGACAATCAGCGTTTCATATTTAAACGTGTCTGTAGTTAGACTCAATTACTGCCGTTATTACATATTCGGAAATAATGAACTGGGGAAAGTAAAGTGTATCCATATCTTGTGGCTAATTACAAACCACAGTCTTTTGTTTGGGGGGCCTCTGGGACTATTGGAATAATATTACTCAGTTTCTGGCAAATAATAGTTTAGCATTTCAGCTTGGTGCTGTCAGATACAAATTAAATCTCGCTATTCGCCAGCACTGGCAGTCGATTTAGATGCTCCCGCAGGAGGAAAAGTGTCATAGTCTTTCTGAATAACATTTCACCAATCAGCCAGCCGACTCCAATGGAAGCCTCTGGACAGCTCACTGGTGGCACATTATGATGGCAGCCTATTTTTCTCATTGTTTTAAGAAAAAGCTGCCAAGCCCTCACAGCCATGCTGATTTGGGATTAGCTTTCACTGTGACAGAAAATTCTTTGTTGATGAAAGACCGAACTGTCAAACTGATTCAGGATGTTAATTTTGGTGGCTTCTTGGTGACCACTTGCTACACCAACTTCTTCAGAACCATCCACCTTATAGTTCCAGCTCGCTAGTGTACAGTTACAGAGCGGAGTCCACCTGATGCTTGTATTATGGTCCTTCATCTGTGGTCAGGTTCTGATGATCACTTTGGATATTTTGGGTAATGGGTCATTCTTGACCTTGCTTTCCCAATGACATATTTGAAAACCTTAGCAACGCCACATATACTGATATAGCATGAATATATCTTCCTGTTGTGCTGAGAATGGCCCACCCCCAAATAATAAAGTAATGCGGTACTAATAGACATGCCTGAACACACCACAGCACAGGGAGCAGAGTGTGGGAACGGTATCTTGCTCAGGGTACCTCAGTGGTGCCACTGGTAGTCCTGGGATTCAAACCCATGGCTTTCTGATTGCTGTGGCAACCCCCTAACCACCAGGCCACCAGCCGCCCAAAAGCTTACAGCACCTGGTATTCCTGTGTGGTCTCACATCCTCACCAGGCCAGACCATGCTTAGCTCCCGAAAACAAATTAGACTGTGCATATTCAGAGTTGTCGTAATATCTTGTCAACTGTGGTTCTGTGGTCAGAAATCGACCAGTGATTAATGGCATAAAGGGGAGCTAGCAAATAGCACAGTAACAAATTAGCCCTAGTCTGTAACTGTATATCTGAAGTGGCCAGGAAGTCGAACTGCAAGGTCAGTGTTTCTAATAAATTGGCCGGTGACTCGAAGTTTAAAGTGGATGTTACCAATAAAACAGCGGGTAGATAGAGCTGAGTGGAAGCATTTGCTTATAAAGTGACCAGGGAGTGGACGCTGAAGGCTAGCATTTGTAATAAGGTGTTCAGAGATTAGAAATCAGAAATCGGCATCAGAAAACTTTATGGATCCTTGAGGGAATGGCTTATGCTACAACTGCACAGACACAGAGAGACATAACGACGAGGGCAATGTAAGTCAAATTAAAAGTCAAAATAAAACTCTCCAAAAATACTCTAAAATGCTTAGTGCTAAATACACTATGAAGATGAGGTCAGTGAAGTAGGAGGTTGAAGTTTCTTTTAAAGTGGGCAGTGACTAGAGTCCAAATTCAGAGGTATATAATAAAGTGGTCAGTGAGTAAAACTGAAAGCGTCAGTCTCTAATAAAGTGGATAGTGAGGGTGGTATCCTTGATGTAAGAAGTGTGGCTCGATAGTTTTGCCCAACTTGGTCGTAGCCTGATCGAGATAATGAAGAATGGGTCAGAGTTGTTGAATGGCGGCGTATTTTATTTGAATTGGTATGCTAAATGAACATTCTCCGTAATGCCGAACAGTTTATGCTCTTGTCAGTCCATGAAGTGTGACATTATGTTCATTTGCATAGAAGTTTGAATCAAATACTAGTACTACATCTCCAGTCAAGGGGCCAGCGCTTAACCAAGGGTGAGTCATGCTATCACGCATGCTTTAGAAAGTGGTCTATATGCTGCCATGAGAGACAATAGATCATATTCTATCTGGCATTTAGCATTTGCAGGTGGGGGCGGGGAGAGAATTGCTTAATTAATCACAGCCCTCTGGTTGGAAACCTCCAGTGATCTCTGCTCTCATTAGGCCCTTGGGTGATTAATTGAAATTAATTGAAAAGTCGGTGACATTTACCACCCTCGTTGGGCGGGCGTAGCAGGCGAAAAGCTAACACACTCGAAAGCCCCAGATAACACACTTTTAAACCCCAGCTTGCACACTCTGTACTGGGCTTGAGTAGGGGAGCTATGAGGGGCTGAGAGAGGGAGTGAACATATACACACCTTATTAACAGGGATTCTCTGCTTTCACAAATTAAAACAGAGTGAACGCGAGACTCAATCAGTCAGTGGGAAACTGAATACGCGGATAAATGTGTTACACACTGTATCTGGAGACTGCTAAGCTACTTCCAATAAAGAATTTAGAGCCAAATGGTCAAAAACATTCATTAAATATTCTTGTAGTTTGTCATGCAGAAATTCCTTCTTATTTACGAAGGAAGACGAACGATTTCTAGGTTGTATATATATATTTTAAAAACATATTGTCATTTCATTTACATTATAAAAAATATCGTTTTTGCACTCACTGACATCCTGAGTGTACGATATCCGAAAACCTGACATCCAGAATTAAAAAGCGCAAAAAAAGAGAATCATTTATGAACAGTTCTGCACAAAAGATCAATAGGAACCCTTCTGATTTTGCTTTCAGTTTTTTGGCTGCGCCGCCGCTTTAAGGAAACCATGCGTGAAGGAAGGAATCACCTAAGCACCTCAAAAGTAATTCAACCCTGTTAAAACAGCCCTAATTAGTGCTTGTATGGCATGACGGTGCAGTGCTTAGTGCTGTTGCCTCTCACTGAGAAGGTCCTGGGTTTTGAGTCCTGGCAGGGATCCTTTCTGTATGGAGTTTGCATGTTCTTGTCTGTGTCAGTGTGGGTTTCCTCCCACACTCCAAAGGCATGCACAGCAGGTGGCTTGGAGATGCTAAATTGCCCCTAGGTCTGAGTGTGTTTGTGTGTCTGCCCTGACTGGTGGCCTGTCCAGGGTGTTTTTTAGCCTTTTTGCTCTATAACCAGAAAAGCTCCAGCAATGCCTGCAACCCTGGATAGGAAAGGATAAAGAAAATGGATAAAAAGTTGGTGTGTGCCTGCTTTTTGTTGGCCGGCAGTCTGACACTCACACTACAGTTATATTTTTAAACCAGTCCTGCAGCTTATGACCCCAAAGTTGTGTACAGTATAAACAGATGCACTACATGAAAAATGTATCGGGACGCCCAACCATTACACCAACAGGGACCGTAATGGCATTTAAATACATAGACTTTAAGGTGGAGTTGGTCCCTCTTTGCAGCTATAACAGCTTCCACACTTTTTGGAAGGTATTCCACAAGATTTTGGAGTTTCTGTGGGAATTTGTGTCCATTCATTCTGTAGAGCATTTATTAGGTCAGGCACTGATGTTGGACAGGAAGGCCTGGCTCACAATCTCTGTTCCAGTTCATCCGAAAAGTGTTGGATGGGGTTGAGGCCAGTACAATTTTTCTGCACCAAACTCATCCGACTATGTCTTTATGGACCATGCTTTGTGCACTGGGCCACAGTCATGCTGGAATAGAAAAGGTTCTACCCAAACTGTCTCCACAAAGTTGGAAGCATGGCGTGGTCCAAAATGTCTTGGTATTCTGAAGCATTAAGACTCACTGGAAGTAAGGAGCCACCTGAATTCAATAATTAAGAGGCATGTCCCAATATTTCTGTCTATGCCGTGTAGCTGATCAAGCATAACTCAGAGCAACGTCTCTTGAACTTAGAGCAGATTGTTGAGTCGTTGGCTCCCTCCATTGCCTCATAAGTGTATTGCAGCCGTGACAGAACGTATACTACAGGATAATTATAAATCCAAGGTTAAATCGTTTAATACCAAAGATAATTACTCGATACACACCCATTAGACCTACCTGCCCTGCAGCTCTGCTGTGCTGGTATACAATATGATGCTGTAGCCCATATGTTGCTCAACTTATCCTCTTGCCCTTCATCAGTGGGCAACAGAGCTGCGCTTGGCTGCATATTTCTGGGTTGGATTTGCTTTCACCTCAGCAGTGGCACTCACACATTGAAAAACTCAACACATTTGTGCCAGATAAGCTTGTTTCAGGGTAATACACATTAACATGCCACTGACACAACACCGGCAATGCTGTGCTAAGAATGGCCCACCACCCAAATAATGTGTGATCAACAGTGTTTTAGTGGTCAGAAACTGACCAATAGGGAAAGCATTGATGGGGCAGCTGAGGAATTGTGCATGACAACAGATGGCCTACAGTCTTTCACTTTTTGTTTGAACAGGGCGCCGGTAAGGTAAGGTTGATTGAAAATGGATGCACAAAGAAGATATTCTTATTGAAACTGTTTCTAATAAAGTGGCCACAGTGTGAAAATACATAATAGGTGTTTCTAATGAAGTGGCCACAGTGTGAAAATACATAGTAGGTGTTTGTAATAAAGTGGCCACAGTGTGAAAATACATAGTAGGTGTTTCTAATGAAGTGGCTACAGTGTAAAACAGCATGTAAGGTGTTTCTAATAAAGTGGCCACTGTGTGAAAGTGCGTAGCAAAAAGTGGCCAGAGTGGAACAACAAAGTAGATGTTTTTAACAGAGTGAACGTCTTGATTCTAAGAAGAGCTATCGAAATCTGGAAACAAACCAAGATTCCAAAATTTCTCTGGTTTAGACTGAGATGGAATATGTGTGTTTGTGTGCGTGTGTGTGTTCATATGAGGGAGAGAAGAGTGAGAAAGAGAGAGAGAGAGAGAGAGAGTGTATCAAAGCAGTCTTGCACCATCTGTATGGAGAGCCTCCATGCCTGTGAAGTTGCCAGGAGTTCAAATCAGGGCGCGCTCCTAACACCAATGAAGAGAGGCAGGCTGCCAGTTTCAGAGGAGACTAAAAAAGGTGGAGTCTACGCCATCATGCTTTAACACTCCGTCATGGTCCCACTGTTGTCCTTGTGGCTGTGACAGATATGTTAGTGCATCTATTCTGCCCTAGAGCACCTTGAAAAATTGTATCAGTTTCACCACTGGAGTAATTACTACTATCTCACTTTGAAGAACAGCATAGATCCTTACCGAAACCTTTACATACGCACTGACATCTTTTCACGAGTATATTTGGGCATTTCCTAATGAGTGTGCTTTCGTGTGCAGTGTGTTCAAAATATTACATATCCCTGCAGAAAACAAACATCAATATGACATTTTAATGCACGTTTTAGTGCACAATTTCTATTTAGTTTAACATACTGGAACAAAAATAAAATATATGATATGAAAGGTTCATTAACTTTTGCTCGGGATGTTTTTAATATTTTGTTTTTTCTCCAATAATTTAAATTCAGCAAATAACAGCTAAGTATCTGTGTTTTAACACAAGTGCACACACACACACACACACGCACACACACACACACACACACACACAAACACCCTGATACCACACTCACATGGTGATACCCAGATATTCTCTGTAAAATGCAAATGAGACTACACAGGTTAGTATATATGATTCTTTCCCAGTTAAAGTTTTTCCTTGAAGCATCTGCACAAGCAAGGGACCTATGTACAGGGATGTCACGATTAACCGGTTTCATGGTACACCAATTTAAAATGGCACGATTAATTAAGCGTAAGGTCTCCTCAACACCACGTTTCTGTTGGCAGCCGTAAATAAAAGGAAAAAACTTCTAAAGAATGTGATTGTCTACATTGTGAAATTACTGAAACCATGATTATTTCCCAGCCGATAATCATGCCCTCAAAATCTATAATCGTGACATCCCTACCTATATATAAAGTTTCTTGTTATAGCTATCTTTATTGTTTCTATAACTGCTAAAATACCAAACACAGGCTTATAACCTTAAATCTGAGCCCCGCCTCAGGTAAAGCACTAATTGTATATTCACCAGTGCCCCCCGCTGGACTTTGGAGTACTTATTTGGACACAAAACTGAGTTTGGCTGGGATTTTATGAAAGAGTGCTGGCTTTCATCCCTATCTCGGTGTGTGTGTTTGTGTGTGCGCATATGTGTGTGTGTGTGTGTGTGTGTGTGTGTGTGTGTGTGTGTGTGTGTGTGTGTGTGCGCACACCCCAGCATGACACCGTCTCTGATGCTCTCTCCAGCTGGATGAAGCACACTCTGCTTATGGAACCCCCAGTTCTCTCTGGCTCAGGGCTTCTCTTTTAGATCACTAATGATGTGACTTGGCCTGGCTTTTGAATGAATGAGAGAGGAGAGGAGAGAGGAGAGGATAGAGGAGGAGACAAGGCTGAGCTGGACTGCAGGACTCAGGAGAATGTGGGAAGGCCAGGTAAGAGAATGAGTGAGTGAACGAGAGACAAAGTGAACAAAGTGCAAGAAGAGAAGAGAAGAGAAGAGAAGGGAAGGGAAGGGAAGAGAGTGGAAGAGAGTGGAAAAGAGGAGAAGAGGAGAGAAGAGAAGAGAAGAGAAGAGAAGAGAAGGGAAGGGAAGAGAGTGGAAGAGAGTGGAAAAGAGGAGAAGAGAAGAGAAGAGAAGAGAAGAGAAGAGAAGAGAAGAGAAGAGAAGAGAAGAGAAGAGAAGAGAAGAG
>JBBIGA010000040.1:31632654-31647864 GCA_037576975.1 Alestes dentex | reverse complement strand
CAGATGGCTTAGTGTAATTTGTGTGTGTGTGTGTGTGTGTGTGTGTGTGTGTGTGTGTGTGTGTGTGGATGGTGATAGATTGGCCTGGGTGAGCAGGGATGCAGATCCACTCATCAAGATTGATGTTCTGCCATTCGGCTTTAAGTGCAATTAAAAACTGGGCCTGCTGTGGATGCCCATCCTTCTCGTTGAAACCAGGGGGACTCGCATTAGGCCAAATTTCCCCCACATGACGGCCAGCTCCATATTAGACGCGGCCACTCCCCCAACTCGCATAATTCACTTCAGATTTCTCCTCTGGTGCCCTCAGCTGTTTCTCGGCAGCCTGTCATGAAGAGGAAAGGTTGGGGTTGGAAGTAACTGGAAGTAGGGCATGACCTACAGTGGCCTACAGCCTTTTAAAGTTTTGTTTTACTCTTAATGTTTTATACTTAATTTTAATATTTTCGAGTATCTTATTGCTATTTCAGACTTTAAAAATATTTTCCATTTTAGATTTGTGTTGTCATGTCTAAGCTGGTTTAGCAAGAAATGTTGACTGATTTCAAAATTGATTTATAAATTAAACCATTTATATCTCTTTGCAAGTACAGACTTATTATTCCAATAATAATAATAATAATAATAATAATAATAATAATAGTTTGCATGTTCTCCCTGTGACCGCGTGGGTCTCCTCCGGGAGCTCCGGTTTCCTCCCACCGCCAAAAACATGCGTACATTGGGGATAGGCCAATTGAACACACTAAATTGCCCCTAGGTGTGAATGTGAGTGTGAATGGTTGTCTGTCTCTGTGCATGGCCCTGCGACGTGCTGGCGACTGTCCAGGGTGTACCCCGCCTTCGCCTGTAGCAACTGGGATAGGCTCCAATCCCCCCCCGACCCCGAGTGCGGGATAAAGGGGTAGAAAATGGATGGATGGATGGATAATAATAATAATAATAATAATAGTAATAATAATAATAATAATAATGACAGTAGCAGCAGCAACAACAACAACAACAACAATAATAATAATAATAATAATTTCCATTCAGACATCCTATGACTGTATTATGTATTATGCATCCTACACTGTATTATTATAATTAAAAACATAGCCAGTTAATAATCATTTACTATCTTCAGTTTACATTACTTATTGACAGAATACATGTTTCAGATTGTTTCAATTTGAACAAAATATAAGAAGAGTGTTTCATGGAATAACCATGGAAGACCTGGAAGCATGGAAGCAAAAGAGTCTATATAGCCTCTATAGAACTGTTTTTAAAACCAACAACATCTTTTTCAGAAAGAAGAAACATTAAAACAAGCAATTAAAACATTCAGTTGATTCTTTGTGAAGGTTCTCTATGAAAAAACACTTAAAGAACCTCTTTTTTTAGGCAGTAGATGAATTCACAGGGTTTTCAAGGCAGTGGTCTTACTCAGAACACTCAGAACGTTTGAAAGCATAAATCCCTAATATGATAACATGATTAATATCTTACTATGAAATATCAGAAATACTTTAAATTATGCTCATTATAGTAAAAAAAATAAGCCATTGTAGTTACTGGATACTAGGCCTTGCAATGAATAACTGAATAATCAGCCTGGTTTTATGGGGTTAAAGCCTCTAGCCTCCTACACTCACAGTCTTGCAATGGTCTGTGTCTATGTCAAGTTGTTAACCTCATGTCAGCAGTGGAGCAAGCTGTGTTTAGGCCCGAGTGATGGATGAGTCCATGCGGAATTTTTCATAGCAGAGTGAGAGGGGTGTGGTATACACTCCTTCACTCTCTGTCTCTCTTTCTTTTGGCCTCATCGGTGGCACAACACAGCTGCACACACCCAGGAGGCATTCTGGAGCTTAATCAGTGCCCTGCATTCAAGCCTTGGAAGCACCCTTATAAGCATTACAAGGAGTCTTTTGTAAAATTGCATCCACCTTATTTCTGAAGGTTATGGCCACTGGGATTGGCCCATTACTGTTCCTAGCTAAGAAAAGGTTTTTATTCTTTAGTTATCGCTTATTGTCAAATGAAACATCTCTGTAACATTTTGGAACAACATGCAGTCCTCAATAAAGCAGAAGTATGTCAAGCATAGTAATGTTAAACTCTGCAGACCATCCAGTACCACCCAATACCAAGTGCGATCTAAAGACAAGAAGTTTCATTCTATTATTTATTTACAGTGAACACATGCCATACCTCAACAAATAGTAAAAAAATAAATCACTGGAGAACAGAGGTCACTTTTAGAAAGTATTTGATGAAGATTTACCAACAGTGCAAATGATTTATAACATACTTGTTGGGATGTGGATAGTTCAGAAGAAATGAAAATGGTAACATTACCTTTGTGGTTTGTATAGCATAGTGGATAACATCTCTGCCCTCCCACCAAGCAGATTCTGCATCAGGTTTTACCAGAAACCATCCCTGGGAAAGGCTACAACAATACATTAGTTGCCTTTATAACATGATTACACTAGAAGCTTTCTGACAAAGGATGCAAGGCAAATATTGTTAATGTGATGCAGGCTATATTTCCCCATTAAAAACTGTCTAACTGTATTGGTTTGCTAATGTTGGAAGAACATCTAAGTAGGGTTAACAAATTAACCTTACTAAGAATGACCGTGAAAAGATATTCATGTATGACATTTTAAGTTCTTTCAACAAGTTTATGTGGCGTTTGCATGTTTCAGTATGTTTTTGATGTTCTATTAAAGCACACTTGAGCTGTGTCCGAAAAGTGCCCTCGTTCACTATGCAGGGCACTATGTAGTGAATCAGCCATTTTGTAGTGTTGTCTGAAATTCCAACCGTCAGTTTCACCCACTACATAATGCACTACAAAATCGCCGCGCGACATGCCCAGATCTAGTGTCCCGAAACTGTACACTACATTAATACACATGGACCATCATGCACTGCGAATTTTCTTTTACCGTGCCCTACATAGTGAACGAGTGCACTTTTCCAACACACTGCACACTACTTTTATCCCATGAAAGTGAAGAAGAGGAGCGAGGCGGAGGGAGGAGAGACGGGGGGAAAGTGGGGCATCAGACGGAGGAGATTCAGTCACACTTTCTTTCTCTCTCTCTCTCTCCGCGGAGGACAGTAGTACCCAGGGCTGGACTGGAACCAAAAATTGGCCCGGGCATTTTGAGCCGCGGTCCGGGGGTGGGTGTGGTGTGCGACCCGGGCCGGCAGACGGGATTCCGCGCCGGCACAAAATAACCTGGCCGGCACAAAATTGACATCGACCCACCGGACATTTGCCCGGTATACCCGACGGCCAGTCCAGCTCTGGTAGTACATCCCGGAAGGATCTGTCTGTCACCGTGTCCACCAGACCCCGCCTCATGTGCGGGCTGTGTCTGAACTAGAGATGAGACGCGTGTTTATGCGACAGAGATAAATTGCCAAGAACCGGCGCACTATTTAAGCAACAGTTAGTAAAAACATAACATCCCGAGTGTCCGAAAGTAACTAAACGTCACCTCGCCTTGTTCACTGGTTAGCCCCCTATATAGCAAACACTATGTAGTGAACGAGTGGACGAGTGAACAAGTGCACATTTCGGACACAGCTTTGGTATAAAGGCCCTAGAAGTTCATTATTTGGTCTCTTGGCATTCAAAGCAGCTTAGAAGTGAGGTTGATGCAAATGTACAGCACTAATGTTCTATAATGTATTTTTTAGATATCATGGACTGGGAGTGCATTCTTTGGATCTTTGGCCAACTAGACAATGGTCTTATTTAATATTTCAGTTTTATTAACTTATTATTACTGCAGCATTCTGCTCAGCTGTCCAGTCTTGATGGTAAGGTCAGATTAACAAGAGGCCCACAGCCCTACAAGCCAAAGTGCCCGCACTAAACACAATGAGTGATCCCATCCATCATGGCTGTCCTTAAGCAGGGAGAGGGGGGACTCAGGCCTGGTTAAAGTTTAACCCATTGGCTGCCTACACAGCGGCAGCGAGAGAGCAAAGATTGTGCCCTTTCCTCTCCCACACTCGCCCACTCGTTCTGACTGCGCCCATCTGTTGCTGGCGCCCTAAACACCCAACATGTCCATTACAGGAGTTGCGTGGGTGAGGGTCAGGGAGGTTTCACCATCGACCGCATTAACGATGGGGTTTAGAGAACTATGGCATGAAGGGTGGATCGAGGCACGTGCCAGGGCCCCTATGCCAGTAGGGATGGCACAGTGCCATGAGACCTGGCACAGTCATTTTGTAGGCAAAGTCACTAATTTGGTCACCAGTGAGCATTAATCATTCTGAGATTGCAGATTATAATTAATGAGCAAAGTTAAGCAGTGGGGAACCATGACTATTAGAGCTAAGCCTTCAGACTGGACAATAAATATCAAGATATGAACAAAAAATTGAGAAAAATACGCAATGCTAATTTGTACTACCATCCCTATGGTATTCTAAAAGTATGTTAGCATTAAGCTAACATTTTTTGGCCATTCTAGATTAAAAACTATCATCAGAATTATGCAAAAGACATTCTGTAATTTATTTAAAAGGCAAAGGAAAAGTAGCATTTATAGTAGACTTATAACAGACTGATTAAACTGTCTGGCAGAAAGCCAATTCACAGCCAGTGAAGTGAAAGTCTACAGTGACATTTTCCTTACAAAACTATTCCACTCATTCCACATCAAAATGTGATTGTTCGTTCTTCTGTTACTTTCTAAGCATGTTGGTGGTTTATCTGACATACTAAGTCTTTTTGAGCTCATGAAATTATTTAATTAACAGGAGGACCACAGACCAGAGTGCTAAACCTATGCTTTAAGAGATCATTGTAACATTTGTGGATCTAATCAGCTCAATCAGCCCATGTACAGGCGTGTTAAGTACAGTATAATCTCTGAATGTCTGCCTTCAAAGAGAATGCAGACTGAAGTTTAATTAATTTTCCATCAGAAATGGTCTAAAACCTGTCCTTCATAGAATATGAACACTGGGTTTCCCAGACATGGATTAAGTCTAGTCTTGAATTACAGTTATTTTAGTCAAGGCCTACACTGAGTCTGGAAACCCCTAAGAATTTTCTTAAAGACCACAATAATCAGTAGCATTACTGAGTCATATACATAGCTCTAGCTATTCTCAGATGATTCTCATAATTCCATCCCCTAACATTCGATAGACTGTTCATTTAATATTACTCACAAAGATCTAAGGTACAAAATTAGCATAGATGGGGCAACTCAGCCCAACTTTTGTTATGAGCTTCATTTGAGATGATAGCCTAGTCATTATTATATTTGCAATGAGAAGCCAGTCATGCTTCGTGTGGGAGCATGAATGTTCTTGATTGCTCCCTCTCACCTGTATAATAAGGTCAGCGCTCTTTGCCGTCAGTTTTTGAGCTTTTGGCTGAATACGTTCAGGTTCACTAACACAGTCATCAATGGATGAAGCAATCGATCAAATGTGTTGAGCTCCTCTGTGTGGGATTTGGCAGTATCGCCCGAGGCTTGAGAGAGGCCAGCCTGGAGGTTGAGGTTATGAGTTCATAGGACGCTAGCTGGAGCAACATATCCTACAAGACATATGTGTGTGGTTCATAGGAAGGAGGAGCAAAAGCAACAAACAACGAAAGACAGAAGACAGAAATAGAGTCTAGAAAGGGGCAGGATAAGGAAAATGTGATTTTAAAAAATGATTTGGTGTCCAAATTGAGCTACAGTGCAAAATTACAGAAATGCTGAGGGTAATTTCACTAACAGATTGTAGCCCACCATTAGCATTTAGAATACTTCTGGAGAGTTTTATTTTGACTTATGCTATATTTTATACTGGTTTTGTCTTTTCCTCTGGGATCAGGTTTTCTGATTCTGATTCTGACTTCATTCATGTAAAACTAAAAAAATTGCAGAGTTTCTGAGATGTTTATAGATATAATCAACTCATGTACAGACCCAGTTACACCCACACCATTACACACATATACATATATGTATACATATGTGTACACACACTCACACTGGTCCCACCAAAGTGCTGAAACCATGCATGCACCGCCTGACTTGATTAGTTTTGATGAGATGGCTTGACTCTCCACGGATGAGTTAATAATGTATTAATTTCTGCCCATTTGACAAGCAGAGTGGCGCCCTTTGCAAGCAGCTGATTGGTCAATTTGGAAAGAGAGGGGTTGTTGGGAAGGGCCGGACGTGGGGAACACAAGCTGTCCAATTGCACAAGCCTAAGAATCCGTCATGTGTCAGGCTGTGTTTCCCGTCTGTTCACTGAGTCCTGATGACAGGGCGAGGGTTCCTGGGCCCTGGCCGTCCGCAAATGACATTAGAGAAATTGTGTTTGTGCCACGGGGCCGATTTCCCTGGAGCCTGTGGGATATTATGGGTCAGACGTAGCAAAGGGAAAGAGGCGGGATCCACCGTCAGCAGTTTTATGAGGGGTACATTGTTAGAGCTCGAGATATTTTTCTGAACCCAACATTACAGTTTGACATTTCTCAAATGTTTATTGGACTTCAAGTTGAGTTCAAATTTCATGTTTGCATTTCTATATTTCTGTATATTTCTATATATTTCATATACACCTAACTTCAAAATCCAGCTTTCATGCTTGAACTACCAGTACAGATGGCTTTGAGGCTAGAAAAAATGTCAACACCCTTGGCAGGGAAATCAGAGCTAAGTAATGTAGGATGAGGAAACCATCATTCTAGATCTGACAAGGCATCTCACAAAAGCCACAAGCACATAATCCAAATATTAATTGAAGAATTAAGTGTAGAGTTTGAATAAACCTCCTGATATTAATTCTGTGTGAAGCCATAACTGTGGCCCAACACAATTATGTCTGATCTCAAATGTAGCCCATCAAAATTCGGTCCGAACACATCCCTAGCACAGAAAACCCAACTACATTGGGACAAAATTCTGTCTAAACCTGACTATGCCCAACCCAACTGGTGGGCCAAACATAGTGATAGCACTTGTTAAGTTATCTTGGGGGACTGAGCTCTTGACTGACAAAATAAACTGAGGTAGAAAAGGTAATGATGCGTTCTTGTGGTAATCCGGTGCTCAGGCTGACGGTCCTGGACGTGCTAGTTCCAATAAAAACAAGGAAGAAGAATAAAGTACACAGAAAAATGAAACCCCATATCTATTAAAGGTGTAAGTTTATAATGCCACACTAGAGTTTGCTCAGGTACACTATATGAACAAAAACCATTGGGACACACCAGTTTTTCAGGATTTGGGCCAGGTCCCTTACTTCCAGTGAAGGGCAATCTGAATGCTTCAGCATACCAAGACATTTTGCACAGCGCCATGCTTTCAGCTTCGTGGACACAGTGGGAGAAGGCCCTTTTCTATTCCACATGGTTATATGAGTTCTGTGTGGAAGAACTTAACTTGCCCACATGGAGCCCTGACCTCAATCCCATCCAACACCTTTGGGATGAACTCGAACAGAGATTGTGAGCCAGGCCTTCTCGTCCAACATCAGTGCCTGACCTCATAAAAGAATGGGCACAAATTCCCACAGAAACACTCCAGAATCTTGTGGAAGGACTCAAGGATTCAAAGCATTTATTGTCATATGAACAGTAGAAAGCACATCTCTCTGCACAATGAAATTCTTTCTTTGCTGTCCACACAAATGCCAAAATTAGTGTTAAGAGTTTTATATACAAAAAACCCTACCAATAAGAATACCAGCTGTTACAGCTGCAAAGGGAGGACTCCCTGTTGGTGTAATGGTCAGGTGTCCCAATAATTTTGTCCATAAAATGTAACTTAACAGGTGCTATCGCTAGGAATTTTATATGGTGCCCTGTTGGTGATGGTGAACAGTTGAGTTTGGTATAATCCGGTTTAGACAGAATTTTGTCCCGTTATAGCTGGGTTTAGACAGAATATTCCTGGGCTACATGTTTTGACAAAATTTTGTTGGGCCACAGTCAAGATCTCACTAAATATTTATAGGCTACGTTTGAGATCAGACAGAATTGTGTTGGGCTACAGTTGAGGATACACACAGAATTCAAATCAGGCAGTTTATTCAAGCTCTACTCAATCCTTGGACCTCCTCCAGATAAGCCTGGCTGTGAGTAAAATGTGAAAGTGCCCTAAAATGCACACTAAAAGTGCCTTGAATTGGTGGAAAGACCTGCACGCTGGACCTGCAGTGACCGAGCACTCCCTCAATGCTTCCTTGGCCCAGTGAGAAGCTACTGAATATTTCAGCAGTGGAAATGAACTACGGTCTCCTCGGACCAATCCAGCTCAAGATTGCCCCAATTTGGCATTTATGGCCCCTTTTGTCCCGGATGCTTTTAATGTCATGTGCCCTTAGACACTTGCAACAATGTGAACCAGGGGAGCCCTCTGGCCAAATTTGAAACATAAAGAATAATTAAAAATAAATGCTGGGATTTTGTGCTTTCATATGCACCTGATTTTCTTTTTAACAGCCGGCCAATTCATTTTTAATGAGGCATTGAATATTAACTGGGCTCCGTTCAAAGCGGCATCCCTCGTGAGTGAGATGGATCTCCCTTTGCTTGGCTTATCCAGGGTGGGGGCAGTTTACAGAGGGTTCGTATGTAAGGAGTTGTTCTAGTCAATTACAATTACAATCTTACACAGCGGGGGACGCATCAACTTCAATTGCTGTCGCCACACCTCCTGTGGAACAACTCGCCCCACTGTATGATAATAGAGGGAGCCAGAAAGAGAAAGAGAGAAATAGAGAGAGAAAGAGAGAGAGGGAGGGAGCACAAGTGCAGACTCTATTACAACTAGTCCAATGAACAATTGTAAAGCTTTTGTGAAGGTCAATTTAAAGCCTACAGGACTACAGCACTCATGGAAATAAGCACATATTCAAGATATATATATATATATATATATATATATATATGTGTGTGTGTGTGTGTGTGTGGGTGTGTGTGTGTGTGTGTGTGTGTGTGTGTTCTGTGTAAAGACCCCATTGAGAGGCAGCACAGAAAAGTACAAAGTGGCCACCTGCATCTTTGTTCATCTGTGATTGTGTATTTACAGCAAAAAGCTCAAACAACTAGCAGCGCTCGGAAAGCTAAGGCTACACATTTGCGTTAATATGCAGTCGAACGTGCTCCATAGCCTATGTGCTGATGCTGCTGGGTCTATTGTGAACGTGATTAAGCGGTTTTGCCTTTCGATGTCGGTAGAGAAAAGGGTCTTTTTGAAGGCTCTTAACCCCTGGGCCTGTTATGGTACTCCAGTAGGGGTTTGGGGCAGTACATTCAAGCTCACATTCCCAACAGACTGTCATTCTAAGGCCCTGACATTTCCAAAAACCAGTGTGCCACGGCAGCTGTGCCCAAAGACATTTACAAGATGAATTATTCATGGAAGCTTCACTCTAAGCCACACATAATTATGAATGATTAGGCAAATGGATCACCTACTGGCAAAGTCAGGGGTGAATTGTACATTATTCAGCGCAATTAAGCAATGGCATCTTCGCAAAGTAGCTGGTTTATTGATTGGAGTGTGCATCCGACGAGGCAGTTTTGGGATTTGTCACGTGCCGTTGTGCTACCTGTCACAAAGCACAACAAACAGGGACTTTCAGAGGATGATAAAGGGAGGAGAGCCTGCATTATTCATGGTGTGATTTTTTTTTTTTTCCCTTATAATTTGGAGCAAAAAGTCACAGTTGACGGAATAGCTTCAACGCAGAATCAGACATACACAGATTTCCATTTTTCCCCACATGCAGTCGGTCAGCCAGGGCATGTTTAGAGACCAACTTTTGCAGTTTTAGTTTAGCATTCACATTGTTCATTACTTACGCACAGTAGATTTCACCCAAATGTTTTCCGTAAAAACCTTCGCCCAAAACTCTCCCAACACACTCACTGCATAAAACTCTGCATTAAGGTTGGTGTGGATGTGTGGTTGTTTCTTAGAACACAGCATGACTTACTGTGAGCTATAAGGAAAGGAACAAAAGGTCACCACTACAGTACATGTCAGTTAGTTCTAGGGGTGGAAAGAACTTTTTCTCTGAATAGCTACTCACAGCATATGGCTTATTTTTTTCATAGCTCACAGTAAGTCATACTTCGTCCTCAACCACATGGACAAGTCTGCATCTCTTCAGTGAAGTTCTGGTGATGTATTTACAGTACCAGTTTGGTGCTTATTGACTTCTAGTGTTTGTTAACAATGGTAAGCTTAACGTCTCTAGTGAACTAAAGGCAAAAAGGCCAAAAAAGTATGCCTTTCTCCGAGTTAATAATTCCACCCGTAGAATTACTGGGAATCACTTTCCGTTTTATATTGTTGTGATTATGTAATTGCAGAAAGATGCACTCTATTGCTGTGGTATGCTGTCAAACTATTAAGCGCCATCTGTACATTGTGCACACTGTAGGTTGGGGAGGGGCTGTTCACATGAAATGGCAAATGAGCATCATCAGGGTCGTCGCTGTCATAACATACAGATTTCGGTCCCTGTCTGTGTAAATTTCAATCACGCGACGTGACAGCACCAGTGACATTTCAAGCATCGCGAGTGACTAGAACAGAATGTGCATTTCTGCAATCATTCCTGCATAAAGGAATTTCCGTTAAAGGTGACAGGCCCTTCGGTTTGAAGGAGAAGGCCAAGGAGCTGTCCTTTCACATACTGCATTTCTGCGCTGTTTATACTCACTGAGGTTTATCTGGTAATTTTCTGCTCTATCTGATGTGTTACTACGCCAGTTGCTTTCATTTCATACTCTTCCCCCCACACACATAAACACAGAGTCCTCACAAGATCAGCCAGATTAGCATATTCTTTCCATGAGCGTTTTGCGTATATCAAACATAACGTGGGAGCAGGGTAATTAGTCAGTCCGCAGCTGTGGGAAAGTATCTTTGTGGCAATTCCTCCAGGAATTAGTGATGCAAATCCACACAAGTTCATCCAGTCCTTGCAATATGTTTTTTTTGTTTTTTTCAGTCAGCTTAGTTATTGTGAGTTTTGTGCCACACACAGGGAGGCCACGCATAATGATGAGATCACACGTGGCAAAGAAATATTGCATCTATTATATTGCCAGGAAAGGTTCTTTGCGTGAGGTTAGAGAAGAATTATGGTTCTTTCAGTGGATGGTTTCTCATGCTCATACCTTATTTAAAAGATAGTTCCTTACAGAACTGTAATGGTCCATCATTGGCAGGTATGTGCAGTATTATTCACAAAGGACCAGTGTGGCTGCAGGTTTTCATCTCAAACCAGCAGCAGCTCACTCGAATCCACTTGTTTAATCAGTAGGTCTCAGTCTTTGATCATGTGTCCTCCTGCTTTGTTGGAACCTACAGCCACACCAGCCCATTTGCAGATAAAACTGGGCATCACCATTCCATCTTATTGCTCAGAAAATCCCTTCTAGCACCTGTATTTTCAAGAGTGTAGACAAGGTAAGCCCAGTTCAGACCCGTTTGTATGAAAACTTGATGGAAAGTGTTTTGCACATTACACAGCCGTGTTGTAGAACTCAACAGTCGACTCCCTCTTTTACGTTCTGCTTAATTTTACTTGATGTACTTTTGATGTATTTCCTCTTGTTTGTTCCAAAGAACATTAGTTGCTGATTTCAGACTAAAAATATAGAGGACTTGCCCTGTAGAAATATGGTGCTTCTGTTTTCATTAAAAGTTTGAATGAGTCTGTTGAATGTAAACTGTTGAAAATCTTTGTCTTTGAGAATTGAAAATAATACTTTAATATTTTGCCATAGTTGCTCGATTACTCGCAGGCACAGAACGGATGATCATGGTATAACAGTTTTAGCATCTCGTCACTGGCTTCCAGTTCAATTTAGAATGAATTTTAAGGGTTTTTAAGGCAGTTGATTGTGGGCTCCCATATTACATATCAGACCTGTGCTCTTAAACACCAAGGGTTCCTCAGGAGATGCTGTAGAAGAAATACATTTGATTCCCTAGGGAACCATATTTGAAAATACAATGTGGAAGGAACCTTTTCAAGGGGTAAAGAAGACAATGTAAAGGTTCTACACTAATTCAAGGGTTCTACCTATAACCTTTAGATTAAGCTTAAGAGGTTGTTCAAAGTTTCTCATACTCACACATCTCACTTAGTAAAACTGTTCTTGAAAGAAGCATCCATTAAAAGGGGAACAGCAACAATTTTAACAGTGTGTTTCGGTTTCATATGCTGTAGAGATCCTCTGATCAATACCCTCTAAGGATCCCCAGTTGAAGATAAAAGCTAAAGGGCGGTAATCTTGCTTTTTCCTTTCTTTTAATCTCTTATTTGTTATGTAACAAATAAGAGTGGTGGTAGCTCAGTGGGTAGGATACTTGCCTATGAACCAAGAGGTCATGGGTTCAAATCCTAAAAGCATACCACCACTGGGTTCCTGAGCAAGACCCTTAACCCCCTGTTGCTCCAGGGAGACTGCCCCCTGTAGTTAGGGAATGGAAATCGCTTTGGATAAAAGCGTCTGCTAAATGCCGTAAATGTAAATGCAAAAAGGTCACCATGTGGACAAGGTGAACATTCCTTTCACTTTTAATGTATCTATGTATTTCTGTTCCCCTGCAGGGTGATTAAAAGCCCCTTCGTCCAGCAGGCACGATGATAGCCACAGGCGGCCTCCTGAGGATCTCCCGGCGCCAAGATTCACTGCGTGCCAAGAACCGGGCGGAGAACAAGCGAAGAAGGAAAGCCAAGAAAAAGAGGAAGAATGACGTGGTGGTGGTGAAAGGCAAGCTGAACCTTTGCTCTGTCTCAGGACTGGCGGCGGCGTTTGGCCTTCTAGTCTTGATGGTAGGCATAGCTATGGCTGTCCTGGGCTACTGGCCCAAAGAGAGCTTGGCCCATCCCATCAGCTTACAGAGGGGGAAGGCTGTGAAACAGCCAGACAGTTTGGACAAAAACTCGCAACAGGGTTCCAACTTCACGAGCAATAATAAGCTGAAAACCCAGTTTAATGGCAGTAGTGCTGCAAGTAATTCCTCCAGGCGTATTTCCCCTGCTTCAAGACGCGTCGGCTTCTTCAAAGGCTTCTTCTCCAACTACCAGTACTCGGACAACCTAAAAGTGTTCGGGCCATTGGTCATGGGCATTGGCATCTTCCTCTTCATCTGTGCCAATGCCGTGCTCCACGAAAACCGTGACAAGAAGACCAAGATCATCAACCTGAGGGACATCTACTCGACAGTCATAGACATCCACAGCCTACGGTCCAAAGACTGTTCTCCATTCAACGGACTGCTGAGCTGTTCACAGTCAGCCACATTTGGGGACAAATCAGCCACATATGGCAACCCCATGCCTTCCAGAGGCTCCTGGCCTTCCACCCTGTCCTGTAAAGGCCTGGACTTCAGGAGACCATCATACGCTAGGAAATGCAGCTGGTCGAGGGAGAGGCAGTCATTCACTGACACCATATACAGCATTTACAGGGACGAGGCCAGGTTCGAGGAGCCAGCGCCTACTCCCAAGGAGTGGGAAACCCGTTCCATAGTCGCCTCGTCAGTTAACACTTTCACTTTACCCGTGATCAAGCTCAACAACCACGAAATGGAGGCCAGAGAGAGAGACTTCGCTAGCATTAGGGCCCCATGCAGTTCGATGGAAGAACTGCAGCCATCGAGCCAGAGCTCTGGAGAGCGTGTTGGCGCTTCCGTGCAAACCAGAGCAGAGGTATCAAGGGCAGCTTTGTCTGTGTCCCAGGAATCTAAACTCTCAGATGAAGTTCAGGTGGAATCCAGACTGCATCAGCACCAGCAGCTGCTGCAGCCTAGCCCTGGAGTCAGGATCCTGGGGTCTCACCTGTCCCTGAACGCCCTTTCCGACCTGGGCACCGGGCGTCATGAAGAAAGGTCACGGAGATTCAGCTGTCCCAGGCTGGACCGTTCAGGCAGCAAGGGCTACATCAAGTTGGCTGAGCTGGGAGGAGACTCGTTTGAGGCAGCAGATGGAGTGCCTGAAACAGGACCTGGAGAGGCCTCAACACAGAGGGAAGGACGCGTCATGAGTGCGCAAGCCCTCCCCTGGAACTCTCTCACACAGCTTCAGACAGAAGTTGTGCCATCAAACTCTCGGGCAACCGATGCGGACATCCAGCCAAAGGCAAATCTTTGAGAGACAGAGAAAACAGACAAATGGAACGTCTATTTCAGCCATGAAAGCAAGACCAAGTCTTTAACTGTTCAGGCTTAGAAGCCAGTAGGCATTTTCATGTGTTCACAGGGTGTAGACAAAATGAGCCTGTAGCGTATCTACACAAAACTTTTGATAACATTTGTACAGAACTCAACACTCCTATGGACATATAAGTATATTTAAATGAGCTGTACAAGACTGGAGCCTCAGTCCAGTATCTGAGGAGATGGTCACATTTTTGTGCGAGACTGCAGTCAGTAGATTACTCCAAGAGTAGAAACGAGTTGTTCTTGTGCCTTTCTATGATCTGTTATATGCTCTTCTGTCTTACACTGTGTTGCCTGTTCAGTAATTTTAAATGTAATAATTAAGGAACAATTAGTACTTCATGAAAAGTTTAGTCCAACCGAGTTATTGATGTGTTTTCCTGGAAGTTCACCATATTTTGTCGCGCAAAAGACACTCTTGCCGTTTGAATGGAATGTCTCTTAACAGTAGATGCGTTGCGATCTTACTTTCAGACCTTCCTTTTGATGTACAGCCTATAATTATGCAACCTCCTGTGTTTCCTTGGACACGTAGATACCTGGATATTGTGTTGTAGAATCAAACAGCAATAAGTGCTAGAGCTGAATTCTCAGGTGTCGCCTGGCTTGCAAACAATGAAGGCCATAAACGAAACATTTAGCTTTTTTTCTTATAGAAAACAGTGTTTTGCTTTGGGGTTTTGAGTGTACATCCTGACAATGTCATCCAAGCCTGTCACTGATCAAGAGTTAATAGTAAAAACAATAAAAACTATTGAATTCATAAATATATCAGATTATTCATTTCAAAAAGCAACTCTACTTTTGTACTGTGTTCTGTCTACGCAGTGCTTTATTCTCATGCACAAGTCTATACTGACACCTGGTGGTGATGAGGTGCATAAAAGTTTTCGACAAAATTTCTGTGAAGTAAGTGTTGAGTATTTCTTTTGGTAAATAAGTTTTAGCTAAAATAAGTATATATATATATATATATTTATATATGTATATG
>JBBIGA010000040.1:31599409-31632554 GCA_037576975.1 Alestes dentex | reverse complement strand
TGTGTGTGTGTGTGTGTGTGTGTGTGTGTGTGTGTGTGTGTGTGTGTGTGTGTGTGTGTGTGTGTGTGTGTTTGATAATGTTATGTGTATTAAGATGGGCAGACCTGAATGATAGCGAGGCATTGAATGAAATAGGGTTCCAATGTTTCAGGGATCTAGAATGTACAAATTGTTCTGTTTTTGCATTTATTTAGATTGTAGAAAAAATTGTAGATACATTTACAAACTTTATTTTCTTTATAGTGGTGGTGAAAGTAATCAGAAAGTAAACTTTTTGAAAAAAGTGTTGGGATCATACCATAAATTCATAACCATATAATGTAATATCATTTTGTGCAGAGAGACCAGACATCTGGTTCAATGTGAACAATTCTGACTCATGTCTCAGAATGGCAAATTTCATTTTAATTGCATGTTAATAATTTGATTATCCCACATTTTTTTTTTCTAATTGGTGGAATTTCTCTTGTTTTATTACTTTTTTGATAGGTTTGTTTATGGGTTTGTCAAGACATTAACCCATCAAGTCACTTATATTTGTCACTAGGTGTAGAGACCTAAAGCACAATTTGAGATGGATTGCTTTTGCTTTAGAAACCTTGGTAATATAATTTGTAAGATATTTGGCCAGTGAGAGAAGTATTTGTGTAATTTCTTCAGATTACCCCAAGGAGTCTAGATTGAAAGGTCAACACATCAGCATTACCAAACAGACAAAGCTCTAGTAGTGCTGAATCTTTGCTGTACAGCAGCATAACAGAGCTTTCAGTATGCTTCAGGACATGGCATCATCACATGTGACCCCGTGTTATAAACATCTGTTTTCTTTTGTTTTAACAGAAGAAAGCCAAAGGCCAGGTCCTTTTTGATAAAGTATGTGACCACCTCAATCTTCTGGAGAAGGATTATTTTGGCCTCACATACCGAGATGCAGAAAAACAGAAGGTACAACCCTTGAGTTTACCGGTATAATTTTTCTTTACATGTTTCTCTAATAACCTGAGTCTTCCAGTTATGTATATGATGTGGTCATAAGTGTGTGCTTTCTTCCTAGAACTGGTTGGACCCTGCCAAAGAACTGAAGAAGCAGATCCAAAGTATGTTGTGTACTTCCGTTGCATCTTTGTAACCTCTTAAAATCAGCTCTCTGTCCCATTAATAATGTATAGTGCTTGTCATAATGTCCCCTAAGCTTGAGGATCTAGTGTTGCAGTGAAGGTCCTGTGACACTGTTGTTAAAGACTCTCATCTCTGTGTGTTTGTACATGTGTCTATTAGCTGGCCCCTGGAACTTTGGCTTTAATGTGAAGTTCTATCCTCCTGACCCAGCACAGCTCTGTGAGGATATCACCCGGTAAGGTTCAGTAAAATTAGATTCACACATACAGCTACATTTAAATGTTTCTCGTCTATCTCTGGGAAGGTTAAGTTTGGCTAATGTATATATATGTCTAACATTATTTTTGTTCTTTCGCTCTCTCTGTCACTCTCTCTCTCTCTCTCTCTGTTTTAGGTACTATCTTTGTCTACAGCTGAGAGATGACGTGGTGTCCGGCCGTTTGCCATGCTCCTTTGCCACTCACTCCCTACTGGGTTCCTACATTGCTCAGTCAGAGGTAGGAGACTATGACCCAGATGAGCTGGGCAGTGACTACATCAGTGACCTCCGCTTTGCCCCCAGCCAGACCAAAGAACTGGAGGAGAAGGTCGTGGACCTGCATCGCAACTACAAGTAAGTGAACCATTCACTAGTGAGGGAGTAAAAATACTTCACTGCATTCATCATTGATTCATCAATCTGAAGGTGGGGAGACATGATGCATTGCTTTTGCAATTTTATAATTGATTATAATAATATCTAATAAAGTATGCGCTTGTTTTTTTTTTTTTAGCTTGTTTATATGTAAAAATCCCCAAAAATGCATATTGTACTTGTAATGTCTAATGGCCACTATTGTGTAAATAGGTTCTATAGTCACTTTTGTGTGTTTGGTGGATTAAATAAAAAATTTCTTATTACTTTAATAACCATATTGAAATTTGAGATTTCATGGTGTACCACATTATTTCCTAAATTGCAGTGAAATTGTCATGAGGTTGGAGATTTACACCCTTACTATTACATCCACACATTGCCCTAAACCTCACAGTTCCTATTCATATCTGCACCCGGGTATTTTTTTAATTGTATACACAGAGAATTGCTGACTGTATGGCCATTAAACGGGGTTGAAATTGATCTCCAGCGTGCTTGTATAAAGAATATTTGAGAATGTGGCCATATACCATTATTTATGGCCAAACTAAGTTTGCAAGAAATTGCATTCACCCCCAACAGCACAAGTGAGAGGTCCAATAGGTCTGTTGTAGTCCTTTGTGATTGTCCTAGCTACAGAGCTATGCACCGGGAGAGCACGTGAGGACTGTGCTTTGTGTGTGTTCGACTGAGAGAATAAGTGCCTCATTCAGTTATTGATGAATAAGTAAGTGCAACTGAATGTCTGATTACACAAAGCCGCTCTGAGGTTTTACTGTGTCCCTGTCTTTCTATAGTCCACTGCTTTGTCTTGTTAGGAGTCTATCTCAAATACAAGTGAGCACTGTATTCGCAGTAGCCTTGACTGTCAGCTTTCACTAAAATCTAACAGACCCTATTTTGACCAGTGTTAATGATGTGTTCTCAACCTTTTTTGATGGATGCCAAATGTATCTAACTGAGTCTAATTTTTCTTGACCTTCTTGACCTCCTTGAGCTTCTGATGTATTCTTGAACACTGCTCCCATTGTGTGGGTTTTTGCGGTGTAGTCAAATTTCTCTCTCTTTCTTTCTCTCTCTCTTTCTCTCTCTCGGTCTGTTTTCAGAGGGATGACTCCTGCTGAAGCTGAAATGCTGTTCTTGGAAAACGCTAAGAAGCTCTCCATGTATGGTGTAGATCTGCATCATGCCAAGGTGTGTGAGTGTGTTTGTGTGTGTGTTTATAAAAGAGAGAGAACGAAAAGACTGGAAAAGTAGATAGAGAGGCAGACATAGTATAAGTTAGAGAATTTCGCAGAATTCAAGCACAATTTAACCAAACCTCAATCTTCCACACCTGTACCATGTTATGAATTGACAAAGACAATAACTTAAAGAACAGAAAGCCTGAAACAATCTTTTTTTTCTTTAATGTCTTTACAAAACTATTATTTTAAAAGATTGTTCAGTTCTTAAACACTAAAGCGAGTCTGGTTGCGCAAATCCAGTCAGCTTAAAAATACTGAATACCAAAGCTGATCTGAACACTACAACCTCCTGTTAAAAGTATTTGACCAAGTGTTTTGGTGGTCTGTGTTGACCACGTGTGATAAATGAATATGCAGGTGGAGTGAGCTGCGGAAGCATGCTCACAAAGTGTGCTAAATGATGTGTTGCAAGTGAGTGTGTTGAATATGCGTGCACTCACACAGGATGCTGTATAACTCGAGGCTGCTGTGCTGGCGTTGCTCTCGCGTACTGCTGATCTGCTGCTGCGTCAGTGCTGCACACTGATAATCATTCTGTAGGAGAGCCACAAAGTCTGTTTTACTAAGTCTGACACAAATATAATGGGCCATATCCAATTCTTAAAACTAAAGTTGTCATGCTTTGAAACATTACAGACATTTATTTATCAAGTGGGTTCACAATCATGATTGTGATTTAAAAAATATACAATAATAGCAGTCTACTTGATATTAATTCTTAAATATGCTGTAATAATGTTTTGTTATATAGGAAGGCTTATTTAGTATATATACACAAAGTAGTCAGTTTAGTACACCTATCTTGTAGATTCACTTGTTGACCATTTATTTTGTAAATGCCTACCAGAAAGGTGCACTTTGCAGGTTTACAGTTAACTGAATGGGTCCCTTAAAACGACTTTTTAGTTTTTAGACTGCTGGGTTGAGAATAATCCAACAACAGAAAATATCTAGCCTCCAAGGATCATGTAGTCAGAGACTGACAACTGATGGATACTGACTAACACAAAAGGTGCATGGATGTAAAATCTCTGACATACCTTACGCCTGTATTCATTGTCCATTTGATCAGCACCACTTACCTTAAAGGTTCACTTGTAGTTAGCAGTTATAGACGGTAGTCCATCACACACAGCAGTGCTGTTTGAGTTTTTAAACACTAAGTCCACTTACTGTCCATTCTATTAGACATATCTGACCTCTTGGTTCGCCTTGCAAATATTGATGATGGGTTATGTGGTGCAGCACAATTTGTATTATTCCTTTAGTCCTGTATCAGTGGTCAGTTTCTGGCCACAGGACACTGTTGACTTTTTTGGGGTGGACTATATATATCTCAGCAGCATTCCTGTATGTGATATGTGCAGTGTGTATATTCACACACTCACACACACACACACACACACACACACTTAAAATCCCACTGTCAAGCATGGATTAAAGTTGTCATGTATGGATTAAAGTTTTCAGTCGCTATGACGGATTTCCATCATCAGAGGGCACTAAAGGTCAATTGTGAGATTGATGCAGATCTGAAGTAAATTTTTGGGTGGGGGGGGTGGGAAACAAGCTTCGGCAGACAAAGTTCTGGTAAGGCTGTCTTTTTCCTTGGTTTAATTATGATACCTGTTCACTGGTGGTTCTGTAAGGCCCTTGATTATTGAAGAACAGGATTCAAAAAAACAGCCAACAGTTAGTGAAGTAGTAAAAGTCTTAGGCGTACCTAGTATAGTTTACCTTTTCCTTTTTATTAAACCTGAAGCTCACACTGTGTGGGTAAATGGAAGTGTGTCGCAAGATGTGTAACATTATTTGCTCTTTAATGAGCCAAACTGGCATTATAATGTTGCCTATTTAAACAACAAAACTGAAATGGATTCAATAAAAGTAAAAGACACCTGGCTATTTTGTCATGCATAGTTATGTTTCATGCATGGGGCATGTAGCTGTAGCATTCAAATACAGCACAAGTACTAATATATATGCCTCAGAATTACTTACTCATATATCAACAACAGATCAAATGTCCAAAATCATAATAAGAAACTGATTTCCAGTTGTGTGTGTTGAGCAAGAATCTACTCATTCATTTGGCAGTTCAAGCATTCCACCCTGAACTGACTGAAAGAATGTACGTATCTGTAGGTGTTGCTGCGCCCTCAGCTGTATGTAAATGCGTGTCCTCATACGACCCTGCTTTTGGCTCTGGCTACTCTGCGCAACTCTCTCTCTCTCTTTCTCTCCCTCTCTTTTTCTTTCCTCATCAATGACGTAGTTGGTAGGGAGGCTCTTTGATTGCTTAGCAGCGGCTAAGGAAGAGGTAAGGTGCTGTGCTCTGCTCTGCTTTGTGAGTGCATTTGCACATATGTGCTTGTGTGTGTGTATCTTTATCTGTATTGTATGGTATTTATATATTTCACTATTCATATGCATGTAGATATTGCAGCGCAAAGTGTAATTGACATTGTGAATTACACTAGCGGTTGTGGGTATATTAAAGTGGATATATAGTGGCATTTTGTGTGTGTGTGTGTGTGTGTGTGTGTGTGTGTGTGTGTTTGTTCTTTACATGAGAGAGGTATTGAGTAGTAGAGTAGCAGAGTATGCTGCAATGCAGCGCTGTGCTTGGCTTTCATCACATTCCTTGTTCTGTGATCCTCACTCTAGCTTTCTTCATCTGCAAAACCTAAACATTTTTTATGATACACACATAAAGGGGTATAATCATACATTCCAGGAACATGCTGCCTGTATTACACAAGCATTATTGAGGTGACCTTTGTTAATGTCAGTTTTCACACTGAAAATCATAGTCATACTTAAGCCTTATGAACTGGTCTATCATGGCACCAGCTTTTCCCTTTGCATGTGTGGTTGCATACAGCTTTCATGAGGGTGAATAAAGTAATTACTGGATTTAAATCATGTGGCCAGTAAAATCTTATCTATCTCTTATTTATGTGTCGAAATGAGGGTTATTATTGTCATGTTTTGTCCAGTTTTGCAGCATTCTTTCTTTGTTATTATTTTAATTTTACTTAGCTTTCTTAAGTTATCTGGTCTGGTGCCCCCTCCACAAACCCCCTTGCTTGTTTCGCTAAATCAATTCTGTTAGGTGACTGAGCTAGTTTGTATACTGCAGCACATCATTTGTCTGCCCCACACTCTCTTTCTGTGCTGTTCTCCTTGTAGTTCTCTCCCTCTCTCTCTCTCTCACTCTCCATTTTTGTTCTGTGTAGGACAGAGTGGGAGGTCATTGGTGATTTATGTTCATTCATGTCCATGCCTCTCTCTCTTAAGCCTCTTGTTTAACTCTCTCATGGTACCATTTCAGCGCCTCGTTAATCTCTCTTTCTCTCTTTCTACAGGACTCAGAGGGTGTGGATATTATGTTAGGTGTGTGTGCCAGTGGCCTCCTGATCTACAGAGACCGTCTGCGCATCAATCGATTTGCCTGGCCAAAAATCCTGAAAATCTCCTACAAGAGGAACAACTTCTACATCAAGGTCCGCCCTGGAGAGGTGAGAGGCTGTTGTTCTTGTCTGCCATGAGAAATCTGATTTAACATTTTTCACCTTTTTTATGTTTGTGGTGTAGTGGTTCCAATTTGTGCCTCCTGCGATGCTTCTCTGATTTTGAGCTTGTGGAGAATTCCATCTTTCTGAATTTGCTTTTCTTCTGTCTTTTAGTTGGAGCAGTTTGACAGCACAATTGGTTTCAAACTTGCAAATCACAAAGCAGCAAAGAGACTGTGGAAAGTTTGCGTGGAACATCACACCTTTTTTAGGTAAACTCATAGTCAAGATAGTGAGGAAAAGGGAGAAATTAGGTTTCTGTGCTAAGATTGATTTGGATATTTTGACAGGAAATAGCATTACTAGATGAAAAGGTACTAATAGGGCTGGAACAAATCAATTGATTACTTAAATAATTTTGCGTTACATTGGTATTTGAGTCTATATTCAGTTTTGGTTTTTTTTCCACTCCTTTAATAAGGATAGTGATTGTTACTGTACGGCAAATTTTAACTGATTCAGGCTTCTACATCACTTTGCGACAGAGCGCAGCAATAAACTAAGCCACTTTTCTTGCAGCTGTTGAAATTAAAAGAGATGCCAGAACACATGTAGCGGCACTTTCACTTATCAGATGTCAAGAGAAATATTCAGTGCAGAATTCCGAGTTTGATACGTTAGGTAATCATCTCAAATCATCTGAAGGCTCAAGAAGCAATCATCTTAAATATGTTACAAGTATCAGGTGGGGCGTCATTAAAGCAGGGAACAGAAGCCCTCTGTGTCTTAAACCTGTTTGTAAGAATTCTAGCAGTGTCTAAGGAGGGGAAGATCAATTGCGGCATAATTTCTAACCAAAATCCTGATAGTGGTAAACAAAACAATAATTCAAATACGCAAAGGTTATACCTTTACTCCCCCTGTGGCTCATGGAAGCTGGATTTTAATGAGAGCCTACAATCACTGCTTCTGTAGCAACACACAGTGCTTGAGCAGTCGACTGTTAATACAGTGTTGGTGCCTGCTCAATATATTTTGAACTGCAGTAACAAAAATACTTAAAATTATGGTTTTTTATTGTGATTTTGAGAATGAGTATTCAAGTACCCATTCGTAAACAGCAACAGATATCCAAACCTTGCAAAATAAAATTCCTGTCAGCTCAAATAATAATAAAAGAAGGCTAGGAGCTGGTCGTATGCTACATTAGGATTAGTATTCATTAGTAGTCAAACAGCATTGAACAGACAATGAAAGGAAATCAGTTGTTATAACTGCTTATAACTTTGCATAACAATTCCTTAACATATGTTGGACATAAATGGTAAACTTGGACATAAATGGTACACTTGTGGCTTAGTGAAAGTTCTGTGTATGTTGTTCCGAATCAAAATCAGAAAACTGATTACTGTATTGGAAATTTCAGAGACAATAGCAAAGTCCAATAAAACAGAAAAAGAAAAAATCCAATGAAGTCAAATAAAAAATCTGTAGGGGAAAAAGAGTTTATATGAAATACACCATGATATTTACACAAATGCCAGGTATAAATACTATAGTTGAGTTAGTATTGTTTTATACATCCTTTTATAATCAGTTAGTGATTCAGTTCTTCTTTTGCAGGTTGGTATCTCCTGAGGCTCCTCCCAAGAGGTTCCTGTCCCTGGGCTCTAAGTTCCGCTATAGTGGCCGTACACAGGCGCAGACACGCCGGGCAAGTGCCCAGATTTCCCGACCAGCACCCCAGTTCCAGCGCTCCTCCAGCAAACGTCACACCTTGTCACGCAGTTTAGACGGAGGTATGTAACTTTGGACCTAGAAATACTTAGTTACCTGTGTTTTCTAAAGAGTTATGATATATTTTTTTATATATTTTTTATATTTATAATATATTTTTTTTGTATCTCACTGTTTCTGGGGAACACCATATTGAATTCAGTCAGCATTCTGCTTTCCTTATGATGTATAAAAGTGATGATGTGTAGATTGTAATGCACTGTTTACTTCCAGCACCAGCCATGGTCAACAACGACAACCCAATAAAGGACTCTAAACCTGCAGAGGCCACAGGTACCCTCATCACCACGGTAACACCGGAGAAAAAGGTGGAAGAAGAGACAGCTTTAGAGGAAGAGATAACCACTGTTCCAGAAACATCTGAACCTACCGTTCCTGCTCCTGCCGTTAAGGTAACAATGCTTTACTAAATCTGTCCTTTGTTGCTCCTGCTTGGGTTGTTCAGTACTGGAACCCAAACACACCAAGCTGACTGTGAATCACATGACACTGTCAAGCTGTTGGTCAGTGGCCAACAAACCACCTATAGTTAGTTCCGTGTGTAGATCATGATTGGTTTGAATCTGTCCTTGACAGTGCTAGCTATTTATTTATTTTTTTCAATTATTTATTACTTATTTTGAGCATCCAAATCTGTGGTAAGGGGGAAAACAAAACAAGACACACAAAATAACACTCTCAAGAGGGCACACACAGAAAAAAAGCCTAAACAAATGTACAAATGCACATCTTACCTGTTTTTGCCATTTAAATGACCTACTTATTATGTGATTAACATGAGTAAATTGGAAGATTATAAGTGAAAATGATTAATATTAATATTACACGAATAAGTAATATTATTTTGTTCTGCATATTATTAGGAATATGGACACATGAAAGCTCTGAAGGTAAAACAAGTCACATAAAACAGCAAGACAAAAAAAAACAGTTAAGCCTAAAGTCATGGCATGTTTCTACTCTGTTTTTGGGGTAAAGGCAGTGCTTAAATGGTTGCCCCTCACATTTCTGTCATGTGTTCGGAGAAGTCTTTTTTTGCAGTTTGGTTACACGTTATAAACTTGTGGTAAAGTGACAATTTGCTCTTCCCATGGAGAACTAATCCCAGCAGAATAAAACTAGACTACTGCCAGCTTCTGCCATAAGGAGCTGCTTACTTTCACACAGGTACATTAGGTACACATGTGTCAACTGTCAACTGTAGTCTTTGCATTGTGTTTGTGTGCAAATTTGTAAAGCAGACAAGAGCTGACAGTGAGCTCATGGAAAGCGCTCGCCAATCACTGCTCATTCTTCCATGTTGGCCTGGTCTGATGGGATACTTTTTCAGTGTAGTGGAATTAAGACGTTTAAATGGAATTGTCAAACACACTTTTCTTTTACATTGATTGAATCACCATTTTCTTATTAGCATTTGGATTGCAATACATTCCAGATTGTGCTACCTCTCATCAGATGCACTATAGATTCCACGTTTTGAATAAGAAATTTGAACTGTAGTACACAAGTATGCACAATGTTGCCGACAAATTGCCGCATTTTTTTGCTTAACTAATTGGTTTTTCCTTTCTCATCCATTGATCCTTCGTCATGTTCGTCCACTCGTATGCACATTTCGTCCACTTGCCATGTGTTCTCATCCATGGGCCCTCTCGGCCTCCGTTCCCTCATTCCCTTCCTCGCTCCTCCGTGTCAAGTGTTCCCCCTGTCTGGGCTCGGAGCTGTCCCTCCCTTCCTCACCGGTCTCCTCTACTAAGGTGCGGCGGAGGCGCAGGGGGAGCAGCCGAAAGCGAGCGTCGTCAATGAGTCCAGCAAAAAGCGTGAACAGCCTCCAGCAGCAGCAGCGGCAGGCACGGGCTGAGCGCGCTGCCGCACTGCTGGAGGAGCGCACCCTCCTCCTGTCTGCCCGCAAGCAAAGACTGGACCAGAACCACCGTCCCAGAGGAGGCACGCTCTTCTCCTTCTCCCTGCATCTGCCTGACATGTCCTCACTGCTGGATGAAGACGGCTACCTGAGCTTCCCCGACCTGTCTGAGCTCAATTTCCTGCCTGAGAGCTTCCAGCACTTCCTGCCCATCAAGTCTCCATCACTCATTCCCTGCTTTCTCTTCATCTTCTTCTTTCTCCTGTCCACCTCCTTCTCTGTACCCTACGCACTCACTCTCTCGTTTCCACTGGCGCTCTGCCTCTGCTACCTGGAGCCTAAGGCAGCGTCGCTAGGCGCCTCGCTCACAAACACCTTCCAGGACAGCTCAGACGACGAGGTCTGTGGGTGTGCATGTTTGTGTATATGCACAGTGCCAGACTAAAGTTTGTACACACCTACGCATCAGATGGTTTTTTCTTGTTTTTGCTAGGTATATTGCAGAATAAGGAACCTTTTGGTCAACCAAACTGATCATCATAAGTAATATAGGATGGTACCGGAAATTCTTTTTGTACTAGACTTAGGCTTTATTCCCTAAATTTGATTAAGATATTGTTACAACTTATTGTATTTTAGAAAAGTAGCAACGTTCTTTAGAAAAGTTCTGAAATAGCACATAATTAGAGCACTGTATTTTCTACTGTTAATGGAATTGGATTAGTGCCACCTTTACGCTAAATCAAAACTTATATTTAAGTGGCTGCCCTTAGCCTTGTTGCTCCCTCACACACTCTTGGCATTCTCTTAAGAATTTTTTGGGAAAAAAACAGCATTTAAGATGTTAGATTAAAATTTATTTAGGGTCATACATTCAATCAGGTGTATCCAGACTTTTGACTGGAACTGTATGTGTGTTTATTGTCGCACTCCCAAGCAACGAGGCTCGGGCTACATGGAATCATCTCTCTTAATTTCGGATAGTGTCACACACCTCATCTGTACCACCTTCTTCATCGTGTTTTGTATGCTGTCTGAGCTATTTGTGCCTACAAGAACTGCATGCATAAGGCTGAACACAAAGTTGCTGGTCCATTTTATGGCAGAGGAATGAGAAATATGAAGCTACATGTTTATTATTAGAGGATGGATATCCATAGAGGATCTAAAATACCTTCATTGTAGTCAGATATTTTTAGGTCTTTCTATGTAAACTTATCACAGTCTATGCAAACATAAGGCAGTCTGTGTAAACTCAAGTCTACACTTAAGGGAGTCCATGGCAACAAACAGTTGCAGTCACTGGAACTACTGGACTCAGTGCTAGAAAACCAAGCCAATGGAAACAGCATATTCTGAGGCTGATTTTCTGTCATGGAATATTAGGGGCCGATTTTTTATTACTCATGTCTGTTGTTTTCCCACGATCAAAACACTGAACAGTGACTGCTTATACACCAACCATTGTGTTTCACATGGTTTGTAGCACAAGAAAGCATCTGAAATATGTAATCTACTATCAGAATAAGTGCAACATGCATGACTCTTTTGAATGAGTGTTAATTTCCTTATTCTATGGATCAGTTCCTTTGTTTTCCAATAAACATAAACACTTGTGTAAATCCTGCATCACTTAAAATGATGCACAACCACCACATCATACATGTTTTTCCAACTTTGTTACCATAAAGCTAATTCATGACGTTTCTCTTTCATTGATTTTAGTCATGTTTACAGTGTTGGTCTTTTAATGCATTTTGTACAGTTTTCAGTATTGTCTCTTTTATTCTCAATATGCGAGTCTGTGTGTTCGCATTCACGACAAGCCACCCCTTCATACTGTCTTGCATTTGACATTGTAATGTTCTGTTCTAGCATGTGGCGTGGCTCAAACTGAGAAACAGCAGACTAACGTAATCGTTTTTTTTCCTTCACTGCTGCTTTCCAATGGAAACTGCCCTGACCGTTGTCAAAAATGAGACAGACAGACAGTGAGCAGAGTGAATTTGGCTGTGATGACGAGTCAACAGCCACTGAGGTGTGTGAACACTCTGTTGCGAATACAGACTTATGAATCAGCTGGCAACAAACTAGGACATTTTTTCTATTTTGATTTGCATCAGCTAATGAATTTACTGGTATCCAGATGTTTCCTCATAAGAAGTGAAAATCATTGACCCAGTTGAAACTAGCGGGAGACTTTGTGAGGTTTTGGAATCATGTCTGATCTGAAAAATTGTTGTTTTTACTCTATTCTGAATGTTTCTTTCGGGTTTTTAGTCTGAGCCGGAGGAGTCGGAAGTGATGACACAGGTACTCCATTGTAATATGACTATGGCCACTGTGCCGCTGCTGTGCTGCAATGTTTTGTTTCATTTGGTTGTGTTCCATTCCTTCAGTTTGTTCATTTAGCTATACTGTGAAGTTATAAATGATAACGATGCGATCTTTTTTAACAGCCATTTCTCATCAAACCCTCTTTAGTTTGTTCTATATTTCAAGTGGCTGTACCTCCCAAAACATATGTATTTTCATTTTGTTTCAGGTCTTCATTTTTTACTTCTCTTGGGCTGAAAGGGTAGTTCTTATCACTGAAAATGAGAAGCACCTCAACTGTATCCAAAGGCTTTTACAACTGACAAAGGCCCCGTTTTTATACTCTTCCCCTCTCTCTTCCCAGAATAGTTTCATAAAGCGGATAAAGGGTGACAATGTCTTTGTCAAACACAGTAATCTCATGTTGGAGGTTTGTAAAGCACTAACTGCTTGAACCGCATTACATAGTGAATGACTAAGAGTTTGAGGGTTTGATTGTTGCACCCCAAATAAGGCTCACACGCATGGAATGAAATCACAAGAGAAAATATGAAAGTGAGCAAGAAGTCAGATGCTAATTTCCAGGTCTTAGACTGTAAAACTAAACCCACCCTTTACAATAGTAGTGAATGAATGTAAAATGTATAGTGTAGAATTCAATAACCAATTGATCTAACAACAATGAGAAATCTAATTGTTTGCCGAGAAGGTCACATGTGTCTTGGGAATTACTGATTTTAGTCATCTGATGTAGATCCGATTCTTATCCTCAATACCGAGAAGCTTTGGAAACCTCCAAAGCCACAGTATGTCAGTATTTCAGACACTATAGTAGTGCTGTGATTGAAGCTTCCCAAATAATTGAAACTATATTAGCAGCAAATATAAGTGTAACTGATATATTTGTTGCCACTAAATGGGAAAGTCTCATTTTTGGTCAGTCCTGTATTGTAAAGATAAAGCAGTGGCAAGTGCAGTGTGGGTCCATGGTGGGAAAGTTTTATTTCAAAGAACAGTTTTACTGTTTTTATCATTAGTTATTGATGGGAATGGACACAACTACTTCTTAAGTAACCCCCTAGAAAATTAGGACTAGAAATTAGCGAGCTGATTTTGCATTGTGTGTTACCAATAGGAAAGAAAACTCAATACGTTTCTCAGTTGAATCCAATGAAAGGCAGTATATACATTTCTTTTTATGTAGGTGGTTGTTCAGCTAATGTTCCATCCAAAATGGAAAGGAAGAAACAATCACAGTACACTTTTGTCTTCCTTATGATATTCATCAGTCACAAATTTACTCAAGAATGGCTTTTATTCGTATTAACAAGATGCATGTTATTGGCCTAGAAAACCCCATAATGTGTATCCCTGCTCAATCCCAAGTGATTTCATGCCTCAATTTTTCCTCCCGTCTGTGTGCTGTAATTGGTGGGTCAGGAGACTAACACTCCGGAGAAGCTGCTCAAGAGGCAGATGAATCTCAGTGAGATGAAGAGGTCGTTTTTGGACAGCCGTAAAGAGTGGTCAGGAGACAGTGAATGGGACAAGAGACTCTCCTCTTCCCCTGCTTGTTCTCCACAACGGGATGACACGCCTATGATAGAACCTCTCTTACCCTTACAGGAAGTAAGATTTTGCTGGCGTGTGGCACAGGAAGTCCATCGCATGCATGCAGAGTGAAAGAGCCCTTTGCCCAAACCAAAACTGATCAGTGTAACAGCTGGTATTGGATTGGCTCATTGTAGAGTGCTTAGAGCATTTCAGCTTTATAAAGTTTTATCCCAGAAATGTGGCTTTTCACAGAATGCCAGGGATTCTGACTGCCTCAGTCTGAGGCAGAAGTTGCTCACTTTAATTTATTGATTCCATTGTAAGAAAATTTGCAGCTGGAACTTACTTTAATAAGTCTTCAGAAGCTCAAGAAATAAGGGGCTTAGCTGTTACTAAGCGTTTGTTTATTTCTTAAGCTGATTAAAAAGCTTGAGCAGATCAGCTTAGAAGTTTTTTTATTTTGTTTTCACAATATTTGACTTGTTTCAAGCCATCGTAGCGTGTTTCTAATTCACTTTGTTGTTTTTTTTTTTTTCTTTTACTTTCACATTTCAAGTTTTTTTTTTTCCTGCATGTTTTACCCACATCTCATGCTTGTGAACCTTGTTTTCCCCTCACCCAAAACATCAACAAACTGTGTAGCTGTCATTTACACAATGCTCCTTATGTCTCCTTTTTACAGACTCCAGAAGATGTCAAAGCAGAATCTCCTCCTGACATTTCAGAAGAAAAGTCTGAGGTTCTGGAGGCCAGCCCCACTGAGGTAGTGCTAAACTTTTTTGGGTTGTTTTATTGTCCTGGCATGATGTGTTCTGTTTCGATGGCCTTGATCTTTCATGATTTTGTGTTCAGAATTTTTCACTTAATGACCATGTTTGGAAAGAAAATGGTGTTGTCTAGACACCATGGGGGAGTAAAGCTGCTGAAGTTTCCCCAGTTCCCATGGTTTGCTTAAGACTGTCATTGAAAACCACAGAATGTTTATAGCATGATATCATTTATGTCTGGAAATATTTTTGGGGGAAAAAATCTGACTCTCACACCACCAGGAAGCACATGTTTCTATGTCTGCAGATATTTATAGATAAAGGTCATAAATGTTGCCTTTCTCTTGAGGACTGTTCTATGTTTAGTTCTGAATTATTTTTTTAGCATGCATATCATAATTTTAGGTCTTGGACAAGCTCCAGTTAGCCACTGTGAGAGGAAAGATTGTACTTCTGGAAAGGATAATGCTGCTCATTTCAAGAACTCAGTTTAGCTGTAACCAATGATGTAACTATTTAAGACGTTCACGTTGACAATCATAACTTTAGCTGGACAAAGCATTGAGGTGGAGATTTCTCTCTTCAGCTAATCGTGGCATTTTGGTTTAGATGTGGAATGGGTGGGGGTTGGGGGGGGGCTGCTTTTAAGCAAATTGTTTCTCCAGGTGTCAGAACTGGTTTCATGTCAGCAATATCTTGGAGAAGGTAAGAAATGTTCTCCATGACTGAAACCTTTACATGCAAAATGCAGTATGATGAAGACGTCCTGGAAAAAGAAAAAGTCCTTCCTCTGGTGGAGGTCAGCAACACATCAACTGAGACTGATCCCAAAACAGTGCCAAATTATTATGGCAGTCTTTGTGATAAACCTGTGATGGACAAAGTCTGCTGCAGTGTGTCTGGAGAAGAGAATACAGATGTTCCCAAAGAAACACTCAAGATCACCAGGCGGGAGATTGCCTTTTTTGGAGACAAATTGACCGGTGTGGTGGATAATGTCAACACGCCAAGCTCTGAGATCGCAAAGGCAACATCAACAGCCATCATAACTGGCCAGGAGATACCAGCAGGAAGTGGGACTTTAACCTCATCAAGACAGGACAGTGTTGATTCCAATAAAGCAGAAGCAATGTTCAAAGTAATCAGTGAACAGAGCAGTTGCAATATGGGAAACCTTCTTGCATTAAGTACTGAGAAGACTATGGTCCAAAATTCTGCTACACATTTAGAACAGACGCCCATTCATCAAGATGTTGAATGGAATATGCGGCACGTGGAGACAGCTAGCAGTACCCAGCTACAGTCCAGCAGAGTCGAAGTGCACTACATTACCAAGACCTCTCCAATCCTCAGAGTGGTGGTATGACCTGGCTGTCAATCACTGACCTCACCAGCTTTAACCTTACTTACTGGCTAACAAAACTAGAAGGCCAAACTGATTTCACAACAAGATGCTAATAATACCCCCATTGCTTCATTGATCTAAATCCATCTTTTAACAAGTGTCCTTTCTTGAAAATCATTTAGAATCTGTTATACTTCTTAGAGGTAATCTTAAAAAAATCTCTACCAGTGGCCTGTAATGTTTGTTTTAGCTTCTCTCAGACTACTGGCTTTTCTCACTTCCACGTGCATCATGTCACATTTGGATCTGCTTATTTCATGAAAACCTTTTTTTCATAAAGTATTTACATAAAAGAATTGGAGAATTAATTTTGTGTTGTATTCGGAATACATGAAATTACAGTCAGATAGCACTTGGAAGTAACAATTAGTTAAAGGAAAATGCTTAATTTGTTTTTAACTGCACTCATGTAAGTCTAAAGAGTAAGCAATTTGGGGGGAAAAAATCAGTAAATTGAGACAATATTTATAATTATGGCTAAATGTTAATATTCTCAGTAGTTAAAAGCACGTTACAGTATATTACTGTATTTTTCCATTAGTCCATTTTTCAATGTGTCCCCAGAGGGGACCGATGTGTAATAAAAATGGGCCCATTGAAACTTTAGTTCATGAAAAACTACATCCACATTTTTTCGTCTGTAAAAACTGTGTCAATCTGAAAAGGTCTGATCTCTAAACGTTATATGAATTCAAATATTATTTGCAGTGCCCTTGTCCTTATTTAGACTGTCACAGTCAGTCACACAAAGTCTGCCCTGATAAAACAAGTATTTATTCAGAGGAGACATGTCTGATTAATTCTTAGATATGAGAATATGAAGAGACGTGAACTGCTTTATGCAGCTGCATGTGAAAATATAACAAATCAGCAGGAGTTCAGCACTCATCTGTCGGATGTGGTGATCTTTAGTACGTTCCCACCGACTTCCTAGCCACTGCATTTCGCAAGGTCTGTCTGACACAAGGGTTGGGTGGTGTCATTTTGTCTCAGTTTTCTGTTAGTTCCTGAACATTTGCCATCTTCACCTGCATGACAGTGCCCCATTTCTGTCAATATACTGAAAGTGAGTTTATGTAATATCTTAAACAGAAGATGCCAAAACATGTAGAACTGTAACTGTTAGTTCCACCAGTAAGTTACAGAAGGGAGTTTTAAGATGCAGTCAAAATAGGGCCTCAGGCTCAACATGCTGAATATCATTTTTTTTTTTAGAACAGCAACAGAAGCAGCAAAATATTTATACAGCAAGAGCAGAGCTTGTAACAAGATTCATAAAATGGGTGGAAGTGGTGGAGGGGCCTGAAAAGTATAACAACCCTCAACAACAAAAGAAACTAAAGCATCAAATAGTCTGAGATTAACGTAAAGTATAACGATAACTTTGCTTATAAAGTGTCTCTTAATTCCTTTTTGGTTCTCTTGTATTTATGTTTCACCTCTTCTTTTCTCTCACTCTTTGTCCATCCCTTTTATTTTTCTCTAGCCTAAAATGTCCTACATTTCAGAGTGTCTTCAGCAGTGTGTCTTATCTGAGAAAGACACCAAATCAGTGAAATACACATCATCTTATCTGGTTCAGGTGCTTTTCTGAAATCTGAGTTTGTTAAGTAATTTATCATAAAAGCCCGGAGACAATTATGTAAAGTGCGATTTGCCTCTCACAGAGTTTATATGACCGGCGGGAGGAGACTGAAGTTGTAGATGAGGTGCTGGAGGAGGAGAAAGCAGGGGCAACTGTTGAAGAACAACCAACTTCTTATGAGCCTGAAGATGAAAAGTTTAATTACACAACTCAGAAAGAGAAGTCACCTCCTTATGAACCTCTACAGGAGAAGTCATCTTATGGGGTTCAGGAGGAGAGATCCTCTTGTTATGAAGCTCAGGAGATGTCAGTTCTTTATAAGGCTCAGGAGGAGAAGTCCGTCTCTAATGAGGCTCAGGATGAGAAATCAGCCTCTTTTGAGGCTCAGGAAGAGAAGTCAGCCTCTTATGAAGCTCAAGAGGAGAACCAAGTTCCTCATGAGGCTCAAGAGAAGAAACCAGTTCCTCATGATGCTCAGGAGGAGAAACCAGTTCCTCATGATGCTCAAGAGGAGAAACTAATTCCTCATGAGGCTCAAGAGGAGATATCAGTTCTTTATGAGCCTCAAGTGGTGAAACCAGTTCCTCATGAGGCTCAAGAGGAGAAACCAGTTCCTCCTGAGGCTCAAGAGGAGAAACCAGTTCCTTATGAGGCTCAGGAGGAGAAACCAGTTCCTTGTGAGGCTCAAGAGGGGCGATTAGTTCTTCATGAGGCTCAAGAGGAAAAAACAGTTCCTTATGAGGCTCAGGAGGAGAATGTAGCTCCTTTTGAGGCTCAAGAGAAGTCAGCCCCTCATGAGGCTTCACAGGAGGAGAATTCAGCTCTTTTTGAGGCTCAGGAAGAGAATTCACCTCCTCGTGAGGCATTTTCAGCAGCCACTATGAGTATACTGAATACAGTGGTATCGAAAACACCAGAGGCTGCTTTAAATGAGAAAAGTAGTGAAGAGCAGGTTGCCTCACGGATTCCTCTGTTCCTGGCTGAGACGGAGCAGTCACCTGGTAATGGACGAGAACAAACAACTGATGAAATCCAGCCCTCAGGATTGGGATGTTGTGCCATTACAGTGCAGTCTGTGCCTCTGTGTGAGGAACATAACATTGCTGAGCAAGTTCCTGAGGAGGATGTTTGTGCTGTTATGAAAGAATATTTGCCACTCGACACCCAGTTTGGGAACTCTTCACAAGGGGAGGAGCAAAAGGAAGCAGGAGAGCAGACCACAGTATCTGAAAGCATGCCTTCTGAGTTGGCCAGTGAGAGCACAGCAGACTGGTCACACACTGAAAAGGACAGATCGACAGAAGGCCTGACAGAGGAATGGGAAGACCAAGAGAATAATGAAAATGCTGCAATGACACCCTCTACTGGCGAAGCTGGGTTATACATGGCAGAGGCAGCTTTTACCCAAGCTACACCTGAGTTGGCTGATTCAGGGCTTTCAACTCAGACCCTTATTGAAAGGAAAGCACAAAATGAAGAAGAAAGTATTTCAGAGATTTGCACAGTGAAGGAAGCAGAAGGTGCTGTGGAGATGGAGGCTTTTGTTGCAGCTAGAGACCATGAAACTGTGGAAATCCCTGCTGCCCAGATCTCTGATCAAGTAGGTGAGGTTCCAAAGGAGATGCAAGAAATGGCAAAGCATTTCAAAGAGGATGACACTGAGAGTGGAGAGGTCTCTTTCATGAAAAGTGACTGCAAGGATCAGAATAATTATTCATTGCCTCCCACCATTGAAGTAGGGCATGTCTGTAATGAGAACAGTCAGGAGAAGGAGCAGTCAGGAAGTTCTGGAAGTTCTACCCCTACCAGGAGGTCAATCTGTGAAGTTGTTGAGAGCTTTGAACATGAAGAGGGAGAGAGTTCAGAGGATATCAGCACTGATCATTATTTTGCCAGCTCTCCCATTCAGGAGCTAGAACAGGCAAATGTAGATTCAGGTGATGAAAGTTACCTGTCGAGGTGGGAAAGCTGTACCACGTCAGTGCAGTTTATGCCATCCTGTGAGGAAGTTCAAGAGCTTGTAGTGGAAGAACAGTTTCCACCAGATACGCAGGTGGAAGAGGACGAAGCAGCGGGATTTGGAACCTCCACACCTCAAAAGACATTTGCAGTAGCCTATACAAACAAAGAAGAAGAGACTGATACAGAGTGTGGAGGAAACGATGAGATGGAAGTGGAGGAGGAATTGAAGAAGATGAATCAGGAAATGAACACAGTTAGTGCAGCTGCCATGCCTCTTCTAGAGGTAACCCAACCCAACCCTGATAGGCTTGGATAACCTAACCATCACTGAGTCTTTATCCATGCCTGGCACCAGCTTTAACTAATACTGGAGTCAACAGGGACTTCCCTCACTCTCTATTGCTCTTATTTCTGAACCAAAGTTGTTTGATCACTGCATAAATCAAGAGATAATAAGAATGATAAGTGCCACTGAATGTATCTTTCCACAGTTCTGACGTGTGCATGACTGTCAATGTGATTGTACCACACACAGTAGCATGAATTCAAAAAGAATGTACATCATTGACACAGTGTTGAATTGTAGTGTCACCGTCACAGTATACTATGTAGTTAAGTGCATGGTATTTTGCATGGTTGTGGTTTGTCTGTTTGGTTTGAGGATGCTTCTTGAGGCATGCATTGTGTGTGATTTTTGCCTTTACTTGTCTTCTAAAATGGAAGAAGAAGGTCTTTAAAACAGGAGAATCTGTATTATTTTAATTAAGAATGTAGCTATACTATGAAGGCTGGAACTTCATAACTACTAGAATAGCCATAGTTGGGCATTTTGACCAATTTAACATACTTAACAGAGAAAAGTTTAGTTTTGTGGTGTTGTGATATATGAAATGTTTGTACAACAAATTTGGTCAAAATTCATTTGCTCATTAAATAATGACAGTAATGATAATTCACTAGCATTCGATAACAGGCTATACAAATTGTAAAACATTGGTTTTCAAAATAATTATAGTCATATGTGAACACAAATTTGAATAAAACAATGGTAGCTGCTGTTGATGTTACTTTGCAGTGACAGTCTTGCTTTCACTGCTGAACTGTCACATGTTTGGTTGTTAGATCTATAATGTGCACTAATTTAGAGAAAATCGGCAAGCAGTAGATAACTTTTTGTCCAAACAGTCCAAGTGACAGTCTTGGTGTTCTTAGAGTTAAAAGATGTAAAGGAAACATCTTGATCTGTGATGATTAATAGTGATTAATCTTCCGAATCTTTGCAGCAGTCCGAGGAACCAGTGCAGGCAGTGATGACCACCGAGGTGCCAGTAGTTCATACTGAGACCAAGACTATCACATACGAATCTGCTGAGGTATGCTGTGATCACCAGTATCAGTATTATTAACCTGCTCTTGAGCATTCACATCAAACATGTTATTACTTCTCGCTTGTACATGGCTTATGTCATTTACTAGTGTAATTTGTTCCTAATTTTTGTTTTAGTGACATGTTTTTGCTGTCTCTTTCCACTAAGAAATTCAAGATGTCATGACACACATCTTTCTGCAAATTAACATTTGCAAAGCTATTGTTGCTTAGCAACAGCGAGATACACAGCCAGAAGCAATCCCCACCCAACCTGCTTAATCAAATTATTTGGAGGTACTTGGAGACAAGGAAATTACCTCATATTGCTCACTCTTGGCTGTTTCTGTGTGTATTTTCTATGTGGAAAAAAATGAAGGTCGATGCTAACGGTGACACTGACCCTGGAGTTCTGATGAGCGCACAAACCATCACTTCTGAGAACAACAGCACCACCACCACCACACACATCACAAAGGTCAGAGGGATATGGCATAACAACTGGATTTTACTAAAAAAAATATTAAGTGGTGAATAAGGATCAAGCAGTAGTCCTGCTTGACTATTCATGCTATTTCTCACCAGTCCGAATCCTTTTCCTTCAACATGCTCAGTGTTTCTGCTTGCTTTTTGCTTTTCTGCACTTTTCCCTGCCAACATTCTCGTATGTCCACCCATTTCCACCGTTTATGGGCCTGATGTCATTGACCAGTGAAGGGATAATAGCTTCTTTTTGCCAGTTTTTCATGGTTTCGGTCAGTGCGGTTCAAAAGCACTTCCATCTCATCATTTTTATCACTCTGTTCATCACTAGTGTACAAAAAAGCCTGTTCTTTGTCATCTGTTTTTTTTAATGTTGCATCTTTGTTGCTAAGTACTTTTCCTTTAGGGAGTCAACCCCATTTAGTCTTTTTCTTTTGTTCAGCCCATGCTTTCACTCATCCTTAAAAACATTCTTAATCGTTCTAGTTGCACTTCAGTTCCCTGTGCATTACTTTGTCTGGATGTGATGCTGCATGTTGGATACATACTGTAAAGAACCTGGCTCTTACTCAGTTGTCTCACTTTACACATTAAGACGTGTTTACATTCTGTCTCTGCCACCGATAGACGGTGAAGGGAGGCATCTCAGAAACACGGATTGAGAAGAGGATTGTCATCTCAGGAGATGCCAATATTGATCACGACCAGGTACTGATGCAGGTTAACCTTTCTGCTAACCCAGCTTTGTTATATTGAACAATGTTGTATAGAGCTGTGGGAAAATATTGTTTTTAAAGTAAAATGGCCGCTCGTAGTCACACGTGAATACACCACAGCACACAGTGTGAACAATGCGAAATCCTTTCTCTAGATTTAACCCATTCACCAAGTGATGGAGTGTGCTGCCACCAACGAGGTGGGATTTGAACCCACAACCTTCTGATTGCAGGGGCAACTCTCTAGCCACTAGGCCACCAGCTGCCTCAATATGCATCATGATGCAAAAGTAAACTATTCTGCATCAGTGCCAGGTTATTGTTTTTATCATAAATAAAATAAGCTTAAAGGTAAATTACACCCCACCCCGATCTCTTCCCCGATAATACATTTTTCCACCTGTGCCTGTGAGTAGAAACGTAGCAGAGGGATGTTTTGTCTCCAGAGATTAAAAATGCACCTATTACTTAAAAAGCAGATATTTGGGAATATTTTGGATTTTATGGAAATATAAGTAACAACAAGCTTGACAGAACGTATGCTTTCTGTAAGACCTGCCGAGCATAGAGGACGAGATGCCTTGTGATGAATCAAAAATGGTTGTGTAATCAAATCTCTACCCTTTGAATCATAATCAAATCTAATCATGAGACCAGTGAAGCTTCACACCTCTAATGCTGTAGTAGTAGTGTTTGATGCCAGAATTGTAGCTGATAGCAATACCATTAACATTTGACGATTCTCAGTATCAATTCCATAACACTACATATAAGTACTTACTTAATTAAAATCTATGACTGGCCATTAAAATGCTGAACTAGTAAACTTAAAACCACATCAACCTGACAGTGTAAAAGTAATCTTGGTAACATTGTCTTTACTATATTCAGAAAAACGGGAAAAGCACCACAGAAGTTTGGGTTGCTTTGGGTTTGTTTGGTTTGTCTGTGGCATCACGGCACACGCCACATAATAAACGGTCAGAATTATCAAACAAAATTAAAAACAATACATCTGTATTTTTGGACAAGAATTCGAACATCCTAAATATTTGCTAGCAACATTAGCAAATTAGGATTTTAGGTTGAATTACGGTGCCTGTCTGCCCAATGTATTTTTTTTGTCTTTTGATGCTTTTTTTATGCTAGACTAAACTCCTGAACGCTTCTCCAAAGTTTTAACAGCACATGTCGCAACTGAACAGTTGAGCCATGGTGCCTCAATTGATAATGTGATTTTTGGACCAGTCAGGAGAGCGTCCACCGATTAGCAATTCTGTTTAGCAGCTGCATAAACTCAATCAAAGTGTCTTCTTGGCTTAAAAAATATTTTTGCTTTGATTTTTTTTTTTTTCTTTTGAAGTATATTGCCTGTTTCTGTGCTGTGTTTGCAGCAGTTCCAGTTCCCAAGTCAATTACTGGTTGTCAGTTTGAGGAATTACTACTATAGAATAGACAGATATGACTTTTCACTATTTTTGGCACTGATACTTTTGACATCCCTGGAGAGAAGTACTTTCAGGTTTATTGCAGGACATCCACTTGTTACGTCCCTGAAAACTGATAGAATGTACAGCTTCAAAGTTTTAGTGGTGTACACTATATGGCCAAAAGTATGTGGACTTCCCTCCTAATTACTGAGTTCAGATGTTTCGTCCAAACCCGTTACTAACCAGTGTTAGTCAAGTATATCGTAATGAGGGTGGGCCCGGTTTTTTTTTTTGCCGTATGTTTAGTGTGTCTCCACTTTTCCAAATTCTGCCCTTTTTTCCAGCTTGGAATGAAAATGATGTGACTCGACAGGGCTCTGCTTTTGTTCTATTAATAAAAATACACCCATCAAATTCAGAAATGAAATAAAATGAATAAAATGCTTCCATGAATGCTACTAATCGTGTTAGTGTAATTGTTTGTCTTGTAATGATGGTTTGTGATATGCAAACATAAATGTTTGATTATTGCACCACATCATCAAATTGATTATAACATCATTAATTCAATGATTGATTCTTTGCCTGTTTCTGATAATCCTCCTGTCTGTCCTGTGTCCTGTGTCTCCCTCTGGTGCTCTTGCGTGGAATTGCTCTGAGCTAGGCTCTGGCTCAGGCTATAAAAGAGGCCAAAGAGCAGCACCCAGACATGTCGGTCACCAAAGTAGTGGTTCATAAAGAAACAGAGATCTCACCTGGTGAAGTTGGCCAGTGACGCAGGTAAGGAGGGACGCAGGTGTGCCTCCGTTAAGCTGTAGGCTTTCCTCTTCTCGTTGGACTTCGCATGCTAAGCTCTGCTGCTTTAGCTGTGTATGGTTTTTGCTTTGTGTGTTTGTGTTTCAATGAAAAGCTGTTATTGTCAACAGCTCTGCTACCTTGCAGTGCAGTGCTTTTGCCTTGTAGTCCTAGTTGCCTTCTGCTTAGTGCTGCAACACAGTAGAGAGTAATCGGCTTTCAAAACACTTTCAGGGATTTCTACAGATTAATAGTTATGTTTTTTTTTTTTCCAGATAGGCAGCTGTTGCAATTAGTCATTTTTAAGGCAAGACATTACTGGCACAAATGATCATTATGGTCCTGCCAACCATTATTCATATTTTTGAGCCAATCGCAAGCCTCTGTCATCTACAAAACCGTAAGCATAAAATGTCAAAACACAATAGAATATATTTATTTTAGCATGTTTAGTCAGTTCATGTTTACTGATGTCTGTATTCTCCAAAAAGAATTTGTTTCCTGTTGAATTAAAACATTTAGTCAATCTATTCAAATATGTCCATTTCCTTGCTTCTAATGACATTTACTTAAACTGTGCATATGATCCGATATCTCACTGGAAAATGCAGCTCTAAGGTTGATTCTTAAGACTTCTAGAATACATGCATTCATCAAATCTTTTAAGTTGTACATTCCTCATTACTTTGTGGAGAAATTCAGGGAAGAGTTTCCTAATATATTGTTCATAGTTAGGCTATATTTTGTTTTAAAAATGACCTGAAAAACACTGGATTGACAGTACATAAAACATGTCATCTGAGACAACCTTTTTAGAGGGCATGTCTTTGCAGTAAAATTAAAAATTTAAGGGCTAGATTTTAGTTTTATAAAATATGCAAATGGTTGCATGTTGAAGTAGAATTTTTATTTGCCTGTAATTTCATACAAAATAACTAGGATTCATTTTGACCTCCGTTGTTCACAAGTAGTATCTTGCCTTAATATGACTAAATGGCATTGTTTAACTTTTAATATCTCTTGTTTTAAAGAGCCTCTGTAAGTATAATAAGGTAAATGTACAAAACTAAGTGACATGAATAAGGGACATGTAAGTCTTCTGACATTGGCAGCCATTATTGTGTAATCTTTGGGGTGAAGATACGACAGATCCCAAATGCATGGCTGTCCACCTGTGCTTGGCCTGTATCTGTCACAAGGAAGCTTTTTATTTCTGGCAACTCCTGTCTCTGCTTGTTCTGCTGCATTTCCATAAGTTATATTGCTTTTCTTCCTATTCCTGTATCTGCATGGGAAACTGCGTAGCTTGTACTTGGTCTCTCTTCGGATGTGCTGTTTTGTATGTGGAGAGATGGGTCTCTATGCTGATGTCGGTTACTGCAAGCATGTCGTGATGCTGCAGGTTTCATGTGTTTTGTGGCTTTGGGGCACTTACAGGAATCCTGTACTTTTTGTCTGTTGCAAGTGTAGGTATGGTCATGGACAATGATTTGAGAAAGAGCAGAAAAACTGTTGACTTAACACACTTTACAAAACAGTTGTCTTAAGACACACTTCATAAAAGTCAGTGAGCAGTTGCTGAATGTTTATTGTGCTTATGCTTTTTAGAACCAGCAAATGAATTCTAAGTGCAATGCATTTGTGGGAATACTTTTCCAGACCAGGCTTCAGGAAAGCTTAGGGAAGCGAAAGTAACAAAAACGACCTTTTTTACTTTGTTGCCACAGTGTTCAAAAGTTGAAGCTCCAAAAGACTAGGTTTGTAGTACATCTGACACAAGTCTACAGCTAAGACATGTATACAGGCCTTAGTAAGTTATATTGCCAAAGAATGTCACCAACAGGGCTTCATAAAAATCAGCAATTGACTAGTGATTTGTTAATTGTGAGTTTTTAGTTAGCATGTTCCGGGGAATCATTTTAAACTTGTGGTAAGTGGCTATATTATACAGATGCAGCAGACGAAGAGTAGGGAGGGGTATTGTTATTGTGTTTTGTTTACTGAAATGGATAATCTTAATACTGCATGCAGCTTTAATCCTGCAATTACTGGAAATTCCATGTTGTTCAGTTGACCAGCGACAAAACGCCACAGCGGAGACCTCTTATCAAAAGTTTAATTTTTCAGTGGGAGTGGTGAAGTAAACCAGAGGCCTTTGGTAACATGAGTGCTGCTTACTCTTAGCTGAAGTCCACACACAGACAGGCATGCCACAGATATACCAGTGATGCTGTCACCGTGACCACCATCAGGTGCATGCCAGAACCGTGTTATTTATTTATTTGTTTTTGTTTGTTTGGGGGGTGTTGGTTTGGGGGGCTCTGGGGTCAACGCCAACATGTCAATGCAGCATACATGTTGCCCTGCATGTTTTGTTGTCTGTATCCGAGGCCGTGGGTTATTTTTATTTACATTTTGACTTTCATACACTGACTGCTGTCTCTCTTCCTCTATTCAGGAGTAAGGGCCAGTCTGGCAGAGGACAGTGCCATTTTCCCCCCATAACCATGGACATCAGACTCCTGCCACCTCCGAGACATGACTTTTGACCTCAGATACAGTCAAACCCAGTGGACCGCACTCCTCACGTACTGGGACGGTGGAGAATTCACACCCACCCACTCGAGCCTGGTACCCCCCCAGTGTCCTCTCAACACACAGTGCCAACAACATGAAGAGGACGGTAGCTCTGCTTTTTTAAAAAGGAATGATGAAACCTCACTGCTAACAGCAATAATATCAAGAGGCCATAAACTCCAGCACTCAAAACCACCAGGATTGGAGAAGTCTTCTCGGAAACATGATTCATTCAACTGCCTTAATCAGAAGAAATTTTAATCATGAGGTGTTTAATTTATGCAACTTCGATTTATTTATAGTCCAGCACTCCAATTTGAGAAATGTGGACTGCTTACAAAGAAGGACATTTGAATATGTATGAGGTAAAATGTGGTATGCAAAAAAAAAAAAAAAAGTGCCAACTGCGTTGCAAGGCTAAAATCTCCTCGCTCTGGTATTCCAGTTTACTCAAATGACTAGATTTAATCTTCATGTGAAAAACCACTCCAAAGTGTAAACTGAGTTCAAGTCTTGTACATACAGTATATATATGCTTGTTAGCTAAAACATTGTCTTTAAGGAAATGTTTCTACTTGCATTATAAATGATAGTTTCACTATATTTTATTTCTTGTTCACCAAATACAAAACAGCAAAAAAGTAATAGAAAGAAACAACTATGCCACTGTTTGAAGGGCTGCTTCTGGTGTACTTGGTTACCCACAACACCTGCCGTGGATCATTTTCCTCTTTATTTCCCCCACTCTCACAGTTTCTTTGGTAAAGGCACAGAATTGTATGTGTGCTTATGACTGACCTCTGGACAAAGGGGCTGAAATTGGGGCTTCTTTTTGACCTTCAGCCCACCAGTCAAAATCAAAGTGTTTTTTTGTAACTCCTGTTGGAAATCCTGTATGCCTCTTCTTTCTCCTAAACACAATGACACACTCTACACAAAAACCAATGTGATTTTTTTTTTTTTTGGTTGTTTTATTTTTGAATAAAATATTATTGAATCAACTGAAATGTCCCATCATCATATATATATTTCCTACAAAGAACGAAACAGCAGGAAAATTACATCTTTGGCCACTAGGTGGTGTAGTGCTTTGCAGACCGATTCACTCCTTTTCAGACCTTTTAGCTAGTCTGGAATCAGATCCTTTGGCATTCATACCTCAAATGTGTCATCTTCTAAACCAAGAGCCATGATTTCACCCTTTATCACTCTCAAATGAGCTCTTGTTCATTAGGGGTGACTTTGACTCTGTAGGCCTCTTATTAGAAAACACGTTACTGAATGAGGAATGCTATGTATATGAAGTTTAATGAATTGCTCACCTTAGAAAAATATTAACCAAAAATATCTTGGTTCACCTCCTCTTCAATGTACCCCAACAATCATCTCGGGTAGCTCAGAAACTCTTCTTATTACCGTGTTTCTCTCAGAAGTGCACTGAGGTTTCCGATTTACATTGACTTCAAAGCAATCCTTATTCCGAATGTAGCTACTCAGCCAATGTGTGGTGCATGAAGTTTGCTTTTCTAGTTTTGCACTGGAGCTACAAGGCTAATGCAAATAGGATTTCCACACATGAACGGACAACAGTAAATATATAATATAGGCCTTAAGGAAGTGTCTGTTAGAAACGACAAATTGGAAAGCAAAACTAATGAAACAAACTTTGCTGAAGGACTATATGTGGGCTAAGGGGACAAATGAAAAGAGATTTTTCAATGAACTACCTTTAACTCAAAGCAAAAGCATAGGCAAACCTTGGGCGCGGATCTGTATGTGAAACGTTCTGTGTGGAAAAGTGATGTCAGGCTCGGAGCGAGATGGAGGGCTTTAGCTAAAGCAGTGCTGGTGGCAGCGTGTTCTACCGCAGATCTGCTTTCTGCGTTACACACACTCAAAGTGGCAGTGCATTAGAGTGTACCGCAAGTCTGCTTTCTGCATTTCTTCATCACTCTGATCTAAACGCCCCAGTGTTCGCTGTAATGAGTGACATCGTCTGGGTTTAAAGGCTGGGAGTGTGTGAGTGTGGGTGTGTGTACACTCATCCTGGAACATGGCCTCATTCTTGGCTTCAAGAGACATAATATTAAGCTAACGTTCCTTATATTCTCGAACAGCGTCTGCACCAGTATAGGATTATGCACAGCGTTTGTGGAAGACAGTCCCAGTATTTGTCATTATCCAAATATATATATATATATATATACACACACACGTATGTATGAATATACTGTACGTGTGTGTCTATGTCTGTGTCAGACGGTTTCCATTAGCAGGAGGTCCTTCCCACAGCCAGACCACAATGCCTTCTCCTCCTGGCCTCCACCCTGCAGAGCCATGGAGCCACAGGCATCCCCCTAGTTCTACACTACACTCTGTGTTACTACACTTTACTGAACTACAGTACTCCCATTACAATACAGCAGTACAGCACTGGCACCCAACAACCATACGACACTCTCTATTACTACATTAGTACTTTACACTAATTCAGTACTCTGGACTATGTATAAGAGTGAAAAACATCAACTCTCAATCTCACACCGATCCCTGTCACTACACCATGATATACTTCAACACAAAGCAGGATCTTCTTTAACCACTGTAAGTGTGTGTCTTTAAACTTTCAAGTACTGCTATTTTAGCTGCTCTTTATTTTTTACTACTTCTTGACGCAAAAGTCAACACTTGTTGGGCGAAAACATCCGGAGAACTTACATGGGCAGCTGATGGTTAGGGAGTTGCCCCTGCAATCGGAAGGCTGTGGGTTTGAATCCCGGGACTGCTAGTGGCACCACTGAGGTGCCCTTGAGTAAGGTACCAACCCCACACACTGCTCCCCAGGCGCTGTGTTCCTGGCTGCCCCCTGCTTCACTTGGTGAATGGATTAAACGCAGAGAAAGAATTTCACACTGTCCACACTGTGCTGTGCCGTGCTGTGCTGTGTTCACGCATGACTATAAGGGTCCACTTCGCTTTACGTTGTAGCCCCTTTAAACTGGTTGATTTGTGATTTGGGACGTGATTTGGGACGTGCTGCACCCATTTCTGAGTGAAGCGCAGGGGCGCATCTAAAGTATCCTGCTCGCTAATAGGCTGTTGATGTAGTAGTGCTTGGTGACTTTTTCCTGACTTGGAAGAGTATAGAATTAGCTAAAAGGTCATTGGTTTCAGCTGTGAGTGTTATTAAAGACTTACATCATTACATCCTGTTTGTTCCAATCTTAAGCAAGTACCAAAAACCATAAAACTGGGACCCTCAGAACTGGACTGATGACTGGTTCCTGTTTTCTGGTACACGAACGTTGTGGAATGGGAAAATTGCACAGTCAGATTGATTAGTCTTTTGCACCAATGCTTTCTCTATGTTCACTCAAGTACAGAATGTGTGTATCATGTCCAACACGTGTGCCCAAGGATGCACTAAATTCAGGCAGAAACCACATAATCATGTCTATTCGAGGGAGGTGCATGATGAATCATTTGTGTGGTTTTACAGTGCTAGTTAATGAGGTGTGAGCTTTGCCTCATTTACCTCATAGCGCCTGTGCAATGGGGAAACTGTGAGTCTGACTACTACTTAAGTACATAAGTAGGAAGGCCAATAGTCACTGCAAACCAGGCAGCTACAATAGCTGCTAGATTTAATGACGTCACTGGTCTGTTGCTGTTACATGAGCTTCTTAAGCAAGACTAATACTCTGCGGCTGTGTTTAGAGATAAAGATTACTCAAGATAAGATGCTTATCCACAAGATGAAACATCTGGTGTTGAGCAGAGGAGAGAGCAAGTGTGAGACCTGTTCAGTTTACTAGCTGTTTCAGATTCCCTCAAGCCCTCAGGGTCAGCAGTGATGACCTGATAACATACGACTGGGCAGGCAAGAGTGTGCAGGTACGTGAACGAATGTACAAGCATCCGTAGTGAAATCACATGTGCAGTTTTAGGAGCTTTGATGGAAGCTGTTATGTTTTGGTGTGTTAAAGTTAACACTGCCTTCAAGACGATGGGAAACTCCGGAAAAAAAAAAATTCAAAATGGGAACCTTCAACTTCCAAATAACATGTGGGCCAGTATCAATTATTATAAAGGTCTTTGCAAGAAGTGTGGGTGCTGGAACTTCACTTGTATATTAGGAATGAAAACTGGCACATACAGTAGTTAATGGCCCGTTAAATGAAATTAAACACCACCTTCTAACCAGTCGCGACAGTTAAAAAGATCACAGTTATCAGGTCACGTGGGGTAAATTGGGACACTGGCTTTCTGATCCCAGCCCGATCCAGCCATGCGTTCAGACCAGTTTTTCCAAGTCAATTTCTGACATGTCGTGAAGTGGGCTAGACTGGTAAATCACCAAACTGATACAATTTCCCCTCTTACTCTTCCATGAATATTTATTATTTAAATAATAAAAGTCAGATAAAGTGCCACCTTGAAACAAATACTGACACTATAGATGTTGATGATACATTGTCAATGAATTTATGTTCTTTATATCATAAAATAGTCACACAGAATGGCCAAAATCAAACTATTGGACCAATTCCAATCTAGACCGATTCGGATCTTTCCGACTGTTCTTACTACTAAAGGGAATTCTGATGTTGCATTTTAAAGTCCTGCTAAGTTTATGAATGGCATCTTCACATCAATGTACACCTTTAACCTTATTCTGTATTGTTACACAGGCTAATCAAGCTTCTCTTAAGAGGACACACAAAGTCATATCAGCAACCGTATACACAAAGTGTGCATAAGCAGAGTGGGCTTGTGTGTGTGTGTGTGTGTGTGTGTGTGTGTGTGTGTGTGCACGTGTGATCTGTGGCGCATAACTCAGTTTAATTAAATTCCTCAGCTTCTCATTCCCTATCTCCTAAATCACTCAAGTTGGTGTGTGTGTGTGTGTGTGTATGTGTGTGTGTGTGTGTGTGTGTGTGTGTGTGTGTGTGTGTGAGTACACATGTGGGAGAGGGAGTTTAGCTGTTTGGATGAGAGCGCAGAAAGAACTTAATGTTTCATTAAACTGTGTTATAACGGGTTTATAAATGCTAATGCAAGACACTTCTTTACCAATAATACCTGCAATACACTCACCCTCAAGAAGCTGTTGTAAAACGTAAAGTAAAGTAAAGTAAAGTGGTCCCTTATAGTCACATGTGAGCACACCACAGTGCAGAACACAGTGTGAACAGTGTGAAATTCCAACTCTGCATTTGTCCCATTTACCAAGTGAAGCAGCCAGGAACACAGTGCCCGGGAAGCAGTGTGTGGGGATGGTACCTTGCTGGAGGGTACCTCAGTGGTGCCACCAGCAGTCCTGGGATTCAAACCCACAACTGATTGCAGGGGCAACTCCCTAACCACCAGGCCTCCGACTGTACTTAACTCACATTTTCATTCAGTCAGACAGATTCTCAACATAAAACATAAAACATAAAAAACCTGTTGATGGAGTAAAACTGAAACATTTCAGTGCAATTTATTCCCCTTTCATTGAAACGGTCCTCTGAAGCTGCTCTTTCTTCAGAGGGTTATGTGCCAAACAAACTCACTGACCAGAAACATCTCAGAGACATATGATGGGGTGTAAAAGCATAACATCTAGAAAGCACACTTTTTTACTTTTCAGATGAAAAAAAGCTTTGACTTTTAAAATGAATGTCACAATATTTCTGTTCCACTATTTTTGCAAAAGTTCATTTTAAAATATTTTTATGGTCCTGAATGTAGTCCTGGTGCATTCTGTCCTCTCCGACATGATTGCAATTCATCAACAAATCTACATTTGCCACTAAATTCACACTTCTGCTTCTACTAGGCTTCTGAGGATTCTCCAGTGTGTCCATACATAAAAGGGGCGGTACCGTTGGCCCGAGTGAAATCTAAACACAAAACCACAACAAGACGAGAGACACGGCAGCAGCGGAGAAAGACACACATCACATGTGTGGAGATACTTCACTCTAGACACACAAACAGCACGGAGACCTGCACAACCTGCAAGTCG
>JBBIGA010000040.1:31531872-31560348 GCA_037576975.1 Alestes dentex | reverse complement strand
CAGCTTTATTCTTGACAGTTTCAGTCCCTTTCAAAATGAGCCGTTTAAGGGCTCTGTCACTTTTATGCAAATAAGCTTTTGCTGGCCACGCCCCACCCATCCCATGCTAACGCTGCCAGTTTAGCACGCGTGAAAATGGCAGTAACAGAGGCGCTAGACAGACATTAGATAGCTAACTTTAGCTAACAGCCAGGCTAATTGTTATTCAATGGTGTGAGGCAGTTAATGGTCTTTGTCTCCCAGAGAAAGTAACAGAACAGACAGAAATGACAGAACAAGTGGCGAGATGGAGAAAGAGAGACAGAGACTGCAAAGAGAAGGAGAAAAGTTGTGAGAAAAGCTAAGCAGGAAGAATGAGAGGTGGGAAGAAGGAAAACGAGAATGTGAGAAGGTGAGCCAGCAAGGGAGAAAAAGAAAAAGAATGAGAGTGGGACAAGATAAGTGGGGAGATAAGGTTAAGGTTAGGGTTAGAAAGAGAGAGAAAGAGAATGAGAGGGGAGAAATAGAGAGAACAATAGAGAGAGAGTGAGTGAGAGCAGGTGAGAAAAAGAGAGAGAGAGAGAGAGAGAGACAGAGGTGGTGAATATGTTACTTTGCTAAGCCAGAGGCCAGTCAGAAGGTCAGGGTCTCATAAAGTGAAATGTTCACCAGAGACTACGGGGTGAAAACATCTTGTCCGCACATGCAGTCCCTCTTTTCTTCTCCTCTTTCTCTTTTTTCTACGTTGAGCCCGCAGTGGGGCTGTGGAGGCGTCTTGTCGCAGCACACCATTGCATTCGCACTCCTCTCCTTTCATACTATTTTAACTTGCCGTATCATTATCATCTAACGAGTAGTTAAGTTTCCATCTCGAGTGATCTCTTACACAAACCACACTAATTCAGAAATGAAAAGATCTCATATCTTTGTGGAAATTACAACCATGTCTATATGCGGCGCTTACTGTCATTAAAATGCTTAAATAAATGTGAAACATGCTGACAAAAAAAGCGTTTACTTCAAACTTTCTGGCAAGCAAATCTGTAATTAAGTAAAGATAAGGAACATGGAGGAACCTATGAGTACTAACAAAATCCAGAAGTGGAAAGGAGGCACGGCCCAGTGAGCTTAAAGGCATTTTCCAGCTCAGATAACGTATCTAAACCCCAATGAAACACATAGACTTCTCCTCCCAGACACGGCGTATAATTCATTGGATACACACGGATGCATGCTGAAGCGTTTTAGGAAAAAGTGACCATTCCGCCTGACCATTCTGTCTTCCGTCTGAACATGTGGCACCTCTTATTTGATCTAAATCTGGTTCACACTGGTATTTTCTGTCACTAACACCGACGTGTGAAGTGTCTCAGCAGTATGTATGAGTTTGTAAGCACAATTTATTTTTCCATACGTTGCCTGTTTTGATTGTTTTAATCATTACTGATGAGTGTCCAAAGACGATTCAAGTCTAACGCTTTTGGGCTGTGCGAAATATATTAATCAGACTATTAGCGAGATGTGATGCTATATGATATCGGTGATTTTGTTATATAACAGCTGGTTACGCTGAAGAAAGATGTAGTGTAGAAAACGATGGATTTACAGCAAAGAAAGACAACTGAAGAAAACTGACGATCTCATTACAGTGCTCCCTGTCAGGAGCTGTAACCTGTAAAGTCATTTCTTGAAATTGATGGGCAAAAAATGGGCAGGTGACTTTAACAAAGGCCAACTTGGATGGACGGATGACTGGGTTAGAGCAACTTCAAAACATGTCTCATGGGGTTTTCCCGCTATTTAGTGGTTTGTACCTACCAAAAGTGGTCCAAGAAAGGACAATCAGTGAACTTTTATTTCGGGTTAAAGATATTATGGCATAACCTCAGATTTATCCATCTGTAGCCTGCAGGAATGCACACTGGGTCGGTTTTCTAAAGAGTCTTGGACAACACCACATTCTAAATGGTGATTCCAGACTGTTCTCATTCGTGGTTCCCCGCTGGTGGAATGAGCTGCCATGGGCTACCAGAGCACTGGAATCCCTCTCTGTCCTCAAAAACCTCCTGAAGACTTATCTATTCAGAGAGCATCGCATCTCCTGATGATCTATCCTAAATCACACTTGCCCTTTTATCTGAATAAGCCTATGTTTTCTTGTACTACTCCCTACTTAAAGATTTAGCACTCAGAACTCTCCTGTGGTTCCTCTACTGTTCCGAAGCCTGAATGTTTCCTCAAGTTGTGAGTCACTTTGTATATAAGCGTCTGTCAAATAAATGTAATCTAATGATCTGAGTCTAGTCTAATCTAAGACCAGGCTTAATCCCTGTCCAAAAGTTAGGAGACACTAGTAATTTCAGCTATTTTAAGATGCACCCATTGCTGACACAATTTTCCAGTTTAGTGCACAGCTCATATAATCTTGATCAAAAAGCACTGGCAAGAGTTTGGAACGTTGGAACAACCAAACAAGCCTAAGGGCACCATGCCCGACGCCAGGCTTCAAGTCGAGGCCTATTAAGGGCCCTGCACTGGGCTGTGGAGCAGTGGAACTGTTGTCTGTGAAGTAATTTAGTACCTGATCAACATCAGTAAGTGAGCTCATTAATGCTCTTGTGGCCGAATGCAATCAGATGCTCACAGCAATGTGCTAACATCTAGCACAAACCCTTCCCAGATACATACAGTCTTTTACTGCAAGGGGTGACAAAGTCTGTTTGATGATCAGGTCTACAAACATGTAATGTATCTTGCCATTTTTTTTAAATCCTTCTAAATGATCCTGGTTAAATAACACTGGTTGAGTCATCAATGAATAAGAAAAAGGCCTTTGTGAAATTAAGCCGATTGTCTTCCTATACAGTTTAGATGTTGAGCTTAGGAAGTTACACAGTTCATTTCTAACTGAGGATTTAAATTGTTGACCACTTGCTCCACCTTGTGACGCCTTTTGTGCTACACTTTAGACTGACCCAGTTAACCTCACTTCCTCTTGTTCTTGTCTCTCTCTGTCCTCAGAGCCACGACCAGAGCTGCATTGCATGCCGGATTATCTCTCGCTCAGACGAGTTCCACCCCCCGATCCTGCCCCCGAGAGCCGACCTGACCGTGGGACTGCACGGACAGTGGGTGTCCCAGCGCTGCGAGGTGCGGCCGGAGGTGCTCTTCCTCACGCGCCACTTCGTCTTCCATGATAACAACAACACCTGGGAGGGACATTACTACCACTACTCAGATCCCGTCTGCAAGCACCCTACCTTCAGTATCTATGCCAGAGGCCGGTACAGCCGCGGCGTGCACTCCACACGCGTGATGGGGGGGACAGAGTTTGTATTTAAGGGTAAGTGTGGATCAGCCGTGTCTGCTTTACTTAACTGCAAATAGCACCTCCGCATTAGAACTGTCACTGCAACCTTTAGAGGTGCATTTCAAATGTCAGAGTAAATCAAATAACCACAGACATCTAGAGAGGCAGGATTTATTACCTTCTTCCTCCATGTTAATCCGACTTGCTCCATTTAATACCAAAAGGGAAACTACACTGAATCCAGACAATGTACTTGCTATTCTTTATATTTCAGCCAAGATGTGACTGAAATACGATGCAGCCCTGAGAGAATTAGAGATTACCGTAGCGCCCAAGTTAGGTATTCCTAGTCTTAAATGATGAAACGGAAACATCTGTAGACACTATTAACAGTTGCCTCCAAAGATTAACTCACATGAAATGTATCATCTTTGCGTCTCTGTGTGTAGTGAACCATATGCGTGTGATGCCGCTGGACCTGGCCACTACTTCTCTGCTGAACGTCTTCAATGGAAACGAATGTGGTGCTCAGGGCTCGTGGCAGGTGGGAGTGGAGCAGGACGTCACGCTGACCAACGGCTGTGTGGCATTAGGGATCCGTCTCCCGCACACCGAGTACGAGCTCTTCCGGATGGAGCAGGACGCTCATGGACGGTACCTGCTCTATAATGGCCAGCGGCCCAGCGACGGGTCCAGCCCTGACCGACCAGAGAAACGGGCTACGTCCTACCAGATGCCCCTGGTCCAGTGCTCCGCCAGCAGCCACAGGCCAGAGATCAACCTGGGTCACCATGCAGACCGGCCTCGAAAGCCAAGTAATGGCAGCTGGGGCGGCGGTCATTGTTGCTGGGTGCAAGCTGCGTTACTTGTGGTCTTCTACGTGCTGATTTTGGGATTCTGTGATTGATTGGCAGTGGGGGGGGGAGAAGCAGCTAATAAGACTGATGTATTCTCTGTACGTCTCTGTACATACTGACACAAAGATGACCAGAAAAAAAAAAAACTGAAAAGCACTCTGGCCAGCTGGGAGGAAGTTTACTTGACGCACTTGGGCATTCAGCTCTTTCATTTTCCTGGGCTCAAGCCCTGCAGAAGCTGGATGAAAAGGAGACGGAGAAATGAGCGGAAAGACAAAGTTTGCCTCCTTTCCTTTTTTATTTTTTCCCTCTCTGCTCTGAAATGCTGTCCAGACTCCAGCAAACTGAAACTGCTGCACCACATTAATGGCACTTTAGTAAAACTTGACTGAAAACTTGTATTCCCCATTTTATACACCAGCCTCAGACCAGGTTTTCTGCTTATTTTCTCGTCTTTTTTTTTTTTCTTCCCCCTAAGATGAAGCTATATACTGTAGACATACACACTAACAAAAAGAAGTATTTTTCTACAATGTGTGAAGAGTGTGCAAGTGTGAGTGCATTTGAAATGACAAAATGAACTATTTCAGGGCTAAAAGAGAATAAAAGGGAATTGCTATACATCATATTTCAGCACATTACTGGTGACACAGCTTCTGAAGTGAAATAAAACTAAGTAAAAAAAAAAAAAACCTTTCTATCTAAATGATTTAAGTTCTGAAAAAGAGGGAGTTTCATAAACCTGCAAATGATGTTACTGTTTGGATCCAGGCAGGGGCAGAAAAGTGCCAGTTTTGATTTCCTGGTTTCTTTCATGGACATGTGCACATGTGTGCTGTAAGCTATCATTTCTGCTTGCTGTATTGTGCTATGGCATGCAGAATAATTCAAAGCAATTGTGGTTTCGTATGGCCCACCAGGAATTGCCGTTCTTCTTGCCAGTCCTCGTTTGATCCAGAGCTGAACTGAAATGGAAATACTCATTTCCTCCAGTGTTGTGGATTCTATTTTCAATGCGTAAAAACCAAATGCGAAGAATAAAACGCGGTATTGTTTGAGGCTGACGTTTTTCGACTGTTTTTGTTGTGTTAGAAAGTATTACGTTACTAAAGCTTATGTAGACCAACAGCAGGGTTACATGCCTCATTACCAAAGCCTTAAAGACATTGTCCTGATAACTGGATTGTAAGATCAGAAATTAAATATTTGAATACTCTGTACGTAATACGTCTCTTGTATTTCTCATCATATAATTCAAAATACTACAGTCCAAGGAAAACAATGTCTCTAAATGAACTAACATTACATGGTGTACTCACACCAGAGGCATTTTTGACTTGGGTATCTTTTTCCACTGGTTAACGGCTTCTGCTTTAGCAAAATCTAATGAAAACACCTTTTATCTACGACCAGCTCTTTTGATTTCAAACTGAAGTCCTCTTTCCTTCATCACAGCCTCTTCTAGAACAAGACTGTGCAGAGATGCCTTGAGGTTTTACACCCAAATCCAGAGATACAACACAGCCCTCTTAAGGTCTTCTGGAAACTCTGGAACAGAATGGGGTTTGGCTGTGTGTGGGAGGAAGGAAACATGGAACACACAGAAAAAGACCGACAGCTGTACAAATGAACTTTTTTCCACTTTTATTATTTATTTCTTCAATGTTGAATAGCATGGGACAGAACAGGAGAGGTGTAGACTCGAACTTCAGTCAATGTTTGCCTCAAGTAGGGATAAATGCTTTGTATTGAGAAAAAAAATAAGGAACATTAATAATAATATTAATAATATGATAACAGTAATAAAAGTCTGTATTGGTATCGTTAGGGACAGGAAAAAAAAAAAAGACAATGTACAAAAGGAGGCATCTTTGTTCCCAGCTCAACTGTTGACATGGAGAGGCAGCGAAGGGTAGAAATATCTGCAAATGTTTTTTTTTTCCCCGAGGCCACCCAACGAAAAGGGTCACAAGGTTTATATTTTTTGTGTTTGTTTTGATGGAAGTTTCTTTTTCCTTTTCTTAAAAAGGATTAAAATTACATTTACAAGACACCTAACATTCCATTGAACTCTTATTAAAACGAGAAAGAGAGAGTGAGGAGTGGGGGGGCGGCGATCAAAAATGTTTACATTACACATTTATAGTCAAACACCGTGTGTCTTCATCGTGTGATGGGGCATCACTCTCTCTCTCTATAAGGACTACTCTTGCACTCTTGGCCACCGCTGTGTAATAAACACTTTTAACATTTTAACTTTCCGTCCATCGCACAAATAAAACAAAAAAACAGAAGAGAAGAGAATGGGTCTCAAGCTATTGAATTTTTCTTCTCTCCCCCTCCACCTCTCTTTCTCTCTCGTGTTGGACTAACCATGTGTGTGGCTGAAGAAGGTGAGACCCACGCTATGATGCCGCAGAGATGTGCGTGCTGCCGCTGGCCCAACTACCAATGATATGGCAAAGTCAACAGAAAGACATCCTCCTTAAGACATCCAGGCCATGTGATCTCTCTCTTTCTCGCTCTCTCTTTCTCTCTGGAACCGGTTGACAGGCAGGCAGACATGGTAAGACTTCCCCCCACCCAGATCCATCTACAGGATGAACTTGCCGAGGAAGAATCCGATGAAAATGGCTGCTATGACGACCAGGAGCGAGGGCAGGGAGCTTTGGCTCACCTCTCGGCCAATCAGAGAGCTGGAGTTGGAGGCTATGTGCTCAGATCGCTGGGCCTTCCTCAATCTCAAGCCGTCGTCCTGGAGAAAAGAGGAAAGTCAGACAGGGTTATTACAATTTACCTTCTCAATGAGCACTGATTAGGGTAATGATGAAAACGAATTAAACTATCCTACTACAGTAAGAAACAAAGCCAGATGGACCTGACTCATTCAAATGACACTTTATCAATTAAAATAATGTTCAACTGGCAGAGGACTGGAAACTGGGGTTGCAGTGTCAACACCACAAATAGAGCCAATTGATACATATGTTCCTTTGGTATGTTTTTTTTCGCCACAATATGTGTCTCTCCTCCACAAATGTACATTTTATCATGAATATGCACTTTTAGGCCAGCAGCTCACCTCAAAATCACACAGCACTTAGGAGGTCTAAGTTCCTATGAGCACCAACTGTGAACAATTCTGATTTGGCATGTTTCTGAAGACCACGTCACATCTAACCACTCTGAATGACATAATTGCACTGAATGAATGGTTCTGTCTTAAGGGAGAACGTTCTTTAAACGTCCTTCCTTTCTAGTTTTTACAATAAAATTTATAATTTATGCTGACCATTTTTTATCATCATCTTTTTACGACACTAATTACTAAAATTGTCCAAAATATCTCATCACTTGATCACTGAAGGCAAGCCCAGCAACTTCAGGAAATCAAGCAGAAATACGAAAATCTCCTTGCACCAAACAAGCCTACCAATCAGAATACTGTGTGTAAAGGCCCGTTATATAAACTTTCTTCAATTGCAAATGTCAATCCATCACACCCACTAAACAGTGTACTTGCTGTGGTGAACAAAAAGATGAATAGCTTTGATTCTCCAGTAAACTTACAGCTTCCTGCATTACTCAGGTTTGGCAACGTATGAATTAAAAACATGCCATTTTGCATAACCTAAGATGCAACATCAGCCCATGTCCTGACACTCTAGTTCTACGTTTCACTTGACAAAAAAAAAAAAAAATGTATTAGAAAATCGTAAGACAATACATGATTACTGAAATATCCAAATAAAACCAACTCAGATAAATTGGACTAGCCTCGCATTTTCCTATTGGCTGTTGCTTCTAGACTAAAACTTTACCTTCAGCTGCCTGTTCTCCTCCTGCAGCTTGCCCACTTCTGACTGCAGCCTCTTGCACTCCTCCAGAACCTTCTTCATCTCTGTGTCGTCCAGGGCGGCGCTGACTGGCTTGGCTGCCACTGGCCCATCCAACTTAGAGGAGTTGAGCACAGGCGCAGCCTTGCTGGCTGCATCCACATCGTTCTGCAACTAATGTCAAAACCACAGCTTTAGGCGTATGATCCACCACAAAAGAACATGGGATCATCATCATTTAGGAGTCATTTCATCGCTGTATTCTGAAACGCTTAACATGAGGGAAATGGCATCTTGGAAACAACACTCAGGATGGGGGTGACAACTGTCTGCTTAAACAATATTCAGGGTGTTTGAGGGCCAAGCCCTATGGCTTCTGTCTCCAGAAACACAAGCTCATCTACTAGACCCCAAGCCCACCACATCAGAGAGAGAGAGCACATTGGAAATACATTACTGACTCTGGGAGAGCAGCACTAATGCCAGCAAGGAAAGCCTCAAATGGCCTCAATGGGGGCCATCAGCAGGGATGACAGCTATTATGACATTGCACCGATGAAAAGGGGGCGGAACGGCGAAAGACAAAAGCTTGTGGGACGACATTTGAATTATGTGTAAAACCAGCGCCGCTCCTGCTTTGCAAGAAGCCGTCTTTAAGAGCGTGTTCTTTCAACAAAAGTCAAGCTGTCCAAGTGTATGACATTAAACAGAAATGATAGAAAAATTTCTTTTTCTCCCCAAACAGCTACTTTGCATGGCACGAAGACACTTTCTGGAATATTTATTTAATGCATGTGTGTAAATGCATGAGTTTTGTTGCAAAATAAATGACCTTAGTCACAGTTGGGAGGATAACAGGTAATGAGATTATGTTATCTGTAACATAATCCAAGGGATTAGTGTAAATAAACTAATTAGTCAATCACGGATTACTCTGCACGACCTGCTATATTTTTTGCTATATATTTTAAAATATGCAGTGAAACATGTTTTATAATAGCTATAATATTTTATAATATATTTAAACAATAGGATTTTAACATAACCCCCCGTTGAGTCTTCATTTCTAAACATCCAAAGGAGAAAAAAATGCAAATGTATTCATATTTGCATACATACTGTTTCAGTTGTTGGACTGAACAGCATTTTCTAACACCCATGTAATATGTCCAAACCCATTTAATAAGTATTTGCATATTATATTCTCCAAACAACATGTAATAACAATTACACTAACGTAACTACAACTATATTTTAAGAAAATTAGTAGTCAGGCAGAGGCACATCTGCTTGTATGCTGTTGCTATGATAGAATTCACATTAGTGGCCCACTTTACAGTCTTAATGAGTCACCTGTTTTTGTGTTTGAGTTGTTTTTATTGAGTTATTTTATTTGATTATCCTGCAATTTTTTTAGGAAAAAAAACACAGAGGGCAACAGACATGTGGGGTAGGACTGATTCAGTCATAGCCGGGTTCATTCACAAGTCATAAAGTTGGTTTAAATTGGGATTAAAGTTAACCTCAGCCCTGCTCTAGACTCCTCTGCCTAAAAGCAACCACGACAGCAGCGGTGCCAGTGTTCCCCCTTCTGACTGTACCATGATTCCTTCTGCATCTGCACTTTTTCAGCTTAAATGGCCAATGGAAACAAAAGGCGTGTGGTTAATAGTTGCACTCAAGCATGGCACAAACGACAGTTAACAGTGTTTTTATGTACACATTTATCAGTTTCTCACTGCACACTCAGGGAAAGTGCATTGTTTTCATGGGGGAAAGTTGGAGTATTCTTGAATTGCTTGTTTTTGCAGAGTTTTGCAGATAGTACGGAAAATAAGTCTATATCGTCCACTTCATTTTTTTTTTAGACAATCCTGCTAGGAAACGCGGTACTTTTTTTTTTTTTAGTATAGCACTAATGTAATAACTTTTCTCTAACTGCAAATTAATGACCGTCAGTGTCCTGATTCAGTAACACTGTTACATGTGATCCATATTCCAGCTCTGCTCACAGTGCTGTTTCTGTTTTCACTAGGCTACCTGCGGTCAGTGCCTCTGACCTACCCAGTAGTTGAGTCCCTGCTCTGGTCCTGTTTGCTGCCTGCATGACTGACCCTCACACACCTGCACTCTCCTGACCTTGATCTCTGAACTCGGTGCAGTCCTGAAGCCCTGTAGGTCACTCTTGTTGCTAAAGCTGCTGGGAGTAGGGGGGAATGGGGGACGAGATTGCAGAGGGGTGCGGAAATCCTCCCTGCTCAGGATGGGAGTGGCTGAGAGGCGAAGTGGCAGGCGAGGTGCCTTATCTTTACCCACGTCCCCCATGGAGAGCATGGGCTTGTTCACATGGACAGGGGTGCCCAGGACAAAGCGCAGGGGCTGGGATTGAGACAAAAGGGTTTAGAAGAGACAAGGGAAGAATGTGTAGAGCGGTGGTTCTCAACTGGTCCTCTGGGACACCCAGGGAGTCCACATTTCTGTTCTATCTATGTCACAAATAGGGTTGGAGCAAAAATGCAGACTGTCTGGGTGGTCTCTAAAGACTGGTTTGAGAACCACCGGAACAAAATAACACTAGTGCAGGAGGGGCAACGGTTCTTGTGTTATATATCTCATCCATGATTCGCAGGTTGCAAACCTGGTAATGTACTTCCACCTATAGCCCACATTCAAGTGCCAGCTCAGTTGAGGCACAGCAATAGTGAGTAAACAAGGAAATTACACAGTCATTTATTTTAACTCATTCATGGCCATTTCCTCACCTGAAACTCATTAATTGTTTTGCATGCTGGATTCTAGTAACGCCACTGCAGTGTTTATTAAGAGTGTGTTTCTCTATGTTTCAGGATCATCAAAGGCAGTGGATTTGTGACTTCATCTAACTACACTGTGGGAAGACTGTCGAAGCCTTATACACACATCCACCCATCTCTCCTTTCTTTACTCCGTCCATCATTTGCATTCATCTAGTCCTTTATACTCACCATTTTATCGTTTTCAGAAGGCAGCTCAAACACACATCTGAGTTTGGAATCCATGAGCTCATCGGGTTTCGCGTCTTTCCACTGTGGGGATGAAAAATAGGCATGCGATTCATCAGCCTAAACGACTAGCAGCTGGGCCCTCATCCTCTCTCTCTTCTCTCTCTCTCTCACACACACACACACACACACACACACACACACACACACACTCAAAACATTCCCATAGTAAAACAGTAACCTTTCAGGAATACAATTTATTTACAAATTAATCAGTTCACAAAAGCTTCCCAACAGGTGCAATAGTGAAAAAAAAAAAATCAAATACCATTGATCCTCTAAACTTTAGTTTTGATGTTGTAGAACAGACCCTATAAAACGTAAACACTGTCAAAGTTTACACACTGTCCAAACACTATATGTAAAGCAATTAAGATGTATCCACCTATTCGGTCTATAGCAGTTAAGACCACCCCTTCACATTGAAGTTCCAATAAATTTAGTCTGGACTCACTTTTGAATGAGACACAATACAGGACAGCCAGAATGAAGAGCTTGTGTCTTAAAGGCTCAGTAACAAAAGCAGTAGGATTAATACTGAGGGATAAAGGTATGTTAAAAATGGTCATATAAAATGAATTCAAACTGGTTTTGGTGCATAAACCCATAAATATCTTTTTACCATAAGGACCTTTTTTGTAAAGATCTGTGGGACAGGTCTTTTACAGCATAATAAACCAACCCCACAAAAGGTAATTTACTTTTTGTCTCTTGTCCACAAGGCCCTGAACTTTCAACCGAAGGAAGGGATTTTGTTGACTTTGGCAATAACAGCGTCTTTGCTGCCCTCTGCTGCCACTAAAAGAGGAATGCAGTGCAGGTACAACCAGGCTGTGTTACACACGTTAAAAACACTGTTTAACTAAACATTTTCGTTGAAAAGAACAAAAGCCGTTCTGAAAGTTATGCACACCACTTTTGTCACTGTTTACATTATTGGCAAAGTTTGGTTGAATGTCATTTTAATCTGCAGGGAAGGAGTTTGAATGCAACAGTCAGACTGACTCTTACCATACTCTCTGTGTCTGTGATCGCAGTTGGTGCAAAGATGGTCTGCACCATGAATTTGTGTTTACTTTTCTCATTGGGGTCATAGTCAAATGGCTGTAGCATAACTGCAAAAAAAAAACATACAAAAAAAAAAACATTCACAATTAGACAAACACATTGCCACAGATACAATGGCTGTCTGAGCACATATTTAATTTTCAGCTGTAACTTGGTGGGATGTGGCTCCATCATCAAATGACGTGTCCTCTAATTCAGCACATAGCCAGCGTCTCAGGTCTCTAAAGACTGACAAGAAAGTATGATCCACAGCATACAAGAAAGCTTCACTGGTGGAATCTGAAGCATGTTAATATGCCAAGTTAGTCTCAGATGCTCCACCAAAGATGTACAGACCATCTGATACCAATCGTACAATACGATGGTCGCAAGAAAGCTACTCTCACTTGTTGCTGGCTTATTACTACTTTGTCTCTTGCGAGTATGTTTTTGCTGCAGGCCCAGTCTGAAATCTGATTTTGCATTTCAGTCACATGGCCCTTTCCAGTAGGTTCTTTGCCATGTTAGAATATAAAAGGCAGAACTAACAGATTTACACATACAAGACTTTATTGTGATCATCTTAGTGGGGATATGCTGCGTCTTAAGCTTAATTCAAAAAGGCTTCAAAATTGATATTTAGAAAGACATCCCTCCGTATTTGTGAGAAGCTTACCTCAACTGATCTGATTTCAAAGTAGGAAATCTTATTGAGTCCAGCTAAATGAGGTCTGTGATGTACCAAATTAAACTCCGTTTCTGTTTTGAACACTGAAAGTGGTTACACAGTACACCTCTCCAGTTCGTTCCGGCTCCTACAAACACACAGCTGTGAGTGCGTTAGGTTTGCTTTGCGTCCTATAAAAAGATCATCAAATTGAGCTTCAAGCCATCGCCCGAGTTGCATCTCAGATCTCTGGGGTGTTGGTTCAAATCAAGTCCTGATTCTTTGGGTTGGGGGTCTATTTGTTTACATTATATTATACAGATCTTTATTTAGAGCCCTATCAAAACAGATGCCAGTGGCAACTGTGCTAGAATAACACTGTGCCCAATTACAAAACAACTCGGGGAACATCACACAGGGAACGTCACACATGTAGGTTTATTTGTGCCTTAAGGTTTGCGTTTGTTTTAACCAACATTCGCTGCACCTTTCCCCAGTAATCCAGAAACGTGCAGGATAATTTTGTTCTTGGAATGGTTTGATAGTTTTTGGTATGATGTGTGTAGGTATATCACCTGCTTGCAATCTATGAAACGCTTCTTGTTAAAAAAAAATTATAATAATAATAATTTAGAGCCATTACGCAATGTACTGGTGATGCAATGTACTGGTAATTTAATTCTTTTTATTCTAGTGTGCAATTCTGTACGTGACAATGACGTGGAACACACACACACACAAAAAAAAAATCAGTGACTGATACAGATGCCTTTCTTACACCCATATTCAGCTATAATGGGGCATTCAGCTTAAACAAAAGTTATTACTTTTAACAATCAAGTGGAGGGACTAAGAGTAAGTGATCTTGAAACAAGAAAACATGTTGGACACCGTCATGAGGGAACATGGGTGAGAACAATCAATTTTTAATCCAATCCCACACTATGTTAAAGTGGCACTCAAACCAGGGGTGATGAAGGAAACAAGTAACTGCTCTGATGCACTTTGTCCAACTGACAATAACCTTGTTAGCAAAAGCTGAACATGACCATCTCTACTCATGGCTGCACTGACACACCCATAGTAAATGGATGATGGGATGTGGGCAGCACTGTCTGATTCCTTTACAGATACTGTTAGATAGCCAGGCACTGTATTTCTAAAAGGGTTGGGCGCAAAAGGAGTCAAATTTTAGAGGTAAAGCCTGTAGGGAAAGTGATGGAATTTGTGGAATTATTAGTGGTGGAATGTGACGCAAAGTTGTTTCCAGATGTGTATCAGGGTTGCGAAATCCTGTCTGGCCTTTACGAGACTAAATGTAAGCCTGCGTTACTGAATTGCAGCTCACCTGAGATACTGAGGGAGGCACCTGGGTCGATAATGCCGCTGTTGGGCCGTACGCAGTACCTGCGGGGCGCTGTGGTCTTCACTTTGAAACATACTTTCTTGTCTGACGGGTTCGTCAGCTTCAGGTTTGCTGTGACAACATCTGTGAACGGACCTGTAGACATAAAGACAACGTGTTTGGAATTGTTTCAAGCTCAGAACCACCCCCTTTGACCCTGGACAAGATGTGCATTGCAATGGGCAATATTAGGGGCTGCACAACATGGATAAAAACAGCATTGTGATTCCACAATGAGTAAAAAAGGATTGTTCACATACTGTAAAGCAAAGTGTGGTGTGTACAGTCACGCATGAACGCATCACAGCACTCAGTGTGAACACTGTACAATTATTGCTCTGCATTTAATCCATTCACCAAGTGAAGCAGTGGTCTGCCACCAATGGTGGTGGTGGTGGTGGTGGTGGGGGGGTGCCCTTTGGATGGTACCTTGCTCAATGGCACCTCAGTGGTGCCACTAGCAGTCCTGGGAATCAAACCCACACCCTTCTGATTGAAGGCAACTCCCTGAACACTAGGCCACCAGTAAAACCTATGTTGTACCATTATCATTTGTGCCAACAACAGCCCTGACCCCAAGGTGTGAGGTTGTATCTGGCACCAAGACATACGTAGCAGATCCTTCAATTCCTGTCAAGTCATGAGGTGGGGTCAGCATGGGCATTCCAACTGGTCTGCGGCTACATAACCCCAAGCAGCAATAGACTGTGTTTTCTGACACCTTTCTATCATAAACAGAGCAGACTTTTCCAGTAAGTTGGGCTAGCCTTCCCTCCCCTCAGACACCAATGAGTCTGGGACACTTCTGGTAGGTACTGACCACAGCATACCAGGAATTAGTCATTCTGGAGATGCTCTGACCCAGCCGTCTAGCCAATTTGGCCCTTGTCAAAGTCACTCAGATGCCTGTCCATTTTTCCTGCTTCCAACACACTAACTTCAAGAAAGAACTGTTCCCTTGCCACCTAATATATCCCAGCCCGTGACAGGTTTCACTGTAATAAGATAATCAATGTTATTCACTTCACCTGTCAGTGGTTTAAATGTTGCGGCTGATCGGTGTAGTGTATTAAGGTGCAGATCAGTTTGTCATTCACATGTTAATACATGGATCTCAAGACAGTTTCACCTACAACACAGGATGTTCCAAATGTGGCGAGACAGGTTTGGAATGACAGCTTCAAGCACTCATTCCAATATATCACTCCTATCCCCTCCCTCGGGCCCCCCAGTAGATCAACATAACTGTCCTAAGAAAAAACTGAATTAGTTCTTTGTTTGGAGGAGCCATTACAATGTACATAAGATTAATAAATGAACAGTTTTATAGTTTTTTGCAATTGCTTTTTTTGAACTCTGACTAATTTAATTATGCCACTTTAAAAGTCTGCCTTTGTGTTTCTCTCTTACACAACTGTTTCTTCCTCCAGATGACTAACTTTTTCTTTTCTACTGTTGATTGCTGATACTTTAAAATCTATAGTACAAAGTATCTATAGATTGAGGGCATAAAAAGTATTTGAGAAGTCAGAACAAACAAGCAAGTTAAAGCTGGTTCTGCATTGTATCCATAAGTGGATTAGAGCAAAAATGCCAAGTCCAGAGGCCCCTGGTTTCAAGCTGACGCTCTCGCAGACTCTACACTATGTGAGATGGTGACGTAAGTTTTTCAAGGGAAAACACTGCACATTCAGCTTAAGGATACTGATTCCCTTGTTCCTTAACAGATCACAACTGACTGTGGATATTGAATTACATAATCTAATCTTAACTGTGAAATCTCAATTTTATGTCTCTTTAGATCAGTGCCTCCTTCTGAGGACTTCTAAGCAGGTGTAATGGTCAGATATTTACTGCCCTTTAACTGGGAGCTACATCTAGTCAGACCATTTAAGGAACCAATGGGACTCCGGCGTTGGGAGAGGGCGACACAGACAAAACAGCAGAGAGGCGCTTCAAGTTTAACATGTTTACAAATCACTAAACATTCTCTGCTTGTTGAATCCAGGTTGAATGTCAAACGCAGTCTTGTAAACAGCGACACCCCAGTTTTTGGCCTCCCAATCCAATCCAGATATGTTAACATGATATCAAATTAGATAAAGATTAACAACAAATTAACCTACATGACAACTTGGCTACTTCAAATTCGTCCAGTGAAATGACTTAATGTGCACAGCAGTAAACAACTTTTATTTTTGTTTGCCTACTTTTGAAATATAAACATTTTTAGCAAGATTTAATCTCGCTCTGAACTTGGGGGTTCCAATACACAATTTTTTATCCAAATTTTACCTCCAAATCTCAGTTGAGTGCAGTTTGTGCTGGTTGGCCCTAGTCAGGAGGTTTTGGGAAGTTGCACACAAGGTTTGGGGGAGAAAAATCAAGCAGTGTTTTAGGGGGACGCAATTTTTTGCCTCTTGAATTGAGATTCAGACCAGTCAAATCATACAAAACCTGAGTTGCTCAATATGACTCAGGGAGGAATCTAGTAGTGTTGGTCAAGGACTAAATCTGAATGGATACCCCTCTGTGCAGCCAGTGAAAACTGCAAGCACAAAAAATAAACACAGCAAGTAATTAAAGAAAAACTTTAGACAGACATTCACTTGTGTGGTGGTCCTTTTTTTAAAGAACAGAATTTACAGCAGGGTTAGAAATAACCTTGCCAATTAATGCTCAGTGCCAGGAACTGACAAGAAACGGCAAGTTTATTTATACAGCACATTTCACACAAAGATAATCTAAAGCTCTCCAGAAATGGCAACTAACAGAGTACAAAGCTATAGACGCATAGCATATAAATGGCCAACGAAAACAGAGACATGTGACATTCAAAAGCTGAGAATGTGAAGTCATACTGAGGTAATACTACTTTGAATATATCACTAAGTTTGATATCACAACTTGTATTCCAGGTCAAAGGCTACTGGAGGCACTCAGTTGGCTTTTAGTACAGCAGGTTACAGATAAAATGCTTTATCTGCTGCTTGGTTATGGAAAGCCTCATTGTTTAGTGCTTAATGTTAGCTTTACGGTCAGGTGTGTCATTGGAGAAGTTGTTCAAATGTTGACATTCCAACAACATAGCATTGTGCAAGGCAAGTGACATCAGAACACGACCTGCCTACGTGGCACCAGCTACCTGATATGCCGTGAGAAAATACACAAGGCGGAGAATAACCAGTAACAACCAGTAACCAAGCCTTCCATATAGAACATAAGCTGATATCAATAAGAAGCTTAAAACCATGAAATCCCTCCAGTAAAGTGGCTCACATTTTATAAGCAAAGAACATGCAGCACCTTATCCGGAACATGAGATAACTGATGTGTCACTATATAAACATTCTTCAGCCCTTAAAGTCAGTTATAGCAAATGCTTATACTAATCCAGTACCGGAATCTTGGATTCAAGCGATTATCGTCTCCCAATGCCGTTTAACTTGGCTGTCACTGAATTTCACAAAAGATGGGGGTGTTAGTTTGAAACCACAGAAGTAAAAACAAGGTATAATTTGACATTATTTCTTAAATCACTGACTAATTCTGTCCAAAGGGTGGTCATAACAACAGCAGATCATTTTATAGATGAGGATCCTGCTGATTCAGAATCACACCAGCAGAGAACTTGAAAACATTTTAGCGTAATGTGGTCTTCTGTGCTAAAATGTCTCAAAATATCCCATTTATTACATCTGTATACATACGTGTTACATGTCATGATGATTAAATAAAAAAATGGAACTGCATTTATCTGGATAATGTCTATTTAGCATAAATGGAAACCATGTACATGTTAAATGACAAAACTTCCCAGAATACCCATATCGAAGAATCCCAAGCTTTCAGATAACACCATATTGTAGCTTTGAAGCCGTTGGCTGTATTTTAAGAAATGTTTTAACTGCATCAACCACTTTTCTCTTTTCAGTAACTTTCTTGATGATTTATCTATTTTCTGGAAAAAAAAACTGCTGGTCCAGTTTGATACTTTTAGCTAAATTTAGCTTCCATTCACAGAGACAGCTCAGTATCCACATCTCAGACTTTGCTCACACGTTGTGGAGAAGTGAGAAAATGGAAAGTAAGGGCAAAGCTCTGGATCTCATGACTGAGCAGATATCACATTAGCATATTAGCCTTCATGAAGAGCGCTCCAAAATGATAAAGCAAAGTCAGATGTGTTTCGCAAACCGAGAGCAGAAGGTCAGATATTTAGCTCTAAACCCGACTCAGCCCAAAAGAACAAGGATAGTTTTGTACTGCCTAAATCAATGCACTGCAAAACATCTGAAATAAAGTAATGAAATTACAGCATCATATGAGGCGTCTTTCTTTAGTAAAGCTGATCAGTTAATTTCAATCATTAGAAATTTTGATATGTAATTAAGCCTAAATAACTGTTCTGTTTTCACGTTTTCTCTGCTTGATTTGTTAGCCTCCTACTGGGTCACTGCTGGGTTGAGAATAGGATACCGAATAAAAATATCCAGCTCACAGTGTCCTGTGGCCAGAAACTGCCAACCGATGAAGGTCTAGGGGATGAATAACACAAACTGTAAGCAGCAGATGAACTTTATCCCTAATAACTTTACACCTTGAGGGTGGACCAACAGGTTAGATGTGTGTAATAAAGTGAAGAGACAGAGACAGAGACAGAGACAGAGACAGAGACAGAGACAGAGACACACACACACACACACACACACACACACACACACACAACCAAGGCAGGGTCACTGCTGTGCTGAAAATGAAACCAAAATGAAAACGATCCACCACCTACTTACTGGCGGTCCTGTGGCGGTCCCAACCACTGAAGAATGGGGTAAAGAGTGCTAACAAATGCTTTCATCTGGAGCAAAAACATGGGAATGAACCCTGACCTGAACTGCCTGATATTTGACTATATGAGAAATATGCCACCACTGACAATTTCTGGGCTGGTACCAAGACCAAATAACAACTTATTGTTTTTTGTCTATTCCAATAACCTCACACACAATCAGTTTTACTTTCTTCTTCTATTTCCGGCTGCTCGCGATTGGGGGTCGCCACAGCAGATAAACCGCCCCCTTTCCTTCCATCCTCTGCATCCTCTCACACCAACTACATGCATATCCACCCTCACCACATCCAGAAAGCTCCTACTAGACCTTCCTCTTTCTCCTCTGCCCTGCAGCTTCATCCTCAGCATCCTTCTCCCAACACACTCACAGTCTCTCCTCAGCATCCTTCTCCCAACACACTCAGTCTCTCCTCAGCATCCTCCTCCCAATACACTCAGTCTCTCTTCAGCATCCTCCTCCCAACACACTCAGTCTCTTCTCAGCACATGACCAAACCAACACAATCTTGCCTCTCTGACTTTTCCTTCAAACAATTTTACTTTCTTAAAAAAAAAAAAAAAAACTTGAAATACATAAATTAAGTTAGTATTAGGCAAGTTTAATATACAAAAATGAAACAGTATTACACCAAAGATGGCTCTACATACTTATGAGAATATTACACTAGATGATAATTACTGTAAACGTTTACATTAATTTTGCCAGACAGCATAATCCAGAGCCACAAATAGTGGTAGGTGAGTGTAACCTTTATTACACACATCTAACCTGTTGCAGGTGTAGCAGCGCTCCTGCCTGGGGAATCGAAGTGTGGTCTCCTGTGTGTGGGGACAGGTGGTGTTTTCCACTGTGCTACAGTGAAACATTCTTCAGCAAGTAATGTAGAATTTATACTGTGCGTCTGTTCAAAAAAAAAAGTTACATAAGGGCTCTCTGAACTGAAAGCTCAGGTCCCAGGTATGGTAAGTGTCAAGATCCTGAGCACTGCCTCAGCTCCAGCTGACTCCAGCATCTTGCTTGGAGGCTGGCTCTAAAAAGCATGTGAATTCAATCCATCACGGACATCGCATACTGTATCAGTTCGCTAATCTGAGCTGATCAGATTTGATGTGAGCCTTAGCTGCACTTTGAAGGCTCTTAATTCTTGGTCATGAGTGCCATTACAAAGATACAATTTCTCTTCATTACAGGCAGCCTATAGATAATCGCTGTACATTTGGTCTCACACAGAAATGGCCACGGACATCTACTCCGCGTTCTCCGTGCCAGGCTCCCAGACCTCCCTGCCACTATAAATAACACCAGCAGGGAGAGGGAGAGGGAGAGGGAGAGGCATGTCTGAGAAAGAAAATAAAAAATGTGAGAGAAAGTGTTCTTGTACGTTTGTGAGAGAACAACAGTGAGAGAGCAAAACAGTGAGTGTGAGGAAAAAAAGAACGCAAGACAGAAAGAAAAAAAAGGGAGAGGAGTATGAGAAAGAATAAGTGAGTGAGAGCAGAGTGAGTGACAGAAAGTATTCTTCTATATTTGTGAAAGAGAATAACAGCAAGAGCAAAACGGAGACAGAGACAGAGAGAGACAGACAGTGAGTGAGCGAGAGAGAGAGAGATAGAGAGAGAGACAGCGAGTCTGTTTTTCAGTCTAAGAATTTCAGCAGAGTTGGAGTAGTGGAACAGTGCCTGGGTCCTGGCAGCTGTTTTTAGCTCGGTAGAGACAGGCCTCTGTCCTGCCGTGGCCTTTATGAGGCCTGCAGCTCTGCTATAATCTCCATGGCTCCCTTTACTGCTCTCCGGCCAATTAATATGGGTGCTGATAGGACAGGGTAAACAGGAGCTAAAAGAAGAGGCTGTCTAGGCTCATGTACTGTGGATGAACTCCATACAGCTCCAAGTTTCTGAAGGAAAAGAGGATTCAGGGTCGATTTGCACCTGCAAGCAGCTGTGGGTTCACTCAAAGGGTGCGTCAGGCAGTGCTCTTTTAACGGAATCGCATTATGTAACATTATTTACAATAATAAGAAAAAAAAATAAAATGAGCGGATGTGACAAATGAAATACGATAAAAATATTATATTTTGCCGGTAGACCTTTGAGTGTCTCTCATTAACAATATTTCTGCTGTCAACGGTCCTGACTAGGCCTCTGTTATGAGACACATTTATGCTATACATGCACTCACACTGAAATTAGTTTAATTGGTTATGAGGCTTTCTTTCTCAATCATAATATTTATGGTTTTGTAGAAGCTTCTTGATTGAAAAAAACAAATCAAATACTGAACTGAATCTTTACCTCAGAATCAAAAATTTGCCAAGCCCAAGAATTTTTTTTTTTTATAACAGTGACTAAGAAATGATATCAAATGTGAATCACATAGTCACATATAGTTGACACTACTTGTGTTTAGCAAGGCCAGTGCTATCAACAGAAGGTTTAAACTGAAAAACGCTGCAGACCCGGCTAAAAGCTAAAAGTATTCAGCATTGTTACACAAAACAAAAAATTAAAGCCATGCCTTTCTCTAAAATAAGACATGGGCACAACAATGACCTCCATAGGCCACCACAAAGTATAGTACAGCATACACAGCTCAAAATCATTTAATACAACTACAAATATTGAAAGAAAACCTTTTTCCTTAACAGTAGGGATGCACAAACTAGCTGATATATTGATATTCAGTATTTATCTAAGAAAGCTGCAATGATGCAACGTCAGAAGTAGGGGTGGGAAATAATATCTGTTTTTAGATGCATCGCGATGCAGAAATGAAAGATTCTGAATCGATTTAAAAATCGATTTTGTTAATGTTAATTACCAATGCAAAGTTGAAGAAGGAAAAAAGTGGAACTCTAATGTGCGGAAGTGCAGCACCCTGTCAGTCTCTGGGGTGCACATAACAAAGACACAAGATGGAGGAGCGAGATGTACGACCAGCAGAGATGGGGACTTGAGTCTGAGACACGGACTCGAGTCACACTTAAGCAGAGGTGGAAAAAGTACTGAAAAATTGCAATTAAGTAAAAATATCTTTACTTTGCTCAAATTCTACTCAGGTAAAAATAAAAGTACCCATCTAAAAATCTACTCGAGTAAAATTAAAAAAGTACTTAATTAAATATTTACCTTGAGTAAAAATTACTTTGTTACTCTCAATTACTTGATGTAAAAAAGGACAACGAGGGGCGCCCTGGCAAATATGAATGCTTTGTGTGTTGATAGACCCTTTTGCATTTAGTGTTTTTATGGGAAGCTTTATAATTGCCTAATTTTGTGTATTTGTTCTGTTACAAAAGCAGGCATACTTACTTTTGTTTAATATTTCAATCAAACTTTTAATTTTAATTTAACACTGCAAACAAATCCACAGAACAGAAAGAGAACCAAACTCAGTAACCAAACAGTATGTCCAACTGCACTGTGGGATGGATGTGTCTGTGGAGGTTTGTGGTGGAGCCTGCTCTTACTGTTATTGTCATTTTACAGTGAAGGCACTCTGCTCTGCTATTCCCAATATCTTTAAACTGCAGCCAGATGCTGCTTCGTTTACGGGTGTCAGTCATAATTACGTGTTTTTGCAATGCACTCGCACTCTCCTCCTCACCGCTGTCTACTGTCTCACTCACTGATTGAGGGGACAGACTGACGCTCCACCAGACTGTCGCCCTCTGTTTTCACATAATGGTATTATCCTATATCCTGACATGTGATTGATCACAAGGCCGCCATGCTGCCAATCAAAACAAAAGTTCTGCCGTGAGCAGAGCTGAGCCACTGAGAGTGAGAGCTGAGCAGCGAAAGGAAAAAAAGTGGGGAGCGGCTCTCACTCGATGGGAGTCAGCTCTTCTGATTCACTACAAAGCATTGACTCTTAGAGCCGCCCGTGCAATGTCCTTTCAGTTCAGGCCGATTGTTTTTTCCCGCATTAAATTTTTTACTCAGTAATGGGGGGTTTTTCCAGTGTAGCGAAGTAAAATACTTGGGTCAAAATGTACTTGAGTAAAAGTAAAATTACCTATTTCAAAAACTACTTAAAAATTACAAATTACTCCTAAAAACGACTCAATTACAGCAACGTGAGTAAATGTAATTCGTTGCTTTCCACCTCTGTGAATTACATTTACTCACGTTACTGTAATTGAGTAGTTTTTAGGAGTAATTTTTTTCAAAAACACGTAATTATGACTGACACCCGTAAACGAAGCAGCATCTGGCTGCAGTTTAAAGATATTGGGAATAGCAGAGCAGAGTGCCTTCACTGTAAAATGACAATAACAGTAAGAGCAGGCTCCACCACAAACCTCCACAGACACATCCATCCCACAGTGCAGTTGGACATACTGTTTGGTTACTGAGTTTGGTTCTCTTTCTGTTCTGTGGATTTGTTTGCAGTGTTAAATTAAAATTAAAAGTTTGATTGAAATATTAAACAAAAGTAAGAATGCCTGCTTTTGTAACAGAACAAATACACAAAATTAGGCAATTATAAGGCTTCCCATAAAAACACTAAATGCAGAAGGGTCTATCAACACACAAAGCATTAATATTTGCCAGGGCGCCCCTCGTTGTCCTTTTTTACATAAAGTAATTGAAAGTAACTAAGTAACTTTTACTCAAAGTAAATATTTAATTAAGTACTTTTTTACTTTTACTCGAGTAGATTTTTAGATGGGTACTTTTACTTTTACCTGAGTAGAATTTAAGCAAAGTAAAGATACTTTTACTTAATTTCAATTTTTCAGTACTTTTTCCACCTCTGGTAATTCGTTACTTTCCACCTCTACTAATAACTCCAGATCACCGGGGGGCTATTATGTTAAACGAGGGGTCATTGTAATCACGGGGCGTGGCCAATTGTAATCACGGGGCGTGGCCAGTTAGCATATCTTCTGAACATTTAGAACTCAACATTTAAAGCTCAAAAGAGTCGCCGTTTGTAAAAGTCTCTGACGACCACCACCTTCAACATTAAAATCAGGCGTTTGGAAGTACTTTGGCTTTTATGAAGTTGAAGGGAAAAAGTACCTGGACAAGAGTCACACTATATGCAAGTTGTATAAAACTAAATTGAAATATTTTGGCAACACAACAAACATGAGAAACCACACTAAACGTTTTCACCCGGAAGCACAAGAAAAACAGCCGATGGTAGCTGCCATCGCTAACCAGAGGACCATCGAGCAAGCGATGTTGTTCACAAGCATTATTTGTGTCAAAGCTGTGATTTCAGTACAGCTGATTGTTTTGATAATAAAAGAAATTGGAAGTAAATTCATTTCGGTTCATTACAAATGCTTTGCTTTGAAAGTACCAAGGTGAGGGGGGAGAAAGATGCATCAATAATCGTTTTATAATCGCATCGCAGGCCTCTGAATCGTAATCGAATCGAATCGTGAGGTGCCTAAAGATTCCCAGAAGGTACAAGAGTCAAAGAGTGTTTTCAGCACAAAGATGAAGAGAGAGACGCAGCACAAGAGGTAACGTAGTCGATCTCCGGCGAAAACTTTCAACCACAAACAGGGAAACAAAATTTTAATCTTTCTTTCAGCACCAAAAATATTTTGCATCTAATTTCCATATGCTTAATTTAAAGCCAAGTGGGTAGTTTTCAGGTCAAAACTGACCTGAGAAACAGACTGATAGGGGAGCATCTGGCTGCATTTCATTGAATATCAACAGACCAGAATCAGCAGAGTTTCAATAGCAGGAGTTGGAGCTCTCCTTTGAAAAGCCTAGAAAGATTCAGTACGCGGACAAACAGTGTCACTTCGGTACATACCAAAGACTGTTTTATTTTTATATTTTGAATTTGTCTTATTCTTTATATGTGGGTCGACTGGGGGTGATAATATATATTAGTATCACATCTTCTTCTTTCTCTTTCGGCTTTACCCTTCAGGGGTCGCCACAGCGAATCATCTGTCTCCATTTAGTCCTAATATATATATTAGTATCACATAATATTCTTTATTATGTGATACTAACAAATATACAAAAAAATCTAAACACATATTTGCTGCCTGTCTCATGCAGCCGACCATTCTTGTGCCACCTGGTAATGCTGACAGTTTCCACCAGTTAGTTCATTTCAGATCTGTGGGAAACTGTGTTGTTCAGTATTATTGAACATTAACATTACTTATGTCCAGATCCTGAAATGTCTTTAGTCCATAAGCTAAAGACATTTCAGGATCTGGATCTAAAGACCTTTGTGAAACTTTTCCCTCCACAGGCAAGCTGTACAACCTTTGGCCATTTTTTTATTTTGCATGAGTCACAGATTTCTGCTCGCTGTTCCAAATGTTTAAATTCCTCTGAATTACCTAATGGACTAACAGTGTATAACTACCATAAACACTCAAGCCTAACTTGCTTCAAAGCTTGCACAACTACGCCTGAGAAGACGGCCTGAGTAGTTCTGAAGTATTTTCCAACGACACACACGCCCAGTAGTGAGAATAGCTCACAACTGCTTAACTATGAGCTTTAAACATGCTAAAAGAATTGGGGTAGAGATGTGCACACTTGTACAGATCTTTTGTACATGTATGACTGATCTTTTTGGCATTCACATAGTCTTCAGTTCTCCTAGCATGTGATGCATTGCTAAATCCTTCAATATAAATACGAAATCACTGTCCTTACAGCCCTGGTCAGTGGATGCCTATAGGAAAAAAAAAGTGACTGGAGTTCCTAGAGCCTACATGGTTTATAGAATTAGCCCTGTAATAACACGTTATCAAATCTGTTTTAACAGAACGCACAAACATCCTTCATGCCAAGGAGACTCTGCACCTCATGGGACTTGATTAGCTGCATCAAAAAGGCATCAATGGCCTGGGCTGACTTTTCAGATCATGGATCCAAAGTACAAGACCAAGACTGTAAACAACTGTACAAAGCTACAAAGCTGTACAAAGCGCTTTACAGACAATATAAGATAAATAAAACATCAAAAGCACAGAGACAGATTGTCTTAAGGCTGGTTAAAAGGTATAAAAGTGAGTCTTCAGTTGCTTTTTAAAATTATCAACAGAGCCTATCTGTTTAATATCCAGTGGCAGATTATTCCAAAGTCTAGGGGACGACTGCAACAAAAGTGCAGTCACCTTTGCACCTCAACCTTGCCTAGGAGTCGTTAAACATCCTTCAAGATATAGTACCCGTATGAACAGTCAGCAATCCGGAAAGATATTCCAGGGCCTAACTGTGTAAAGCTTGTTAAGTTAAGAGCAAGACTAAACATTACCGAAAGCTAATGAAAAGAAGCCAGCACCGGACTCAAATCATCTTGTTTTTGTTAGAAGCCAATAAAATAAGCATTTGCCATGTTATATGAAAGAAATGTAGGCTCAAAGATATTGAGCTGCTGCCTCCCCAGAACCATAAGGGCGTGTCAGATCGCATTATGATTGACAGCAGCATCTCCCTGACAACATAAACAGCCAACGTCAGTGGAGGCGATGAGTGACACCGCCACCGATGCTAAAGATGGCACACGCATCAGGCAGGGTCGGCGTGGTTTAGCCCTACATGTTTGAGCCAGCCGAATCTGATTTTCACAAACAAGAGCCTCCAGACGAAACAGACCACTTTGCTGTTCCCTTAGAGCAAATTTAGTCCTCCCAGCTCAAATACAACAAAGGAAAATGGAAGAGAAAAGCAGTACAGCATCATTTATTCTCTGTCAGTTGACAGAAAATTGATCACACTACAGACAGTCCAAAGATCAGTAGAACAGGACTTTAAACGGATGTTTTATCATTAGGCGCTTGCACTAACTTGAAACTTTGATGCCTGGAACAAACCACAGGATAACTGGGCCGATTTTTAGGCCAATATCCCCCACCCGGCCCTTTCAAAAGGTGTCCCAATTTCAGATCATAAATAATTATCTTTCTCAATCCTCATCGTGACCATCCCAAACATTTTCAATATTAAGACTCAACATCCTTTAGTGTGGTTTGAATGTTGATTTTCTCTGTTCTCCATGTGTTTTCTTTCACTTTTACACCACTGAATTCAGCACAGTAATCTCTGCCTTGCTGTCATCCATCAGGTTTTTGATCTACGGTCACATTTACGGTCACTACGGTCACCTGCTGGTTCATGAGTATAATCTGAAAGTGTGTGGCGTTTTGTTCTGGATAAAACTTGTGATGGCATTAGAGAAACAGTCAGTATATAAACCACTGATGTCAAGGTTGGTTCTTGTGACGTCTTAACATAAACACTTGAACTCCCTTTTGGTGCTGTATGAAAAGATATTAAAAAACTTTACTAAAATTGTCAAAGTGAACAGGGTAGAGCTTAAAAAACTGCAGATAGAATAAGTCAGCGTGACGTTAAAGGACTATTTAAAGTTTGATGTGGTGAGTAAACATCTGAAATTGTTCAAATTTCAGCATATTTGCATATGTTCGCCTATTCCGCCTACAGTATTTTAGGCCTACTCTGCTCACTTTTCCAATTTTAATGGATTTTTAATATCTTCTTACTGGCTTTTTTTACACAAGACACACTTCCCTGAACTGTTTATTGGAGCTGTTTCAAAAATAAATTGCATCAAGATGTTAAAAAATCTAGTAAAACTGTCAAAGTGGACAGGCCAGGGTTAAAATACTGTAGGTGGAATAGGCATACTCCAATGCACTGAAATTAACATTTTTAGATATTTACACACTACATTCAACTTAAAATAGCCATTTAACTTAATGTTGACCTATCATCTAAAATCATAACACTGATGTCTACACTGCTACCGACCACCAGCACGTTTGTAGAATAAGTCCCGCATGGAACTGGGACCCCCTTAATGAACTTTGACTGGTCATTGCAAGTTTATACATGTATGGAAGGCATGTCCTGGGTAACTTAAAGCGACTTCAAAGGCTGCTGGTGGCACAGGGGACAAGAAAGGCTGAAGGACAGAGCTGATGATGCAGAACTGATTTCTGTACACACCCTTAGTTCCATGCTTTAACCCATTTACCTGAAGACCCCTGCCCTCCGAGGAAAAAGCAAAGTGGCCCCTTATAGTCACGAGTGAACACACCACAGCACAGCGCACAGTGTGAACTTCTTTCTCTGCATTTAACCCATTCACCAAGTGAAGCAGCGGGCAGCCATGTACACAGAGCCCAGGGAGCAATTTAAGGGGTCGGTACCTTGCTCTAGGGTAACTCAGTGGTGCCAGTGGCAATCCTGGGATTCAAACCCACAACCATTTATTGCTCATCAGTGCACTTTGCTTGGGATAGCATCAAATATTTAAGAAAGGATAAGATAACCCTTTTAGTCTCACAGGTTGGATATATGCACTGTTACAGCAGCAAAGTGAATGAGTAAAAGCTGTATAACCAATAGAACTAAAGTTCATACAACACAACAGTATAATACCCTGTACAAATACAGCATATAATTAACACAATTATACATGTAGAAGTATCTGTATATACACACACACACATATATATATATAT
>JBBIGA010000040.1:31514801-31526845 GCA_037576975.1 Alestes dentex | reverse complement strand
AAAGTTAATGGTGATCAGAGAGCTTACATATCAGTTATATAAACTTGAAGCATCAGAATTGGCATTGGTATCGGCCGTTCACCTAGACAAAAAATCGATACTTGGTATTGGTGGCAAAAATCCTGATCGGAGCATCCCTACTAAGTACACTATATGGACAAAAGTATTGGGACACAATTGTTTTTCAGGGTTTTAGCTAGGCCCCTTACTTCCAGTGAAGGGCAGTTTTAATGCTTCAGCAGACCAAGACATTGTGGTACATAAAAACTTTGTGGACACAGTTTGGGGAAGGCCTGTGGAAGAACTCAACTGGCTCTCACAGAGCCCTCACCTCAACCCCATCAAACACCTTTTGGGTGAACTGGAACGGAGATTGGCCCCCTCGTCCAACATCAGTGCCTGACCTCATAAATGCTCTACAGAGTGAATGGCCACAAATTCCCACAGAAACTCCAAAATCTTGTGGAAAGCCTTCCCTTAAGAGTGGAAGCTGTTATAGGTTCAAAGAGCAGACAAACTCCATATTAAAGTCTATGTGGTTTAATGCAGTGTCATTAACGTCCCTGTTGGTGTAATGGTCAGGTGTCCCAATGCTTTTGTCTATATAGTGTCCGTTACTTTGGACGCCAAAAGCGCCTTCTTTCTGTTCCTTTTCTTATAATCTTAAATCTTTTGTTTTTTTAATTGCTTAACTAGTGACACAGCAAAATACTCCCTGTATATGAGAATCTGTCACTGATAATGAAACGGTCTTCCTGGTTCCATCCGCTGGCATAGTTTCCCACAGTTTATATGGCTCTGTTCACTTTTATAAAATCTAGTAAAGTGTTACCCAGCTTTTTAATGATTCACACATGAAAGAACACAGTTGTCTGAAGGTTTATAGATGTAGGGAAGAATAAATTTTGTACCAATTTAAATAAGTCACTGGTGGTTCGTCAGTGCATAAAACTGTGGGGTAAAAAATAGAACAAAGTTAAATACAACTTTATAATATAAAACTTCATATGTGTAATATATCACCAATTTATTCACCTCGCTTATGCGGTTAGAGTGTAGGACAGTCTTTGATCAAATTTTGTAGCTGTGATGTTTGATATCCAACCGCTTCTTTTGACTTCCAGCTACGATCTACATTGAATTAATGTATTTCTGTCTGTTTGATTGCTGCTGTACGTGTGATCAAAGGATGTCATGTGAGGCTTTTTTTCCCTCACAGAAGTGTTTTATACAAATATATAATGTTATGTGCTTTAAAAAATTCTTTTAGACTTCAGTGTTCAGTGACTAGGGCAGTCAAAATTACACAGCTACACTCAATGAATAAATTATGTGAAAAAAAGTAATTAATTAAAATTTACCTTCTCTATAAATTACTGTACATATTGCATATTTTACATTTTGCGAGGTTCCTAAAACAGGGCCTGATGTAACTGTTAACAGTGTGTCAACCCTGTTTAAACACTGTTGACCCATATTTACAGATATTTAGGAAAAAATACATATTTTGCCAATATTCTTAAAGATATGTGTGTACTAAATACTGAAGAGGAATAATCAGCAAACCGTTTCCGTCATTCATACAGATTTAAAACAGATGTGTGCTCCTTTAATGTTAGGACAGTAACTATGTTAAAATAGCTTTTGATCTGTTTACTTGCGGACCAATTAAGTGGTAAACGTTTTTTTATGTTACTGTTTCATTGCAATATATTCTCTCCCTTCATCCATATGTCCAAAACAGCGTTTATGTTGAGATGTTTATTCTGAGATGGCCTAGTGGGTTTTTGTCATAGTTTGATGTCTCCTATTCAATGCGGTAGCAGTAATAGCAAAATGTTTGGACTTTTTTATAGTCAAAAATGTCCTCCATTGCTCATTTATAATATATTAGTATTTAGATCAGTATTGACTTTTCCTGTCCTACAAATTATTCCTTACATTCAGTGCATTGTTTGGCCTGATGGTATTTCTGCATTATCATACTGTCACATATCCACTGTTATATAAAGCCCCACTGTTGGTGGACATGTGGTTTTTCTGCATGGTCTGCTCTGAGAGTGTGTTGGGAGATTGTAACGTTTGTTGTACTGCATGAATGGTTGTGAATGCCTCAGAGAACATTTTAGAGAATCACGACGAGCAGAAACTTTCTTGAACGTATAGCATTTTAAAGGACAATAAATGTTGCACAGCTCTATCTGAACCATCTCAGAGCAGACACTGAGCTGTACTTTTGCTAAACAGGACAGAAAGCCTTGTTGTGGCGGCAGGCTAAACCTGAGGGGAACAGAGTACAGTTGGAACGTGTTTGTGTCTAAATGAGACTTGACGTTCTCACAGCCCTGATCTAAATTTGACCTTTTCTCTCGCTCTCTCAAACACACACACACACACACACACACACTCTTACTCTCGCATTTATTTCACTGCAGACTCAATCCTCAACTAAAGAGGTTTGCTTGGACCAAGGGGGATGTTTCTTAAATGTCTTTAATTGCACCAGATCCATCTGCTAGCTGTGGGCTTAGACTTGCTGCCACGTTAACTAATTAAACAAAAACTCTTGAGAAATTAAGTAAATCAATGATATATTAACAGCACTCTGGGCTGCTTTTCTGGCCATAGATGGGTTCTAGCTTTGGATTAAATAACTGAATGAAACTGCTCTGTTTATTTCTGAGTGTAGACGAAAACTAAATGAAACATTCAACCTAATCTGTCTCATGTGTCTTTTTTGTACAGTCAATTATCAGGGACGGTCCTTGTTCACTTAAACTTGGTAGATACCAGTGAGTAAATTATTCAGCAGCTGTCCATTGGTTTCTATTATAAAATGGCTTTTTCTATGCATTTTGACCTTCTGTATAAACACAAATGGCAGTTTTGACTGCTGTAAGGGCCCCTATTTGGGGAAGAAAAATATAAACATTTTCAGAAGTCATTTTCAGCGTTAACGCATAGAACGAGTTTTGATGTCAGAGTGCATCGTAATCTCCTTCATTTACATGAGGTGAAAATGCCACCTGTCCTTTTGGCATGCTCTTGACAGCATGTTTCTTCGTTTTCATGTGGAGAGAGACTTTTTTTTTTTATTTTTTATTTTTTTAAAAACACTGCCTGTCTAGGTGCGACTTTTTTTCCATCTTTTTTTTAACCACCATTTAAAAAAAAAAAAAAAAAAAATACCTTTGTATGCTTGGACTGGGCTTTAGTGTCAGAGGAGTAGCCCCCAAACACTGTTATCTCCAGGAAGGGATAAAATCTCAACATTGTATGTCTGTTGCTACCGATAATATTAGTAAACAAATTATAAACACTGATTATTTCAGTGATCTAGTAATTATAAACTTGCAAAATATAATTTAAAACATTTTGTTCGCTTAATCTGCATACATTTTCTAAGACTTTTGATATCCTGCTAGTGAGGGGTTTCTTTTTTTATTCCAGTGATTGTCAAAAAAAGTGCTTGGAGAGATAATAACTCGGACTGTTGAACAGTCTTTGTAACAGCTTGCCGATGCTAAATCTTTCAACTTGCATAGTGATCATAAAGCTGATTTAACAAGAACATAAACTGTAAATGATTATCTTTTTAATGGCATAATCCATTTTTAATCAAGTAATTGTTACAGCCGTGCAGTATTTTAGTAAAAGATTATTGTAAATATAATTTAGAATGTAATAAAATAAAATGTTTAAAAAAAAAAAAAAAAAACACCACAAAATGGCTCATGTTTTGGGCTAGGCTTTTAAAAGTTATTCTTCAACACCACGGTCAGGGGGATTTGTATAATTGCTTTTCCAGCACTAAGGAAAACACAGGACTTTTTAGCGCAGCCTTGTCAACTTTCTCCACATTCGTACTCTCAGTAGCTCGCGGAATTTCTAACAGACCTTTTTCAATACGGTGGCTTCCATAGCTTGATATCTGTGCAGCTTTTTTGAAGACCGACATCTCCTGACCAGACGACCAAAATGTTTAATTAGGCAATTCATTTTCTTCTTTAAAGCAGTTAGTATTGGGAAACCCCTTGTTTCTTCCTCTTGCTGCAACAGTGAAACTTTAATAGCATTTGACAGTCTGTACCATTACAGTACCTTTCTGAGGATCCTATTAGCATTGACATCACTGGGGCGTCTTATGATTTACGTGGACTGATTTACGGTTTAGCCAGCAGTCCATGCTTGCATGCCTTCAAGTTCAAGTGAAACCTGTCTGTAAATGTTGGGACTCTGTAGTTCTGTAGGTAGAGAGAGAAACTGCACGTGTGTTGTGCAGGGCAGAAGTCGATCCGTATGATGCAGTGCTTCCAGCCAGTTGTCCCGTACCAGAGTTGGTTGAACATTGAGGTCACTTGAGGTGTGTGTGACATTCCTGCAAAAATTGTTCGCAATACTCCCAGTTCTGTAATCTAGCCATGTTCGACAGATGTAAGATGTGTCTAGAGCCTGGTTTCTTTATGCTCTGGGCCGCGGTGTGGCACTGGTCCGTGATAGGGTGACTGCTGGTCTGCTGCGCCTTCCATCTGCACCAATCAAGATTCAGTCATTCGCATGCAGAGCCGTCAGTAAATCATGGCATGTTCAAAGTAGGGATGCCTTGATTCTGTTTTTGGAAAGCGACCATTTAACAATGCAGACTTACATGATGAGCCAGAGACAAAAAACATCTCCCATTCACTTGAAATTACGAGACCTCATACATCTAATTCGGCTTTATTTCTAGCGATAGGCCTAGTTGTCATTTGCCAAACTATGCCAAGTAATCTATGCTGTGAAACCATTGAAATTATGCGAGCCTTTGGAAACAAAACGTAAACTTCTCAAGGATAAATCAGAGGACTTCTCATGTCTCTGGTAGGTCTATATGCTTATCATAAAAGCATATGCATGTTATTGGGGCACTGTTTGGCCTCAATTGTGTTCAAAAGTATAGTCTTAAAAAAAAAAGTAGGTTTCTTGGTTCTTATTTATAGACATAGTATAATAATAATAATAATAATAATAATAATAGCCTAATTACTACATATCTGTATATTTACACAGGGACGGGGCATGCTTTGGGGGCGTAGGCCTATGCGGGGCCTTGCAACCTCAAAGCTCAACATAACTGGACCCCAGGAAGTTTGAGAAACACTGGTCTAGAGCACCCAGTGTGAACTAAAACATTGATTAAAATCAAGAATATCTGTTCCATCAGCAGCATTTTTTAGCTGAAGTTTAATTCTAAACCATTCATATTTTTGTTTTTAAGAGTGTGAGGGTACTCAGACAAACAAACAAGTTTACAAATATAAATGGCCCCATCTATGTATGTCTGACAAACTAGCCCATGATTTTGATGTTCTAATGGGCTTCTTTTTAATGCAGTGTTTTGATGTTCTTTTTTTTTCCTCAGGGAGATACAGCTGCTACGAAGACTACAGCATAAAAATGTGATCCAGTTGGTGGATGTGTTATACAACGAAGAGAAGCAGAAAATATATCCTTTGTTAGTACACCTCTCTTTCTCTTGCAGTTTGGTAATGTTCGTAGCTTTCTCTGTCTCAGGGTTGGGCAATGTGACAGTGTTTGTCATTCTCTCTCTCGCTCTCTCGCTCTCGCTCTCTTGCTCTCTCTCGCGCTCTCTCTCTCTCTCTCTCTCGCACTCTCTCTCTCTCATATACTTGTATGTGCGCGTGTATGTAGAAATATGTATGTATTAATGTCTGTCTGTGTGTATGTGTTTCTTGCTCTATTTCTCTATTACTCTGTATTTTGCTATATTTCTCTCTCTCCCTCTCTCTCTCTCTCTCTCCGCTGTTCTCCAAGTGACGCAAATGTGATCTCATTGCAGTTTTCACACACATACACACACCCACACACACACACTGCTCTAGATGACTGCTCTTTCGTCCTATATTCACACAGCAGCTTGAGCTGCTGCTTAGAGTGCTAGTATAGTATTTGATGTATAAAATTTAAATGTCCTCCACAGCATCTCAATGAGGTGTTATCATTTAGTTGCTGCCATTGCACCAGTTTCTTTGCCAATTACACACACACACACACTTGACATTTATTGTTTGGGGTTGCCAAATTGTTTGCCTGCGATTATATTTATTGCAAAAAGTGTTAGTATCTAGTGTTTTAGAGGCTGTTACAGTTTTTAAAAGGTGTTTATCAAAAAAATAATGCCACATTATACATAGCCACCTCATCAACAAATTGGACCAGCTGCATTCCAGAAAGGCCATGTAGATCTGAAAGGAAAACTGTGAGGGGAGGGGGATTGCTGTACATTAGCTAACTTATGAATTTTGCAATACAGTTGCCCACAATCAGTTTCTAATATTTGTGACTGATCAGTTAATGGAGCCTCATAGCCGAGCTTACCGATGCTGTTGGAAGATGAGGCCCACATCCCAAACTGCATACCACCATACTAAATATGCACTCTACCGTTAGATGTGCATTCAAAAGCGTAGTATGTAAAGTATGAAAGTGTGTTATTTAAGACATAATGCCACTAAAGGACTTATCGCAGAGGGTCAAAACGAAATGCCACCATTCATTCTTATCGGAAAGCCATTACTTCAGTTGATTGTGGTCAGCTACTCAAGTGTGACCATCAGTGTGGAATGTTTTGTGACATTAAGGGGCAGTTGGAAGAAAGGTGGAAACGTGCTTTTCTTGAAAATATACAAGAGGTTGAGAGAATAATCTAAAGCAAGAGGAAACTGCATATGGGTGTTTCTTTTGTTGCAGATACAGATTGCTAGAAATTGTCCAAGAAAGGCATACACTGTAGAGCTCTTTAAAGAAACTGCCTGCCCTGACTCTTTCAGATCTCTTTATTATGACAGATCTTTATTATGCAGTTCGCAGAAATGTGTTGTGCTGTACCAGCAAAGTGGACAGTTGATAGTATATGCCATCTTAAGCAAGATTGTGCGCAAGGAGCCACTAAAAGCTACCCTCAGGCAAGACTTTTTTTTTTTTTTTTTTTAAAGAATTGTAGAATAAGTAAAGGAGTTAGCCATCTCCTTTGTCAGTGTTTTAGTTAAAGGGACTGTCTTCTACTTGAAGGATTCCACTTTTTTGCATTTGTTAGTCTTCAGACCCATTCCTGACATTTATGTTTGGCTGTGTACAAAAAGTCGATTGATAATTTTTACTTAACCATTTCTTAACCTGTCTTAATTCTGTCTTGATTCTTTATTTATACCCTTCAGACGTACGTACATATATACAAAGTTTTTAATTGAATGATTTTCTGCGATTAATCACGATTAATCGTATTGTTATACACAAAATATTGTTATACACAAAAGCACTGCTGTGTGAACAAAAGTGCAATAACATTTGGTTTGCAAGCACTTTAAATATATAGGGTGCTTTTTAACAGCAGTGTTCCCAATCTCAAAATAAAAACATTAATGTAATCAAATCAATATAAAACCAAAGCTTTTTGTCACCACAGGGCATTCAGGTTTTATCTAGTTTGTTACAGAAAAACAAGTTCCCCTCAGAGTCCAGAGCATGGGCACCGGAACTATATAGCAGGGGGGCGACATGCACCTTCCGAGCAATAGCAAGTTAACATTTATACATCTGTTTTCTTTTTTTTTTCCTGAACATTTTTCTTTCAGCAGGGAGCAGCATAAACAGTCTATGTTCAGTGGAAAGTGTCCCTGTTAGAGTGAGGTGAACTGGTCGAGCAGGAAAAAAGCAATGAACTTTCAAAATAATAGAAAAAAAAAAAAAGCTGCGTTAATGCGTGATAAAATAATTGTTGCCTTTAAGTAAATAATGTGCTAACTCAGTGTGTTAACTTGCACATGGTGCATTTAAATAACGCTTACATTCTACATCAGTGCTTCTTTCCCAGTCACACATGCTTCTGCGTCAAATCGCCAAAATATGGAACATTTCTGAATAGTAGACAAAGCAGCTTTGGATTTGGGTTCAACCTAAATCCTACTAGGGAAACACTAGAACAGTATAATCAAACTCTGCTTTTGGCAACATGGATTAAGAACAGGCAATTTCTTGTGGTAAGGAAAAGTCCATGCTTTTAGAATCTACTGTTCATGAGGGAGGTTGTTGAATTCATCTAGACAATTCTTACCTCTGAAGTTCTTGTGACTTATTATATAATTTTGCATTTTGTCCCAGGGCTGAGACACAATAAACTAACCAGACACGAGTTGTTCTGTCATTCAACAGACAAATAATGAGTAAAGTTGTCTCTGTGCATTTATGACTGCTTATTAAAGCTGACCCACATAACACTGTCACTTATCCATTTTTAGAATGTTTGGTGTTTCTGACCACTGTTGTTCGGTCACACAGGCTTTTGTCCTTTGAAAATGTCAGTGGATTTTTTGTTCTCTAAGTTTGTAATATACCACCATGGATTCGGTCCTTCCTTGACTGTGCCGATACGTATATGGTAATGGAGTACTGCGTTTGTGGCATGCAGGAAATGTTGGACAGTGTTCCAGAGAAAAGGTTTCCAGTATTTCAAGCTCACGGGTAGGGTGCCTTTCTTTTCTCCAAATGATGTAGCTGAACTTTGCTTCTACCAGAGAATAATCTGAGCAGGTTTTAGTTGAAGTAAATATGATTTTACTTTTAAAGATAGTTTGTGCCCAAGCAATTCAGCATGCTTTGTAATTCACTACCATTGTTGTTTATACCACATATCACTTCTAGCTTGCCTGTGAGTATGAATGTTCCATCAGCTCTTCTTCTTGTCTCCAGGTACTTTTGCCAACTTTTGGATGGCCTTGAATATTTGCACAGCCAGGGAATCGTTCACAAAGACATTAAACCAGGGAATTTGCTGCTGACCACAGATGGGGCTTTAAAGATCTCAGACTTGGGCGTAGCAGAGGTGAGATAGAGATGCAACTCTGACACTGTCTGGTGATTTTTACATTTAAAATGATGCTGAATGAAGCCTGTGGTTTCTTATGGCAGTAACTTTTGGTAATTTTGGGTTAAAAAAAATTTTTTTTTAAAGGGCATGCCACATTTCTTAGAAGGGAAAATGACTCTGGGCTAGATTAGTGACTGGATGCTCTTGTTGTCATCATATATCAAGCATGAGTACTTTTAGCTTTTGCTTTCACATATATACGAATTCGTAATGGTGGGTGGATGTCTATCCTAGATCGGCACTTGTGGGCTCGGTGACCTTTCCGTTGGTAAGCCAAATAATCATTGTTAAGGACAAAGTAGCTTAATGCCTGACATTTTAGCAAAGACGTGTGATCCTCAGAGTGTTAATTTGCTGCTAATTGGTGTCCACACTGCCAAAAGTCATCCAGAGGAGGAGTCTTAATCTGCCACTAGTATGAGTCACTTCCATCTCCCCACTGTAAGCATTTTGTAACTGCGTCACTGAAAGTGAGAGATTTTACTGGTCACTTTCTTCTTTTTAGTTTGAGATGCTCATGCAACCTTTGTCCTGCTTCTGCCTCCCACGCCAGGCTCTTCACCCGTTTGCAGAAGACGACACGTGCCGCACGAGTCAAGGCTCGCCGGCGTTCCAGCCGCCGGAGATCGCCAACGGCCTGGACACCTTTTCAGGGTTTAAAGTGGACATCTGGTCCGCCGGGGTCACACTGTGAGTGGCACATGAATACAGAGGAGGGACAGCGGTCCATCAATCTGTGCCGCTTGACTATTTTTTACCCCCTGTTTTGTGTGTGGCTGTCACTGCTAATTACATTATAGTCATGTATTGGAAAAATTGTTTTATTTGAACAGTCATGCAGAGCCCTTTGAAACATTGCAAAATACTTTATTGTTAAAAAAAAAAGTTAGTAATAGTGTTAGTAATAACTCTTAAAATGACAAAATACAGTAAGTTTCTTACTGTAAGATAGATCAGTGGGAGCATTGATTAATCAAGAAAGTCATTTTTGTTGATTTATCTTTAAAATCCGAGTAATCAACTGTAATTGAGAAGTCACGACAGTACACTCTAAACACACTTGACTGACTGAAAGTGTGACAACTGTGGACCGCACAGTAACTCCTGTCATCATGGTTGGAATGCCTTGAAGCCTAAAAGCAGTATTGGGTAAGAATCTGTATTCTGAGAAGCTTGATTTATGTCTTCCGGGAACAGATACGATCAGAGAACAAAGACAATGACCTGCAAATAACCTGTGTTGAATACATTGACTGCATAACCAACAGTAGCACATACAACCATATAATTCCAGTACAACTGAATTTACTTTCTAACTACACCCTCGGTCTTTTATAGAACAGTTTTACACCTGAAGGAAATTTTCAGGGAAGAACACCATGTTAGAAGAACAGCATCCTAGTTAACCTGCATTGTCTAAATAACTTGTGGTAAAACTTGTTAAAGTTTGATGTCCTGACATGGTTCAGATTTGTTTCTGTGACTGGAAATTTGTTTTATTGAATTAATTCAGACATTTTGTAGGCTCTCAAGTCTTTTGTTGGCTGAAAAATGGCACATAACTCTCTTGGCTGATCTGTGACACTGAAATGTGTCTTTCTCCCTCCTCCCAGGTACAACATAACGACGAGCCTGTACCCGTTTGAGGGGGATAACATCTATAAGCTATTTGAAAACATTGGTAAGGGAGATTACACTATTCCGGAGGAGTGCGGCCCGCTGCTCACAGACCTGTTGAAAGGTATGCAGACGTAACATTCAACCATACTAATGTAGTTTCCAGACGAGTATGTGATTTACTAAGTCCTGATCTTTTAGTTTTGTTAGCCACATACTAACCTAATCTCATCTCTCTTATATGACAAAAGCATGATATTCAATAAATGGCAGTAAATGACTGAAGACTTTAAATTGTCCATACTTATGATAATTTGTAAATAATTTGAATAGTATAGCAGTACTACAGTAGTAAATCAGGCTTGGGCTCAGGCTTTGTTAGATAAGGGCTCGACTAATGGAAATGGTTGCATTTCAGTGGTTTGTGCAGCAGGTGGTGCTGTGCCATCACATGCCAGTTTGATCATGTTCTTTTTCTGTGAGTTTTCAAAGAGCCTCTAAGAATGCATTAGGAGTCTTCATTCCTGACTAAGGTTTAGCTGTAAGGAGATGAAATCTAAAGCTGTAATCTGTAATAAATTTTGAAATCCAACCTGAAAGCTTTTTGGAATACAGTTTAGTACCGGTTTAAAGGAAAACTGCAATGTAAAATGCTGACATTAGTGCATTTCAGACAGGATTAATCTTACTTGGAGGGGTAAAGTAATATAATTACAAGTTTCTCAGTGACCTGAACTGCACCAGTCAGTAAAAATCTCACTGGCTTTGACCTGCTAAAAAGGTGGACAATAGAAATGATTCCAGGTTATTTTAATCTAGTGTGAATTACCCTGTCGGTAAATCATATTTGTGGAAAATAGATTTTGGAGTTTACTCTTAATTATGGGGGCACTAAAAGAAGCACTTATTTGTTTTCTCCCAATTCAAACCCACATGTATTGCCTTACCTCAAGTGTACATTAAAAATTGTGGCACTGTTGACATTTCCCTGTAAAACTAATCCTGAGGATTACCAATTGGCAGTTGAGAATTGCCAGGTTAATGCCAATGCTATCGACACATCGCATTCACGTAAGACAACTAGGCTTGGTTTGGGTAAACTACATTATGATCAAGTGAAATGTTTCCTACTTGTGGGAAGATGAAAGTATCGTGTATGGAAGTTGCGACGACCGTGCAGAAGTCTCAGCACTGAGACCTTATTCCAAGTGAATTGGTCATAAGCATTACAGGCGTCCTGTACACACATGGCCCTGCCTTTCCTTGTAAAACTAATCCTGTCTGAATAGTGCAAGTGCTAATAAGAAAGTAAAAGCTCTCATTGCTGTCAATTGTCAGTCATGCTGATGACTGTGAGTGAAATTCTTTATTAATGATCAGTTTCTGACTCTGCCTTTATTTCCTAATAGTGTCGTTCATTTATTTTGTCCTGTATTGTTTTCTCCTTCTTTCTTTGTCTCTCTCTCTCTCTCTCTCTCTCTCTCTCTCTCTCTCTCTCTCT
>JBBIGA010000040.1:31483417-31503019 GCA_037576975.1 Alestes dentex | reverse complement strand
ACTTGAGACTTGACTTGGACTCGAGCACAAAGACTTGAGACTTGACTTGACACTGCCACTCAAAGACTTGAGACTTGGCTTGGACTCGAGCACAAAGACTTGAGACTTGACTTGGACTTGGGAAAAATGACTTGTGAACATCTCTGGTAAGTGCTAAAACCTCACGGACCAAACCTGGGTAACACTGCCCTAAAACCTATTTCTAAGGATGGTTCTTTGAAAACCCCTTTTTTTTGGTAAATGGCTTGATGGTGAATGAGCTCTGTAAACTGCAACAAATCTTACATTTAATACAAGAACCATTTCGAAACCTTTATTTCAAGGTTGCAAAGCTTATAGATGAGTCAGCGTGGATCGATAGCCGCGTGAGCCCGAAAGCTCCGTAATGATGGGCATAGGCTTGCGTGTCCAACATCTCATGAATAGCACCTTGTGAATTATTTCATGACTGGCATCGTTTCAGGGCTACTTGACGTAAGCTTCTGAAGTTGCTCTCACGCAGGTCTTGCCTCATCACTATGCTTGCTGGTTAAGCCTGTCTAATCAATATATAATACGAGAAAAGAGAGCTCCAAGTGGAAAAAAAAGAGATGATTATCAATCTCTGACTGACAGCTCTACGTCCAGCCAGACCAGTCCCCAGTGGACAGATGTATTTAAGATGCACTTGACGTGCTCGGATTTTCGCCTACTGCGTAACAATGGCCAAGGGCAATATAAATATACAATATGTTGCATATTCTAAGAATATTATGATAATGTATAATAATACAGCATGTCGTTTTGTAAGAAGAATACATTGTATATTCTAGGAATAATGGACTGTATTTAAAAAACAGCCATGAGGTTTCTTTTACCCCAACAAACATATGAATTATCAAACCACACCAGTGCCAATAAACATGTTTACTCCAGAAAGCCAACTGGACTGATATTCATCACAATGGAAGCTCTAACAAAACTAATGTAAAATAATATTAATGTGCTTTTTCTAAAAAAAAAAAAATATATATGTATATCAATAATAATAGTCCTGAATACATTTTGGACTGCTGGGCACCTTGGCAGCCATGGTGTAGGGCAGCATCTTCAAAGGGAGTTTATTAAGACTGGCAGTGCTAATTGAGATACCAAATTCAGACCATTGCCTACACAGATATATGATGCTGAGATACGTTATTTACTGTGATATAAGCCTGTATGGTTTCCATTTTTTTAAGGAACCTTCTCATTTTTAAGGAAGTGTTAAAAACAAAGTTGCCAAAAAAGGGTTCTTTGGAGTGATACTATGATGCCCAATCCTGGTTTGAGCGAGAGTTTAGCTCTAACACTAACCTAACACACCTGAGTGGGCAAAAATGCTACAGAGGAACCAAAAGTAGTTCTTCAATTCTGGACCTTAAATCCAGTTTTGGATTTTGTAAGCACTGATGTACGTCGCTCTAGATAAGAGCATCTGCTAAATGCCGTAACATAAACGTAAACATAAACGTAAACGTAAATGATGCAAGTTAAGTGAACTATTGATCCAACTGAACTATTGATCCAACTAGTGTCAAACCTACCAATAACTATCCAGTCCAGCAACTGGATGGATTCATGGTCCAGAATTGAGCATGTCAATCCTATGCCATTGTTCCAAAGGACCCTTTTTTGGTACATTTTTTCCAGATTTATTCCACAACTTTCCGACGATCAGATTTTTTCCATTTTTCATCTCATTCCACATCATACTCCGTCTGATTCCTCAAAAACCCTGTGCACAACCTACAAGTTCTCACCCCCTCACCTGCTCAGTTCATACAATATTTGGCAAAAAATATTTCAGTTCTGAAAAAAATGTAACAACATTGATAAATACAGTAATTAATTCAACCAGATAAAAACAATAAATAATATTAAGGTACAAAAAGGAAAGTGACTATTTGACTTCTTGTTTAGACACTTGAAACATTTCTTTCGCCAACACCGCCCAAGATTGATACCAGTGTCAACTCGACATCATACAAACAAGGACACTTGATGAATGAGATGAACAGAATTAATCAAAGGGAGCACTAAAAGCAACTCCCCTTGATCAAAAGTGCAGATTTCTTTTCCTTCCTCCTCATTCTGAATGTATGCTATTGACATTTAGATGAGGCAGCTCTTCACAAGCGTGACATGCTGAGTTAACATCAACAAAGCAATAGCAAGGGTTGACAAGGGGCTTTAGCAGTGGTCTACTGACTCCAAAATTAGACTCATAAAACATCAAGCTAAGTGTCAAATGGGGAATTATGTCATGAGTGAATTGCTTCCATCTCAGACATGGATGAGAAAAGAGGATTATGATTTTTTTCAGCACTATCGCTGGAAACTCACCGATAGGACAGTGGTGTCAGGACCAAACTGGAATGGAGGGGATTTGCCAACTCTTTGGGCTTAATTCAATCAGAATTAATTTGCTAAGAAGTATCTCTCATCCACCACTTCTTATATTGAGAGCAAAAGAAGCTGAGCCCTGATTCATTATCATTCATAGTAATTAGCAAAAGTGCAACATGACTTCTGTGGGTTTTTTATTTTACTGCAGATTTACTAGTTGAATTGCCCCATAAAAGTTTCCCAAAGCACCCTACTTCACTTTGTTTCACAGTGCAATTTGCAAGGAGTGATACCATTGATCTCTTCAAGAAAACAATTGCATTGTCACCTTTTAGACATAATTGTCTATAGACAGATTTTTTTCTCTTTGTTTTCTGGCATTTCCCTCGTTTGAGATTGCCACACCCCCAGTAAGCTGCCTAAGGCAGCCGAGCGGCTGTCAGTATAACCCACATGCATTATTTATCTGAGGACAGCTGAGATTGTGGCAGAGTCGAATAAGCTTGCCTTCACACCTCCAACATACAAGCTTGTGTGATCTCTTCCATACTCTGAGATGTCCTGCTGATGAAGACCATCGACTCATGCCCCAGAATCAATCAGTGCACTGCTGTTGTTCATGCATCCTAGTCCTGGAGGTCTGGGGAAGTGCGTGTCACAGCCACTATGCACTCCTGACTGCCTTGAGTCCTCCTCAGGCTGGTGTACAGCCGCTCATCCAAATTGCTCACCAATTTTTCTGATGGGCTGATGTCCCCTAAGCTATGCACATAGCTTTTGTCCATAGGGTCCTGGTCCATGTGATCTGGAATGCGAATGATCATGTCTGTACGCGTGTGTGGTTGCCCTTTACCCGTCTTTGATGAACTAGTGTCCGTGACTGCCATCTGTGACCATCTGTCTGTCTCTGTGGGAGGCATGGAACTCCCGCAGTCCTCCATTATCCTGGGCTCCTCCACTGTGCTGTCCTGTGAGGGGCTAGAAAAAAACAGAGTAGGGCGACCCTCTGTTGCTGACTTTATTTTAGGACTGCTGTTGTTACTGCTGTTGTTGGCATTGTCTTCAGGTGCTGGACCAGTACCATGGGCCTTGGGTGATTCGGTGGTACTGCCAGTACCTTCGCTGGGCGTGCCTTCGCTGGCCCCTCCCTCACTAGCCTCTTCGTCCGCAGCACTAGCAATACGCGGCAGAGTACTATGGTACCGTGTGTCTAGTGGGTAGTTGGCACTGTCGCCCCTCCGCAGGGCATAGTTGCGCTGTCTCTCCAGGGATGGTGAATAGCGTGCTCCTCCTGGGTCACTGTACTGCTTGGTGCGTTGCCACTGCTTCCGCAAGTGGATCCTTGAGCGGTGTCTGTGCCGGAGTGAGGGTGATCCCTGTTGGTCAAACTGAGGATCATGGCGCAAGAATTCGTTAAAAAGTGCCTCTGTCTTTTCGTCAATGCTGTAGTCTCGTCGGCGGAAACGTGGCCTGGGCTTGGTTTGCGACTGTTCAGGTGTGTCTCTGGATGAGGCACTTGGTCTGCTCTGGGGTTCAGTAACAAGACCCTCTGATTCTATGCTAACACTGCTTTCTGAAGCCTCATCTTCCAGCTCCTCTTTGAACAGCCGGGTCTCAAAGCTCTCACACACTGTTCCCTTCCGACCAGCATTAGTGAAGAAGCGCCGCCGTTCTGAAGCAGTTTTGCCAGATGTATTTCCAAACAGTCGCAGATCCTCCGGTGCCTTGCATGGCGCCTCGATGGAGGCATAGCCGCTGTCCATCTGCAGAAGCTTCCGGCCTCCTGCATCACTGTCGCTACCTCTCTCAGAATCCACACTGTCCCTGCCATTCCTCCGTGCACCCGCTTCCCTCCCAATGTCATCATATGGTAGCTCTCCATCCCCATCAATCTCGTCATCGATATCCTGCGACTGGTAACTGGGCACACCTGCTCTGGAAGCCCCAGCACCCCCAAGTGAACAGACACTGTCAGCATCACTGCGTGTGGAGTCTCTGTCATTGCTACTCAAGTCAGAGGAAGCATACTGTTCCAGCGATGCACGAAGGCTCCAGATATCCCTGTACAGGCTGGGCTGTTCCAGGCTCTCCTGCCTGCTCCCCAAGCCAAACTCAGCACCTCCTTCAGCACTCGTGCCTTCTCCTCCTGTTGCTCCTACTATGAGCTCTCCATCTCCATCCTCCACCTCTTCCTCTCCTTGAAGCTCAGTGGATTGTTTTAAACTGTGTGCAGTTTGAGTCCTACTTTCCTCTGTACCTCGGCTTACTTCCAAAACAGCTTTAACCTCTAACCTACAGAAGACCAAAGTCAAAGTTAATCATTGTTACAACACAGTCATCTATGATGCAGCATCTATGATAAGGCATTAGTGCACCGGTGGACTGGACGCTATGAAAGAGGACGCCACAACTATCGATTGAATGCATTCCACTCAGACCTTTTGGTGCATTATTGTTGTAACTTTTAACTTGATGCATGTACGATGAATGCGATTGCACCCAAAATAACTCAGAGAAAGCAAATCAATTAATTGCTAGATTCACATAAGAACAGAAAAAGCATCTCAGCATTCTGTCGTATCAGTTATGTGGTGATGTGAAGTAAGCAATATGGTATTTACCCTTGTGTGAACTCTAAATAATGAAGGAAAATGATTTTTTTGTGTGGTGCCATGACTTTCGGCCTAGTGTACACTTCGAGGATCAGGAGTAGGTCTGTACCTGCTGAGGGGGACTGGTGGTGGAGGCTGACAGCTTGTGGAAGGCTCTAGGGACCCAGCAGATAGTCGTCTAGGGGGGTCACCCTGTGACTGAGAGGGATAAGCATACAACAGGAAGTCACTGCCCCCACTTGCTCCAGGCCTTTGGGCATCCTCCTCCCCTTGATCCAGAGTTTCACTTGCTGCTCTCTGCCTCTGAAATGTCCGCCTCCGCGGAGAACCTAATGGAGAGTACAAGAGAGCAGAAGAAATGGTTATGGCTATGTGACTATATTTCCTGGCAGTTTTATGTTTACTGACACAAACTTTATTGACACTGATCACTCGTTACTGGAATAGTTTATTGACATTGATTGGTCGTTACAAGTGAAATGTGCACTAGAAGGAATGAAAAGACAGACAGCAAGAAACAGAAGTATGTATACAAGGAATCACAAAAACAGAGAGGTCATCATGTCCGGGATGCGGGTTGTCCAGTGCCCTGGTACTGCAGTAATAACAGGATGTAATGGGATCTAGGGCTCATAAGGAGGAAATGAACATGCCTCACTCGCTGACCTTTCACGTCAGGTGAAGGATAATGCAATTATTACATCATTAATTTAGCAGGCAGGATCTCTCCATCTTCCCCTCTCTGTCTGCAGCCCCTTCTGAGTCATTCCCAGCTCACAGTTAGCCTTCACTCAGTGTTATCGGCAGAGCTACTCTACCAACACACTTATTGATCCAGTATTGATTGGTCTCCAAAGGCCTGTTCATTGAGCCCTACACAGTGCTTAAGGCTGGCTTTCTTGTGGATGTCATGCGTCGCTCAGTGTGAGCGTAGCAGAGTGCCCAGTGGTGAGCGTAGCGTTTTCCAGGATGGATTAAAATCTAATAGCATTTTCCAAGATGAATTAAAATCGGTATATTTGCAATTTATAACTGCCAAAAAAAAAACCAAATAATCATACATGCATGTACAGTATGTCACCACTAAATCAAACCTGATTCTGGAGCACCACTACATACTGACAAGGGGCTTACTGGGTGTTTTCCAAAATCAAGTCTAGCAGAGCAAATATATAACGTTTGGTAATTCACAGTAACTGCACATAACCATTATACTACAGCCATTATTTCAAGAAACTGAGGGAATTGCTTCTTTTGAAACTAAAGCTAAAAATGACTGCCAAAAAATTATATGATACTAATTACATGAGAGGTTACTGAAGAATGATTTGATGCCCACCCGTCTCCTTACCTCTCATGTCTAGACTGGCTGCTCTGTGGCTGCTGTCAAACTTCCACTTTTTGATGGTGAAGTAGGGGCTGGCTCCCTCCAGGCTGGCATGGCGTCGGAGCCGTGATAGGAAGTGAAGCATGGTGCCCTGCCCTGAGCCTGAGCCTCCACCTGCTCCACCTCCAGCTGTTCCAACTACTCCTGTTGCTGAGGAGGAAGCAGGGTCGCCTTCTGTCCTCATACCAGCGCTTCCTATCACCTCCATCTGCGACAGAGAGAGAGCAAGATCAGAAGTTGCAGCAAGGTCTTACAACTGAAAATTAAAAGTGATTCACACCTGGCAGGGCTGGGCATGAACAATGAGTCCTATTTAGAGATCAGAAGAAGTAGTTTGACTACAATGTCACTAGCTGACACAAAACTGAGACTGCTTTTGCAAGTGATGAAAATGACATTATCAGTGTTTCAGCTATAGGCAGGCCAAGTGAAGTAAATCTGTCATTAAGCCATGATGAAGTCCTTCACATTAGAAGCATGTGATTGGTTAGTTGATGCACGTCAGAGAGCTAGGTTAGCTAGTAAAACTGGCCTGGCTCTCTGAGTGGAAATGATGGCCCTCCCCTAATCATTCAGCCGCATCTCTTGGCAGACGTGACAGAATCCGTGACAACTGTTCTCCTCCAAGTGTGTTGAACTGCGCTGTGCCTTTGAAACATGATGGCGCTTCATGGGACCTGGAGGGAGTGTGTATTAGCCTTCATACTCCCGGATTGGTCCCATCATGTGAAAAACTGACAAATGAAATGGGCAATCAACCACCCCCACCCCCGAAAAAAGGCTTTTTACACACTTATTATTTGTTCATCTTCAGGCAGGCCATCATTAATGTCAAGCCCAGTAAAGCTCTCATTATGCTATGATGAAGTCCCTCTCATGTTTGCGCATTTTACTAACTAAAGTGCAATCAGATTCAGCTTGTTTCTTAAGTAAAGGAATTATGATTGCAGCCAAAAAGCTGTATTCTGAAATGTTAATATTTGTTTGGGGTTTTTTATTAGTAGTAATCCATAGGTTTTATAATCCAGGAATTATAATCCAGGAATTATAGCCATTTCAATTCCATTGGTATTGAAATCTGCAAGTTTCAAAAACGCAGCCCTACATGTGAATCACCTCACATGCAAGGTTACATTTTAGGTCAACTATTGACATGTTCCTCACTTTCTGTAACTTTTACACATTCTGAATGTCATATCCATGCCTAGAGCCTATCGGATCAGAAAGGCAGACAAACAGAAATCCATATTACTCCTTTAGTGTGTTGACAGGTTGACAGAGAGTGATGGTGTGGAAACTGAGACAAAGTGTTTACTGTGTTCAGATTGTTTTCTGAGGAGGTTCCTTACTTTGTGATCTGTTAATTTAAGAACATGGTTGATTATATAGAGCTGTACAAACTGGAATGCGGTAGAAGACAATGTTTTACTACTGAAGATATAATATACTAAAAATAGATTATGGTACTGAACCCTATCTCAACTGACATTGTTCCAGTACTACACCCAGAAACACCATTAAAATCTGTCGTAGAGTAGCTGGTGTGATGTGGAAGTAGAGTAGATGTGGAACTTTCTGTGAGCTACTGAGTATCTTATCACTGTATGACAGAAGCGCCATGATGCCTCTGCTGAGGGTTGCACTGTGGTAGTTTCTGAGCAACTATGTAATAGCTGGCCCTAGTTCAATCCACAGTGATTTCACTGGGATCAGAAGTTTGAGACCACAATCAGCCTTTCTGGAACTCGACATAATCAATGGGAAATAAACTGGGTAAAAATTGTGCTTAAATGCTAAAAAAATCACAGCAAGAAGGTCCTGGGTTCGACTCGCAAGGTCTTTCTGTGTGGAGTTTGAATGTTCTTCCTGTGACCGCGTGGGTTTCCTCCGGGAGCTCCAGTTTCCTCCCGCCACCAAAAAAAAAACATGCATGCACTGGGGATAGGTCAATTGAGCACACTAAATTGCCCCTAGGTGTGACTGTGAGTGTGAATGGTTCTCTGTCTCTGTATGTGGACATGCTGCATTGCAGCTGGGATAGGCTCCAGCCCCCTGACCACGAGTGCGGGACAAAGGGGTAGAAAATGGATGGATGGACCCATGGATGGATATATATTCTTATCAATATACATGCTATTATAACATTAAGAAATCACATCATTACAAGAGGAGAGTAGGTTAAACAGCTGAACATTTTTGTGTCATAGTATTAAAAGGTTTACAAACTTCTTCATGAGAAACAATACATAATATTTCGTTTTTATACTCCCATCAGCCACCTCTACTGTAGGTATTCTCTCGCTTGTGTGTGTGTGAGTGTGTGTGTGTGTGTGTTACTCACAGTCCTGGATCGAGGCAGTTCAGAGCTGTGTTCAGCACTGCTGGGAGTGAAGCTGCTGTCCAATATGGAGTTGAATGTGTCTCCAGGCAGGGCACAGCTCGGGCTCTGGCTGCTCCAGGACACTGGAGAATCAGGCAGACCACTCTCACTGGGCTGCACACACACATACACACACACACACACACACACACACACACACACACACACACACACACAAGCATGGCTGTTACTTACACATTCTTACTAGAGCAATGTACTTACACTAGGGCTGCTATATGAGTCACTAAGTATCAACCCACTATTTATACAATGAATTAAGTCATCAGAATAAAGACCAAACCCTACAAATGAAACCATGGATGCTGTTTAATGAAATTTCAGTGGCAAACACTACAAGGCAAAAAACATATAAATGGTTTTCACTCTAATTCCTACTATAGGGCAGGAGAATTTAAATATGCATTAATATCACGCAATCAGCCAACTCACAGCCTATGATCAAAAAAGGTACATTTTAAAGGGATATTATGGCCTAAAACTAGACTTATATATATTATATATAAATATATATATATTATATATATATATGTGTGGTGTTCAGTGCATCCCTTATCAATTTGACAGAATTCACAATTTTATAAGATTTTTGTATTTGCCTTCCTTCTCTCACTACGATCAGCATGCATTATGCAGATACGTCATACAGCCCTATGTTTTCAATCAATCCCGACTGCTAGCCTGGCCTCTGGGTTATAGGCTAATAAATATGAGTTAAATAGTATTTCTGTCGCTTGAGTAATCCATTCTTTCCAGTATAACGAAGAATTTAAGACATTTACTGCAATTACACAGCTGCAATAAGATATACGGCTTCCCGGCAGTAACATTAGCTCTTCTCACCTTCAAGATACATCATCTGAAGAGGTTTTCTGTAGTCTTTGAACTGGAAAATCTCACTCTAGAGACTACTGCGACATCGCTGTAGGAGGCGAATAAGTATGTTTGCAACAGACGTAGGTAGTTCCATTTTCCTGGAGTGTCCCTTTAAGTAAAATATCAATACTCACAATATTCAATAACCTTGCAGGTTTTCTATGGATATATGGAAAGTCTAAGAGCAGACTCAACATTAGTACTTCTACAGTGCTGAACAAACAATAAACCACTGGAATAAAGTCCTGAGCCAAACCATTCTGCTCTGACTGAGAGATCTCACACTGAGCACAATTTAATAGGCTACATTTACCAAATACAGAGTAGGGCTGCACAATATGGATTGAAGTCCACACTGAGGTTATGTTCCTAAACATGGTAAAGCCTTGATGTGACATGAATAAAAACTGTCCTTATTTCGACCAAAATTGCTGGATCATGTAAATACCTTGATTCATGCAAACACCAATACAAGCTCATTTAGAATACTGTATGTGAGGTTTGGTTAGAATGGCAGTAAATAAACTAATAGGCTAATTGACTGTCATCAAATATTGATTAACAAATAGCCTATACTGTGTAGCTTAGTATACTGTGCACATTATTGCAACTATTTAATTCCATTATAAAGTATTTATACAGTGTGAAGGGCAGCTGGCATTTTCAAATTGTGTAAAAAAAAACAAAAAAACAAACTCTAACGCCATGCTGTTATATTTATTTCAGGAGTTCAGGACATACATAATACGTATTTTAGCTGGCTGCACCTAGGCTGTACTCTAACATGGCTTTGACAAACAGAGTACTATTGTTAGAGGTTAGAGAGTGTGTGGAGTGTGTGTGCTTGTTACCTGAAATATAGACAGGGACGGTTTGTGCTGTGTCTGTTCTCGCAGGGTGATGCTGTTCTCAGGTGAGTCACACTCCATAATGGTCAGGATGTTCATTGCTGGAGGGGGGATGTGCAGATGGGTCAGGCGAGCCTTTTTCAGGTGGTGGAAGTCACCCTCTGTCAGAGTGTACCTGAGAGAGAAAGACAGAAAGACATATATTTGTCAGATCACATCTGCTTTGTCAGTGAAAGACAACTGTCTCCTTGCAGCATAATTCCACTGTTCGTTCTTGTCCAGTTTTGTTAGTTTCAAACAGAGGCCATGTGAACTTTACTGGTCCTCGGCTCACCTCGTTTTCTAAACTTGGGGTTGGGCCTACGAGGCTGATTTAGATCCGGCAAAACATCTAAAACCAATAATGGTGGCATCTTTGGTGCTGAGACTCCTCGCCAGTGGATTTTCATCTTACGTATGTATTTGTTCATATTTAGGACAAAGTGATCTAAATGATCTGTGTATAAAATCTGTCTGTGTACTTGTTTCCTCCAGACTGCGTCAAGGTAGGTAATACTTTTAAATGCACTTGATTATGCCATTTCTACTACTGTATGACATACTGTTATCTATGAAAACTCTGTCTTGAAGGGGGTTGCCCCTACTGTCTTCATCTATGCTACCTACTTGTGCCCATTTCTGTATATAACAGTAAGTCATACAACATCAGAAACCGCATTAGTCTATTTCACTTTACTCAACAGATCAAAACAGTCGAATGCAAATGTGTGAGGATTTAGGGTTGCATTTTGCCCAGTGCTCCAGTGCCAAACTAAGGAGGCAAACGTCAACCTTTACCTATATGTATATATTATTGGGCAGTTGGTGGCCTCATGGTTAGGGAGTTGCCTCTGCAATCAGAAGGTTGTGGGTTCAAATCCCAGGACTGCTAGTGGTACCACTTAGGTACCCTTGAGCAAGGTGCACACTGCTCCCCAGGCACCCCTCGTTGGTGGCAGCCCCCTGCTTCACTTGGTGAATGGGTTAAATGCAGAAAAAGAATTTCACACTGTTCACACTGTGTGCTGTGCTGTGGTGCGTTCACGCGTGACTTTAAGGGGCCACTTTATTTTACTTTGGACAACAAATATGTTTGACAGGGTGAATTTCTGGTCAAGCTGTCGTTTTAATAGAGCTCAGTCAGGCACAGTGAACCGCAGTCGACACATTCATAACATTCTCTGACCTTCGCCCTTTCTCCTGGCTCTTCTTGCTCTGCTCGTAGATGGCGGTCTCGTTGAAGGAGACGCGCCGGCCTGTGTACGCTGAGGACTGGAAGCGCTCAGTGTCCACGTCGCCGTGGCAGCTGGAGCTGGACAGTGTGTCTGTGCTCTCCATCCTGATGGTGATATCTGTGAGAGTAACAGGAAGCAGCTTTCAAGAAACCCGGTCAAAGCAGGTGTCGGCAGGTGTGTATCTGTGTACGGGTCAAGCAACCTAGAACGAGAAAGCTACTCTGCGAAACATGTCATTTTTAAAATGTAGCTATAATAAAGGTCAACAGATCCTAGATCAGCACTGAGGCAAGAACCCATAATTTACACAATTTTCCATTTACCCCAACTCAGCCAAAACGTTTGTCAAAAATGTGGGTTTTTTTTTTTTTTTCGCTTTATCTATGGAGCTATGTGGTTAAGTCAACTGAAATCTTATGTGGTTTCTGACACTGTATGGCATACTATTATCTATCAAAAGTCACACAGTAGGTTTCTACTACTGTTTTTGGCTGTTTTTAATATACTGTATGTCATCCAGTTTCTGAAACCACTTAAGCAGGCCTATCTGAGATGACTTTACAAAGTTAAAAGCATATGTGTGATCATTTAAAGAGCTGGCGTATAAGCCATTACCTGTTAGATAAAACAGCATAGCTTCTGTTTAAAACTTTGACACAGTCTAAACTTCAGACACTGAGAATGTGTAAGCTGAGACTGACTATATTTGGAGTAAGTCTTCTATGCTCCCAACACCCCTGATTCAACAAAATCAACCAAAGAACTTCTTAATGTGTCTTTCCTGGGTTTAAAGAGCAGAAAAAAATCTTAAAGTGTGCAAGATGGGAGGCCCCAAGCCTGAGATTAGGGATCACTGCTTTAAGGCATTTATGTTTAGGTGTTACCTTGAGTAGGCTGACTCTCTTCCACATAGGTAGTGTTGGTTTTCTCCAGGTCATCACTGGCCCTAAGCAATCACACACACCAAATAAAAAGGAACGTCCGGGAATTGGAATTCCATTTGCAATTCAAAGGCTGATTTAATAGCTTTTAGAACTACAAAGGGCATAAATCTTTTCTTTCTCGATACCAATACTAAAACCTTGGGTATTGCCCGATACTGAGACTAGTCTGATAGTTCTTCCTTAGTACTATATATAATAGATATAATACTTTATAAGTAAAGCTTTTTAATGATCAGCATCTAAAAGCAGGCTATCGATGAATTATTATCTGGATAAGAGAATAGAACCCATTTCTCAAGATTATTTAGTTTTATTTTCCTATTTTGTCATTTTATTTTACTGATATTTAGCTTTTTGATCAAATATTTGCTTTACTGTGACCATTAAATGACATAAAATGCAACTCCTGATTAAATGATTAAATGATTAAAATGCAATGCCTTTTTTGTTTGTGCTCTATTATATATTGATATTTTACCATTTGGAATGTCATATTCTGTAAAAATCAATAAAGAAATATTTGCAGAAAAGAAAGGCTGGATTTGTAACAGTACTGGATCAGATTGATTCCTACCCCCCCCCCGCCCCCCAATTTATTAACTGTTCCAGAAATGATTGCTGTTATATGATGCTGTATCGCCATCTCTGTATTGCATTTTCTGTTTTTATCTGTAGTTTTTCTTTTAGATGAAAATGAACTGCAGTGGATGGTCCAGCCTGTAAAAATACCCTAATTCTGTTATTTTATTATTTCACAGAGAACTCGTAATCCATTCAGTCATAACGAGTCCAGCATGAATGTGATAATCCTTCAGCCTAAAACATTTGCTGTTTTTGCTCCCTGGGTCAGAGAGGCTGTGCTTGGCCCATAAAAACCATGTCACGTTGGGTTCCCACGTACAGGAGCCAAAAGTCCAGTTTCTTTCCAACACACATAGAACAATGACGGCACACAGCTCCTTCAACCTGTGACTCAATTGAGCTAACCAGTTCTTTTTTGGCCTGGCTTTGATTTTTCTGTCCGTATGAAAGTTACCTTTATTTCCCCGTGTGGGCTGGACGGCCCTCTTTCAAACATCAAAAGAGCTTTACGAGGTTAGCATATTAACACACCTACTTGGGACCACCTACACACGTAGGTTCTGCTGAGAGGGAAAATACGGACACTATTTGCGGAGCTCGCATGATCACTTTCTGCAAAAAAGCTCACTTTGTTATGGAATTCACTGCCATTTCTCTGCTTAGGGTTCAAGATCTCAATTGTACACCACACTTGGCCTTTATATTATGTGCACAATTTTTTAAAGGTTATTCAGATTCACACATCAACTAAATAAAGATCAACTAAATAATGTACAATCAGTGATAAAGAAGCATAAGAAAAAATCATCCTCAACAGATTTGCCATGTTGGTTTTTTTTGGGTTTTTTTTTTTTTTTACCATTGTTTGACATCCAGTGTCGACCTGAAGTGCTGACCTTACCCTTCTGTTACAGGATGAAAATCAACAACAACTCGAATTCATTCTGTAACGAACTACATCATTAATTGTGTTATGGAAACAGTTAAATTGTTGACACAGCAAATGGTCTAGACTTTATGTCGATTAATGTTGATGAATGAATTGGTCACCTGGAGTAGCGGCGTCCACTCTGACAGCAGCGATGGCAGAAGATGAGGAGAACGGAGAGCAGAACCAGCGTTCCTCCAGCAAACACACACAGCATCACCAACAGCAGCACATAGTTATCTTGTCTGCCTGACGCCACTGGTACATCCTACACACACAAAAAAAACAGCACGATGTCAAACAAATGACTGTGCGTGTTCTCCACGCGTGTTCTGACAAATTCAGACACTTGTTACAGGATATAACACATCGATGGTTTTTAAATGATGTAGGTTAAAGCATGTACTTTATGGAACTTCATGTGAAGATTTTTTTCCAATTAATTTTTGACCATTTCTGTTGGTCCAGTCATCATTGTGTGTATGTATATAATTGTATGCGTATTGTAGGTGAGTATGTAAATCACATTTAATGCTGCATGATTATATAAACACAGTGAGGATAACTGTCCACAGCCTCTACACACACAGTCTCCACTGTTGTCCTCGATAAGAAAGAACAGAACATCATGCAGTGCCAGTCTATCAGTGTGTTTACCCAACTCTTATCCTGTGACTACACACACCAGGCTGTACACACGAGACAAAGAGAGAGAGAGAGAGAGAGAGGGAGAGAGGGAGAGAGAGAGGCTGGGGGGAAGCACATGCAGCTGTGTGGTGTAAAGGTGGCGGTCCACATGTGGCCCTGGCAGAGGCAGCATCAGTGCAGATTGGGGCTGGAGGGGGAAGCGGGCATGGGCCCAAACCTAAAGCTCCACAAATAAAGGCCCACACCCACACACCCACACACCCACACACACACACACACACACACACACACACACACAAAACCACACACCACATTTAGAAATGTTGGGGAAGTTACTCTAAAAGCTTCAAATAAACAATACAAATTACAAATTACTTTTCTCAAAATGTAATGAGATTACTTCACTCATTACTTCTCATAAAAGGGAATCTCACTCATTACTTTTAAGCAAATCTGTCTTAACCAGAAAGTACAAGAAAACAGTTCTTTTCTGTACTTAATTAAACGCTAAGTACAGTTAAAAACATTTAAATAGGTCAAATTACATACGATTATAAATAATAGACACAAAACATGTTTTTTTATTATGGTGACAAAGCAACCACCCTTGCAACACCCGATCAACCACTTGATACCATAGCAATCAGTTAGGAGCATCCTAGCAACCACCAAGCAACACCCCAGAAACCACCTGGGATACCATAAAACAACACCCCGGCAACTATGCTGCACTCTGCGTTTTCCTCAGGAATTACGCTTATTTAACAGGATTATTCCATTTACAAAATAGGCACAGCAACAACCTAACAACACCTAAGCAACCGCAAGAAATGCCATAGCAACTAGCCTGCAACGCCTTAACAACCACTTGATACAATAGCAGCCGGGTAGCAGCACCCCAGCAACCACCTGGGCTACCATAAAAACCACCCAGCAACACCCCAGCAACCATCAGAAAACCACAGTAAACGGAGGTACTTGTGTCGCACTCTTCATTTTATTCAGCAAACGCCTTAGTGATCAACAGAGATAGCATAGCAACCATGTAACAACAACCACCTACCAGCATATCAGAAACCACCTGGGATCCCACAGAACAGTACCCTAACTATGTTGCACTCTGTATTTTCCTTAAGCAATACACTTACGCTTAAATAGTCTATGGAATAGGATTCTTCCATTGCAAAATTAGCAACACAGCCATGGCACAGCAACGACCTAGCAACTGCCTGATATCAGACGGTGTGTCCGAAATCACGCACTTGCACACTTTTAGTGCGTGATTTTAGTGCATAGTGTGTTCACACTGACAACCAAGTTAAAACTCAGTGCACTGAAAGTGCCCGGATGGTGCACTAATAACGGCCAAAAAACGCAGTGCAGAACGATGGACACTACGCGCACTAAACAGACGCCATTTTGATCACGTAGCGGAAGGGGAGGGACTTTCGAGTTTTCAGAGTTGAATAATGGCGGCCAACAGTGAAACGCAAGCCCAAGCGGAGGCAACTGATTCGTATAAAAGTAAGTAACGTTCATAAAATGATTTTACTGATGTATACTGCGGTATAACCGGCAGATATTTTAGCGGGCTGGAAAACTGCGAGCAAATGTGAGTCCGTCACTTCCGCTAAGAGCAAAACGTTAGTGTTCCATTTCTGACAACACTTACCCACTGCAGTGCGCACTACAGAAGGAAGTGCTCAGTGTGCACTACCCACTACATTCCAGTGCACTCACTTAAGTGCGCAATTTCGGACACACTCATAGTAATAAGGTAACAACACCCAAGCAACCACCAGAAAACCAAACCAAACAGGGAACTGCTTGTGTTGCACTCTGCATTTCCTTCAGGAAATGCACTTACACTTAAACAGCCTATTAAACAGGATAATTCTGTTCAAAAATTAGCAACACAGCCATTTTCACAGCAGTTCAATAAAACCGTCACATAACACTCATAGACTAACACTTTGTTTAAACAGGGATATAGCCTTTAATAGATTTTGTGAGAGAGCACTTTCTGCAGCGTTTAAGTGACACTTGGAAATGTACAGTGGAACATGACTGCTTAAGAGTCATTAACAGTCCTCAGTAACTCACGAGCCATTAGAAGTGGACACTGGGCCATGGATAGTAGGTACAAGGTGCTGTTCAAGGTATTTAAATAGTGAGCAGACCTAATACACATGATTTAACTGTGTTCTTCTGTGCCTCCTAGCTTTAAAATGTAGTTTTAAGACAAGTAAGTGTATTTTTTCAAAAGAATTATAAACCCTCCTCATCACAGGCTATCTCTATGTTTGTGTACAGTCACCTACCAGTCAAAAGTTGAGCACATTGTACTGAATGTATATTTTTCTCTAAAGGTTGATGCTTAAATGTTTTATATTTGTGTCCAATACTATAACCTAATTTGCATTAGTATACACTGGAAAAATCTAAACTCTTTGACACTAGATAATTCCATTTGTGTTATTTCATAGCTTTGGTGTCTTCACTATTAATCTAAAATGAGAATAATAATACATATAATATTACTAATTACTAATATTACTAGACTATAATGCATCTAAGAGTAAGTGGAGCTGAATTTTAGACTAGCATTGTATCTGCATTTGCAGGATTTAAATACACAGATTCATAAATCGTTTAAATGGAAGGGTAAATAAAAAGTGATTGAAAGTGTCCACAGTGCCCTAATTATTTGCTGAAAACAAAAATCTACAATTGAAAGAATGTTTTGTTCTGTCAGCTTACTATAAGAGCTAAATATATAGCCTGGACACTAACTTTAACTGTTAATTAATTCAAATATTACAGTGTGAAGATGACCTTAACTGTTACATTTGCATAACTTGCTCATCACCCCAAAAGTAATCCATTTTATATGGTAGCGATATGACTCTTGTCCAGACCAACTGCATGTTTCATTATGCTATTATTATGTTTATTATGCTATTTATTATGTTTCATTATGAAGGTTTCTTATGAGATGTGTATCCGGAAGATTTGTACACCCCTGAGTGTGGTGAAAAACAGGAGACCTGAGGGCATCTGGACAGAATTAAAACCTCAGAGTAGTATCTGTAGGATCCCTTGTAATGTAAAAGACCCCTGGACCCCATGTAACAGGGCTAAATATTGACCATGCTATGATCATATTTTCAACAGGTCTTACACTGATTATCAGAAAAGGCTGTAACATGTGAAGCATTATATTAATAACTTTCAATTCTGCAACAACTTTAATTCTAATGCTAATGGGCAGTCGAATTCCATCAGTGGACAATAATGTGAAAAACATATGTTTAGAACACTTCAGAATCAGAATCAGAATCAGAAAACTTGAACTGTTCTGTGAGCTGCTGCCTTTTAGCGAACTACCACCTACCACCAAGCACAGCATATAGACCTGCTTGGTGCTATGTTGTTCATAGTAAAAAGAGGAAAATGCATTTGTTGATCTGACAGTAGTGATTCAGCAACACAGAATTTGTAATATAATTCTGTAAAATCCAATTAATTACACATTGATATTTGTAATAACTAACAAATGGCTGTACCTTCTGACCACTTTGAGGCTGCGTCCCGATGGTCAAAAGGTCAAACATGACCTAAACACAAATAGTGCCACAAATAGTTTGAGCTGTGATGGTTGAAATTAGTGAGATTATCTAGAACACTCAGATTCAGTTTTAAATGTTGTACTTGAAGCAGAGGATCCCAAACTCTCTCTGTACATCTACATCAAATCTGGATCAGAAGTCCAATTTTCTATTAGTCTAAAACAACAAAACTTTCATCTGCATGTCAGTTTATAAGCCAGTCAGCCTTTGTGCGGGTCTGGCAATTGAACTGGGTGGGCAAAGCCCCTTCACTATCGTGAGAGCCGTCTAAACTCGCCATGCACGAGGAACAATACTAAAACAGTTTTTACCACAGTGTGAGAAATCCCACACACTGATACAGAAATTAAATCTTATGGAAATGGAAAAAGAAAAACTTACAACAGACATCCTTTCCAATTCTTTATCACATAACCCCTTCTGTGATCATGCAGTTAATGGGTTTGAAGTCCAACCAATCCCGACAGCACTAAAAAGTACAATTAAGTTTGCATGAGTCAGTTGATTAATGAGTCCTGGCTGGTAAGTCTGAGCCTCTGGTCCGTAATCAAAACAGCAATGAGATACTTAATTCAATTTTCTGAGCTCATTTGAATGGAAAACGAGGGCAATGCCTACTAAAATTAGCTGCGGAATAAGGGGCTTTCATTTGGAGGATGCTGTCACCAGCGGTGCCAAGGAGCCAAGCCAGAAACGTCAGCACTCAATGCTCCTTTTCATCTTCTCAAGGAGGTATGTGTGTGCAAATATATGTGTGTCTGTGTGTTTGTGAGCTGTTGCGTTTTTGTGGAGAGAATAACCTCAATCCGCCATCAGTCTCAAGAACAGCAACAAGATAGTCACACATGTTTACATATCGTCTATAATAAGTGGGACAGAAACACACAGCTGCACTGGGGTGCATCAATCTGACTGAACTGCATAGAACTAATTATTATGGATTATAATATTATTTTGCATTAATCTGTGAATGATGTGCTCATTTTTGGCCAAAATAATGATTAAAGATAAAGATGGATGGCTGGATGGATGGACCTGACCCCTTAAAGGAGCAAGAGACCTAGTTGAGAAGTGTTAGCAAGTTCCTTTAAATATTAAAAAAAAAAATG
>JBBIGA010000040.1:31464799-31477312 GCA_037576975.1 Alestes dentex | reverse complement strand
GGGGGGTCCAAACGAATAATTATGAAATGTGAGGGGGACACGTCCCCCTCTGATTGAATGGCGACGACGCCCATGCCCCACACAAAGTAGGGACATCCTGGTTCCTCTCCGTCTCTGTCACTACACACTCATCCTCTTTTCCAGCTTACAGATACGCTGTGTAGCTGTTGTTTTTTTAGTCATGCGTCTATTTGGCAGATGTAGCTGGTTCATACAGTGCATCACTGTTAAACATATAAAAATGTATAACCGCTGGAAGCAGCAGCAACCCAAATAAGATGCTTAGTGATCGTTAAATCTAAATAAAACCATGAAACGTGTTTACAGTTCCACTGACCCAAGCAACTAACCTTTAGATATTTAGAGACTGGGGCAGCTGGTGGCCTGGTGGTTAGGGAGTTGCCTCTGTTATCAGAAGGTTTGGGATTGAATCCCAGGGCTGCTAGTGCCACCACTGAGATCCGCTTGAGCAAGGTACCGTCCCCATACACTGCTCCCTGGGCGTCGCACTGCTTACAGCCCACTGCTTCACTTGTGTTGTGCTGTGGTGCGCTCACACGTTACTATAGGGGGCCACTTTACTTTACTTTTTCATGCCAGTATGCTTTAATAGTATGTAAGCAATAGAGAAAATCAGTAAGCACAGATCACCATACCATACCATTAAACTGACGTCATTTTTTTCTTGTAACCTTTGACAAAAGTGTAGTCGCTTTTGCCCACTTCAGAAATGTCCTCTGAGATTCAGTTACATCACTGGGCACCAGTGGGTGGGAAGAAATTACATTAAGCACTACTATCATGGTTCATCTCCACCTTCTTCCACTCCCACCTATCACTGAGCGAAAATGATGAAATAAATCACAATATGGACGGAAAATATGTAAAGGCTTTGATTCACTGTGACTTAAAACAAAGAAGACAGCTGCCTTGGATCAGGCGATTCCTTTTTCCAGCCCTGGCAGCCTCAAGCTCTGCACATTTTTGTGTTTTTCCCTCTACTCTACACATGTGACACAATCAACGAGGAGCTTGTAATGTGCGTGATGTGGGGTCACCAGTACTGGGGCTTCGCAACCCCTACCTTATATCTCTGGAACAAGAGCCAGTCTGGAATCTGGTATAGTTTTGGGCCACAACGAAGTGTTTGGAAGGATTTTGTGGAGGGAATTCCTGGAAAGCGTGTTCCACACACATACACACACACACACACACACACACACACACACACTCAGAGCAGAACTGTGTTATAAATGCTCAATCACAGAGTTTCCATAAGAAGAGTCATGGAAATTTCCATAAGTGTATGGTCTGCCTCTGAACACACAACAGCTTTGGCCCTCTGGGGCATTAGAGGAACTTCATTGTTACACACACACACACACACACACACACACACACACACACACACACATCCAGAAGGTGAAATATTGCTCAGACAACTGCCGCGGAGCAAAGGCGGTGTATGTTTAGTCAGGTGGATGAGGAACTAAACACTGCACTGGCCTTTCCAGAGGCTTTTATTGTCCCTTCCTCCCCTTCTTTCCACACATAGCACAATCTCCACTCAGTTCCTTCAGGCACTACCAAAATTAGAGCTTTGTGTTTGGTCTTTTGAGCGCTCATAATGGTTACACATTTACGGAACAGGAAGTTATTTTACTGACCAGAATCCCTAACTTAAGCCCAAAGTGAGGTTTGTCTTGGAGGAATGTTGCTCAGCTGTCCTATTGTACAAGCTTGACTTTTGGTTGACAAGTATATTCCAGGACGGCTCCCAAATGGTGCAACCGTCGGAGTGTTGACCCTGTTGATGCCACAGCCATCCGTGGCTGGGAGTTCAAGAGAGCACATTTGACCTTGCTTTCCCCCCATCACTCAGCACAATGCTAGCCGGCATGGGTGTCTGTTAGCTAACGTAACGTAATTAGTATTTGACATTGTCCTGCAATGACATTTTGTTAGCAGCAGTAGGAAAAGATGCTGTGACACTTCATATGACTCGAAGTAAGCACATGTTAGTCTTCACGCTTCCAGTGTTGGTCATAGTGTGTAATTAGGGGAGTCCTAACTAGTGGGTGGGACTGGACCACATTTTGGAGAACATTTGTGTGTGAATGAACTGAATAGAATCACGCCTATAACAAGAGCCAGTGGTCAGACAGTGCTAAATTATCAACACCACTACATTTTTAAATGTGATGTATGCATTTTCTTTTCTTTGATACTTCTAACTATTGTTGACAGGCTAAAGCCCTGCTGTTGCTCTTAAAATGAAAGGTTCCCCAGATGGCTCTAGCTACTGTCATTACACATTCATTGTTCACCCATGTACACTAAGTCTGAAGTATCATTCACAAGTAAAACACAGGCGGGACAGTGGGGATGGAGAACTATGTATAAATAAATGAGCAACGAACTAACAAAAGCAATAGCAAAATGGAAAGCGCCAGTTCTCGTCAATGGCCTCAACTACACCAAGAATCCACAAGCTGCGTGAAAAACAAGTGAGGGTAGAATCACAAAGGAATTTGGACTGTTTGTACTCTTTGTATGAGACATAAAAACATTCGCTGGCTAAAACATTAGGCCAGGGTTGCTATCACTGGACCACATGCAAATGATTTTATTTGATAAAAAGGAAAAAATAAAAAGGAAAAAATATGACTCCAGGTAAAAGTATTGGGACAACATAAGACATATATAAATATACAATAATGCTTATGCTTTATGTTTATGCACTATAAAAAATGACTTATTGCCAAAAGACCATATATAAAAAAACTATGTTTTTTTCATACCAAAAAAAAAGTTACTTCTGAAGAAGCCAGCAAGTGTCCTATTGGCCGCTATTTTAAGAGTGTACTGAGTCAATGTTTTTCCTCTTGTACAGGGAAACACACTGAACTTGTTCTCTGTCCTAAGTGACTACATGTTACTGAAGCAGCAGATAGGGATTACGCTGAAAAGCACAGGCATATTCCTGGAATGTTCTGACCAACCACTCCATGAAATCTGCCTCAGGTTTAAAGGTGCAAGTTTTTAATTGGGTTTTATGAGCTCTCTTGGACGTACAGTCTTCAGAATTCTTTTATTTTCGCAGAAGAATGACAAGAATGTTCTATGATATATTTAGACTTCTTGTAAATGTTCTCTCCTCTCATGCCAGAGCGATGGCGGGGGTGTACAGGCTCGGCTGGCCACATGGCCGCTATCTGGCCCCAACAATCTGGCAACAACTGCAATGTATGTTCAAGCTATTAGACCTTACTCCTCCTGCCAGGTGGTCCTGTATTGTTCACTTCTTCTGTGAAGTCCAATGTGTGTGTGAGTGTGTGTGTGTGTGTGTGTGTGTGTGTGTGTATTTATCTTGAGTGTTGTTTATCTTGGCCTGTGACAGTAATTTGAATGGCCTGATGGTGTGTCAGACATGCCAGAGTGTGTGATTCGTCCGTGCCTCACTTGATGAAGTTTCAAGTTGTAACAGTACTCGTGATGAGGGTGGAGTGTACACAGCGTGCTAAAAGTGCTGTCAAAATGAAATTATGCACGCCGCTCTGTCATAGCCACTTCCATCTCTGTCATAATATTTGCAGTTCAAAAAACATTCCTAGACAAAGAGGGGCAATTTCTGAGTTATTTACACCAAGCAGCCTTGTGCATAATATTAATTACAATAAGGTTAAGACCATTTTGTCCTTCTCTTAGTTGCCATTTCTGATATACAGGCTTTTCTTACAACAGCAAAGATGAAGTTTTACTAAATGCAGACCTTTACCTTGTAGGAGCTGATTAGCTGATATCACTGTGAAGGCTCTCATGCAGGGTTTAGGTGGTCATGAGAAGGTTAGACATACCAGATGGTTATATGGTAAATACGACTCCCAAGTCCATTAGGGTGCTTGTTTGAAGACACATCCACTACACAGTAAAAAGCATGGAGGTCTGCAGAATACGCATCCTGCTTTTTCTTTCCTATATCAAACAGCACATAAAGTTCATAGAAGCGCATCGGGTATATCATTTCGAAACCTGCGTTTATATGACTTTGGTCTCATGTGCACGTTTTAAAGCTACAGACTCAAGCGTTAGATGAAAAGACATTCTGTTCAAAAATACAAAAATGTATAGTTATCAGTACATTTCAAGACTGCTTTTGATTGCTGTTGAATATTTTGCTCTGAGCTTACGCCACACTTCCTGCTGAGTCCTTTTGTTCCATTCATCCCCTAAAATATTCCTCCAGAGCCTCTGGTTTTATTGCTAAATCTATGTCTATAAAAGTCGCTGAATAAATAATTGCCAGTTCAACACTGGGGCTAGCCAGTTTACACGTTCACAAATATTCACAAACAGCCTTTAAATTGATTCAAACATTTACAATTAAGGAATTGTAGTGAAACTGTTTCAAGAATAAGAAATATGTTAGTTGTGTGCCTGTTACAAGCTTCACGTGCTTTTACAACACCGCTATCTTGGTGCTTACAGTAAATTTCATTATGGGTGCTAATGGACATAAGCATTATGGAGGTGGCTAATCGGACATTGAAGGTTAATGTAAATGTCCCATTCCTTTCCTTAAACATTGTTATGTGATGGCATGTACAATTTTGGGACTTGGGACAAATGTACCTGGTTCACTAAAACAATTAGAACACGCACATGTTTTCTGTTACATCCATGCTATCTCTGAGATTAGCAGTTCCCCTTTCTCTTCTCTCACCACTCCATTGGCTCAAACACATACAGCTCAGTCTCTGCTTACTAAAATAAGCTTCCTGCTGTTCCAGAGTAGAGTCAGTGTATGTTCGGGAAAAAAGAACTACGGAGACTGTCACCTATCATTATCTCTACATGTGACAGACACTTCTTCACATTTTAAGCCACTTTAAAGTCATTTTGGTGGATGGATTCAAGTAGTCATTGTTGCCAACGTCTCACTTTGGTAGCTATCTCCATCTTTTCTTTATCTGACTGACCAAAGGAACTAAACCCAGGTGGTCCACCAAGGACCCCAAGCAGTCTGTGACGGGACGGGGGCTCCACTAATGGGGACTACATTTCAGTGGAAAGTGGAACGCATCCCTAAAATGATTTTATTAAATCATAAAAACATAAATAAAGAAAGAAATAATGGCAATTTTTGACAATTAGCCTGTCACATTCAGGCACAAAGGTGACTAAATCAGTATTTATGTGAGAAAAGACAGGGCAGGGAGTGTCTTACTGACTGCAGAATTTTGTGTATATGAAAGAGTGTATTTAGTACATCTGTCAGACAATTTTCTTTTTTTTTTTTGACTTTATATTATATTTTATGTTGTTCTCGCCTTTGTGTCTCTGTGTGACAGTTCAGTCATTGCATAAGCAGTTTTCTGATTCTGATCCTGATAGTACACGCCAGGTAGCTGGTTCAGAGCGTAAGGAAGTGGGTTCGAGATTTGAGACACTCCCACTCTGCATCCTCCTGAAAAAAGATTCCACCGTGCGACCGAGAACGACCTCCTTGCATTCCACAGTGGTGAGATGCATGGAAACCTTAACGGGAGAGGCCCGGATGGAGAAGAACGTGGGGGGGAGGGGCATGGTGAAAGAATGTGTGGCTCGTCCCGATTCTTCTGACGTCAAAGCTGTGAAGATTCCATTTGAGCCAGAATGGCTGGACAGCAGCTTCCCTCCCTGAAATCCACGCTTCTCTGACACAAGCAAGACGTGTTTTAGCAGTGAGGAGGCATTTTTCCGAAGCGTAGCCATAAAAGCCAGCCTGTAAACCTCATCCACTGTTTTTTTTTTTTTTTCAGCCTGAAGAGTCATGGGCCACTGTTAGATAGACTGGAAACAAATGGGATAGAAGCCACCTTTAAAAATGCTGCTGTCCTGAAGTGAAACAACTTAGGAATGGTAAAAACAGACCGGATTGAGAAATCCCAGCCTAGCACACACTTTCCCATAAAAGTACATAGTAACAGCAGCCTGCTCTGTTTGACTAGAGTTCATTGCTGCTGTCTAACACTTTAGAAATGCTGACAAATGTACAAGCAATTATGCTCTCTCTAATTTGAATTATTGGATTGTAGCTCTCATGATATGAAAATAGTCAACATGCTTAAATATACTGTGAATGCAAAGAAATCCAGACACCCTTTGTAATTAGTGCCCTGTTTGCTAACACAGACGTTCAATTGCTCACACAGCTCGTATTCTCTATAGGATTACTCATCGAATAGGACGCTCTGGGGGAGCCACATGTGAGTCTGAGGTCACCATGCCCAATGCCAAGTGTCAGCCAGAGGGGTATCAAGCCCCTCAGCAGTGAGCTGTGGAGTGGAACTGTCTTTTCTGGAGCTGTGGAGCTCCATCCAGTACCTTTGGGATGTGTTAAAGTGGCTTTTATGACCCAGAGCTAGTTATCCAACATCAGCACCTGAGCTCAATGAACTCAGTACCTGAGTTATCTTGTGGCTGCATGCAATCAAGTCCTCACAGCAATGTTTCAACAGCTATTGTATAACCTTCCCAGAACAGTAGAGGCTGTTTCTGCAGCTTAAGGGTGCTGCGCTTCCTATTAATACCCCTGATTTCAGAATCAATGCTAGATAAACAGGTGTCTTTAAACTTTTGGACACTTTTCATATTTCCTGTGGTAAATCAGTGCCTTGTCTGGAGCTTATATTCTAGTATCTTACTTTTTTTTTGCTGCATTGAAAATGCCAAAGGAATAAGAAATGGAGGAATAATAATACGAATTAAAAAAATAAAGAAAAGAAAGTGAGAGTGCGGCGAGAGAGAGAAAGTGTGTGTAACAGGAAAATCAGTGTTAAAGGTACTCCTACACAAGCAAAGTTACTGAATTTAGCTCTGTAGGAGTTTGTTGTAGGAGTTAATTAGCACTGGTGATTTTACTGTGGGGAAAGAGAGAGTAGCATACGCGCGAGCACACACACACACACACGCACACACACACTCATATACACTCAGACGTACACACAGAGAAGGACAGAGAAAGGAGAGAAGCAGAGAGAGAGAAAGGATGAGGGGGTGGGCAGCGAGTGCACTGACGCAGCCTTTGGAAGGAAGAGAGATAGAGGTGGGGGGGGGCTGCTATTTTAAGCCTGCAATAGGGAGTAGTGGATTGTTGCTGCTGCGTATCTGCTGTTTCCTACGTCATTGCTTTGGCTTACCCTTCTACACACACACACACACACACACACACACACACCACATGAGAGATGATGACCTCTGTCAATGCCTATATTAACATATATCTATTGGCAGAGATATAGACACATACATACAAACATTATGCATTATATGGACACATTATATATTATACAGTCAGTGTTATAGGAGTATATTGGCTATTGGTTTCATGACAGAGAAAGATTTTTGTCCTTGGCACAGCCGCTGTTGAAGACCATAAAAAACCTCATTCAGGGTCTTTATGCAGAATGAGACAGCGTTTCATTCCCGCATTGACAAATAAGCCTTGTGTTCCGGCAGGTGTATTTGCAATGTAATGATAGTGCTATTAGGTAATTACACCATTTAATTGGATGCATTCCTGAGAATTTAATGTCCTGGTTGGTATGATTCATATGAGGTGGGAATGCTAGAAATGTTGCTCTTGTGCCCTTTTCTGGTTTGAAAGCACAGGGCGCTTTTTTTTGTGGAAGCCAGGCTGCCAATGTTAACTCAATTAAAGGAATAATCTGGTCTCTTCCCACCTAATCTTTCTTTACTGCATGTGATTGATTCATGCTGACATTAATTTCAACATGTTTATTTTACTCAGTAAAAGAACAGAAAAACACATAACAGAGGCCAGCAGGCAGATGTTTAAACACCTGCCCACTTGGTTCTACGAAAAGTGAGTTATGAGCCATAGTTTATATTCCTTTGCAATTATAGGGAAATCTCAGGCCACGTTAATCGACCACAAGCTACAGATGCATGCTGATAGAGATTAGGTTGGAAGCGTTCCCTAAAATGTACTTTTTTTTCCCCCAGCTACCTTACTGCATGTAAATGAATCAGTCTTCTGTGTCCTTTGATCTGAAGAGTTCTGCTCATCAAGCAGCCCAAGCAAATGATGCCTCAAAGACAAACCACTCATATGTATCCCTATTGGGAATGGGTGTGGAGGAGCGTATCCACCCAACAATCTTTGGCAAAGTGACAGACTGTGTCCCAATTTCCTCCTTGCAGCGCCAGTGTAAACTACAAAACACATGAGCTAAGTGACACATGAGTGAGTCACTTTACTGTAACCTGGCCATGCTCTGCCCAGCCTGTACGACAAACACGAGAAGAATGTAATTTCATAACGCCAGAACGTCCTGCTCTGAAGCTCCAATGGGTCATCCGGGCTGTTTTCGTTACACACACACATCCCAAATTCCTGCTTAGCTGACTTGGCACAGTGAGCAAGACTTTTCAAAGCCCTCCCACACTCATACACAAAATACAAAACAACAGTGCCGGACACACTCTCACACACACAAGTACAACCGCAGTGCAGTATATGAATCGAACTTGGCAGGATGAGGGCAAATAACAGATTTGCAAGACAATTGCAGACTAGAAGACAAGAGTGTGCCAGTCTTGGAATCACAGGGAGTCAGTGAAGCGATCCGTGGGGAAGTAGAGGGAGCCAGAAGGACACACCCTAGCGGTGGGAGATAACTTACAATGTCAGTAAACAAGAGGTCAGCAGGTACAGCACAGTCAACATGAGTCATTGTTCATAACTGCGTTACAGAAGCTGAGCTGTTCTATCTGCCTTTCCTAACAAGACATAGCAGTTTTGACTGTAATCACTGCTCTGGATCGGGCTGATTCATGTGGGCCATTGCAGAATGGGACACTTGATGAAACTCTTGTCTACTGTCAGCTGGTGCATTTTTTTCTAAATAAACACATTCCAAACTATTATTTTTTATGATCTTATTATAATAATCAAATAATTTCGACAGTAAAGAGGCCCCTCACAGGTGAACACACCACACAGTGTGAAATTATTTCTTGGTGTTGAAGCCATTCACCAAGTGAAGCAGCGGGATGGCAGCAACACAGAACCAGTGTGTGCGGACGGTACCTTGCTAAAGGGTACCTCAGTGGTGCCACAAGCAGTTCTGGGATTCAAACCCATGACCTTCAGATTGCAGGGGCAACTCCTTGACCACTAGGCCACCTTATGCAACAACGCTGGAGACCTTATACAATAGTAAGGTCTCCAAAACTGTATTTGGTCATATCAAGACAGCATTCTTCTCTCAGTGGTCCATACGCTTTAACAGTGTCAAAATGTCCAAAAACTATCCAGTTAACATAAAATGACCTAGAATGACATATCAGTTTAAATCACGTTGTCCCGATGAAACTGCTGTTTTGTTTGTTTTTTTTTTTAACAAAAATAATCCAAATGTGCCTCATTTTGTTGGCTGTACTAGATTGTGCTGCTGGTCGAGTGGAGGACTGTTATGAATGATCCGAAGGTCCGTAGGATGAGAACGGCAGGCTGCGGAGCACTGTGATTGGCTCCAGCTGAGTGGAGGGGCGGGGCCTTTGGTGTGTGGGTGGTGCGTATACGCGTTCGATTGGACGAATGTGGGCGTAGCCGAGCTCCCCGGAGGCTTCTGATTGGTTGGTGTGGTCAGTGGGCGAGACTCACGATGGGGCATCGTAACAAATGGAGCTGGAGACACGCGTGGGGCTCGAGTCGCCTTAGCAATAGAGAAGAAGGAGGGATGGAGGAGATCAGTAGCTTTGTCCTCATCTTCACGACGAGTTGTTCTCTCTTCCTTTAGTTCTCCCCCTCGATCGCTAGTGTTTTCTGTAAGCGTATATATTTTTATGCTTTTGGTCTCTGTGCTGCCTTGGCCTCTGGACACCGACGTCGAATTTTTTTTTTTTTCAAGACGACTGGACCTAAGGATGAACTTACGACTTCATGGTTCAAGCAGGCTTAAGTACCCGCAATAAAAAAAAAACAAAGGAGACAGGTTATTCACGTCTCTAAAACGTGAAAGGGATAGTTTCATTTCCCCTCAAGGACAAACGGAGTCCCTGCGTGGACTAGAAGCAGCAGCAGGAGAGCTTCTCCTCTCGTTGCAGGTTCTCCGGTTCTTGGTGCATTAGCTGTCGGATGGACCAGCACCCCGAGGCTCGAGGCTGCAACGCCGGGTCCCGGTGCTCTGAGCTCGCCCTCCGCAGCGAGCCCCCCATGACTTTATCTATTCACACCACCACGGGCAGTCGCTTCGAGCTCTCCCTCTCTCCCGAGGAGACGGTGGACGGGCTGAAAAGGAGGCTCTCTCAGAAGCTCCGCGTGCCCAAGGACAGGCTCGCGCTCCTGCATAGAGACACGTGAGTTAGCCTCTTTCGGAGCTCGAGAAACTCCAGTACGCACAGTAGTCCTCAAGAGTAGAGGTCTTAGGGTTTAGCATACAGCATGCCACGTCCACAAAGCTGTCCTGCAGTGTTTCAGTTGTCTTTAAGAAGGCTGTGAGGTCAAAGTACCCATGATAGACCTCAGGTCTCGTGTCTGTGGTGCTCTGAAGACCTTCCCTGGATTCAAGTCTGAGCAGGGTCGCGTTGCAGTAGGTTACAGAAGTTCACCAAGTGTCCTCTTCCAGCAGTTAGGAAAAGACAGTGCTCCTTTTTTTTGCCAAATTCTACTGCCCAGACGAACATGTTCCAGCGTTTGGACTGTGTGTACCCTAATCACAGACCGAGCTATGTATTCTGTAAAGTATCTACAGAGTCCTCCTTTTTCCAGCTCACGATGAGAAAATGTTATTTAACTCCTAGTTGTGGACCGTCTGTCTCTACCTATTCCCTTTTCTAATGTTGCCAAAAATGTTCAGGGATGTAGGGATGATTGTCTCGGTAAATGATTTCTCCAACTACTGGAAAAGGATTTCTAGTTTTCAAACGTGTATTAAATAGTGTATTTTTAATACGCGTTACACCAAAGTAAAAACTTTGGTCTTAAGATTTTGATCAACTAGACTTTTGGAACCTTGCACAAGTAATGAGCCTACAGGTTCAGGACTCCGAGAATGCAGGACGTTGTCCTAAGATATATATAAATAAAAAAAATAACGTTCAGGTTAGTCTGTGTCAGCAGTGCAAGTGGCATAAAAACTCCTCTGCTGACTTGTTGAACAGTACAGAGGTGGTGAAAGTCTTTTATGGCTCTCATAAACTGAGCCCCCTTTCCAGACAGAGATTAGTGTAGAGTCGAATTGCAGCCACCTCCATCAGGGATTGCGGTGCAACTCTGAACAAAGACAGGACTTAAAGTTTGTTTGGGAAACGTCTTTGTGTTGGTTTGCATTGGCTTTATGGTAGACTTGAGCGTAATCTTCACTTTGTGCACAGCATGCTGTTCCTCTGCCCTGTGCAGGGTAAACTTTGTTGTGTCACTGAACAGTAATAGCAGAACTCTCACGGCTTTGAGTTACAGGAAGGAACGTTCTGAGAAAAACACCGAAAGCTACAACAGTGTTATAAAACAGTTCTCTTTCGGACCGGATGCCTCATGTGACAAAGTCAGCAGTTTGTCGTTAACGGCTGTCCTTCTCGTTGTGCAGGAGACTGAGCTCAGGAAGGCTCCAGGAATTTGGGGTTACGGATGGGAGCAAGTTGACCCTGGTTCCATCAGTAGAAGCAGGTTTAATGGTAAGCCACAAAGTCAGGAGAAATGAGAACAGAAAAGCACTTTAGCCCTTGCAAGGGCCTGCATGTGGGCTGACACTTCAGTTCATCACTGCATAACCTCATAACTTACACATTAGTTTCATAGCAGTTAATGAATGATTTGGAGTAGTTATTGAATGGTGAGTCCTAGTTTAAAACAGTTCACACTACTGGAGATTACGTTAATAGAAGGGTTTATGTAAATGCACCCCCATTACATACACATACAGGACACCTCTACAAGTCTGCTGTTTTCTCCCACTCCAGACTCAGACCTCCAGGCCAGAGCAGTCCATCATGCAAGCCTTGGAGAGTTTGACAGAAACTCAGGTGAGTCATTACTCCTTTGTCATTTCTAGCAAACAGACAGACAGACAGACAGACAGACAGACAGCAGTCATTTCAGAGGAAAACACACATGCATGCTAAGCATTGAGCTGGTGTTCACCACCAGCTGTTTTTCTTTGTGAGACACCCACGCACATGTACATTGCCATAAGAGAGCTTCTTTGAAATGGTAACTGACGTGGAGCTAGAGAAAAGGTTCTTAACATTGATGTATGTTAATACATCAATGGTATATATAATCTCCTTTTGTCACATGGTTTAAAGGTCTATTTGTCACACGATTTAAAGGGCTGCAGAGTATTCAAAAAATGTTAAAAAGTGATGGAAGTTATGTAGCAGAGACAATGCAGATGCACCCACTCCGACTAAAGTATACACATGTAAATGCATATGCAGGCACGTACTGGGTTTTTGCCAATACACACCTGTATGCACGCACTGACACAAACGCATGCCTATTTTTAT
>JBBIGA010000040.1:31429531-31464699 GCA_037576975.1 Alestes dentex | reverse complement strand
ATATGCAGGCACGTACTGGGTTTTTGCCAATACACACCTGTATGCACGCACTGACACAAACGCATGCCTATTTTTATCCAAACATTATCACACACCAACACACATTAACCGCACCAGCCCTTTGCTTTTTTTTTTTCAGCTGGGCCACCACTATATTCTGTGTAGGGTGCTTTCTGAGTATGCTTTTTATGAATGTACTTCTCTGTGTTCAAAGTTAGGACAGCATTTCCATGTAAGCAAATCATACAGGATGGGTGAGTCATATTTCTGAAGATATGGCAGTCTGCCCATTTAAATTTCTGTGTGTGTATCTGCGCACACCATGCAAGCCCAGACAGACTCCACCCTGTATGTATTATGATTATGTGTCATTTTGGTTTTTGATTCGTCCTGTGTTTCTGTGTGTGGTCAAGCGGCGAGAAAGACAGGTTGATAAGAAAAGATTTCCATGAAATGGCTCACTAGAGGCTTCTTATTATAACTAGTCAGCCTCACTCTTTTTTTTCTCTTCCTCTCACTCTCTCTCTCACTTCTCCTTCGCACACACTCAACTCAGTATGAAACAAAACACTCATTAGGCCTCTTTTTTGTTCTGAAGTGTTTGGTCTTAACCCCCATTATCCATTTAACTACAAGAGCTTATATTTCCTCCAGACTGCATCAGCTTAGGGTTCTTTTAAATCTCAACTATAAAGAATATGCAGTCTTGTTTTGTTCTGGTAAAGGTATTATTGTGAACCTTGGCATTCTGTTTACCTCCGTCTGTGCATGTGTGCGTGCATGAGTAGGTGTGCGTGTGTGTGCATGTACGTGTACAGTGGTTGTCAGTTAACAGATGTGGTTTGAGTGTGCAGGTGAAGCGCTGAGGAGAGGCTCCTCAGCAGTGGATATTTATAACCTGGAAATCCTGCCTTGAACTGTGAGAACTGAGTGCACAGTGGTTCTGTGTTTAGGTGAAAGAGACTCGGTGCACGTCTGTTTTCAACCACTTTTGCATACCTGTATCTGTGAGAAAAGATTTCTTCCTGTTTTTCCCTTTTTATAGTATGTGTGTGTGTGTGTTGGTTTGTGCGGGGGTGGGGAGTTCAGGAAGCTGTGCCTTTTTTGTCAGAATGTGGCCGGGTTGTTTGCTCTGTGCTACCTCGGGATTGCTTTTTAGAGAGAGAGAGAGAGAGAGAGGAAGAGAGAGAGAGAGAGAGAGAGACGGAGTGATAAAGATGTAAGCAGGTAGAATGAGGTTGTGACTACATCAGCAGTCAGCAGACAGAAAAGAGAGATGTATTTGACCGACTACAGCTTGTGTGCAAAGTAATACTACATGTTTAAAAAGATGTTTGCAGTGTGAGTTTATAATATGTGACACCAATGGGGGAACCTCTATGGTTTTAATGAGTTTTGACACTTAAGGCCTGGACTGAAGGCCTGGTAAACAAACATACTGGAGACCTGAGTAAGGAAAAGTTTCAGTAGTGTGAAATTGAAAGTCCCCTGTTTTGGTTATGGACTGATCCAGCAGCAGACTTAGTTGTGCAGGGCAGTCATACTACAACACATCATGGGCTGGTGTTACCCCAAAGTGCCAATAATGGAATCATTATGATGTTGTAATGATTCCAGTACTGGAATCATTACAACATCTCTAAAACGGTTCTATTCCCATTTCAACCTTTGACCATTCTGGTGTTAGGCCTTCAAGGGTTATTGGTTTAGAGACTAATTCAGCAGGAGAATCTAATTGATTTACAAAGACAGAATGGCTAAAAGGGGAACAATGGAGAGCGTGGATTGCCTAAAAAGATTTCTGGAAATATTGAGCTCAGGTTTTCCTGATTAACTGAAAAGATGAGCGTAGTAATCTTCAGTCCTCTGACAAGGGGTTTGTTTCACAGGGAAGGTTGTTGATTGAGCTTCGAGTATTGGATTTTTTGCCTCTTCATCAGTGGCACAGAGACCAACCACCACAACCCCCCACCCCAACACACACAGACTACTGTCACATTCACCTCTCTGTGCTTTCAGTGACAGAGTGTTGCTATTGTGGAAGCATGATTTGTATTGAGCCAGCCCTCCCTTTCTATCCATACGCAAACCTAAACTATTCACTGTGTGTGTGTGTGTGTGTGTGTGTGTGTGTGTGTGTGTGGTCTTTACACTTATTGATCACCATATGGAGGAGCAGACAAAACAGAAATGTGATTTTCTGATAAAACGAACATATTGCTACTGAGGTAATCTGAGAAGAGGCCACGATAATTTGATTACTGTATCAGTAACAAACACACACACACACACATACAGACATAGGACCTTAGGAGGTTATCTCTGATTGTCTGCCCTCATTTTTAGAGCTGAAGGCCAACGCCAAAGTTGTGTAAGGTCAAGAAGATAATGTGCATGTTAGACACGTATTTGGCTTTGAATAGCATGGTCAAAATAAAATTAACAATGCGCACATTTAGAAAACAGCATCTTAAGGTTAATAAATGGCCTGTCTGTTTAAATAATATATTAACTAATTTTTGTAGTGGCAGTCTGGTTATTGGCTTCATTCAGTAGTGTCAACAAATCGTTTTTGCATTATAGCACACAATTCCATATGTCTCATATATGCCCATATTTTTATCTGAGCAGACAGAGTATGCAGATGCATCTAGGATCACTTTTGTTTGTGTGGTTTAAGCGTGAACAGCAGTATGATATCATATATGTTGTTGTTATGATGTCATAACTCAAATCACAACCCATAATGGCACCTATGGGAACGCTGGCCAGTGATGGTTGTTGTTTTAGAGTTACTGGTCTACGCAGCATTAAGACTGGGTTTGTCTGTCTGGATGACATTATGGTTAGGCTTTTTGGCCTGAAACGCATGGGTGTTGGCTTTGTTATCTTGGATAACATTAGGTTAGCACTGTTGTCAGGTTTGTTAGTCTGAACAGCAAAGGTTTTTAGTCTTTTTGTTGCTTGTCAGTCTGAACAGTACTAGAGTTAGGTCTGTTGGTCTGAGCCACACTGGTGTTGGGTTTTCTGGTCTGAGTAGCACTAGTTTTGGGTTTTTAAAGAGTGCCAGCACTAGGCTTGTTGGTCTTAACAGTAATGTTGTTGGGTATGAATATTGCTAGTGTTGGATTTGTTGGTCTGATCAGCATTGTTGTTGGGATGGTCTATCGGAACACCACTGGTGGCGGGCTTGGTGGTCTGAACAGTGCTGATGTTAAATCCCTGGACAAAGCAGCTCTGGTCTTGGGTGGTCAGTACCTTTCATAGGTCTTACAGTGCAAATTCACCACAGCTGGCCTCTTAGCCGCCATCCTCTTTATTGCCTATTGTTACATCTTCTCCTTAGCACCACCAATGAGTAGACTTTATCTCATTCCTTTTTTCTCCTCTCCGTCTCTTGAGGGGTACTCTGCAGTCTTGGTCCACTATAATTGGAAATCATTGGCTCTTAATAGTACTGTGCAGGCAGAGAAAATTGAAGGCCATCTGTGTGGCCTCAGGATCAATGGAGAAGCAGAAGGGTGGAGGCTCTTTCTTTACTTGCCTCGGGTGAACCTTAATAATGGAAACTATTTCACTACTATAGATTGAAATAATAGTTGATTCTCTTAATGGAAAAAAGAGAAGCGGTACCTTCTCATGGCATCTCCCATGTTTTCGTGTTTTTGACATAAATCGTATATAGGACAAACCCAGTAGAATTATAGCTACATCTATTCAGTTGAGTATAGCCACTGGGTGCTGGGTGAGAACGCTAGTAATGGACCTGCATAGTAGACTTATGTGGTGTTTGCATGAATTACCTAATTTGATTCAGTTTATTGTATCAAAAAACTAAGGTCTTTATCTGTATTTGACACTGAGAGTTCTCCATTCAATGTGTGAGCAATAGGTCTACATATACTTTGTCTATGTATTCATAAACATGAGGTTAAAGTGAGGTTAATTTACACACACACACACACAAACATCTATCTATCTATCTATCTATCTATCTATCTATCTATCCATCTATCCATCTATCTATATATGTACACATAGACGGATTTGCAAAGAAAACATAAATATAAAGTAAACATAAGGACTAGAAGGATATACACATTCAATGCACCACATTTTCTAGTCTGAATATGCTTAATATTGTCCAGGTATACATATGTGTGCCTGATATTGTTTGGATTTTCTCCTCCAGCGGTAGCTGTACTTAACTAGGTGTTATGTGAGTCCGCAGATGTATAATGAGTTTTTCTGTGGGGGTCAGGTTGCAGTTTGTTGACTGGCGTGCAAATTGGCGCAGTGTAAATAGACGGACTGCTATTTGAGTCGTGATCACTTTCAGCTTTCATTCGCCACTCGCCTTTGTGCCTGAAGTGGTCGGCATCGTGACTGGGCTTTTCCACACAGAGGGAGAGAGAGAGAGACAGAGAGAAATGGGGGAGGACTCTGAGAGATCTCTCTATTCTCTGCTCACCCCCAGGTCTACACACAGCTCTTTGAGCTTGGTGGTGGGATCCAGCCCCCATAATAATTACCCTGATTAAAGCTGGACCCGTCTGTGAGCTCATGCTTTGTAGGGCTTACAGCCTGCCGCTGCGTCCGGAGCTCACAACAAGCTCCGGGTTAATGATTCCTTGTGCGCAGGGCTGGCTCACATCCGGACGCTGAGGGACTCTTTTCTTTGCTGCCAGGGTCAAGCTGTATTCACAAGGCTAATCAAACACTCCATGTCGGCTGCCAGGCTCTCCTCTCATGCCGTAATAGGATTCTGATATGACCCAATGGAATGATTACAGATGGATAATTTGATCCTGCACTGAAGCTTGTGTATGATTCTGTTATATATGGTTCTCTTAGAAAACCAGTGGCAAACTGTGACCGTTAGAGCCAGGTGTTCATTTTAAACATGGTCAAAAGACAAGGAAAAACACACCTCTACGATAATACTTATTTTTGGATAGCACGCCAATCAGAATCTAGGAATATGTTCATGCTAGTTAACAACACATAGCATCAGAAGTTTGACAGACATATTAATGTATTAATAGAGCTGCCACTGGCATAAAACTGAAGCCCAAAGGTTAGGCTGCTGCTCACACTCAGAGTCAGTGACGTATCTGGGACTTCCAGAAGCCCTAGAGTCTTGTTTTTAAGCACAATTGGTCCCACTCACTGGAAATCCAAACCCAACTGGTTTATCTTTCTGTCAATTTATAATTTTGTTGATGGTGTGGAATATTAGGCCTTCGGTCCTGTAACCAATGAGGGAACTCATAGGAGGAAAAAAATCAGACTGAGTCTTTTTTATTCATCCTGACTTTAATCCTGTTGTTTCCAATCAAGCCTAAGTAATGATGTAAACGTAGTATTGTAGTGCTTTCTGAGTTTAAATACAAACATGAATCTATTGAATGAAATGGGGGAAAAAAATACAGATATGTGCTTTGTTTTTAGTTCCCAGAAATCTGTAGGGCTTTTCTGGCGTTGAAAATGCCCTTAGGACCCCCTCTGCTAAAAATCTAATTGGCTGAAGCAGACAATGGAACTTTTTAAGGCTTGAAAGTGAACACGAGGCTTTTGTCCGTAATTCAAAATCAATGTTTGCCAAGTGTTAACATTTGGTCCAGAGTAACTAGAGTAACAGAGCTAGGATCAGATTGTGGCATACGTAATTCTATTTGTATTGTTTTGCACTGGTGCTGCAAAGCTAATGTGGTTAACATGTTTGTTTACTAATTGCTAGTTAGCGTCATCCAGACTGCCTCAAACTGTGCTGACTTGTTAAGTACTCTTGAATAGACTTGTTTTTGTGGTTTCTGACGCAGTATAATGGACTGGTATCTGCAAAAATGGACACAAATATGGACGAAATTCAGGCTTCAAAATGGCCTCTACCAGTGTCTTTAGCTATTCGGTTCTCTTTTATCCATTTTTTTTATAGATCAGAGGCTCTCTTATCCTTCCCTCTATTCAAGCACGTCAAACAAAGAGACTCTGCTCCATCTGCTGAGTTCAAAACGTTCAGGGCTCCAAGTTCCACCTCATCTTGGTGGTATTTTGTCTCATCTTCCCCCCTCCTCCCTTTCTCCTCCCTTTCTTTAAAAAGCAGTCTGTAAGGGAGGGATGCCTGCAAACATTTTCTGTGCTTCAGGCTTTCTTAAAGTTACACCAACCCCCCACCCGACCTCTTATCCCCACTGCTTTCACATGCACACGTGCGCACAAATATATGCATACGCCCACAGGCAGTGTTTTCCTTAGCCTTCATCTGCTTCTATCATGTTGTGTGATCTACGCAGCATTCAGCCTCGTGTTCCACTCAGTTCTTAAGTAAACCTGCACACCCCTCTTGCAGATGCTGAACATACAAGATGATGTTCTGTTCTGAAGGTTATTTTGCATATGGTATTTACAGAACCCTAACCAAATGTATTTTTATATTACATGATTCTGTTTCATAGCATATTAAAGGGAAATTCCACTGACCGTTTAACATTTCTGCTCAAGTTCAGTCTCTGAGCTGTAAACAAATTGATTCAGAGTGTTTTGATCATTGTAGAGAAACTTCTGAAAAAAAAAAAAAACTCTCTTGCCTCAACACTCTGTTGAAATTCCTCTTTGTCAGACAGAGGAGGTCTAGATTTTAATCAATATCACTATTTTATAATGAATCAAAATGTGTTTGAAAAGTTATTGTTTGCCAAAAAAAAACACTCTTTTGCCATGTTTTATATTTTCACATTGGAAATAAATGGAACGCTGTCAAAGAAGTACCACTAATATAGTTACAGGACCTAAAAGGGCTTTGTTTAGGCTTGTGCTGTTGAAAATGGTTCTGTTTTGCACTCCAAGCATGGTACGATTCCTAGGTTTGTTTGGTTCAGTAGAGTTAAGTGCGTCTAGGCGGTGCTCAGTTTGCCAAGAGAGCGGAGACACCAGTGGGTGGGCAAGTCTCAGAGAACTGAACTGCTTGGTGAAAAGGTTACTGCAGATTTCCCATACTCCTCTGGTGTCCCCGTCCGCCTGCAAGCATGACTGATGCCTAGCAGAGAGATGAGAGCCATCAATCAAACTTAAGGCCACCTTCCCACGCGTGCACACACAAGGCACACATAGTAGATGCACACATAGCACTCAGACACCTACACGTGGGTAACCTTTACGCTTGGGGTTCCCGAATGCTGCAAGTTTTTTGCGTTTCTGAGTCTGAGAGTTTTTGCCGTGTGGTTGCTTCCACTGAAACACCAGGAGTGTGTCGCTTTTGCGTCACAATGCAAATATGAAAAAAAAAAAAGAATGTGAACTCCTCCCTCTTCGTTGCTGTTGTTCATTCATGTGGAGAACACTTTGAGAAATAACACCGCAGTATTCCACCGCCAGCAGTAAAACCAAGCAATTGTTTTGTTTCCTTTTTCATGTATATTTCATGATTGCGGTTCCCTAAAATATTGATTTTATCCAAAAAAATAAGTGCATACTTGGTCATCTACATCAGTATTCCAAAACAGATGCATTTTAATTGTCACTCTAAGCTCAATCCATCACAAGCCGCTCATGCATTTTACAGTCATACCGCTGTCGCAGCATCAACAGTGAACACTTATTCTACAAGCAGGCTAATTAGCTCTCAGACGTGTGACCCATTTGAAAGTCTTTTGAGCTGAAGAGTCTCTCTTCCTTACTGCAGTCCGCTCAGACTGTCTCATTAGCGGAGCACATGCTCAGGGGGCTCTCTGTGTTCTCAGTACAGCATTCCGTGCCGTGGTCGGGAGCGAAAGAGAAGTAGGTCTTTTTATGAGCGTCAGTGAGCCAGAGCTGACATCACTGCAGTGGTTTGTGATTCATTCACATCAAAGCTGGTCGGGCTTCCCTCTGTGGGCCACCATTCGAGCAGTCATCCTCTCCTCCAGGGGCTGGAGGCCTCCTCCGGCCGTTCAAAGTAGTAGAGCTGGATACGGGTGGCCTTTTGAGGGAGGGTTTCATCTTGATGAGGCATATTCGTCACCAAACAAGTATGCGGGTCCAGAGATGGAGGGGTGTTAGCAGTAGGGAAAAACTGATGTGGATTTCTGAGGCTTAAACTGTGGTGGTGAGTGGTTTGGAACAGCGCTGAGTCAGTTGTCTACACAATATAGCCGCTACAACCTCACCTTTGTTCTTTCAGACAAGATAATCCCATTATTATGGGCCTGTATGGCTAATATTCACGCCATCAACTACTAAGGCCAGCTTAGAAACGGCTTAACAGCTAATTTTAAAGCTGCTTCCTCAAGGCTCTCTGGTACACCATTCTAAAAGGGACATGTCACTTTGTCATGGCCGGTTCGGTTGAGCTAGAAATGTTCTTCTCTTTTAAAAAATTGTCCAGATATTAAATGTAATTACATCAGTCCAGTCTAGATGTATGTGACGAGCACAAACTTGCAGGCCACTGCCTTGAATGAATCAGGCCTTTCGAAATCTGTGGCTAACAAGTTCAGCTTCTTTGGTATTTCATTCATGACATGGTTTTGTGAAATGAGCACTGCGGACATTTCCCAACTGGTGTCACAATCTTAGAGAAGTTGCATTCATGTTCCTCTCTGCTCTCTTCCTGTTCCTAGGTCGGTGACTTCTTGTCAGGGCGCTCACCGCTGACTCTAGCTCTGCGTGTGGGCGACCACATGATGTTCGTACAGCTGCAGTTGGCTGCGCAAAACTCGGGTGTCCAGCAGTCCACAACCAGATGTCCTTCAGGCACAGCTGGGACGCCTACAGAGCCCTGCGCGGGTGGAGCTCGGCATGCCCATATACCCACCACAGCGCATAGCAACCTGAGGGCCTCACCTGGACTCCACTCTCACCCTACCCATTTCTCAACCCCCTCCAGCCCCACCCTTCCTGCAGCTTCTGCCCCGCCACTCCACACAGCTGCAGGTGCTCGTAGCCCCGTCCTGGGACAATCCACAACCTACCAACAGGTAATATATGCGGGCCCACCTGGGGTCAGTGTTTTATTCCTATTCATATATGCAGTTGTACAGGCTGTAGCTGAGCTTAGAAAAGTATGAGGTTTTTTTTATGTACTGGAATTAATGTCTTAAACCGCAAGCTTATTATTCAGTCTTGAATCATAAAATTCAGGAACTACTATGCATTATTCAGAAACTACTCTGAAGTTCTGTAATTGTCTGAGAGGAACTAAACTATGGGCTCAAACATGGCCCTTTAAATTAGGTCCACTATGGAACATATTAAACTAACCAAATGCCCAGAGTGTACATACTTTTTTTCAGCATTGTGGCCCTTTTTTCTGATGATCTGTTTCTCATCTTATTAAGCTCGTTGTCTCCCAGAGCATAAAACTGTGTTCCGTATAGGGTGTTTTTAGGGCTGTTAAGACTAAGTTATTCTCTAAAGAGCTGACTGCATGGTTTATTCCCTGAGCTTAAGTTTAAAATGGGTTTTGCCGCATGAAGAGAAACGTAACTTGTTTGTTTCTCTCAGGAGGCGTGCGGGAGCTTCAGCAGCAACTCTAGCGCATGGCCAAGTCGTAAACCAGGTGCCGTGATTGAAAGCTTTGTAAACCACGCTCCCGGGGTCTTCTCAGGAACTTTCTCAGGTAGCACATGTTCTTCAGTGCATTCTGTACTTTATTAAGTGTGTATTAACACACTTAACGTGTTGCTGTTAATCAGTTATTACTTATTACTTATGTGAAACTTTACTTTTTTTTTACACATTCAGTTCTTTGAAACTGCTATGGAAAGTAATGTAATTTTAATAGTAAGACATTGAGGTGTGACACCCCCACCCCCACCCACCCCCCATTTTAAAAGCAGAACTCCCAAGGATTGTAGTTTTCCATGCCTACTTTTAAATGTATACAATGCCATGGCTTAGTAATGGTAACATTTATCATAATTCTCTCCCTCTCACTGTTTCTTTCTCCATCTTTCCAGGCACTTTGCATCCTAACTGTCAAGACAGTAATGGACGTCCTCGCCGTGACATCAGCACCATCCTGCAGATCCTCAATGATCTCCTGAGTGCCACGCGTCACTATCAGGGTACCCCGCCTGCCCTGGCACACCTCCGCTGCCATGCACAGGGACCCGAGTCACCCCGAGCAACGCCACCCGCTTCACCATCATCACCAGCATCCCCTTCTTCACCCTCCGCCACACAACTCCCATCAACTCCAACTTCACCCTCACCTCCATCACCTACCTCAAACAGAGCAGCTCTGAGCCACAGCCGCATCAGCAAACCCACCGGTGAGTTGAATCTGACGGTCCCACTAAAGGACACCTGCCCACACATGCTTATACCTAATACGCACATAGCAGCTTCACAAACATGCTCACACCTCTAGGCTCAGGCAACCTTTACATGTGGCTTTTCCAAGAAAGCAACACTTAGGTTTAGTAGAATGTTTTGTTTGCATGCGTGTGTGTTGCATATATGTCTATGTGTATATGCATTTGTCAGTATGTGTCAGTATGTATGCCTGTTTATGAGCGTATCATATCAGTTGTGGATGAGTGTGTCTGTGTGTATGAGTTATGTATGTGTGTGTGTTGTGTATGAGTCTGTCTGTATTTGTTGTGTTTGTGTGTGTTTGTGTGTGTGTTTGTGTGTGTGTGTTTGTGTGTGTGTGTGTGTGTGTGTGTGTGTTTGTTCAGGGTGTGTTTTTTCCAAATAGTTACACTCTTTAAATTCTGCATGCATTTCTCCTGCAATCCTGCACGACTTTCCTGCTGTTTCCACTCTTCTGCTCCAAATCTCTAACCTCATCTGTGAAACACGTACATTCACTCCCTGCCAGTGTGCCTTTTGCCTTTATATGGAGTAGTCTACACACACACACTCACATATGCTTGCTGGCTGCTAGCAGAAAGTGCAGTGTGGGGGCGTTGACAGAAAAGAAGCAAGCACAAAGTGAATTTTCATTCCTGAAGCATTTTGGGTTGTGTTAGACTGGCTCTGTGGTCAACAATGCATTTAGCCTTAGACTTCAGTATTGAAGGGAAGCTTTTGAGTCAGACACACACACACACACACACACACACACACACACACACACACACATACAGTTAAAGGTAAGAGGAAGGACTGTTCTGAGTCAGGGCCTCACTGCTATGTTTGCATTCCTCTCATTCACTCCACTGATTCATCCTTCAGCCGACTTGTGCAGAACACACACAGGCACACAGTCTAGTTTTAATACAATGCCAGGATGTGAGCTCATACACATATCCAGTATATAATGTATAAAACTGTAACTATAGGTTCGTTCTTTTTTCAGTTGTTTCCTGTTTTTAAGTCCTGAAAATATGCAAAAACAAGTACATACACACACAGACTTTGGGCCTGGCTGAAATGTACCAAGAGTGACCTAGTATTCACAGTGAGCTCTGTACCTAATCTCTACTGATCACAGCCGTGGTGGTGAACATTAATCTGTTTCATTGACATTCTCACACACACACACAAACACAGAGTGGACTCTCACGCACCGGAGCTTGCCTGTTTTTCAAGAATGAATGCATGTGAATTATTTAGAGGCTCTAGATCATAATAGCTATCCTTATGGGCTCTCAGGGGCCAGTAGGAGCCAGGCATGTGGGTCAGAGTTTGTGTGCGTATGTGTCTGCACAGTGGAAACATGCTGATGAAGCTTAAATGATGCATGAGGCGAGCCTGGCTGCAGGGGTGTGGAAAGAACAGACCTCCTCTCCCCTCTACTGACCCGTGACCCATGCCTGAGCTATGCCAGAGCTTTCTGGTGCCACCGGACGCTTTTTGACCCATCCACCACTGGCAGCCATGGCTTTCTGTGTCTGTGTGTTGATTACTGATTTGAATGGAACGAGTCCCTTCAGATAACATCTATTGTCTTCTCTTTCAAGAGTGCAGTCTCTGCATAGAGTCAGATGTACAATGGGGTGAGAAAGAGAGAGGGAGAGTCTGTGTGTGTGGGTGTGTGTGTGTGTGTGTGTGTGTGTGTGTGTGTGTGTGTGTGTGCGCACACGTGTGTGTGTTATGTAGATGATAGTGTGGCACTGGAATACTGGATAATATTGTTCTGTCTCTGTCATTGGTACTTCTCTTTCTTGGCTGTGTGAGAACAGATGGTTAAGGGTGTTGCTTTTGTTTTGTCCTCCACTACAGTAAACATGTATAATAACGAAAGTGAGGGTAAATGGCCCGCATGCAGGAATTCCTCAAAGCAAGTACTGAAACTGCAAGACAGCCTAATGTTGCAACTTTGCAAAGCAAAAGCAGACAGGAGAGACGAGGCAGAGTTCATGTTTGGCTGGTAGCTGTGTAGTCTCACACGTCCATAGTTTTTGGTTAGATAACATTTTCCATATAACTGCGTCTGCACCTGAAGTGTTACATAAAAGTCCAACTGCTGCAGCTCAAGAGTATTTTTATGTCTAGATTACGTAATTGGGGAATCTTACTACTGTGTGGTTCATGACCAGGCTTATTCAGTAGTTGTCCCGATTTTATTACGTTTTTACTGAATGCTGTGTATGTGTGTGTGCGCGTCCTAGTTTATGGTGTGATTTACAAAATTCAATCACAATCACAAATATAACCTGCAAGACAACCACAGGATATATATATATAATCATACGACTTTCCTTTCATTGATTCTCTACTTTTGAATGGTATTTTGGTATTTTTGAATGGACTTGAGAGTATGCCAATAATTGAAATATTTTTCTTTCTTTCTCCTGCAGGTGAACCATCTAGGCAGAACGAGAACCGGGCCACACGCTGCAAAGTAGAACGCCTGCAGCTTCTCCTGCAGCAGCGGAGGCTTCGAAGGCGGGCGAGGCGGGACCCCCGTGGGCCATACCACTGGCTCGCTAACCGCAAAGCAGCTCGTAGCCACAGCAACAGCAGCCTGTCCAGCGAGGGCTCTCTGGACCTGGACTACGAGGAGGCACTTTGGAAGCCGGATGTCCAAGCTGACCTGGGCTCAGAGTTTGTCTTGGCCTGAGGGGCAAACGAAAGCAGATCCAGACCAACAAGGAAAGACCGCAGACGAACGAGAGAGTAAAGGAGGACGACAAAGAGGAACACTGCCCAAACAGAAGGAGAAAGACACAGTCTGCTTACTGGAAGAGCAGGAAGTTGTTTTGTGTCTCAGTGGTAACGCGTGATATCGCAACAGGTGGTGATGTTTGATCATTCAGTTTGGACAAACAAGAAACACACAAAATGTCTGGATTGAAAGAGAAACTTTGCTCTTGCATTGTAAACTCTACTGAATTCAGAGGAACATTGGTTCACACAGGAACCACCATATTTTTTCAGTGGAAACCCATGTTTTCTCATTGGGACCTCGTGTTTTTTTTGTTTTTTTTTGTTTTCGTTTTTTTGGGACCCCATATTCTTTCACTGGGCATTGATACTTTCACTCAACATGGTGGTGGTTTTAGTTGCTGTTGTTACAAAATGCGTCATGTAGCATTACAAAAGCAAGAATTCAGGTTTTCGTAACCAGTTTATAACATTTTGCACACTCCTGCATTTTTATTGACTTGTGAGCATTAAGGTTCTTTTCTTTTTTTCAATACTCAGCTTGATCAGCGGGGAGAGAACTCAAACTGTTTTGTTTTTGTCAACCTGCGAACTAAGAGAGCATTTGTTACGAAAAGATACTTTCCTTGCTTGTTTTTATTTATAAGTGGAGCCACCGATTATTCTACGTATATCTTTTTATTTTATTTTATTTTTTTCAAAATCACGTGCACATGTCGTAAAACTGTATCTGCTGGTTAAAAGTATTAAGGTGATTATTACAGTGCCTCCGTTTACCTTTTACTGTATTGAAGCATCAGATAACACAATCTGAATCTTTTTTTTTTTTTTTTTTTTTTTTGCTGCTACAAAGGATGATAAACCAAGGAGAGGAGTTTTGTCTGGTCATTCATCTCATTATAACTATGACCTACTTCTGCAGGAATGCAGCAGACGCATGCTTCTCTTACATACTGAGTCCTTTTAGTGGGGTTTGGTCACAGTTTAGCTCTGTAGCACCATTTACAGTCAAGCTGAAGAAAGAATGAACATTTTAGCTACATTTTTGGAGGTTGTCTTTCTTTTTTTTTCTTTTTTTTTTTCCCTCACCGACTCACCAGTCCTTCCACCAGTAGAAGCCATTCAAGTGAAGAGGTTGCCATTTTATCCACTCTGGCCCATTGCCTTCTCAACATTTGTGTGATCTAGACAAGACTGGAAAACTTCTATTATAAAAAGACACTTGTCTTTGTTATTGTAGGTGGACGGACCTTTTGTTCAGTGGCCTTACCTGTCTTTAAAATGGTGAAAAGTACAGGCACTGGAGACTTTCTGTGGATCCTTTACGTGCTTTTCGTGTCCAGGCTATCGCTGTAAGGATGTGACGGAGAATAAACTTTCGCGCCTCAGCAACAGTAGTCAGACCAAGGGACGCTGTCTTTCTGTGTACGGAGCCTTGCTGTTGGTTATAAGGTGTGTCTGTTGCCTTCTGTCACGAGACAGCCCGCAAAGACCTTCTCAGCTGAGGAAAAAGAGATAAAAGAAAGCGCTTGCTATATTTTTCGACCATGGTGTAACGTCTGTCCTTTGTCTGAGCTTTTGTCTCTTGTTCATCCTGTCTTTTCACAGTGTTACTTGTGAACCTTGACTCTCCATGATTAAGTCACAGATGTCTATGTGAAAAACATATGAAGAGAAATGTAATTCAGGTCCAACTGAACAGCGTAGCGCACTGTCATAAGAATACCTCGTAGCTCCAAAATAATACTTCACTGGAGGAGGGAAAAGAAACGCTCTTGACTTCAATGTATGTAAATTAAACATGTAATTCCAGGAAAAATGGTTTCGAAGTTATGATACAACAGCGACAAGATTAATAACACATTACAGCGAGCACGTCTTCTGTTCCAGCAGTCCCCAAAATATGACCAGCCGGATGCATGCAATTTATTTGAAAGAGGCTGAATTGGTAAAATGAGTAGTTGATCCAGGAAAATGTGCATTTTGTTGGGATGTTGCTTTTTAAATTGTGGTCTTGCGATACCGGTTTTTTTGTTCATGCTGCGTTTTCTGTTGCTTGTACTGTCTTGCAGTCTCACAGCAGGAGGTGAGGAGTCTCAGCTCATGGTCCTGCGCTAGGCCAGTGTAGCACGTTTTTGTTTCTGTTATTTTTTTCTGTTTTAATTTATAAAGCCGATCTGGTAACTGTGAAGAAACTGTACCTGACATTGCTTTTCCCTTTTGTGTTTTTCCTTCTCTTTTTGTGTAAAATTTAACTGGTATTGTAAAAAGAAAAAAGAGGGAACAACTGAAACAACAGATTTTTTTTTTGTTCATAAGCAATACATTTCAGTGTGGCTTGCTGTAGACTCTTTTTCTTTTTAGGTAATAAATTTACGAGAGAACATATTTTGGTCTGTGATCTTTTTTCTGGCCCATTGCTACAATGCTAATTCAGTTAGGTTCTTCTCTGTGGATTCTACTTTCCAGATAGACAGAACTATGTTGAAATATACAGCTTTTTGAACTATACAGTGAAGTTCATAATTATCTGGACTTTGACAAAGTTACTGTCATTTTATACAGCAAATTAGGTTATTATTATAACTGAAACTCTGAATTTCCATATTTGAGGGTATTTACGTAAAGCTGCATGAATGTGTGTTATGGCCATTTTCAAGCCCCCCACCCCGCGACCCTTTTTTAAGGGCTCAGAAATAATTGGATAAACTTCTTTTACTTCTGGCTACTCCTGATTAGGGGTCACCACTGCAGATCAACTAACAATAATTGTCATTTTTAATACTGGGTTGCAAATTCTTTGCATTCAAGATTCCCTGAAGTCTGGAACCCACATGCATCACCCATTGCTGGGTTTCTTTTCTGGTCATTCTCAGCCAGGCCTTTTTCAGTTCCTGCCAGAGTTTAACCTTCAATTTTTGCTATCACAAAGTGTCAAAACTGGTTCAAGGTCAGATCACTGACTTGGCCATTGCAGATATTCCACCTCTTTGCCTTATAAAAGTATTGGGTTGCTTTCACAGCAAGCTTCAGTTTTCCATGTTAAGTGCCACCCAAGGAGTTTTGTAACATCTAGGTGAGTCTGAGAAGATCTTCAGAATTCATCCTGGTACTTTTGCCAGCAGTCACCTCATTAATAAATACAAGGACACCTTGTCTATTGACAGCCATTCACACCTACTGCCATAGCACTGCCTCCACCATGTTTGATAGGTGAGGTGATATGGATCATGAGCAATGCCTTCCCTTCTCCATACTCGCCTCCTCCCGTCATTTTGGTACAAACTGATCTTTGTCACATCTGTCAAACGTCTGTTCTCTGTTTTTGTTGTTCTACAACAGATCATGGTTTTTAGATGTTTTTGGCAGTTTCTAAACTGGCCTTCCTGTTTATGAGGCTTACCAGTGGTTCCTGCAGATGCTTCTTCTTTTCTGACCAAATCCTCAAGGGTTATATACATGGTAAACCTGGATAATGTCTAAAAAGAATATTATAAATTCTATCAATGCTGCTTAAACTGATGGAAGCTTTGTGCAGCTCTTGTTAAGCGTGGCGTTGTGACACAACATACATACAGGCACAGATGTGTATTACAGCCGTTGATATCACTCACTCACAGGCAGGTGTGTGTTTTGACGGTTATAGGTTTAGTTGTCCCTGTGGCTGCTTGTGGTTTTGCGTGGCTGTGACATCTCAACACTGCGTGTGTTCAAAAGAGAAATGAAAAAGTAAGTCTCTAACAGTTTCTTTCTGAAAACACTTCCAGATCACCACAGACTTTTACCAAGAGAATTGCAACAGACAAAAGAACACTCTTTTGTAACACAGAAAAACATGGTGGCACTGTTTACTCCATACCTTTCTACCAAGCCAGGTCTGAATGAACCATATAAAGGAATTGATTAAAATCAGAGCAAAAAAAAAAAAGACAGACAGTGCAAATATGAAAAGGTCTATCGTAATCATTCGTATTGGCTTTTGAATTCCATCTCTGAATTCCTCCCAGAGTTTTGTTTTCATGTGAATTTTAAATGTAAAACTTAAGGACAAAAAGAGGACAAGGCTGAAATATGGGAACAAACTGATGGGAGATCCATCACTGAAGGTAGGTTAAATTGTTTTAAGACATCAAAAACTACAGAAGACCAAGGCAACCCCCCACAAACCCCAGTCCCTGCTAACGCAAAGACTTGGCTGACGTCTTCGACTGTAGGTTTGAGAAGGAAAAAAAATCACACCCTCACTCCAGCTCAACAGCCCCCATAATAGCCAACATCACAGCCCCTATTGCAGCCTCCATCACAACCCACATCACATGACACATTGCAACACCCACCACAGCTCCATCATAGCCTCGATCACAGCCTCCACCACAGCCCTCATATTAGACCCCATCACAGCCTCCATTACAACCCCATCACAGCCCACTTCACAGCCTGCTTCACAGCCCCAAAATAGCCAACATCACTTCCCCATCACATACTACATCACATGACACATCCCACTCCCATCACAGCATACTTCACAGCCCCATCACAGCCCCCATAACAGCCCCATCACAGCCCCAAAATAGCCAACATCACAGCCCACATCATATGACACATTGCAGCCCCATCACAGCCTCGATCACAGCTTCCACCACAACCCTCATCATAGCCCACATCACAGCCCCCATCACAGCCCCATCACAACCCCATCACAGCCCTCATCACAGTCTCCATTACAGCCCCATCACAGCCTCCATTACAGCCCCATCACAACCCCATCACAGTCTCCATTACAGCCCCATCACAGCCCCCATTACAGCCCCATGCAAACCCCATCACAGCCTCCATTACAGCCACATCACAACCCCATCACAGCCCCCATTATAGCCCCATCACAACCCCATCAAAGCCGCCATTACAAGCCCAACACAGCCTCATAGTCTCCATCTCAGCCCCATCTCAGCCCCATCACAGGCCCCATAACAGCCCCCTATCCTCCCTTCCATTACTCAGGCTACACTCAAGATATATGAAGAGGTTGTGAGACACCATCAACCTTTTCATCACTGGACTGGATGACTACAGGTCTATCACTCTGACATCTGTGGTCATGAAGTCTAAGGACCCAATTGTTAAACTCCTGAAGTTGGCTGAAGACACTACACTCATTGGACTCATTCAAGATGGTGATGAATCTGCATATCAGCGGGGATTTGAATGGCTGGGACTATGGAGATTACAATGGACTTTTAAGAGATGCTCCTGAGCACTGCTGCCCCTCACAATATCTAACAGCCCTGTGTCAACCGTGGCAAGTTTCTGGGAAATACCATTTCTCAAGACCTGAAATGGGAAACCAACATCCTCAAAACGGCCCAGCAGAGGATGTATGTTTTGCAGCAAATGAGGAAGTGTGTTTTAAACGGGACAGGGACAGATGGCAGCGACCAGTAAAGACAGCTGAAAAAATCATTGATGGTCCCCTGCTCATCCTCCAGTAACTGTACTCTTCAATAAACAGGCAGGGAAAATCATTACAGATTCCTCACACCATGGAACACTTTGCATCCAACAGGCGATACAGAACTCTGTATACCAAGTCTACCAGACAAAGGAGCAGTTTTTTCATACACAGAAACAGCTGACCAGTATTACCATCTGCTATGCATTAGCTTCTCTTGTTTGTACAATTCCTCATACACCACTATTTTATTCCAGTACTTTATAGTTGCATGTATTCTAATATTAGCTCATAAAAACATATACAGTAAGTCCCTGACTATCGCAGGTGGTACATTCCAAGAGCACCCGCATATAGGGAAAAACCGCAAAGTTGTGATGTGGTAAAAAAAAAAGTAGTGTAAACCTTAAATATGCCCCCAGATATGCTCCCCAAACATTTTCATTTCATTTTAAACTTGAATCTTGATAAATGTTAAGGTAAACCCGTATCCATACTGTACAGCTTCCACTGAACGCTTGCAGTGCAAGAATGTAAAATACCGATGTTACCCCTGTATAGACCGTACTGTAATTCATGCACGTACGTTTTCTTTGGGATGCGCTGTTGTTTTCTTTGGTATAAGCGGGGTAAATACAGTAATAAATTAATTTCCAGTAATAAAAATACAGGGCTTTAAAATGAAAAACACGAGAACACTAGAGATGCTCCACGGGGAAATTCTGGACTGCAGCGTCACAGGGCAGTAGCCAATCAGCAGCAAGGAGAAAACAATAATGTTCTCAGATTGGCTACTTTCAAACTTCCCACCTCTGAGTACAGCTGACTGTGACGTCCGGGCCTCGTCCGCCACGCCCCTTCATCCTCGTGCTGGTTGTTTCATGTTTGGGCGTGGCGCTGAGTAGCGGAGGTTCATTCCGTTCAGGTGTCTGATTGCCTTGTTAAGCGCCGCACCCAAACATAAACAACCAGCGCGAGGACGAGGGAGCATGGTGGACGAGGCCTGGACTTCACAAAAGTAAAAAAATATCTTCCATTATTAGTTCAGACAAAAGTATTGGGACACGCCTGTTTTTCAGGGTTTGGGATAGGCCCCTTATTTCCAAGGAACGACAGTCTTAATGCTTCAGCAGACCAAGACATTTTGGACTATGCCATGATTCCAATTTTGTGGACACAGTTTTTGGGAAGAACATTTTCTACTCTAGCATGACTGTGCCCCAGTGCACAAGACAAGGTCCATAAAGGCATGTTTGGATGGAGTTTGATGTGGAAGAACTTGACTGGCCCACATAGAGCCCTGACCTCAACCCCATCCAGCACCTTTGGGGTGAACTGGAACGGAGATTGTAAGTCAGACCTTCTCACCCAACATCAGTGTCTGACCTCATAAATGCGCTACAGAGTGAAGGGGCACAAATTCCCACAGAAACACTCCATAATCATGTGGAAAGCCTGTCCAAAAAGAGTGGAAGCTGTTATGGCTGCAAAGGGGGACCAACTCTGTTAAAGGCTATGTATTTGAATGTACTGTCATGAAAGTGCCTGCTGGTGTAATGGTCAGGCCTCCCATTAATTTTGTTCATTAATATACAATAGCAGCTTTATACCTTAAACAGCTGTATAGTAACACTGTATTTTCTTTAGGTGTTTGAATGTTGGCTCCTTCAGCATAGATTTAAAACTAAAGTCTATCTCTGAGCCTGTTAGCAAAATTAGCATCAAGGACGGATTATGGACAATCTGGTCCACACAGAGCATGTTAAAATCGCCAAAAAATGTGTCCGCCGCTAACACTGACATGTAACATAACATTACTGTGAAACGACAGTTCGTTTCGGCATCGGCAGAAATGAATGAAGGAGTGCGTATGTTTGTTTGAGTGGAGCTTGACATGACACAACATATCCTAGCAGCCTGTAGGATCACATACCCTTTGTGAAAGGAAAATTGGCCGAAATGACAGAGAAATGAACAAGACACAATCTCATATATGTGAACTGGCAAGAAAGCGGTTTTGTTTACTAGATCTCCTTTAAGTAGGTTTTGGGTTATTCCTCTATCATGTAAAGCTTCATCCCACTGGGATGTGCAAGCTATAGGCTATAGGGCAACTCAGTGTTGTCCTAGGCAATACAATTTGGATCTGATTATTATATTTGAATTTCCTTAGCCTTCAGTCGATTTCATTTCAGCATCCCCCCTCCACCATAGTTACTAGCATGCCTCAGCTTGTTCAAGTCCAAGTAGTTTTTTTTTTTTAGGACCAAGCATCTCCAATTAAGATGGTAGTCATAAGGGACTGCCGGGGGTGTAATTGTGTGCTGTGGGGGATCCTAGGAGACGTCTGCGTAATCAATAGCATGAGATGCGCTTTATAATGACTGCATTAGCCTGGAACACCGGAGGGTCACCACCCACCATCGATGTGTTTATCACGTCGCTATGAACAAAGCGAACAAAGCTGCAGCTTTTCAGCCCATAAAGCACGCTGCTCGCTTTATCTGCACGGACAGCGCATGGCCTGGGTATAATGAAGCAATTCTGTGCGGCAGCCAGTTTACCATTGCAATGAGCTGAGCTTGTGTTTCGTGCTGTAAGTGACCACTCTTATCAGCAAGCGTTAATGACAAAGACTGACCCTGCTGAAGTGGTCTGCTACATAATTGGCTTTTTTTCTGCCTTGGAAATGTGTTTACATGGACATAAGTGATGTCGTTAAACCATTCAGAGCTATAAAGTCTTCCACTCCAGCTCCACTGATAGATTCAAAATAGGCCATCTTGGATGTAATGGCTTGACCTCAATATTGCTTTGGGTTAGGGTGCAGTGATACGGCAAAAAAAGAACATCACAATATGGAACTTGAGGACCTTTTTTATAATATGCTCTCATCGCTGTCATGATTAAAACCTGTAAAGAATAATGCTACAAAAAAAAGAGTGATTATTACTATTTTTTTTTAATACCGTAATTCCATTTTATGTAGAAAAATGTCCTATTTGATTGAATTAATGAAAATATTTTCAGTTGGACTGGGAAGGGCTGCATCCCAAACTGCATACTACAACACAAAATGTAAGAAAGTGTGTAAAAAAACCACCATAGAGCATTCACACTGTGTGCCTGAGTGTCTCCAAATGGCTAGGGAACAGCTAGCAACAGCTAACTACACGGCTAGCCGAATCTCATGCTTGCTAATTAAAAACTAACCTAAACAATTAACCTAAAATCTCAAGCACTCCACAGTGGTGCTAGCAAGCTAACATTTCCACATGTACAGGCCAGAAAGTAGTCATTAAAAACACACAAACAAATCAAGCTAAACTAAAAAAACAAAACAAAACACATACTATGCACACTATTATACTCATGCATGTACTGCGAATGGTCGTGTTACATATTATCTGAATAGTATGTGCTTTGGAATGCATCCTCAGAGGAAGGACTGTGATTGCTACCACTATGCGCTTGTCCATTATAAACGAAGAGACAGAGAGTACAGAACTATGTCTACTGACCAAAGATATTTCCACTTTTTTCCAAAAACAGACCCTCACTGCACATAAAATGTGTAAAACACATCTTTCCCTTTGGGATCATAGAAAGTTAAACTCCTTAAATGCTGCAGTTTTGGAAATATGAGGTTTTGTTCTGATAACAATGATATTGTGAGCTTCTCAATATGCAGTTTTTCTGAGATATGTAGAAAAAAAAGCACAAAAGCAGTAGATACCCTTTATAAAAATGCCTACAAAAGTATAATTATGTTTGTTATTCAATGTTTGTATAATTCAACTGCTTAAGACAACAACAAACAGTTCACATAAATGAATAAAATGAGATTTTCTAAACATAACTGCAGTTACTGTGAGATTAACTACATTTCAGTGTAGTTAATTTCACAACAACTACTTTTCCCATTAATTTCATTAATTACCCATTAACCACGTGTTTCAGTGAGGTTCTGAACAAATGCAGCTATACTGCAGTTTCAGTAAGGCCATTTATAACCCATCCAGCTTTTTTGTGCACAGTAATGGAATTTTACAGGAATTTTAATGCATTTAATGCAAGTGTTTTACCTTCAAGGAAACTACAGTACTGTCATGGAAAACTACAGTATGATTTTGTAGGGTGTACATGCAAAATAAACTGACATCAGCTTCATGCTGCAGTGCAGTTAATGCAGCAATGGCTGTTGCTATTTACTATATTACTGTACAAGTCTAAATTCTTTATGTCCAATAGTGTTCAAGAAGTGCTGATGATGCCATTATACTCAGGAATGTCTTGTCATAGTTGATCATGATCACATTAACATATCATCATATTGCCCACTCCTACTTTGCATTTTCACAATAAAGTGGTAGACTGGTGCCCTCCTGGACACCCCCAGCTACTCCTGGAGTGCGACTCACACTGACCCATGGCTGACCAGGCCAAAAGAGGATTACTGCACACCCCTTGATCCCTATGGAGTGGACTCAGTGTACCCCCAGTGATCAATATGGGTCACATCGGCATTGGGCAGATATTACATATTGATGTGGGTACTTCTCTCTGATGAGCTCCACAGCAAACGCCCTGACCTGTATCCTCTTATTGCCTCCATCATCATTCCCAACCGCGCGATTGGCTGCCCGACCTCATCAGCAAGGCCAGCTGCAGGCCGATAGTGAATGGACTGAACGGATGAACGCTGGACACTAATTATAGCTCTTAGGTGTCTCTTATGCATAGAGTACTTATCTTGGCAATCAAACTGATGCATTATTTGTCATCTATTCAAGCTTAAAAGCCCTTCTGAGCCAAAACCCACATAATATGATGGGAAATGACGTGCATCACGATGCAATGAGCTGTTGATTCAACTGCATACATTGATTCTGAAAGGTTAGAATCGATTATAATAATGCTGACTGAAATCTATGCTCATTCTATTTAAAAATTAAAACACTGGCTTGCTTTTAATTGGAATATAGTGCAAAAACAAATGAAAAACGAAAAGAACAGAAAGCTTGGCGTATCATGGTGGTTTATTCGTACATTGAGCTGATAATCTGTGCATAGCGTAGATAAGAGAACCTGTAGGTGTTTGTGATGAAATGGAGAAAAGAAAAGATTGGGCAAATGACGTGTTTTGTTGATTTCATTTAATTCAACTGAATTCTAGGGTTTTTTTTCTGATAGTGGAAATTTCACATAGTGGAAATATGATTAAATATGCCATAACGTTTGCACATTTTCTGCTTCATTTTTCCCAATATGTTCAAGTCAGCAAATAAAGAGCAATTAGGCATAAAAATGTGGATGTGCACTTATTTTCAAATAGATCTGACCAGCAGTGTCCAAACTTCTGCGTAGTATACACTGTGTAATCCAGGATTGTGCACACCCCTCCAATCACATTAATTGATGTATATGTATGCATTTTTATTATGCATTGTTTTTAGTGTTGTGCAATTCAACATTGAGTGATGCTGAGTTGATTCTTAAAGAATCATATTTGAGTTCAGTTTGTGAGCGGTGAGATTTGTACCCAAAGCGTGATAGACAGTAACGCCAAATCAGCGTTTAAATCCATCTCTCCGCAGCTGCGTGCTGATCTTATCAGCTTACAATCGCATAATGTCTGTTCCTCCATCTGTTGATCAATAACAGCAAAGCCTCTACATACATTACACACAGAAACACACACATGTCTGATCCGCCCCCCGATTCTCCTCAGCTGGGATTGAGGCGGAAAACAGGCCCTGAGGTGCTCAGGAAGTGAACGCTGCTGCCGTCACTGAAGAGGAAATGATGTAAAGCAATGCTTCTGGACCGTCTGTGCTTTCCTGTTAACGTCGCACAGGCAGATTACACGCACTCGGTGACCCAGAGAGAAACAAATGAGGCCCCTCTTTTACCCAACTTCCTGTGTCGATGCACCACCTGATAAGAGAGGGGAAGTTGGGGGGGGGGGGTTGTTAGGCGGGACAGGACGTAACCATATCCTCAGTGATGCAGCAGATCCTGTCTTTCTGAAACAGCAAGGTCTTCTCCATTAGCACGTGAGGGCTTTTCCCAACACATGAAGAAATGTGTCAAATGAAGAAGTGCGAATAAAGACTGCAATGCTTTGTGGTGAAAATCTCAAAAAAGTCCAACTTTTGCGTTTGAAAACCTCAGCTTTTACTCCAAAACAGTCCAGTGTGATTAAACTGAACTGGCCCTTATAACAGGCAAAACAGTTCTTAAAAAGGCCTGAGCCAACCTGAATAAAACTTTCACGTTATCGCTTCTAAATAGTCAATGCTATGTCTCAAGCTTATAAACCTTAGTGTTAATGAAGGGTGTAATGAATGGTTTAGCATCATAGTACTAATGTATTGTCTCAACTGTGTGTTTATGAAGGATCTGTATCTTATACAATTTTACGTTAGTGTTAATAAATGGACAGAGCCTTATCTCAACCTCACAGCCTTTTCACTAGTGCTTGTAAAAGGACCGTGTCATGTCTCAACCAAACTTTTACATTAGTTCTAACAAAGGGACAATGTCATGGTTTAACCTTACAGACCTTTACACTGGATGCTCATAAAGGACAATACCATGCCTTAACCATATAAAACTTTACATTAGTGTTTATAAAGAGAGAATACCATGTCTAAACCTCATAAAAATTGTTCATTAGTGAAGGGACAATGTCATGTCTCAACTCTGCAAAATATTGCACTAATGCTAATGAAAGGACAATCCAATGTCTCAACTGTATAAAATTTTACATAAGTGCTATTTATATTTTTTGTATTAGTTAGTAAAGTCTACTTTTTTAATTTATCTTCTTGTGTTGTCTAGCTTTTAATCTATTGTTTTGCTACTTTCTGCTGCTCTTACCTTTGTTCTGTCCACTTTCTGCGATAGCAAATTTCCCACTTGTGGGACTAATAAAGGTTCATCTATTCTTAAAGGGACAGTGTCATGTTTTAACTATACAGACCTTTACATGTAATTACTATGTCTCAACCTCTTAAAACGTTTTCATTAGTGCTAATAAAGGGACAATGTCATGTCTCAATCTTACAGACCTTTATATTAGTGCCTATAAAGGGACAGAGCCTTGTGTCAAATTTACAGAACTTTACATTAGTGCTTATAAAGGGACAATACCATGTCTCAACCTTACAAATCTTTACAAGAGTGTTTAGAAAGGAACAATGTAATGTCTCAACTTTATAAAACTTTACATTAGTGCTTATGAAGGGACAATATCACGTCTCAACCTCACAACCCCTTAAATTAGTGCTTATAAAGGGACAATGCCAAGTCTTAGCCTTACACACCCTCATATTAGCACCTATAAAGGGACAGTGTAGTTTCTTAAGCAAAGCCTTAAATTAGCACTTATAAAGGCACTTTGTTGTTTCTCAGGATTACAGAGCTTCAAATTAGCACTTGTGAAGGACAATGAATTGACCTAACCTAACAAACCTCCATGTTATCCCTTATAAATAGTCAATGTAGTGTCTCAGACAAAGCTTTAAATTAGCACATGTAAGGAGTCAGTACAACGTTTGTTAGTCTCAAACGTACAAACCTCGTATAAAGTGATGCTCCAGTTTCTAACATTTACAACACCTCTAACAAGCAGCTATAAAGGGATGATGTGAAAAATATTTTTTTATATTCAGTTCAAACTTGTGTGTCCTGTTTAATCCTTTTTACATAATTTTAAAAGGTCAGATGATATTTACACTGCGTGAAAATGTCATGATGAACGGACTTTTTTTACAAAAGTTACCATTTTGGTGACCCAGTGCTTTCTGCCACACATCTACTATTGAACTAATTTCTCATGAGCACTACAAGAACCATCAAAATCTGAAAGAAATGTAAACTTTTCTGAAACAGATTTACCAGGATAGGCTTTATAACATGACAGGATAGGCCAGTTTCTCGATGAGATGGAAGTACTAAGTGGGGCCTGGTCTGAGTTTAATATGAATGGCTTGAGGAATGTTTCAATAAAAAAAAAAATTCTGAAAGATAAAAAGAAAGTGTTGGATACAAGTGCAGCGTAAGCCCGCTCTTTAGAAATCACGCCATCAGGTCAAAGCAGTGCATTGGAAAAGATCACCAGGGCTGTTAGAGAGCCTGGAAATCAGTGAGGTGTGTTATACTGGTGGGTGGAAACGGCATAGCAAGGTTTGGCAAGAGGGGCTGACTTCCTTAGATGTTTTTTTGCCTTCGTTTTACATCCATTTTACGCAAAAATAGCCAAAAATAGAGGTAAGAAAGATTATTAGTTTTTGTTGGTAAAAGGTGAAGGTTCCTAAATGGTTCTTGGCTTGGCCTACATAAGAACCTTCAATTAGTAAACAACCTTTATATTCTGTGGAGGTTCTTTTAAGAGGAAGAGGATGGGCAGCAACAACACTGATGGAGACAATCAGAAATATCATGAACAACTCATTAAGAAGCCTGAAAACCCAAACAGAAGACAGGATTTCCTGGAGAAACTCTACTCATATGGTCGCCAGGCATTGGAACCCACTCGGCAGCATTTAATAATAATGAAAATCTTTGAGCTTTCTTTAAATAGTCTTTTATGAATTGTTTTTGGACCATCATTGCTTGTCAGTTTCAGACTCATCAGGTAAATAGGCCTAGGTTGTAAGAGTCCACAATGTTACATGTGAAGCCTTGAATGATTACTGTCTGCGTGTTTTTTGTCTGTTTCTCTCTGAAATGTTGGAGGTATTGCTCTAGTACTCACTAAGATGGTAATTCATCTACCTTTGTCACTGAAAAATACTAGGGTTGTCATGCTTCCAGGATTTTCCTGGATTGTCCTGGATTTTGGCTGTCTGTCCAGGAAAAAAATGAATTGGGCCAGGAACTGTCCCAGGACTGAAGCATTTTCACATGTGAGCATTTCATCAAGTTTAAACTACTTCTTTTTCTCCAGTCAGTCTGGATGTGTTCCAAGAATAGCTTTGAGTGGTCCAGACTGCCATTAACGTGGGGACAACTGTTTCAGAAGAGTTCACTGCAGCAGTGACATGTTTAAGCCTTAGGCAGTGCTGCAATGTGATAACACACACACACACACACACACACACACACACACGCACACACGCACGCACGCACGCACAAATACACACACAAAAACACACCCGCTGTTTTCTGACCCTCTGCTTGGCCCCTTTTCCACCAGCACACCGTTATTCATCCCACATGAAAAGGCCACAGCCAGGCTTTTGGGGCCTGACCTTTGACCTCTCCCATAGAATGTTATGTCCCACAGAAGCAGGGTGCTGTTTTAACAGGAACTTTAAAAGGTGCGTGTTTCTGTGTGTGTGTGTGTGTGTGAAAGAGGCTTGTTTGTTTTCTGAGATGAGAGACCCTGTATGCTTGGAGTGAAGTGCATGCAAGTGTTTGTAATGTATGTGTGTGTGTGTATGTGTGTGTTTGTGTGTGTGTGTGTGTGTGTGTGTAAGAGAGAGAGAGAGGGAGACAGGTTGGGCAGAGTGACTCCTCTGGTTAAAGCTCTTGACACAGTCATGTGCTCTGAAGGATGTGGACATCACTTGAAGTTGCTTAGCAACTCATCCGAAATAGCCTTTTAAAAGCAGAGGGGAAAAACGCTGCACACAGACACTTATTCAGGCCTTTTGTAAGCTGTTCTATTTTAAACCTCCCACTAGCTCCGGTCTTTTTCTCATTCCAAAAGGTTACTTTATTTTTAGAGTTCACTGCTATTTAGTTCCTTTTTTTTTTTCATTCTCCTCTCTCTCTCCCTCTCTCTTTCTCTCTCTATCTCTCTCGCTCCCATTCAGTCTATATTTTTTCACTCTTCATGCATCTGGTTAGTAGGCCCGCGTGGGCGTTTTATTAGTGTAGGAGCTGCCTATAGAGAACGTTCAGTCTTCATTCATTTCTCTGGGAGGTTTTAGTGAATGTGCTGTGTCCTTCCACACACTCCAGCAGGCCATCAGTGCAGTGCATGATAAAAGCACCGTTTTATACAAAGCGAGCGAGCGCACGCAGACATTTAAACAGCAGTGAACTGGATTTTATTTTAAACAAGTGAACACAATCCAGAGTCCATATGTGCGCAAAAACAGGCATACACCAACTTAAATGCCGATGTTTAAACGATTTAAGCTTTAGAAAGACAACGTAAATGAAATGTGACACTCAAATGTTGTGCACATAAACACAGATAGTGTAAAATCTATTATCGAGTTTATACTAGCTATCAAAGAGGAATACAAACTGGAATACTATGTGTATATGGTGTATGTGCCTTGGGCAAAACCGAGAGCTTCTTTTAATAGTAATATGCAAAACACATCACTCTCTGTATACCTATAGAGGAAACCTGGGTTCACTGTGGTTTTGTTCAAACTGTCTGCTTTTTTTCACAGAGGAAATTTACAGTAAGGTGTTATGTGCGAAGAAGACAAGACAACAAGCAGCGAAATAACACTGGGCCCAAAATGGAACCATGAGGCATTCCTCCAGCCAATTTTATATTAGCTCCAAAAGAGATAACCACATGCAACAGCAATGAATAATTCAGAGTTTGTGTGTGTCAGTCCAAATTACATTAGTAAATTACTCTAAATTACAGTTTTGCAATGTTTTCTGGTTTGAATTTGCTTTAATGATACAGTAAACTCACTGTTCAGTGTGATAGACATTTCAGGGCAAACAGTTCAATCCACTCATAATATGTTCAACAAAGTGAGACTGGAAACAATTCGATATTCTCACAATAGTTTAAATGAAATTTGAATGAAGAAATATGAGGATTGTATTCTGTTGTGGAACAAGGGTTGTGAACTGGAGCTGACTGGCACTGCTTTAACACAATAAACAATGCAGATATATCAAATGTCATAATTTATAGAATGACAAATTATGCTTCAGGGTGCATTGTCAAATCTCCACAATGTAATGTACATTGTCACATTTTTGCGTTGTGATATCATGATGTTCTGATGTATTGTTTCACCTCTGCTGCTGGTGGACTCTTTTGAGATTATGTTGGAAGGCAGAGGGGAAAAAAAGAAGCCCTTTCCGAGCCTCACCTCTCACTGAAAACCCAGATTAAATATGTATTAGAAGCCCAAAAGTGGATATGTCTTATTTTGGACATATTATGAGAAAAAAACAACTGGATAAGACAGTTATGCCTGAAGCAGGACGGCCAGCAGGAGATGGATGGTTACTACCAGAGGAGTCATGAACAAGCCATTAAAAAGCATGACGACCCAAACAGAACACAGGATATTCCAGAGGAACGCTATCCATATGGTCGCCAGGAGCAGAAACGGATTTTATAGCACTTCAAAATAAAAAGAAGCCTGGCCAAGAGAGTGACTGTATTTCAAACCTCTTCTGTTATTGAGAAATGAAAGGCATTGGTGTAGAAACCGCAAACAGTAATGCAGGACTAATTGTTCATTCACAGTTGTGATGTATGAGCTGTGATGTAAGACACAGCTGTATTTCGGTCCCTTTGGGCTCCTTCATGTCCCGTCACGCCAGGCAAGTCAGAAGAATTACAGAGCCTGACATGAGCTATAATCACAAGGTCTGGGGAGTTCTCTGAGCATTTTAGTGTCCGAGTCTGCATACTGTTCCTCCAGTAAACGCAGGCTGTTATTTGGAAACGTAGCGGCTTTCACAGACCTGAAGCCTATCCTGAAGCAAACTAATTTCCTGTTGAGCACACAAACACACACACACAGACAAAAAAGCATCTGATTCTTGACCGCGTGTGGGCGGTGTGTGCGTAGGCCCGGAGTGGGCAGTTGCCGTAGCAACGTGTTTCAAGCTGGTGCGGGCTGTGTGCGCGTATGTGTGTGTGTGCGCGTGTGTGTGTGTGTGTGTGTGTATGTATGTGTTTGTCTGTGTGTGTTTGTGTGTATGTGTTTGTGTGCGTCTGTGTTTGTGTGCATCACTGCTTGTGTTTCTGCACCAGTGTGAGGGAGTTTTTTTTTTTTTAAGAAAAAAAGGTGACCTCAAAATTAAAAATACACCTCACTATAAGCTTGTCTGTACAATGTCTTTACATTTACGTCATATCACAAAAAGTAACGCGTTAACGTCTGTTATAAATCATTTTCGCGTGAACATATATTATATCTTCACATTAACTGCCAAAAGTCAACAAACGAAACGACAAATGCTTTTTCACTTTTATTATCTGAGTGTAACATATTGAGAAAAATTAAATTACATGGTCTGACCATGGTCTTGATGTTTTATGGGGTTTTTTTTACAATATGTTACACTCAAATAGAGAGACTTTGTGTACCAAAATGACTATTTAGCTAATAAGCATAATTAACTAATTAGCATGAGCACATTAGCATAATTAGACATAGGGCCATATTGTTTACTTAGGAACTCAAGAAAACATGTCATTTGACTTGTGCACACCGTTTTCACTGTCAGATTCTTCTCGCACACGTTTCCCTTTATTACGTAAAAACAGTAGACATTGGTTTCTAGTGTCTAGATCCGAGTCTGAAGATCATACGAAGTTTATTATAAAATCCAGTAGTTGTGGAAAGCGTGGCCAGTAAGTTATTTTATTTAATTACTTTTAAGTTTTAGTCGGAAAAAAGAGTTGACATCTTGAACCGCCCCACAGAACATTGTCCAATCAGACGTTTTTCACTGTTGCAGCTCTGTATGATACAACAAAGCTAACCCATTAGTTAGGCCTTCAAGAGCTGCATAGGAGGCCTTACACACTGAATGTTATTCATCATGTGCTCAGGGTTGATGGTTAAGTAAGTGAAGTACCACTTCACTCCACTGGTGTGACCAGTCAAACTACAACCATCATTAGGATGTGAAGAATCAACCGATTACACTTTGATTTTGATTTGCAATGGGTGGGACCAACTTCATGAGAAAAAATATCACTATAGGAATTCAAAATGTCCCAGATATGTCACTGACTGTAAATATGACCTGTTGTCTAGTCAAGATTCAGTCAGTTGTGACAAGTGGGAAAAAGTGCCAGAAGCTCTATGCTGGGGCTCTTTACTGAAAGAGTCACTGTAAAACAACAACACACGAGGTGAAACGTAAAGTAATCTCTATTACATGCTTTAAACAAAAGATAGGAAGTCTTTTACAAGCTTCAAATGTCTGTGTTCAATCTAGAAGAAGGAAAAAAAGGTCACTACAGTCACTTAATTCTAACATACTACAAGAAAACGCATAGGGGGAGCAATAGAAAATTAGCATTATCATAGTTGACAGCCCAAACTAAAATCCTCACAGTTCGCCACTTCACTGTATGTCATACTGTTATACTGTTCTTACAACCGGTGTTGGAAATGTGTGTCATATGTTGTCATACAAATAACCAAAGCAAGTCAGTTTGAGGTTCGTTATTAGTTTAAAGTGCATGTGTTTGCACAATGTAAATGCATGAACTTCTGCTATATTGGCCTCACCGCCACATTGCAAAATATGTCTAGACTGATTTTCATTGAACTACTTCTTTAGACCTTTGATGGTGGCTGGTGGTTCTTTGACTTTGTACAGTTTCTGCTCTTGCGCTGTGACGAGTCTGTCGGAGGCATAATGAAAAACAGAAGAAAAGCAATACTTTGCTGTTCGTGTGTGTGTGTGTGTGTGTGTGTGTGTGTGTGTGTGTGTGTGCGTGCTTACATACTGAGGCATAAGCCCCCTCCCTCCCCCCCCAAGGCCTCTCTCTCGACAGCTGACCCACATACAGTAAAATCTACAGGCAGAAGCTATTTACAGGCTGTAGTTTTGTGCACGAAACACTGTATCCATCTCTTTTTTCGAGGACCAAATGATGAAACACCGCAGGGACATTTTGTGGGGACACTTTGCAGGGACCTTTCCCCAAAAAGTTGAGTTTTCACTCGAAACACAGACTTTTTTTTGGGTACCGAGGTGTATCGTATGGTTAGATGAAGGTGTTGACATACAGTAGCTGAAGTAATGCACAGTTCAGCGGAAAATCTCTACACTGATACAGGCATGCTTGTGGTGTGCGTTTATGTGTGTGTGTGCGTGTTTATGTGTGCGTTCTGACTTTAGCAGTTATTCTGAAATCTCTGGCTTTCATTTCTGTCTTTGTCAAAGCATGTTTTCAGCCTTGTGAATCAAAACGAAACCAAAATACAGAGTGAGACCTCTTTCATGGAGAGTGAGAGTGTGCGAACGCAGCCGTTCGGTTCAACACCTGGGTGAAAGTTTTTCCCTCCAGCTTAGTAGACTACGCCAACTTAAATGTTTAGACAGGTTTCACATTGTTTTTTAATGAAAAAAAAAAAGTTAAATAAAATGAATAATTTGATAAACATGATGGGTGGACCATTAGAAATTATGCAAAGATACTTGGAACACATGGAATTCCACCTACTACAAACAATTTCAATGGATAATTCAACAGGCGAGATGGAAACTCATCCAGAGACTGTGAATGGTGCACTTTAGAGAAACTTACCTTTCAAGAGAAGCTAAAATGTAATTATTGTCATTTTATTTATTATGCAAAACAACCATGTCTGAGTTCTCATACTTCATGTTGATAACGGTAGTAAAAAAAAAATAGCTTTGGGACCTATTTTGCCTCAGAATGGCCTTCATGTGTCCCTACATCATTAATTGTATTGTTGTTTAAAATGTGTTGTTCAAAAATACATTTGGGGTAAAAAAAAAAAAAAATCATAAAACGATTATGAAACAGTTCATGCAAACACATTTCATGCATTTCTTTGAGGCTTGTCGTCTGGTTCCAGTCACCTTCACTGTCTACATTACTGACTCTGTAAAGCCCTGTTTATACTCAACACCCAGAACATTATCGGGATACTTTCACTGCTGATGTTCAGGCTTTGCTTCATTCACACCGTGCTTTTACACAAAATCTGCCACTCTTTCTCTCTAGAACTCATTCAAGATACAGCGGAATTCCCCTTTACATGCTTTAAACTAAAGAGAATTGTGACAACTGTGACACACACAGACTACGAACATATAACCTTGGCTTCACAGCTAGGTCTTCAAGAAATATGATCTTCTTTATTAAATAGACATGCATCCACTTCATTATAGGACCATTAGCATTTCCAGTTCAAATCACACACACCCGCACGCACACACTCACAGCTTTGCAGGTTTGGCTTAGTTCTGATGTGATATATCATGGCCATATGTCTCTGAGGTTATGGGGTCATAAAGGATTTGGTGCGGCTCAGCTAAAGGGCAAAATCTGTTTCCAATACAGCTCTGTTTAAGTCAATCTGATCTACAGCAAGGTTCAGTTCACGTCCAGCTCAAATACCGGAGGCTCTGTAACACAACCAACAAACAAGCAGACAGTTCTGCAGTCAGAACAACACGTTTGCTTACATTTTACAACCACTGTTTTGTGGTTCCAAATTAACGACAGAAAATGTACGGGAGAAAAAAACAAAAAAGTCTGGGATCGGACAAGAACAGTCATCTCTGTTCAGAATCAGCGGGTGAATAACCGCTGAGTCAAAGTGTGTCATAAGGCCCGGCATAATGTATATGTCTTGATTCACTTCTTCTTATATCAGGGGAGTGTTTCACAATGCAGGATTACTGAGTTGGCCAGATAACCAAGGCCCTATTGGACAAGCTTGGCTTTAAGTTAAACTGAGTGTGGCTCTGAGCGCCTGAGTGGCTTAAGTGCTGGCCCTGTCTTTGGGAGGTTGAGACTTCGATCCCCGGTGTTGCCACAGCCATCTGTGGATAAGAATCTAAGGTCGTATTCACATCAGGCCTGGTTGCTTTGTGCTCTGCCTGAGCATGATTGTGTCCGCTGGCCTTCGTGTAATGTTCCAGACCTGAGGGTGCTTACATCAACACATCACTCACGGCTTTGTCTTTTTCGTCTGCTGAGCTGCCAGGTTTTTCAAGATTCAAGATTCAGGATTCTTTATTTGTCACAAACAAGTACAACTTGCAGTGAAATGTACCCCAAATCACACCTAAGGCTGTGCAGATTTCCAAAATAGATAACCTAGGATTGTTTAAAGAGAGACAGGAAAAGAAAAGACAATATGATAACAAATAGACTAAAAATAAAACAAGAAAAATATTTTGTGTAACAAAGCTGACAGAGACAAAAAACTGTGACAAAAAACTGTGCATGGGTGAGGTGGATGAGAGTGAAATTACTATGTTGGGCAAATGTACACCTGTAAAGAGCATATTGTGCAAATAGACATATTGTGCAAAACAGACATGGTGCAACTGGGCATATTGTACAAAACAGAGCGAATGTATACTGTACATGTGCGATCATATTGATATGCATGAGAAAGTGCAGGGTGCCATATTTTGATGATTAGGACACATAAACAGATGGGTATGTGTGTATATATATATGTGTGTGTGTGTGTGTGTGTGTGTGTGTGTATATATGCACACACCCAAGTAAACACAAAATGCAGTTTTTAAGTGATGATTTTTATTTATTAAGGAAAAACAACTATCCAAACCTACACCCCCCCCCCTTTGCAAAATCATGAAGTAACTTTGGTTAATCAGGTTGTTTGGAAAACTGAGTGCAATTTCACTAGCCACAGCCAGGCCTGATTACTGCCAGACCTGCTGAACCATGAGATCACTTAAAAAGTAGGTTAAAAGATCCCAGAAGAGGAAG
>JBBIGA010000040.1:31414818-31429431 GCA_037576975.1 Alestes dentex | reverse complement strand
GAACACATTTTGTCCATTTTTATAGATATATAATACGGTATCATGCAGGTTCAGAAACCTACGTAGCTCAGTTGGTGACATCCCTTCTTAGTAAAATGACTTTCTAAGGTGTGGGAACAAGCCAGTTAAGTCATAGCTATGACATAGCAAGGTATGGGAATTAGGTCAGAAGACAGAGCTCAAACATCTCCATAAAAAGTTTGTTTATTTAATAAATTGGATAAAAAGTTTATTTATTTAACAAATGTGATAAATACAGTGGAAAGTTATTATTAACTGATCCACTACTGAAAAGAAATGTGTTCAGCAAATGTTCTTTGCTTAATCGACGTGACAGCAAAGCTTCATGGAGCAATGTAGGTTGGTGAGCTCTAGCATGGGAAGTGGCACAATGCTGGCCATCATCTTCGCCGTCATCAAAAATAAATGGTAGTGATATTTCCCCACTGTCCCAAGTGTAAATGACGCCTGTTCCCACACTGTCCCACAGTTTGAGAATCTTGTTCCCACACCACGGTAAGTAGATACACATTATTTTTAATAAGAAAGGATGTCACAGTGGGGCTATCCAGAAACCACATAAGCTACTCAGTGTGGCCTAAACCCATTGTGTTATGATTTAGATTTGCGGTTTGCACAATGCTAATCAGTGCATAAGCTTTCATTTGCCTTTTAGCTCCAGTGCAAAATTAAATAAGCAGATTTCACTCACGAAACATCCCTTGCCAAAGGTTCTCCATTCTGTCAACCTTGCTTTTAACCCAGCCGATTAGGATTCACCAGTACATTGGCATGCAGCCATATTTGTTTTCTACAGGGGGTTTCAGAGCAGAAAGCATAAGCTACACATGCAGGGCTCTCTCTGGAACAAAGGAATTTTAAGTGCAAAGTGAGCATTTTTGTCATACGTGAACACACCACAGCACACTGTGAACAGCACAAAATTCTCCTCTGCATTTAACCCATTTATAGCATTTGGCAGACACTTTTATCCAAAGCGACTTCCGTTCTCCAACTACAGGTTGCAGTCTCCTTGGAGCAACTTAGAGTTAAGGGTCTTGCTCAGGAACCCAGTGGTGGCACGCTGAAGGTGGGATTCAAACCCATGACCTCTGGGCAGAGGCAAGTATCCTACCCAGTACCCCTACCCATTCACCCAAATGAAGGAATAGGCAGCCAGGAACACAGCATGCAGGGATGGTACTGTCAGCCTTGGGATCCGAACCCACAACTTTCTGATCGCAGGGGCAGCTCTTTAACCACTAGGCCACCAGGCACAGCTGATGGCCCATACCGGGATCGAACCCGTGACCTTGATGTTATCAGTACCATTTTCCAAGTTATATGAAAGTAAAAGTTTAAGTTCAAGTAAAAATTGTTAAAACATTAAAATGTATTGTTTAGACTCCCCAGTTCGTGCAGTGCGTATGTGGAAATGAACTGCAAGAACTTCCCGTTTTGAATTCAGCATGGTTGTGATGTCACAACCAAGAGCAATTTTTAATATAACCGTCCATTCATACAGAAGTAATGAGGGCAGTCTGTATCAAAGAAACCATGGGTAAGCTTAACAGTCTGTCCTGTGTTTCACCTTTCAGTACGGCACAGTCAACATAACAGAGCTTATTTACATATATGGTATGTATACAGATGTACATACATGGTTTACATGTTTAATTCTAAGGAATAAAGTGAGGCTAATACAGACATGAATTATGGCTATTTTTGATCCATGCATAAAGTTCTAAAATTCTAGAAAATTAATAAATGTAAGAAGAATGTAAAATATGACCCAGTTAAGACACTGTGGTTTGCCCGTTGCCAGTGTAATAGAGTTGATGCAGCTGACCTCAAGTAAAAGCAGTGCTAAGGGGGACTGGCAGGGCAGCGTGAGGAAATGGTGGGTGGCCCAGCCGAATACGTTTCCTCTTACTGCCAGCTCTCTTCCTGCCTGGAGTGTCAAAATACAACTAAAACAGGCTCAGCCCCCGCAAATGCGCACACATACGCAACCACGCTTACATGTGCAACATAAGCTCACATGCATCAAAGCAGATATTCACACCCTTCCATTTTTTTAGAAACTTCACTCTCTGGCCAGTTTATGAGCTCCACGACTTTGTAGTTTCACTATACAGGAGTACAGTTACAGAATATAGCTGAATTGTTGCTGCACAGTTCATCAGATTCTGACCAGAATGTGCCCAGGAACACAACAGATGTTATTTTGTGCCACTGTTTGAGAATTAATGTTTTTTTTAATGTTTTAAAAACAGTGTCTTTGGTAAACATTGAAATTAGGTACTCTGTGATGAACAGTACAAAATGTTTAATCTTAGTATGTATTACAGTCAAAATAATCTCTCTATAATATTTTTTTCTTGAGTTCTATGACTTTAGGTGAATGAAGCCTACTAGCCAAAAGTAGCAAAAGGAAGTTTAAAACGTAATGTTCACATAAATTTGAGTTAGTAGAAAGTTCCAACACAACAGTAGGTAGTAATATATATGTTATCATGGATTTATAATCAACTAAAATGTAATACACAAAGATAGTTAAGCCTAAATGAACAAAATAGGAGGGTTAAGAGAAACTTTAAAGTTCTTTATGAAGTCACCAAAGATATTTGTAGGATGTTTGTTAGGATATTGCCCCAAACTACTTTATTTATTATATTTAATAATTAATACTAAACATATCACAGGCTAGCTAGGACTGGCATTATTGAATTGCTATAGATTTGTTTGTTTTGTTATCATTATTAACAACAACACTAATAATAATGTAATAATAATAATTAATTAATAATAATTAGATATTAATATAATACAAATGAATCTGATCAGAAATCTACGAAGAATCTACTAAAGATTGTTACAAACCAGTTGTTACTGTTTTACAGTGATTTGTCATATTTATTGTAATGAAATATACTCATAATCAGTAATCATTAAGCAATAAATTGATCAAGGCCCTAAACTGCAACTGACACAAGATTTCCCTTAGATTGCAGAGAGCTGCTGATAGGAGCATGATGCTCCTTTGTAAAATGTGTATATTCATGTCATTAAAACATGCATATTGACATCTATCATCAAACTATACATGGTAATCTCACGCACAGCAGGTGGAACAAAGCCACTCTCATTGAAGCCTACAGAAAAGGGCTGAATCCAGAACTACAGACAGAACTCTCCTGTCAGGATGCCAGCCTCAACCTGGACAAACTCATCTTCTCAACCATCTCCGCGGAGCAATTTTTTATACTAAACTTGACCTGCAGAGCGCTTACAAACTTATGCAGATCCAAGCAGCTGATGAGTGGAAGACTGCATTTAATACCATTTCCAGGCACTACCATTACCACATCATCCCATATGGACTCATAAATGCTTCTTCCTTCTTCCAATCGTTTATGAATGATGTATTTCATGACATGTTGAACTAATTTGTCATCGTTTATTTAGACGATGTTCTTGTACTTTAAATCCCTATCTGAACATGTGTTGCATGTTAGTAAGGTCCTCCATCACCTGCTCGCCCACGGGTTGTACGCCTAGGCAGAGAAGTGTTTCATGTCCATGAAATTGCCTTCCTCCGTTATCAGATCGGTTCCATGGGTGTTGGCATGGATGAGAAAAAGGTGTGTGCGGTGTCTGAGTGGCCGGTGCCCCAATCGATTAAAGAATTGCAGAGGTTCCTCAGGTTCTCCAATTTCTACCACAGGTTCATCAGGGGTTTCAGCTCTATCGCAGCACTGCTCACTGACCTGCTTAAGGGTAAACCGAGAAAAATCCATTTCATGCTATAAGCGCAGGTTAAAAATGCGTGCTAAAAATGCCCATTTATAGTCGAGGCTGATGCCTCAGAGGTCAGATTAGAAGCGGTGTTGTCCCAGAGATACAGAAACCTGCAGAACTTCCAACTCTGTGCCATCTTCTACAGGAAACTGACCAATGCAGAGCAGAATTAAGATCTCGGTAACCGTGAACTGCTTGACATTAAGGCCAACATTGGGGCTCGACAACCTTTTACCAGGTTAACTGACCATCATAACCTAGAGAATACCCGGCAGGCCAAATGGCTAAACAACAGGCATGGTGGGCACTGTTTTTCACTCACTTCGATTTCCTCATTACATACCAGCCAGGGTCCAAAAATGGGAAAGCGGACACTCTATAACGGCGCTAATACCGAGCCAGACCCTATTATCCCGGCAGTCTTATTGCTGCACCCATTGTGTGGGATCTAGATTCCGAGACTGAATGTAGTTCATTGCTTAATCCTTCTCCCGTGGCTTGCCCGGCCAACAAAATGAGCCACTTCGTGATCGACGTGATTGATTAATTGAGTGGGCTCACACTACTCTCACAATCAGATCTGCGGAGTCCCTCACTGTCTTCAAGGGTCGTCTTAAGACCCACCTCTTCAAGGAGCACCCTGGTGACTAACCAGTCCTCTCATTTATCTCTTATATATCTTTTTTTATATTTACAAAACCTCAGGCCCTTACCCTCTTAACTGTTTTTCCTTACTTGTGTATTAACCACTTTTTTCTTTTATCATGGTTTATTAAGGTGTGTAACTTAGCTGGCAGTAACTTGGTAAAAAGCAGGTGTTGATTTTAGCATAGCTTTACACGTATGAAGAACAGATGTAGACTACTTTAGCACTGATGTATATCGCTCTGGATAACAGCGTCTGCTAAATGCCATAAACGTAAACAACATGTCATGTCCCAAAGACTGTTGCTGCGATTAGTCGTAAGTATCGGTGGCCCAACATCAAGACGAATGTAGCTCAAGCAATTCGCTCTTCTTCTGTATGTGCAATCACTAAAGTCCCTCGTTTGCAAATTGTTACCCCTTCTGGCTTCACAGAGACTGTGGTCCCACAAAGCTGTGGACTCAGTCATGGATATCCAAAGGGTCCAAAGGGTGCACTACTATCCTGGTGGTCGTTGACTGGTTTTCTGAGGGTGTTCAGTTCCTTCCTTTCAGTTCTCTGCCCACCGACCTGCAAGTGGCTCTCTGTGTTTAGGGACTATGGCATCCTGGAGGACATCCTGTCACCACTTCATTTCGAGATCCCACTTCATTTCGAGAGTAGCTGGGGTCCACCGTAAGCCTGACCCTAAATCCGGCAGTCCATCCAGGAACTTTGCCGGTTCCTCTGGGCTTACGGCCCCAAGGAAAGGACCTGGGTCCCAGCCTGGGGCATCCTCACCCAAGAATTGATTGAGGAATTCCTCTGTACCTGGCTGGACCGTCCAGCCCATGACCTTGTGGGCACTGTCCCTGCCTTCTCGCCCCCCTTCGGATGCCGGTTCTGGCGGGGGGCTACTGTCACATCCACGCCCCCCTCTGCCACGCCCCCAGCGGTCTCAGTCCCAGGACTACTGAGCCGAGGTTTGTCTGCCACACCCCCTCTCCACATGTGTGTTTGTTTTGGTTTGGATGTGGTGACTAGCAACCCACCAATGTCAGATCTAGCCTTCTGCTACCTCCTGATTGGGTTGCTAGACTCCCCTCATTAGGCTCGTTATGTCAAGTGCTTCCTCCTGTGTGTCAATTACGTCCCGTTGTGTTTGATTGTTTGGTCTTCCCGAATGGTTCCCGTGTTTTCCCCCTTGTGTTCTCTGTGTACTTAAGCCCAGCCAATCTAGCAGTCCGACGTGCAATCTCCCTCAAACCTACCTCCTCTGTCTCTGCTCAGGATGTGTTATCTACAGGCTGGGCTTTCAGGAGAAACCTTGAGTTCACCCACGGAAGGTTCTACCATGTAGTACTCCCATCTGTTTCTGCAAAGGTACCTTAATGCTGTTCTCTTTCTCTGTCTCTCTCTCTATTATGTCTCCCTATTGAAAAGGACTGAGCCAGTATCATTCTGAGGCTCTGGGATCTACTCGTATGGCCGCAGAGCTTTGTGTTTTCTTGTGACTCCGGTTAAGGATTCAGTGCTTGATTCAGAGAAGGATTCACTCCTAAGTATCTTGCTCTGAACTTCTACCCCTATCTGGACTGGACTGAGAGAAAGACTGTTTATTTTGTGTTCAACAAAGTTGTTTACGTTTAAGTGATCATTTACGTTTCCTTATTGGATTAAAGCTCTTTGTGTTCCTTTCACTCCTGCATCTGTGCCCTCCTTCTCTGTGACAGACATGACAGTTCACTTAAGAAGATGGACTCCTCTCTCCACACCCTTGCATTATAATATTATATTATTATTTAAAAAAACTTTTTTGTACAGTTTAATATAAGTGCATATCACTTATAAGTGCATATCACTGGTATCCTATAACAGAATGATTCAGTCCATAGCCAGTCACTACATGTTTTGCTCTTCGATTTGGCCCCACCAAGGGTCAGGGAGAATATAAGGGGAGGGGTGACATCTTACCATGGGCCAAGTTGTGTCAGCACTCATCAGTATTCCATCCTTTGAGCAAAAGAGATCCAGCATGTGATTTGAACAACACACAAGAAATGTGAATATGAAAAATGCCTTATTTAAGGAGAAACAAAAGTACAATATATTACGCCAACACAGTATAGAGGAAGCAAATCAAAAGGCAGTATTATGTTAATACATATTTTAGTTATGTGGAAATTATGTACATGGCCAAATCACAGTTCAAATCTGGAGACACATTTTGTCTATCACGTTAGGATCTTAAGTTATGCATGCATCAAATCCCAATCAGAACTGTTCCAAAGAAAGCGATTCTTGGCTGTTGCATCGTTGGGTGGTCAAACTTACAGTCTCCCAATTATAGGCCAATACTTACAAGTTTGCAGCCAATGGGGCAGATTTTTGGACGGACAGTATAACACACACACACACACACACACACACACACGGTGATCAAACTGCCAGGGCTAGTTTCTTGCAGCCATGGTGTGATCAGTCCCACTCATCTCGTGGTTTAATCAGCGAAACTGTGAAATGCCCACTCCTTTCCCCTCCCCTCCACTCTCGCAACCTTTTGCGTGGAGCTCGCACACCCAGCCAGCCCAGCAGAGTGTGAAGCATGGCCTTACATTAATTATCATGATTCATAACTGCCCTATTGTAATGCATTCAGCTGGGGGACGAATAGAATCACACTCGTCCACCAGGGCTATTTTTACCTTCCTCACTGCTCCGGGTGCCAATCACTGCTGCTTCATCATCGCTACATGAGAGGCCGTTCGCTTCACTCGTGGGCTACAGAGTCACCTGTCGGGAGGCATACCAAAAAAATAGAAATTCAGTGAATTTACTTGATTCAAATGTGTCGATTATTTTCTGGTTAAAACGTTATTACATCAACTCAGTGATTACCAAACGTTTTGCTGATAGTGACTTCAGTGCATGACTTTTGGAAGAACAGAGCCTGCAATGTGCTCTCAATGGACAAAAGTATGTCGCCCAGCTATTTACACAGGAGCAGCACTGAGTGGTACTGCTCTTAGTCATCCATTCATTATCTGAGCCACGTATCCTTGAGCAGGGTCATGGGGTGTGAACACAGGAGCACAAAAAAAAAAAAAGATTTTAATAATAATAACTTAACTTGAAGTACACATTTTAAGATGTTACATTTTCAAACCAATTATCTTCAAACTTGTATTTCCATCTAAACATAAAAAATACTGTTACCTATATCCATATCATCAACAAAAGGACAGGGTATTGCGATACTGTGCAATGCCAGTCTCTTACTGAATTAATACCAAACGTGAGGTGTGTCATTTTTTTGAGTACAGAATTGTTACTATAAAGGACATCATCATTCTCGCTTGCACAACTACTGCACTGAGCTCAGGTGTTTAAAGCCAGATACAGCAAGAAACAGCATAACGAGAACATTTTTGGAAAACAACAAAACATTTTCTTGTTTAAAATTCTTCATGCTTGGTCACCATGCCACCTGATGTAAATCAATATCACAGTATTTTCCAAATCTGTCTCTGTAGCTTAATGGTATTGGAAGATTTTCGGTCCCACCATGCATTTGGCCAATATACTATTTTTAATTTTGCTAGTTTCATGATGCAAATAACGTGAGTTAGGTTTGTGCACTCTCAGTTTTGATGAGGCACTTAATTTGACTCATGTTATTTAAACCAATAGCTGATTTTCATTTAAGAATATGGTACAGGAACTTTGATATTTAGCCTCGCGGTGTGAAGGCACAATAGTCTGCGTTGCCTCACAGTGAGAAGGTCCTGGGTTCAATTTACAGCTGGGGTTTCTGCCAGGAACTCTGATTTCCACCCACGGTCCAAGAAGGCATGCACTTCAGGTGAACTGGAGACACTAAATTGCTCATACGAATGATTGTGTGTGTCTGTGAGTCTACCCTAATACGGACTTGTGTCCTAGCTACGTTTTTTTCGCCATCTTTGGCCTATGGTTGCTGAGACGGGCTCCAGCAACACCATGACCCTGGTCAGAATAAACAGCTTGGACAATGAATAAAAAGCAATATCAGAGGCGAACTGGTAGATATTATATATAAAGTAATTTCCTCCAGGATCAATCATGTTTTCTGATTCTGATATCAGCAATACATAGCAGAAGCAATTTTATGACCTGAACATTTGGAGGCTCTAAGTTAAGAGTCCTCCGTCAAGACCCCTCCATATCCATCTTTCTATGCATGATGGTTTCTTTTAGGTTTGCCACCAAATTTTTTTTCCCAGGGTAGTCAACTTTGTTTCCACCCACCATCCACTACATGTATACCGAACATTTATGTTGTCATTTTTTGAGAGCTATCAGCAGGAACATTTGCACTGTCGTGTCATGGTTATTACTTCAACTCTGGAGCTGCAGGTCCAAGACCAGTCTGGGTTTCCATCTTCACCGGGTGCTCCACTTCCCACCCTTGGTATGGAGAATATGTAGACTGGCTGCACTATGTTGACGAACATAAGTGGCTAAAGGGAGTGTTGAGGAAAATAAATTAATTAAATCAGAGCCAGGGTTCAACTAACCAGTCAGGCAGCAAGTAGGCAATTGTCAGTAAGATCACAGAGAGAAAAACTATACTACTTTCAATGGCAGTGGCAGTTATACAAAAAAGTAGCTTCACATGCAAGCACAAAGCCTTTACATTCAATTTCCATGTAAGTGTCTGGATTTTAAAGGCATTTATTCTTGTAGGCAAGTTTCAGATGAAATGATTTCGCAGAATAGGTGTAACTGGCCACGGATATTCTTAGAAACGCAATTAATAATTCTGGTGCTATTGTTAAAAGCTTGAGCGCTTTTGAAAGAAATACATTTACTGGAAATATTACAGAAGAGTCCATTTAACATTCTATTAATACCTCTGACTAATAAAGCTTTCCCTCTGAGTTTAAAGCCATGATTTATTGGTTATAAGCAGAGGTAGACCAAGTCCACAAATCCAGTACTTGAGAGAAAATAGAGACTTTATAACTCAAGTAAAATTATAAATGCTTTGTTCTACATTTGCAAACTCAAACAGCAGCTGGAGGTTGTCCCTGTGATCAGAAGGTCATGAGTTCGAATCCCAAAACCTTTGAGGAAGGTACTGTGCCCACACACTGCTCCCCGGGCTGTCCACTGCTTCACTCAGGTGAATGGGTTAAATGCTCTACCAATTCCTCTAGGATCAATAAAGTATAAAAAAAAAAAATGAAAATAACTAAAAAAAGAAAGACATGTCTACATGCAGGGCAAGGAAGAAATAGTGTAAATATGATCTTTGGTTGAACTATTGCTTTAAAGCTGTAAGAATATATGCCGTCTACTTATTCTGTACCACAACATGATGCGTTGAGGCAAATCCTACACTTGGCTCGGATGCCTTCAGCTGGTTGAGGTTTTTAATAGACGTGTGCCTTGCAGGCCCACAGGGCATGGGCACCATGGAAATGGTATCCGACAAAGCCGGATGAACAAATCAAGCCATACCTATAAATGAGGCACAAAACAATCGTCCCTGCAATCGTCTGCTGACAGAAGTCCGTTACAGTCTGCAGAAATAAACCGTGCCTAAAGAACACTGAGCAGCCGTGGTCTTGTTTGGCGTGTGAGACCTACCAAAGTTAGATGCATCTTAAATTGATTTCTGCTGTCCGGCAGCCAAGCCATCCGCCGACTGGAGAACCAATTTGCATACTGATAAAAGCCAGCGCTAAAATGGGCAGTGAGTTGGCAGAGATGTAAAAATAGTGTCACCGGGTGGGTGAGTGTGAGAAAGACACACACAGACACACACACTTGAGAAACTGAAAAGTGTGTTGGTTGTTCTAGAACAGAGTGCAGAGTGAGAGTCGTGCACCGAGACATCTGTGCTGTAGACGGAACCTTCCAAAAAACAAAAAGAGTTCTGCATGAGTAAAGTGCTGTGTAAGGGGAGCACACAGGCTGGTGAGGGAAGTGTCACTTGCAAGGCTGCAGAGAAATAAAAAAGGAACAAAAAGGACTCAAATGGTGACACAATCGTTAGTCATCTCCTTTCTCCAGTTGCATTTGATTCATTTACTGAATTCATTCTATTTTCTTTATTGTTTTTGTTGAGGATTAGGAAGAAGAAGAATGCTTTACAGTGAATCATACTGAACAAATGAATATCTAAATTAATAACTGCTTCCAAGAGCAGTGTGAGGGGGGTGATGCAACAGACACCTGATTGAAAACTCCATAGAACACAGAACATTTATCCAGCTCCAATTTAAAAATGACCACAGCATCATGGTTTGTCAGTTTGTCAGACTTTTTCAAAGTCTGCATTTTCAAAGCTGGACATGCATTTTTTTGTCTGTAAAAATCAGATTTAATAGGAGCAGGAACTTAATAACAATTGTTAAAGCCCATTCATTTTGAACAAGCAAACATGGTCAAAGTGTGCTTTCTTTTTGCTTTACTATTCCTTTTTGGGCAGTTACATTACCCTCAGAGCTGGCTAAGTGATCTTTTGCCGTTCCAGGCAAATCGCAATTTAGCCGATCAAAAATTCAGCTGGCTGGGGATGGAATTGGGGGGTTTAGGGGTTTCAGGAACGGCCAGAAATGTTTTGTTTGACTGGAGTGCTGATGCGGACCAATGAACATTGCAGCTCCAGAGCAAACAAGCAAATGGACACCAGTTGGAAAGCCAAAACATTTTGCCAGTTTGGGCTGATGAACTAGACTAAATAATCCTTTTTTTATTCAGCTAATTGAGCGCCTTTACCAAAAGAGCTTATGCCTTAAGCCTAGTCTGTTGTTCAGTGTCCTTTCATACACCTCTCCATCTAAGGCCTCTCCTTCATCCTGTTTCTGTTCACCTTATCTCCTGCTCTGCCTGTGCCTTTGTCCCATATCTCGTGCTCTCGATCTCTCTTATCTATCTCTCACGCTCTGCGGCGGCTCTGGCATTGCGCGCGGGTTGCCATGGTGACGGCGGGGTTATTTTTTGCCGCTGTTAGTACAGGAGTGGGTGCTGTCGGTGTTATTAAGGCTGGGAGACAGGCTGGTTGGGGCGAGGTGGACAGGCGGGGGTGGATCAGAGCCCACTCGCTTTGTCTGGAACAAAATGTCCTCCACGCGGCCCTCTCCATGTCTGTCTCTCTCACTTTCTTTCTTTCTGTCTCTTCCTTTTGTGTCCGTGTGTCTGCATGGCTAGATTGAGGTATTTGAGCTAGGGAGAGATTGGTGGTACAGATTGGGATGCTCACTTAAAACAGCAGCTGAAGGGAAGAGAGTCATGCTGTCTGTACTTGCCTCAGTCATCTCCCATTCTCCATTCCTGTCCATCAGAATGTTTTTTTTTTTTTATTCACTAATCCTGGCTGGGAGTCCAATAGAGCACTACTGGCATTGCGCTCTCTGAGCTGACGTAACAGAATTACCAATTAGGGTTCTCCTCCAAGCGTGCTCAGCTCTATTGACATTGTGTTAGTGGCAGTTTGAAAAGGTATGACTTGAAGAAGCACATAGTTGCTCTCACCCTCTCCATGTTGGTGGTAATATGTGATTTGGGGGCTAGTGGGTGGAACTGGACTAAATGGAGGAGAAAACTGCACAAAATTAAGCATGTTTTAATATGAAATATGACATTGTAAAGAAATGTACTGGGTCATGGTGGCTCACAGTAGTAATGATAGGAACTAAACTCGTTGTGCTTTTATCTCTTTATCTCTTGGTCTCCATCAGTTCCCATAATGAGGTAACGCAGGTGACTCTAGGAATTCTGGAATCAAACAGCCGTGCCTTTAGGAGAGTCCACGATTGGATCTTAAGGGCTCATCCATTACTGTATTACCTCAAGGGAAGTTGGTTAGGTAACTCTTTGGAGGCCTGAGGGACTTAAATGTTGACCTCAGCACTTGAACAGTCTGTTGCAGACTATTGAACAGCCTGTTGCAAAAATGACGGACGAAAGGAGATTTTGGCTTGCTTTTAAAATGACAACAAAGAAAAAGGCAATACATTCATTTAGTCACAAGGTTTATGCACATTAGGCTTCAAACTCACCAAAAACAAAGTTAGTTAACTGCCCTCACTGCATCTAATGAGCACATGAAAAATTAACATCTCCTCCACCTGCAGTTTTATAATATGTTCTGTTATTCAAAGTGGCGAGCCGAGGGCAGCGAGGGCACACAATAGCAGGTATTGAAACGGAGATAAAGTCATGCTGCTGCATTCTGCATCAGTTGCAAGGGCCTGATATCACATATGGTGGGTTCAGCCAGGAATGAGCCACAGTAGTCTAGTGACAAGAGACTGTACAAGCACCTGAGTTACCATTCTAGAGGCTATTAATTTATGTAGCTATTAACTAATGAACATTAATGTCAATTAGTTAATGTTAGAAAGAATAAACTTCAGCTAGAAAGAATACACTTCAGGTTTTAGATTTAGAGTCCATTAGTAAGGAAGATTTTTTTTATTTATTTTGCCACAAAAGAAATATCACTTCTCCACTTGAGGTGTACAATTACAGCACTTCAGCTCTAGTCCTATTGGTTACAATACAGGGACAGCTGGTATCAATGGGCTGGTAGGGGTCAAAAGAAACAAAAAGAAGGTTTAATTTCTGGCATCCACGCATTTTGTGCTGTTTACAAACAGAAAACAGTGAAACAGAGAATTTCAGTGAAACATGTTTCACTAGGATTCCCATTCATTTCAATGTAAATCTCCTCAGAACCCAGTGACTCGTGGATTCTCGAGGTTTCAATGGACTCCAATGGTAAATAAGTCCCACCCATGAAACAAGTGACTGCCTACTGTGAGAGGGTAATTCTCCACTTCAAAATGACTGACATAACACTGTGGCCAATCACCGCCTTTGAAATAATTTCTCACTTCGTTCTATTTTATGATTTATATCAAATGCTCAGGGACGAATAGCATTGAGTGAGACACTGCCATGTTCTAATTTTTTCAGTCCACAAAAAAACAGTTCCACCTTCCTGCCATCTGCAGGTCATGTTAGATTGACTTAGCGCCAATCACAGCCAATTACAGCCAATCACAGGCAATCCCACAATCAGAGAAGACAGAATACATTTAAAGTCTGTTGACGTAGGGTATGCATTTTTTATTTGGGAAACCTGACAAAGTAGGACAGTTAAACACCGCTGTTACAATATTTTAATGTTTCCACATACATAATCACAAACCAGTCCTTATGTGTTTCTAGACAAATTCTTATTTTTTCAATCCAGTGTATTCTTTAATGGTGAATCAAAATGACTATGAAAAAACCTTTTTAGAAAAATTACATTTCGAGAGTGAACAATTTTGGCTTCTGTTAAAATGTGGCAGCCTGTTACTGTCAAAATGGAACATGGTTCTAAGTCCTTTTAACAGACAAAAATGTTTTTGAGGATCATGAAGTGTATGCTGCCATGACAGAAATCTTTGGAACTTTATCACATTTCTCTTAAATCTGCTATCAACTAGTTTGCTGGATAAAGGTAACAAGAGCTAGCATAGCTGTGTTTTACTGGTACGCTATCTGTTTCCCCGCCAATGAAAACATTAGCTAGCTATATATTTTACAGGTCCTCCTAAAACAAACAATCCTGCTATACATGCATGCACACTGAATGGACATAATTATTGGGACACACATCTTAATTATTGAATTCGGGTGGCCCCTTACTTCCAGTGAAGGACAATCTTAATTGTTCAGCACACCAAGACATTTTGGAGAACACCATGCTTCTTACTTTGTGGACACACTTTGACGAAGATCCTCTTCTATTCAAGCATGACTGTGACCCAATGCACCAAGCAAGGTCTATAAAGACATGGTTTGGATGAGTTCGATGTGGAAGAGCCCTGACCTCAACCCCATTCAACACCAGGAAGAGTACAAGCTGTTGTAGCTGCAAAGGAGGGACCAATTCCATATTAAATTCCATGTAAATTAATGCACGGTCATCACACCTGTAGGTGTAATGGTCAGGTGTCCCAGTACTTCTGTCCCTATAGTGTATATTAAACAAACAAATCTCAAGTTGTGTTGTTTTCGTCAAAGAAAATGATGACTAAATATCATCGCCAATGAACATTTATCACGTAGCAAAAACGAGACGAGACGCAACGTAAATGCTGGTCATGTGACGATAACGAAACGAAATATATAATGTAATATTGTTG
>JBBIGA010000040.1:31387497-31414718 GCA_037576975.1 Alestes dentex | reverse complement strand
AAAACTAAAATGACAGCTTGATGCAAAGACTAGACTAAAACTAAAATTAAAACAGGCCGCCAAAAACAACACTAATCTCAAGAGTCTTTCACTACTAATACACGCAATCTTCAGGTGAACATTTTACTTAATATTATTTAATGTAAAGGTAGTTGATAATATCTTTCCTAATGTTAATTGTTTTATTGTTTTAAAGATATCTAAAATTGTTTTGAACATAAATGAGTAATTTCATTATTAGCAATATTCCTATCTGAATTTTTAGAAGTAAGAGGGGGAAACTCATATTTAGAAAAAAGTAATTGCTGAAAAAAGTGGTCTCAGGACACACTGTGTTTGAAGTGGAATTATCTCTTTTCAATAATACTTTATTTTCTCTTCTATACAGTGTAAAGGGGTAATTACATATTTATGAATGGTATCAAGCTGGGAGTCAAGATTCTGTGAATTGTTCAGGAAAGCAAAGATAAAATATCCGTAATTTGATTAGATGGCACTGTCACAACCACCTAGGAAGCTAAATTGGAAGTAACTCCCTTTCACATTTTGTTCTTTTTGGTCTACCTTTCTTGCATTCCTTGATGTTATGCCAGTGCTCAGCTGGGCTGTTTATTTAGGCTTGGTAATTGTTAAGGATGCAATAATGGACAGCACTGAGTTAGAGTATCAGAAAATGCTGCACATTGGAGATGGTATTGGGGTCTTGTTTTATGACATACAACCCCCAACCACCCACCCACACACACACACACACACACACACACACACACTTACAAAGGCTGATTCAACCCTGAGAAGTAGGCCCTGTAGTAGACATTCAGGTGAGATATTCATTATTTAGTATAATGCCAGCTTACATAGTTCTTCAGTAATGATTTAATATGCTTCATTTCATGTTGTAGCTGATAAGGTGCAGCTGCTGTTGTGAAATATAGAGTGATTGATGGGGATTATTAACCATTAGTTATTGATCAGCTGTCCTTCCCATCCAGTATTGTGGCCAGCTGTCACTGCTTACAATACATCAAAGGTTACCACTGCGCTCCTGTGGTGTTTATGGTTTAGCCCAAAACGGCTACTGCTCATCCACTCAGGAAACCGATTCCATTAAGCAGTGCAGGCAGCACCCCTAAGTCACACAAAACCACCCACAGATCGCTTTATTTCTAAGTAAAGCGACCATTTGTCATATGTGAACAGTATGATATTCTTTCTCTGCATTTAACCCATTCGCCTATGTGAAGCAGCCAGGAACACAATCCCTTCCTTAAGGGTACCTCAGTGGTGCCATTAGCAGTCCTGGCATCCGAACCCAGGGCTTTCTGATGGCAGGGGCAACTCCCTAACCACCTGCTGCCCCAATCTGGTGGTGGTTTATCAATCTGATGGGAAGGCAGAAGGTGATATCACACAGAACATAAACAACTAATAGTTTTATAAACAACTAATAGGAATCTACTATATTGACTCACATTAAAGAGTGGGTAAAGAGGGGATATGAATGTTGCCACAATGTCCTGGATCATGTAAAGGATGCCCTTAATTACTTTATCTCTTACTGCCATTATGTAAAGCTGTTGTAAAGAAACAACTTTGAAAACCAGCTTAAAATTCTGCCAGTTCATAAAAGGAAAAGACTGACCTCCTGTGGCTCTGTGCGGATGTTGCAACAAGCCATGGATTGCACTGCATTCATAACGTTTATTTTCAGCCTTCTGTTTAAATTAAGATATATTTTGGAAAATAAAATAACAAATGTTGTTCAGATGACTGTATAAAGTAATGTGGCCCCTTATAGTCACGCGTGAACACACCACAACACACAGGGTGAACAATGTGAAATTCTTTCTCTGCATTTAACCCGTTCACCAAGTGAAGCCAGAAACACAGCACCCAGGGAGAAGTGTGTGGGGACGGTGCCTTGCTCAAGGTTACCACAGTGGTGCCACTGGCAGTACCGAGATTCAAACCCACAACCTTGTGATCTACATTAAAAAAATATATTCTTTTCAGTAGGTTGGAGGGGAATGTCTGCATTCGGTCATGAAGTAATTCAAGGTGGTCCTGGCGACCAGCAAGGTAAATTCCAAAAAAAGTTGAAGGGAAACAGAATTGGAATTGAATTGGAATGGCAGGAAGCAGAATTCAAAGGAAGTCCACAGAATTCCACTTTCTTAGATAATTTGACCTGATTTGCTAAGCAGTGTACTTTTAGTCATTACAAATCACATAAATGACTAACGTGTGAAATAGAGATAGATTTTTTTTTTTTTCAATGTTTGGCATGTTAATTTTGCAAATAAATCTTTATTAAGACAAATATGAATGTCTTATTTGCATTTGCATCACTATGGACAGCACTGTCCATTACAGCATTTCTCAGAATTCAGAAGGTAAACATCTTTAACCTAGGAGTATAAATGAAGGCCAATTAGGCCTATGTTGGATTATGTTGTGAGAACTGAGATTTTGTGTCAGTTAGACTTTAGATTGTGTTTAGGGAGAACATTGAGAATGTGATTTGTCTGCAATATTAAAACTGAGATTTGGAATCCCAGTTAAACTGGAAATGGCTGAGAAATCTGAAAATGACCAGAATCAGAGAAGGTGCCAGGTTGCTTACGTCTGCTGTACCATACCGAGGAGTCTTATCCTCTCCAGTACCAGGAGGAAAATATAACTAAACTTGCCTGTCAGTACCAAGCCATTCTGGCCTCATCTGCTCCAGTGAACTGGTGTGATCTTATATTGGTAATCCATAGTGGTATAAACACTGTGTTCAAATCCTTAAAATGACACCAGTGTCAGTTATATGCTGCTCACTCATCATTTGTTAATTATCTTTCAAACTTTTTTTAAGTTTCATTCATCACATGGTATCTGTAAGGTATCATAAATACTGAAACATTCAAATGTATGTCACTACATGAAATCTCTAATGAATGCTCTGAAACAGAAAAGAGGGAATTTGACTAAATATTTATTGAACTAAATACCATGTCCTTAAAATCCAATAGAAGTGTATCCTAGACTTCACCAGCCTCAATATTCTTTAAAGTGGTAGTAACTGGAACCAGAAGTCACAACACAGCTATAGCCTTTTCTTTTACTATCCAAACCCACCAGTGAAGATATATGTGTCCTCTGAGGATTTAATGTAATGCTGATAGTGGTAAAATACTGGTAAATCTGAAAAAAGATACCCTTCTTTTAAAATACATTTTAGGCCAACAGTTTATCTCAAAACTACCATAAACAATGTCTCAGGCATCAGACAGTGGATTCATGGCCATTTTGTAGGAGAACTTTCTGTGAGGGAGCTTTAAGAGGAAATAAACATTTCAGACGTGGCGTCTGCTTCTTTTCACCACTGCTGTGAACTGTTTTGAACTCGTTAAGTTTCTTTAGAACCATGCATTTCACATTTAAACACTCTGATTACCTTTTGTTATGTCTTAACCTTTTACTCATGCTGGGATTTTGAAAAGGTTAGCTTAGAAAATGTAAACTTTTGCTGTATGTGAAGACTCTGTACCTGTATTTTGTAGTATTTAGTGAACATGTGCACTTTTAAAGAAGTAGGGGAAACTGGATAAGAAGCACCCCTTAAGAACAGGATCCATTTACTGTAAACATAAGCCATATTTGTACATGAGCTTTGCATAAACCAACACAGAGGTTGGATAAACCAACTGGAACAGAAGCCAATATTGTTTTATGTTATTGCTGTAGCATGAACCTAAAAATCATTGTAAAGATGCATCTTGCCAAGTCTAATAATAATCATTTGAGAGAAAGTCCTGAAGGAATTTTGAGTTGGGCCTGCAACACATGCTCCAGATGAGCTGGTGTTCCTAATAAAGTTACGGTCTGTGCCATACGCAGCTTTGTGGATGTATGGTGAAGTATTAATGAGCATAACTCAGTTCATTTAAATGTGGCCAAAAAATGTAATGGGAGTGCGTTGAGCAAAAATGGATGCATGAAAACTAAGGAAAATATGGGTGCAGGGCTTGGATGAGGGGATGGATATGTGGGGGCATGGGCACCAGAACCAATATAGCAGTTTTGAAAATCATTCGTTTCAAATGAAACTGTTTACATTTAAGAGATATGTTCGGACAGCGATGATGAAGGAAATTAAAAGTCTTTGTAAAATTGTTCTGTAAAATGAAGAGCTAGTTCATCTGTGGCTGAAAGACATCTAGGCCACCATAGTGCTGACAACCATCTTCAGGACACTTCGAGTCATTCACTCTTGCTAAGGGCTATCAAGGTCAATGTCCCTGTCGTTCACATGGTAATCTCTGAACACCAATGGAGGAGCATTGTAGTTGGTCTCACGCCGTCTGTGCATCTAGAGTGGAGGGAGGCTGGTCACTTCTGTGGACGTGTGAATGAGCATGATAAAGCAAAGCCTAATGGTGGCAGCCGTCCGATGTTTGTGAAAGAAGTTAAGCGCATAAGCACTGAATGCAAGAGAACATTACTACCGGGGAAGCTGGTGCAATGGTCACAAAAATTATCACTTATGTTGACGTTCTTTAGAGGTGCTGTAAGAGCTACACAATCAGCTACATTCCTAAACCATTTAACTTGGAGACCATTTTGAGAAAGAGTAGGCCAAGCATCTATGTAACAATATTCCATGAATATGTCAGCCTACATTTCTTTTTTAATCAAGGATTGTAGTTTAGCCTCTTAGTCTATTCATTCAGTTAAACAAATTGTGCTCAAAAATCAGATTTGCATAATGCCCCCCTTACTCCAAAGACAGATGTCATCAGATGTTTGACGTCCAGAGTTTCCTTCCTTAGATCCAAAGCTTGTGTATATATGAAAAGTAATGGTGGTCTATGGACCAGTTTTACAGACCTAGATTCAGATGAGCCTGGAATAGAAAAACTCACCATTTACTCTTCAATTTGGTAAAACACTTAATATATGTGTGAGAAGACAGACCTAAGCCACTTCTAGTTTAATGCAAAAGCAAACCCCAATGTGTTTTGGTGGATAAACTACATGTGTGAGTGTGTGTACTTTGTTTTTGTTGTTGACTGTCAGAAGTTACATTAGCACTGCATTCATGTGAAATTCTTTCTCTGCATTTAACCCATTCACCAAGTGAAGCCAGGAATCCTCAAAGGTCCCTCAGTGATGCCAGTGGCAGTCCCGGGATTCAGTGCCACAACCTTCTGACCACAGGGGTTACATTAAAAAATATGTTTTTCAGAAGTTTGGAGGGGAATTTCTGCATTCAGTCAGTAAGTAATTCAAGGTGGTGCTGGCGACCACCTAAGTAGTGTACATTAATCATTACAAATCACATACATGACAAACACAGTAGTTATAGTCATATTGGCAAAAAAATTCCCCTGTGCTTCACAAAAAAACCAAGAATGCACGTTACTTAAACATGTGCAGTAATATATTTCATTAAAACAATTATTTACTATGAAAACAAACATTTTTATAACCACTACATGGTGGTGGAAGTTGTAATAGCTGCTAAGGGGGCCAGGTCTTTACAGTCCCTGTAGATGTAATGTTCAGGCGTCCCAATACTTTTGACCCTGTAGTGTACAATTTATAGGTTCTGGTGATAAACGAACGGACAGATAAAGAAACCATAGGTTATGATGAATATGCAAATAATTTAGCTCCGCCTCTCGGTTGCTGTTTAAAAGCCCTCTCCCGCCTCCAAGCCCTCCATATTGAAGTCGGGGGACATCTCACGTCTTTGTATCGGTAGCGGCTGAGAAGGGTAAGTTGGGTTTTATTTTTTAAATTTGGTTATGTAAGATGTGCGTTTATTTCTTTTTTCGTTCGAATACACTGTGCGTGAAAGAGAAGGCTCCATTAGAAATCAGTCTGCCCTGTTGGTGTCTATGTGAGAAAGTGGCGTGGTAGGTTTTTCAGGCGGGATAAAATGGCGTAGTTAGCTTGCTGCTGACGTCCTGCCGTCGTTTTCAGCATCATAATCTCTACATTACCGTCTGAAAATCACGGTATTTACAAGTTTGGAACAAATGTACATTTATGCGTAATACAGACTACATTTGGCTTCGAATGGGCGAAGTTTATTCTTTGACCTACTTTTGGTTAGCTTCTCGAGCAGCAAAAACACAATGACCCAGTTAGCCAACTCTGCTAGCTCTTAAGGCTGCAGTGGTTTTCGGTTTTTTGCAACAAGAAATTCCTTTGTTGTCGCAACAGTGACCTATCAAAATGACAATATATCGCTATTCTACCAGTCGTGTATTATAAATCTATAGATTTTGTCAAGGTTGAACCGTTATGTCGACCCAACGGTTAAGAGTATTAGAAATGTTCAGTTCCACATTTAAATGGTGCAGCAGGTACATCGTGGGTCCCAGGCCAAGCGTGGTTTGAAGACTGAACATGAAGGATATTCCAGTGATGAATGAATGCGCGAATATTTTTTTTCTGTTATAAAGTATATCACGGTTTTTTTTTTTTTACAGAACCACCATGTTTGACGAAGGGAAGCTTTTTATTGGTGGTCTCAGCTTCGACACGACGGAGGAGTCTCTGGAAGAAGCCTTCTCCAAGTATGGCACAATCACAAATGGTGAGCTGTTTACGGCCATGTTGTAGAGGCTTAATGCTCTGCGCACCTCCCCCCCTTCTGATCTGAACGCATTAACCCATTAGTGTCCATCCTGTATGAGTGTAATCAGTGTGCACACTTAGAATCTGAAGGTGCCTGACCTGATCACGTGGATAGTAACATGCAGTTTAGCTTCATTATTTTAGACAGATTATAACCATATCTGTAGTACTGAATTTGGTTAGGCATACTTGTGGATTTTGTAAATCATGTGGTTAATGCCCAGCCTTCCCTTCTTTGCAGTCCACGTTGCCAGAAACAGGGAGACGAACAGGTCAAGGGGTTTCGGCTTTGTTACGTTTGAGAATCCTCATGATGCAAAAGATGCCCTTGAAGGAATGAATGGAAAGGTACTGCTGTTTTTCTATTGGTCTTTCTACAAACATTTGAATCTAACAATGTGTATAGTTATGCATATAGTTAAAGTCTAATTGGAGTATAAACATTAATAAATTGTTGGCTTCTTTTTAAATGTTCAGTAACTGTTTTTTCCCTTATCTCTAGTCTGTGGATGGTAGAGCGATTCGTGTGGATGAAGCAGGGAAAGGGGGAGGTGGCCGTGGCGGCGGCGGCGGTGGTAGTGGTGGTGGATACAGGGGCGGTGGAGGAAGAGGTGGTGGTGGCGGCTTCTTCAGAGGAGGAAGAGGGAGAGGTGGACCAAGAGGTGAGAATGGGCGATGCCTTTTTTTTTTTTTTCCCCATGCAGTTTTATTTTAAGTCATTGTTACGCTGTTTGAAATCAACAGAATACTGTTCTTGTGTTCGTTTGTATATCTGTGCTGAAATAATATTTTCTATTGTTTAGGTGGTGGGGGTTACAGCAGTGGAGACAGGGGATATGGTGGTGGAGACCGGAGCTATAGCGGAGGAGGTGGGGGCTACAAAAGTGGTGGCGGCAGTGGAGGCTACTCTTCTGGAGGAGGTGGAGACTACAACAGGGACAGGTAGGATGTTGGGGAATAACTCTGTTTAAAAAGAAACTTAAGTTGTGTGTTCAGCTTACGATCAGAAGTCTTGCCACACCTGAGCATGTATAAATACTTATTGGCAACCTTTCTTGCCTTTTTCCTCCTCAGGGGTTCTGGCTATGGGGATCGTGGGGGCTCCTACAGAGAAGGCTATGACCGCTATGGTGGTACGTATTAGCCTCCGTGTCATCGAATCCCTGTTAGTAGTGCACTTGCCCTGAGGGGAGCTATAGACGGTCATGTAGTTTTTTTATATATATAAATATATATATAAATTTTTTTTAATATTTAGAGATTCCTACATCTACCAGTCCTGTCTGTTTTAATGCTTTACAAAATGCCTGAGGCGATAGCACAAAAGTGGGTTGTATCTTTCCCACATTGTTTTTGACAACCTCATGACTGAGGAATGGTGCCCACTTCCAAATGAGGCTTTGTGGTTGTTCATTTGTGTTCCCTGTAGTCCAAAATCAGTCACAGCCAATAATGACCATATCCTCAGGCCTATTGTTTGTGGGCCACCTGCTTTGTGGTTTTATGTCTTTTGTGCAGTCTTAAAGCTACGAGGGGATTTTGTGTATCAAACTAAATTGTGTTCAGATGCTTCAGTGTCTTCTCATGTGTGCCTGCTTCTTCCTCAGCTGCACACGAGTAAAACCCAAGACCCGTCACTTCACTGGCTGTGCGTTTTCTAAAGATGCACTCCTCAAGGATCTGTTCTTGTTTCAATATAGTAGTTTTTTAATATTTTTGGGGGGTGGGGGTTATTCGTATTGGCTGAAATGTTGCATTTGCAGGGAGCATCTTGGCTGCTCCATTACACATGCATAGAATTTTGTTTTGGTTTTTTTTTTTTTGGTTTTTTTTTTGGTTTTTTTTGGTTTTTTTTACTTTACTGAGCCTCATGTGAAACCAAAACTCATTCTTATGGTCTCCTGACCAGAAGCCAGTGTTAATATTCGTCCAGACCCCGTTTTTAAATTTGCCTGGGGGTTGCTGTAGTTTCAAGACTAAGGGATGTCTTAAGTGTTAATATTCCATTTTGGGGTTTCTCTACGTTTTAATGAACGTCTACCTCACCAAGGGCATTTTTAGCAACTGTGGGGTTTGCTTTATAGTAGAATCATCTGAAAATATTAGAACTAAAGAGTTGAAAGCGGAAAACAGGTGAATCTTTCCAGTTGGAATAAAAACTAATTTTATAGACAGTAGGAAGAAACCTTTTTGTCCATGTCAAGTATCCAAAAAGTGAATTCCTTTCAGACTGGTGAACACTGCTGGAGTGAGTGGCCAGCACTGGTGCTGTTGAAGTGCAGCTTGCAGCTTGCCACGTTCAGCCTCACTCTCCCAGAGGTAGCTCTGCTCTGCTCAACGTTTTTTTTGCTTTGTTTTTTTTTGCTTCTTTTTTTTTTTTTTTTTTAACCTTGTGCTGTAATGATGGAACGAACCTCCTAAAATATCAATGTGGAAGATACAGAATTAACTTTGGAACCCTGTTACTTTTACTCCTTCAAAACCCGGGAGAATGTGCTCTGTTCTTTGTATCGACATTGAATCTATTACCTTTGTTTTGTGTTTGTTTTGATTTTTGGCTTCATGGAGCCTATTAAATGAAACCATTTCTTGAAAATTGCTCTGATTGTTTGTGCTTTAACAAAAACTTTCAACAACGCTGGCTAAGTGGCATCAAACAGGTTATTGAAACATTTTTCGTGTTTGTCATAGCTTTTACCAAGGGGTAGTTCAGTATAAATGCCAAACACTTTGGTTAAGTGTAAATGTCAGAGGGCTTTTCTTCAGAATTTGAGATAATGTAGGCTGCAAATTCAAATAGATGTTGAGCATTTGGAGGGAAGATTTTCATTGTATTTTGGTATCTACATGTTTAGGGTTTGGTTTTTTTGGTTTCTTTTTTTTTTTGGTTTTTTTGTTTTTTTTCCCCCTCCTAGATGGAAAATCCATCCAATCAAATTAAATGTTTGCAAAGAGGGCTGTGCAAACTAGCTGTTTACTACAATTGTTAATGGAAGGAAAAATATAAATGGTTAATCTACTCCAGCCTTTTCTTTAAACATCCATGTCAGACTCCGGGTTCAGGCTGTAGATCAAATTGACTTGCATAAGTATTTAAATAGTGATTGCAGTTTAATTTTAAATTCAGGTTGAACAAAGGCAAATATTGCAAGAGTTTAAGCAGTAGATCATCTGTGTCTCATGGAGGTTTCAATGCAGGTTGTTATGGGATAAGACATAATGTCCAGTTAGATGATTGAGTACAATACCATTATTAGTCCTAATACTCCTATGAAATGCTGTTCTTGTCTTGAAATACCAAATAAAATTACCCTCAGTAAGACTAAACATAATGGGTTCTTTGGCAGAGCTAGTTAATGGCTCATGAAAACTAGTGAGGTCATTACGGAAGAGGGGGAAAAAGTCTGGCGATAAGCCACTAATGGGAAGTTCTAGTGTTAAGTTTCCTTTGGTTCTGGTACAAAAAGAAAATGCTTCATTGCATCCAAGAGCTCTACTTTTGTAAATAGTGGAGCAAAGTTCCTCACTCGCATCCTTGGGAGAATGAAGTGTTGCGCCTTCCGAAGTGATTGCTCCTGTCATTGGAACAGGAGAAAGCTGCTGCTCTCTTGGGCTAGTTGATGTATGGAGAAACAGTAGGCCTGTGTACGCGAGGTAACCTTCCTTTGCTCTCCTGTTCACAACCTTCAAAACTTTTATTTTAGTCCATATATTATTGTGCTCTAAAGAATGTCTTTTGCCAAGTTTCTTCCCCACCATGCCACCGATGTCAGACATGTTCTTTTAAGGCTTCTTTCTCTCTAAATACATCTGCATGGTGTCCTGAGCTCCTATTTGTTGCCTGTTTCCCTTCCTGAAATCTAGCATTTTTGGCTTTTAATACACTTGGTGTCAGATGCTGAGAAGGGAATCTGACCTGACTCCAGTCCACTTATTCTCATGCCTTGTCCATGCATCCCAAACCATTCTTGAAATTCTGCAAATAATTTTTTTTTGCTCTGACTGCCCCCCCCCAGGTGTTAATGCGGTTTGCCCTCTAGAGCTCATCTTTTGTGGCCTGTAGAATCACTTTGAACAGTAAATTACCTGTTTTGATTTCCTTATGTTCCATGACAGTTCTAACTCTCATTTAGTTAGAAGTACTTATAGATGTGTGTTTACCTAACAAAATATTTGTTTCAGTAGTTGATATTGTGCTTTTCTTGTTAGTAACTCCGTTCTTGTTTTTTAACTAGGATGGAAATGCTAGCTGAGAAAGGCAGTCTTGACTTGTCTCAGAATTTGGATCGCCCAGTGTGGGGCGGCAGTGGTGAACTTCCGAGACGGAAGAGGAAGGTTTGTATAAAGATGTCTCGATATATTTATATGAAGAGAATATTCTTTATTAGAGCAGTGGTTCCCTAATCAGTCTTGGAGTGCTCCCAACACACATGATCGTACTAATCAATTAATTACAAAGCTGTTATTGATTTGCAGGACGGTTACTAAAGGACTGGTTTGGGAACCACTGACGTAGAGCAAGGGTGCTTAACACTGACTTACATTAGAATAAAGAATGTTTTTGTCTTTTCTAGTGAAAATGTTTTTTGGTAACTTTCTGGCTGCATGGCCATATCAAACGGGCAGCCTGATTATAGAGAACTGTTGAATAATTATACTCTGTTAATTAATTGTTTACTTCTGACATTGTCTTAAGAATGCGCTGGTGAGGAATCATTATTAAAAAGATACAAACCACTACTAATCTTGCCTACTCTATTTGCTTGGTTTGAATTATTATATTGCATCATTTATGGTAAGAACACTTAACCGCATGCTTCTTTGCTATCATATTATAAATAGAATCATTCCTGTTGCCAGGTGTGGCTTATGGAAGAAATGCGGGTCCCTACAGAAACACCACACAGCACGCCAGAAGCAAGAAGCTACCATGGTACTAGTTGTTTTGATGGAGACGGCCTATATTTTGATCTGGAAAGGAATTAGGAGTATGGTTCATAGCCATCAGAGTTTACCTGTTGTGAAAGGTAAACTCAAATGGTGCTTTGTAAGTATAGGCAAATACCAAGGAATCTCAGCTTTCTCTCAATAAAACACAACATTTCAAACTACTTTTTATTGGGTTTTTTTTTTTAAACTCATTTTAATTAATAAACTACAGATTGCATTTTTTTTTTTTCAGTAGACCCTTCTTTCAAAAAGTACTTACTGAAAAAATGTGCAGACTAATTACTGTAGCTCAATAACACAGTCTGTACCAGAGAATTTGGGTAGATTAAGGTTGTACTTCTTCTGAATGTCATAGGGCAGGAAACGTCCAGCAAGGAAATGTGTTCCAGAGAAACTGAGGGCACACTTCTTTGGTGCCATAAGTGAGATGAGGACAGCAGGGCTGAGACTGTCTGTTCTGGCTTCATCAGCATCCCAACCTAAAAAGAGAGGCCATTAAAGAGGTTAGTCAGGGATTTATACATAATGAAAATAATAAACCACCACAGAACGATAAAACGCTGGAAAATGCCATGGTCTAAATGGAAAAAATTGTACAACTACAAACAGCAATAATGCAAGCCAGCAAGCAGGAATAATACGCTAGGACATTTTTAATCAAGATTTATGAATACTTCTTGAGATTGCTTTCCTAATATTTCTTGGAATGCTGTTCCATAGTTTAGGTTCTGTGAGAAAATCTTCACTGAGCTGCAAGTGTTTCTTGTAGTTTCCTGGAGTCATGCATTAGCTGAGCAAAGTGGTCTGATGGGCTCTTGCACTTCAAATGATATATAAGATCTATAGTTATCTATAACTATAAGAACTATAAGATTTTAAATACTGATATCTTTATATACACAGGACACAGGAATCTTTAGGATTCATCAAACTCACTGATTCACAGTAGGCCTTAGTATATATTCTTAGAGTAAACACATCTGTGTTAGTGTACTGACTGTATATGTCTAAAATATTACCCATTGAACAACAGATTTGGCAATTATCTGTAGTGCTGGGAGGGATCCAAGCTCTAAATCAGTAAAGTTTTGAGGTAACCCACTGTTCAGTATTTAGGATACTTAATATTTGCTCTAGATGAGCTAAATGGTCCACTACAACTAAAGCTACAACACGTGTACAGCACATTGTGACAAGTTAAATATATTTAAAAAAAAAAAACAAAACACAGATCTTTGGTTTGAATAACCTCAATTCCAGAGCATTGTCTAGAAAAAAGAGGAAAACTTCAGTTATGTATGGTATTAGTATTGCATAAACAGTTGCATAGAAGTGCTAAAGAAAAATACAATAGTCTGCTGTTGTCTCACTGTTTTCCGACCTGAGGGGATGTCGAGGCTTGCAATGGGGATTTTAACTCCTCTGAGGGTGAGTAAGATGCTGGTGAAGGGTTCCTCAGCTGCTCCCAGCTCTGTCTCTGGACCCAGCACCGCATCCACAATCAGGTTATATGCATCATTTATAAGCTGCACCTGAAAATAACGGACTTTTTAGCTCAATTGCTGGAGAATTAAGGCTTTGTCAAGCTGCAGTTCTTTTTTTTATATTAGACCCTTTCTATGGCCATATTTAAAAGAAAAAGTGAATGTTTTCTGGTACACTTAACTTACATTCCACAACAAATGGAAACATTCCAATGTTAACAGTTACTCTCATGAACCAGTGTGAAAGAGAGGAAATATTCTAGAATGGTCAAACAACCCAACTTTAGGGATTGTTGAGGTTTGAGCACATTGGGTTGGTATGCTCGGGCTTTAAGACATCACTACCATTGCTGCCTGTGCTGTGTCATATTGTAATGTGTTTCTGAGTAAAACTCTGTATCGGGGAGCTAATTGAGCCTTTCATGCTAAGTGGGAGTGGCTGAAGATGAAGGTGAAATGTTATTGGTAGAAGTAGTATGTCCCTGAACACTGGTGTGAAGTAATCAAAAGAAGAATTTTGTCTTTTAAATGACATTATGTATTGTGTTCTGTATGACCGGAGGCATAGGCTAACAAGATAAAGAGCTGGATTTAGATTTCAGGTTGGAAACATAAGTTGCTCTACAAGGACTATCCTTTTAAATGATTTTATGTGGATGAAAGCATCAACTAAATGAAAACATTATGTAACTATTACCCCTTGGAGGGACTTTATAATATGGTGGCAGGAGGGAAGAGCTGGGATACATCTGGTAGGAGCAAGGATCAAGGAGGGATTCTTGAAATGAAACAGCATTGCCATCCACCAGGTCATGTCACCTCTGTTCACCTCTCAAAAGTAATCATTGTAAATGGCTTGGGCTCTGTACCTGTTCTTTTTGTTTGTGATGTAACCTGAGCTTTTAGAGCTTCTCTCACCTCTGTGGGCAGGTAGGACAGGAATGGGATGTCCATTCTCTCACACTGCACAGTGAAGTCCTGATGAAGGCTGTGTGCAGAGCGCTTTGGGTAGAACACAGTTGGCATGTAGTCCTGATAGGCATAAAGGGAAGAGACGATGGGGAGACATTATTAAACCTCAGCTGCTGGGGTGTTGACATAATGAGTGGAGGAAGCAGCTGCTGCCCACACTGCTGATACTGGTAAAATACCTTCTTTAATGGCTTAAACAACTAATGTATAATAACTGCTTCTGATCTGTGCCACTGACAGGAAAGCATCTTCTCAAGGGTTTCATTCTTATTGTCATGCTGTTATCTATAAAAATGAACAAAAGTACAGAAGAAATATGGTACTACTACATAGACATCAGAAACTACATGCAGTCGACTGCTCACCCTGGTCAATTTGCATGTTGATTTTCTGAGAGAAAATTGGGATACATCCTCTATGGGGAACATACTTCTGCACATGAATGGTAATTTGCTGAAATGAATGTACTGGAGAAAATTGTCATTTAAATTCACCTGACTAAGCAAGTGAGAACTTGATGCGGCTTGAAGCGAACGTGTGATGATATGGATTTACCGTCTGCAAAATGTCAGGTGGGGGAGCATAAGCTTCTTTTACTTACTTGTGAGAATATGAACTATTATATGTCTGTCATTTTGTGCAAGTGTAAAGGACATGCAGCCATGTCAAGAATTAATGGCGCCCTCGAAAAACAGTACCATATCTAAAAGTGATAATTCTGCTATATAAGCGGCAGTCAGGAGTGAACTTAAACAACAGAGTACTTACATCCTGGAAGTCTGACTATTTAAATACCACACTGCATTGGTTTCTCTTGTTAAACGCACTTAAATAAACTTTAATAATAACTGATGCATTTAATAAATCATGTTAGAGTGGGGAACACACGATACTGTTCAGTGCAGCAGACTTCAGGGACAAACCTCTGTTGTCTTTGTCTGGTGGAGTACTTACAAACACTCTCAAATGCCTTGCGCAGGCCAGGCCAATGCAGCCGTTCTGATGTGGTCCACACACCACTAGTATGGTGGGCTGCCTCTTACCCAGAGTGCCCAGCGGGAAGGCCTGCAGGGAGACAAGGACAAGGGCTCTCAAAGTAGAAGTGAGTCATATCACCATAAAAAAGAGACTTAATTTCCTTCTGGAGTAGCATTTCTTCTCTGTTTTCTCATAAGCAGATAATGAGATGTAGTGCAAGTAGGACTGTCACTGTCAGTTGTATCATTGATCAGATGAAACACTGATTATTTTCATGATTAATTGATTAATCAGAGTTAAAGGTCAAACTTAACTACAATAACAAACCATGCCTTTTGAACAAGCAAGCATATTTTAAGACAGAAACAGTGTCTATAGGCTCTCACTGTAAGATAAATCAGTAAGAGAACATGCTTTATCATCATCACTGTGAAACAGGCCTGAATGAGAAGAATTAGCTCTGTTCCCTTTAGAAGAGCTAAGGTGAGTACCGCTTCCAGTGGACTCCCTCCTGACTCAGAATGTTACAGTCGATACAGTGGGAAACCAAGTGAAGACTTAGAGAACACATAAAACCTAGGAGTTCAAACAGGTATTAGCTGACTCACTTTCACCCAATCAGAGTAACATTACTGAAAGAAGAAGCTATTTATGAAGCAGCCAAGATGTAACTGAAGAACAAACCTTAGAGATAGCGACAGCACACGCATGTCCAAAAATTTCCATCAGCTGTTGCTTCCCAAACCGATAGTCCCTTAGCAACTCAGTCTCCATGGCTACTGCGTCTTCTTTACTGTTAAAGTATCATAAAGTTTTGGTTACTTTTATACAGCTCTGGAAAAAAAATAATAGACCACTGCAATTTATTTTTAAATCAGCATCCGTGCCAATGTGACCAGTTGGATGGCAAAACACTGCTAGAAGTACTGGAAGTTAATTATTGTAATTATTGCAAATAAATAGAAATTGTGACACCATTTCTGCTAATTGCTATATTTATATCCACTTTCTACATTCGCATTTTCCAATAACTGTAACTTTCAAATAACACTTTTGACAAATGCAGCCAATTTTCAAATAACTGTAACTGTTTCTTCTCCTGTAGTGCTGACCTTATATGATCTGTGGGTGGATGTGAGCCAGGAATTGTGCCGGTGGAGCTGAGCTCCTCAGTTCCTGAGCTCAAACTGGGTATTGATTAGGTAGCAGACGCGCCACCCAAAGGGGAGCATAAACCTTGAACAAACAAATTTTGGCACCAGATGTCTGCACTTCAGTGCATCAGTCATCTGCGAGGCACAAAGCTCCAGGTTTTACTAATCCTTACCAGTCACATTTTACATTGTGGGAAGTTTGGCAAGAATGCTTAGAGAGGGCTCGTAATAGGGCGTAACAATAATAAGGATGAAGTCATATAATTTACATATATTGTCATGATATTATATAAATATAAGTCAAAACATCTACATCGAACTTCATCTGCACCTAACTTGGATTAAGGTCAGATAAACACTGAAAAATAGACTGTCAGGGTTGCCAGTTTTTGCAAATGCCATATTTCTCAATGTATTAAATTCAGAATGTGTAGAGATGTGATATTGAAAAGTGTTCCATGCACATGCTGAACTCGATTCTTTCCAATTAGCAAATTAACAAAACACAATCTGACTAGGGGCCCAAACTCTTACCTACAACTGTATATAAGTTTCAGAAGTACAGGTCTACATTACTGTGTTGAAATCTCAAGTCAGCAGATGTGGTTTGTGCTGAACCCGGCCAGTTGAACTGAGTAATTGCAAGACTGTAATGTAACTTAAGTGTTGCTCTGTCTTGTAGGCAACAAAAGTTAATCATTTTCATGGAATTGTGTACAGTTTCAGTCAGAAGCTGTTGTTTGTTTAGGGATGTTTGAAAAAGGTGAGAATTGGGAGATTTTGTTTTGTTACATTTTACTTTGGCCAACTGTATGGTGTAAATAATGTGAACCAAGTAACTTCACTCATGCTGTATTTGATAGTATATCTGTATAGGTTTAGATGCTACACATCTGTAACAAAATGTTGTAGCATATTTATGCATGACTTAATATGCCAGATACCTGATTGCTCTTATTATACTTCTGGGATAGCACTTTATTTCATTTATGTTATTTAAATTCTGTGTTCATTTACCAATTGATCAGTTAGTCTACAAAGACAGTGAAACTTGCCAAAAAAAGTATAATGTGTGTGAAATAATACACCTTATGCGGTTCAGAGCCTGAATATTATTTGTTCTGGCCTGCAATCACAAGGATATAAAGCAATATAAAGTAAGGTTAACTTTGTTTTTCGTAATAGGACACTGATACTCCTCAGCTGGTAGGTACCATTAGATTAAGCTGGGTTTCCCACATGCTGCTTAGGCCTACTGTATCACCCCCTACTCTTTTCAGACAGCTGGTGCCATGAAGGAGGCACAGGGTTGAATAAGGACAGAGTACAGCAGGAAGCCAAGTCACACACGACAGGTTATAAGGACATTTACTTACAATGGACATTTTCCCCTACATTTCAGTGTAATACTGCTGGATGTGCTATGTCTGATGTATTTATCCACAGTTTGCTACACTAAAAAAATACAGTTGCCTATTTAACCATAAATTTTACTGCCCACAGAGGTGGTTGCTATGCACACGAAGTTTGCCAAATTTCATCTTTGTTGAGCCGACTCTGTTACCCAGGGGAACCTCCCAGTTTTGCCAGGTTTGTGTGAAAGCAAACACATGGGAGGTGCAAAAATAAACAACAGTTGGTTGGCGGACAAGTTCATTGCTTCTTATCGTTGCTGCACTGCATTACAACTGGTATGTTGTGCATTTGTAGATGAACCCCAGAAAATGTTTATGTTGTATTAAGCTCTTTTGACATAGAACAGCTTAAACAGTAAGTGAAACTGATCGATTTTATTTAAAATCCCATGTGTTGACTCCAAGTGTTCTTGAAAATGGCTGCATGACTTTCACTCGACAGAATATCTTTGCAGGCCATAAATCAACTGTTAAATGAAATTCCTTTGATAGGAGACAGACACATTCAGTTAAGAGTACTAACAGTCCTAGTTCAGTGGAATCAGAGGAATGTGTTTCAGGAGAAATGGGTTGTTTCTCCTCTAAATTCTGACAGGTGACAGCCTGCTGAGAATTATAGGTGAAATGGGGTTTTATGGGGAAAAGTACCTGTGCCGTAGGGTTTTCTGCACAGATTTAGACCAGCTTTTCATTAGTAATGTTGTCCAATAGGCAGTACATAAGAAATAGAACACTTAAGGTTGTGCATTTTCTCAAATAATGTCACAACTGCGATTTGAATCATCATAACTGATAACATGTTAATCATGATAACATGTGGTCCTGAGAATTCTATTACTTTTGTGCAACAGTTCTGCAGGAATAAAGTAAACCAAGAAGGGCTTTGTAGATTACACCAAAATGCTATAATATCTACCTTATGGCAGAAAAGTAGTAGCTTTTGCACAGCCAGTCTGTAAAGTTTAGCTCAGCTAAAACACATCTCAACCAATCCGGTTGTGCTGTTAGAACAGTTGCATGAATTGTATGAACAAGCTGAATATTGTTGTTACTGTACAATAAGTAATCTGATCAGGGAATATAACAGTTTAAGTCAAGTGTAAAGTATAAATTCCATTGTCTCACATCAAGTATAATTATCATACCCTATTATTAGATTAAAAAAAATCACAAGTAATGCAAATTTAGAGCTTGAAATAGCTTTGCCTCTGATTTCTCAATCTGTCTGTGAAGTGGGGAGTACCGCCACAGTATTACTCCAAAATTCCTCACAGAAGCTTTAATTGTTCTTACAGCTGTTTGGCCTCTTCAAAAGACTGCAGGGTTTAAAACAAGCAATGATGTAATGAGCAATTAAAATTCTGTAAGGTAGTATTCAGTATTTTGTCTGACAGACTGAAATATCTACAAAATGGGAGGCAAATTACAAGGTTGTTTCTAATTCTGACATGACATAATTGCAACTTTTTTTTTTATATTATTGTACTGTATGTCCTCTTAAGATGCACCTCCTAAAACCCTAAGTAGCCATAGACTGGTCCAGACTTTCAGCCATTTCATTTTTAAAAATACACTTTCCATAATTGCCAAATATTGATTCATAGTAGTAACAATAAACTGGCAGTTTAAAGCCATTTCCTTCAAATTATGCAAACTTTCCATCAGTAGTGTATGATGCTAGTGAATGCAGCTTACCTGAGATATCGCAGTGGTTCTGTGGACTCAGGGTCCAAGTCAGCACCGCTGTGGTTCATCTTTTCTCGTTGGATGTATTGGCCTGTTTCAGAGCTCAAGGGTGCACACTTTGTGCCTCCAGATATTTACAGGATGGCAAATGCAAAAGTTTTTTTTTTTTCTGTTGAGACCTCCTCACTTGAACCACGAATGTTACTTCTGTCTCCAGCTCTCCCGCCTACAGTCTACTCAGGAATTTTAGTGTTACTGCTGGCACTACAGCTAGAGTTTGTGAAAAAAAAAAATGAACCAATCAGAGTAGAGGAGAACAGAGAGGCGGGCTGCTCGTTGGTTGAGAGGTTGGGCCTGTATGCCAAGAGACATCAAAAGATATTCAGTCTGTGTTGGGTATGTTTGAGGAGTGGTATATGTTTAACTCTTGATAAGACTCATTAATCAAAAGTACAATAGGAATATTCCCACAGGAGAAGTATGATAGCACAATCTGTGAAAGAACATTTGTTACGCACTGCAGGGGCAGCAGGCAGTTAATGAAAGCCTGCGACTGAGTGGGTAGCTGACAACAAAGTAGAAAGCCACACACAATGAACTGTAAATCATCTCAGGAAAAAAAAGAGGCCAGGTCTTTTCTCTCTCACTCCTTTCATAGAAATAGGTACGTATATAGCACAAAAGCTCATGACTGTGGTCTGTTGTCTTTAGAGAGAATAGTACAATGCCTTTAAATCCTTATATTTCTCAGAATTTGCTTAGGTTCCTAAGCAACTTATTTAAAATCTTGTGCCTTGCCAAGTGTTTTTGCTTGTAAAAATATTTGAATAAATAAATGCCCTACCCAACTATACACACCAGCCGTAACATTAAAACCACCTTTCTATTGTTATGTAGGTCCCCCTTTATACCACAAAAACAGCTCTCACGCATCAATGCATGGGCTCCACAAAACCTCTGAAGGTGTTCCATGGTATCTGCACCAAAACGTTAAAAGCAGAGCCTGTAAGCTGTGGGGCGGGACCTTTAACTAGTCTGTCCGGCACATCCAACAGATGCTCATGTTCCTCAAACTGTTCCTGAACAACGTTTGCAGCGTGGCAGGAGGCATCATCCTGAAAGAGGCCACATGGTACGTCACAAAGTAATGCCCATATGAATGCCAGGACCCAAAAGTTTCCCCACAGAACATTGCCCAGAGCATCACAATGCTTTCTCTGCTTAGTCTGTTTCCCCTTGGGTGGGTGCTGGGTGCCGTCTTTTCCTGAGGTAAGCAACACACACATCCAGCTGTCCACACGGAGGTAAAAGAAAACATAACTTTCGTCCATTGCTCCATGGTCCAGTTCTGATATTAACATACCCATTATAGGCACATTTGGGTGGTGGACACTAGGTCATCTGTTGTCCTTCCTTCCTTTTGGTAGGCACTAGCCAATATACACACCACAAGATCTGTCCTTTTGGAGATGCTCTGACTGAGTTTTCTACCAATCAAAATTTGGGCTGCTCAGATCTTTACATTTGCCCATTTTTTTAGTTTCCAACACAACAATTTCAAAAACTTAGAGTTCACTTGCTGCTTATTATATCCCACAGGTGCCACTGTAATGAGATCATCAGTATTATTCACTGGTTAGACAATGGTTTAAATGTTGTGTCTGCTTAGTAACTGCACAGCTTGCAGTTACAAATAATTACTGATGGGCCTCCATTAATTATTTACACACTACTGTATCACTGCTGTGTTTATAATTACATACAGTCACAAGTGACAGTTATTTATAAGTAAGCAGCACTGCTGTTTTACAACCGACGACACCAAACACAGTCAGTGTGCAGTTACTGGGAAAGATTTTTTGTCGCCATGGTAATGCATAGTGACTATGTAGAAAAAAAAGGTTGAATATTCAGATTCAGCCGCACAAAGACTAAGCCACACTTGGTTTTGGGAATCACAGAAAACATATTTAATATTTTAAACATTTACAATCTGAACAGGGTGCTCCTTCTTCCAGAGCTCGGTAGGGGCAGATGGTTGGTCCCCATGCGATGGCTCACAAGGTTTAGGTCCTACACATACCACAGGAAGCCAAACTTCTTGTGTAGAAGCTCCTCTCGGGGACGAAGGTTATAGAGCTCCTCTATACGTGGGGTTACCCAGCGGTCTGTGTGGAAAACGTTCTCACCCACCTGAAAACGCAAACAGCAGAACAAGTGTATCTAAATCAGAAATCAAAGCTCATTCCATTCCACACTTTGACATTTCCGATGAAAACATACGCTCCAGGAGGGTTTTTCAGCTGGTGGAGAGCTTTCTTCTGATAGATAGGATGTGGGGTGAAACATGGTATTACTGGATGTGAACATTTGTTGTATGTATGTATGTAAGCATGTTTGTTATTATCTTACCTGACTTGAACAAAAAATATACAGAAAAGGCAGAGGGAAAAAGAAATGGACAACATTTTTAATAAACAAAAGAAAAAGAAGACACAAATACCTTCCAACCAGGGACGTTCTTCATGATAATTGCTTCCTCCTCCAGATTCTCACGAAGCATCCGTAGTGTACTATATAAATCAAGGAGTAATTACATTTTTTTTAAATTAGCTCTCAGTACACAAAACCTCACAACACTTTCTAAATGACTGGGTGAGGGTCTTTTAAGTATTTGTGCCAAACAGTAAAAAATTATGAATAAAAGAATAGGGATGCACCGAAAGTTTAACCATGGAAATTTTTAACACGACCGAAACAGTGATGGCGCAACATCAGCTATCTAAGAAAGACACGCGGAAAGCCGATTGTAAAGCGCGCAATGCTGAAATTTCTAGAGGGGGTGCATCCACAAAGACTTTCTCAATGTCGGGATTAATTTATCATATTAAATCAAAACATCCCGATCGCCATGCAGAGTATGAAGCACAGAAGAGGCAAGACCCTTCGAGCACACCCACTTGAAGGGCAGCCTAGTGGTTAGGGCGTTCACCCTGCGATCAGGAAGTCATGGGTTCAATTCCCAAAACCACTAGGCACCTCTGAGGTACCCTGAGTAAGGTACGTCCCCAAACACTGCTCCCCGGGTGCCATGTTCCTGGCTGCCGCCTGCTTCACTTGGTGAATGGGTTAAATGCAGAGATTGAATTTCGTGCTGTTCACACTATGTGCTGTGGTGTACTCACGTATGACAGAATGGTCACTTTCTGTCTGTGTTTTTGAAAAGGCAAGAAAGTTTTCCAGTGATTACAGTTAATATGTGGACTATGTCAGTCTTTGTTTCAATACACTATTTTGTTATAGGCCTACAGAGAATGTTGTTATATCTTTCAACAGTTTTTAAAGCACTTGTTCTGAATCCTATTTGTTCATGTACTTCTTTCAGAATATTAAAATACACTTGAATTCACTAGTTTTATGAGAAAAGATATTTAATTGTATAATATTTCAGTCATCTTGCTTTTAGGCTATCCATGAGTGGGGCCAAGTAAAATATTTTATTTCAAATTTAATTTTATATTGTGCATTGTTTGAATGCTAAATAATATTTTCATAGTTTTGTAACATATTTATTCTTTTAATAATTTAATAATAATAATTTATTTCGGTTTCGGTTTTCGGCCAAGTGTTTCCTCATTTTCGGTTTCGGCCCAAAAAAATCTTTTCGGTGCATCCCTATAAAAGAACAATTCAGTTTATGACTACGCTGAGTACAAATCTGCTATCCAGTCCTGCAACAACCTGGAAAAGACAGAAAATATGATGGAGTGCCTCACCTTCTGTCCTGCTCAGCCTGCAACAGAGGCAGTAAAGCTATCCGGGCCTCCAGCTCCTCAATAAGCAGCCGTCTGACACAAAAACACAGGCGTTAGGGAAAACCCTTCATCTAAACACAGCTGTAAAACTGATCTGAACTATATGCAGCTAAGAAATTTAACAATACACATTTAACCAGAGTGGTCAGGCGGTCATCTGTAACTGCATCAGAATAAGCTTGGGCGATAATGTAAATTTAGACAATTTTTATTTTTTTGTCAGAATTATCATGATAAATAAAATAAAAAAATAAAATCATGAAGTGCTACAGAGTCTATCCCAGAACCACAACTTGCATTTTACCTACTAGTAATATAATTACTAGCAATAATATAATTTGAAATAGCTTATAATATTTAATTTAAAACATGCCAGTTTGGCGATATTTTTCTACCTAGTACATACATCTGCCTGTGCAAAAAACAGATCCCCAGCAAGTACTGGTTATACTATCAATTAGGATACATCTTGTAGCTCTGTATGCTAAACTGGGTCTGGTTTGTGGTTTAGGAAGGGACTGGTAAAATTAATAAACTGGTTCTCCTCTACTTAATCAGCTTATCTGTTTAATTCAGTACTGGCGAGTTCGCCTGTACTTGAGGTTTTGGATTCATTTACATGTTCCCCAGCATTCTATGCCAGACATTCACTATATCTCCAGTAGTATCCACACACTTCTTCAGATAAGTTAATTCAGTTAATTCACTCTCTCTCTCACACACAAACGTAAACACACAGTTTGTATAATCACCATAGAAAAGAATGCAACACTAGGGACAATGAGCCTAAACTCACCATGTCCAATACTGAAGCTGGCTGCAGGGGTATAAAGCCCATTAGTACTGAGAGTGGAACTGTGTTCTCTGGAGTTCATAGAGCTCTAATGAATCCCAAGAGTTCAGGATGTTTGTAATCCAGAACTTATCCAGCATCATTACCCGTCATTACTAGTGTCGGAAAATCCTCAAAGGAAAAGCCTGTTGCACTAATGTAATGCTAATCTAAATTATTATCATATTTATCAATATTCAGTAACCCAGGGTCACTACAGAATTAATGGCAGTGAAACTATATCATACAATACAAACAAAAATTCCAGAAACCATAGAACTCATATCACAAGAAGCGGCCACACACAATCCTACCTCCTCTCCCTGTTCCATTTGAAGAGCCTCCAGTAGCCAAACAGCATTACTCCAATACCGATCCCGAACATACTATACCCTGTGAAGAACAGATCAATGATTATGACAGATAAGCCTATTAAAAATGTGATAGTTAAAATGCGATTTAGGGCTGCACAATATAAACTACATGGCTAAATACTGTGATTGCAATGTCTTTCAATATTCTAAAGGGCACATTTCAACAATTTTATGGAATTAAAAAGGCTTCAGGGTTGTACATTGTCAGTTTATCGAATGCCAGTTCACTCCCCCATCCGAACAGTCCGAATGTGGCAACTGAGCTACAAAAATAGCCCGTTCAGTTTGTGATGTCACAAAACCAACACATGTACATCTCCCTATTCTGCCTACAGCAGTTTGGCCGCACCAACTCATGCTGAAGTTCTAAGGTGTGTTCAAGCTACAATACAGGGCAGCCAATAATAAATATCACTGACACAAATCAGTCTTAAAGGTACAGTAAACAAAAACAGTATGTTTAATTTTAAGGGATAAACAGAGGTCTAAAATGGTCTGATAGGAATAAATTGTGATGAATTGTAAAGGATAAACAGGAATAAATTGTGATAAAGTATGAATTACATTTTTGGTACAACCACACAAAAGTAACAGTAAAAATGAAACGGAAGAAAAGTGTAGAATAAAAGCCCTTTAAAAACATCCTGGCGAATCAGTATTTTTTAATGGTTAAAGTTTGCCCAAAATAGTTTACTTTTGTTGGACTCCATCAAGACCTCAATTCGTCAGAACACACAGTAACAATCAGCTTGAACTGTGATTGGTCAGCCTATCAATAACACTCATTGGGTAAGAAGCTAATTAGCATATAGCAGCCTTCTGATATTAGTACTGCAGATGATATACCGTGCAGCCCTAATGTACTTTTTGCAGTTGTATACACTCTCTGGGTTTCTCCCAGATTCTGGCACATGATACTGAGTTAATGACAATTCATGCACACAGGAGTGTACACCCTATGGACAAAAGTATTGGGACACACCTGTTCGGGGTTTGGACTAGGCCCCTTACTTCTAGTGAAGGGCAATCTTAATGTTTCAGCATACCAACACATTTTGGACAACACCATGCTTCCAACTTTGGGGACACAATTTGGGGCAGAACTTTTTCAATTCCAGCATGAATGTGCTCCAGTGCAAAAAGCAAGGTCCATAAAGACATGGCTGGATGAGTTTAATGTGGAAGAACTTGACTGCTCAAAGTCCTAACCTCAACCCCATCCAACACCTTTGGGATGAACTGGAACAGAGATCACAATCCAGGCCTTCTCATACAACAACAGTGTCCGACCTCATAAATGCTCTAGAGAACGACTGGCCACAAATTCCCACAGAAACTCTCAGAAAGCTTTCCAAGAAGAGTGGAAGCTGTTATAGCTGCAAAGGGGGGACCAACTTCATATTAAAGTCTATACATTTCAATGCAATGTCATTAAAGACCCTGTTGGTGTAATGGTCAGCGCCCCAATACTTTTGTCCATACAGTGTATCTACAGAGGGTGCTGTACTTGAGAAACAGCAACACACGAACACGCACAGACTTCCCAAGTGACCATGAATGATTCTATTTAGATGAACAAGTCTGCAATATTTTCTTTCTGTTGCATTTTTAACGATTCCATATCTAAACCTTTTTATGCCTATTTGCTTAAGCAAAATAATCACAAAAAATCAGATATGCACCAACTATAGCTTTAAAATTTTCTATCAATCTTCATTCAATCTTTTACTGACTTCTCATGTGTTCTTTTATTTGTTCTGTTATTTTATTTTATTCTATTCCCGAAAAAGCACACTAAATAACCTTTCCTCTGATAATTTGCTATATAAATAAACTTGACAATGCTCATTTTGTTACTAAAGTCAGAACTGTTGGTGCTTTACTGGAATAAATAGAGAATTAATTTTTAAAAACTGTCTTTAAAATGACAACTTAGTCTTTTAAAAAAGGTAAAAAAAAAAAAAAGACTGATTAGCATTTTGTTGCCATGTTACTGTTATCCTATATGGAGCTGTTAGCCAAGCATTATGTTTTCTGAAAAATAAGATAAAAATACACGGGCAAGCTCAGTAATCTGTGTCTTTTCATAGATGTGAAAGCAGTAAAAAAAATCGCTTCTGAAACGTGTAAAAAAATTAATAAATATTTATTTAAACTGTCAGTGTTTTGTGTGTGTGTTGTTATAGGTGCTAACTAGCCTGAGATGCTAACTCTAGAGAAACGAAAGCAGAGCGAATCCTGAAGACATTTAAACCTCACAGAAAGGAGGAGAAACAAGAGTACTGACCAGAAAGTCCTCTTTTGGGTAAATTTCTTTTGTAGTCGAAGGGAGCATATCCTCCCGCAGGAGGCATGTCCTGCTTCACCTTGGACGCCGCCATCTTCCACCAACCACCGAACTGTCCTCAAACTTCAGGCCGCCCTGCTCCACAGCGCCCCCGGACACGGGCTCCTCTCCCAGCCCCTGCTGACCCCCAGAGCTTGAACCGTGAGTGCATAATCCACTTAACGTTCAAGGTTACTTTATTGCAGGCGTGTGTTAGGGAAAACTATAGCCAACATGCTTTATGCTTTTAGACCTTTTATAAGAGCCACAATATGCTTTATGCTTCTAGACCTTTGTATCACACCCAAAGATCCTTTATGGTTCTAGACCATTGTATCACTCCAGCAGATGCTTTATGCTTCTGGACCTTTTTTATGGCCCCAAAGATGCTTTATGCTTCCAGACATTTGTATGAGCACCCAAAGATGCTTTATGCTTCTAAACAAGGCAGAAAGTGGACAGTACATAGGTAAGAGCAGCAAAAATGGAAAACAATAGAATGAAAACTATACCAACCAGTATAAAAGTTCTTCTTTCTCTTTCGGCTTTACCCTTCAGGGGTCGCCACAGCGAATCATCTGTCTCCATTTAGTCCTATCTGC
>JBBIGA010000040.1:31369544-31387397 GCA_037576975.1 Alestes dentex | reverse complement strand
ATATATATATATATATATATATGCACGCATATGTAAACTTAAGTGAGCTGCCTCACTTGGTAAGTGGGTTAAAATGCAGAGAAAGAATTTCACGTTGTTCACATTGTGCTGTGGTGTGTTCACGTGTGATTATAAGGGTTAAAACATTAAATTAAATTACCCTTAAAGAAAATTTAAAGGTAAACCCGTATACATATTGTTGGCCCTAACCACTGCAGCTGCGTCCAAGCGCAGCAGCCAATCAGCAGCAAGGAGAACTAAATAGCGTTCTCGGATTGGCTACTTTCAAACCTCCCGCCTCTGAGTACAGCGGGAGACGCGCCACAGGGCTGCAGCCAATCAGCAGCAAGGAGAAATAAATAGCATTCTCGGATTGGCTACTTTCAAACCCTTGAGTACAGCGGCATTTCACCATCCCAAGACGCGCTTTCTTTGTGTTTGTGTCCACAGTTCCATGAAATGTATAGTTATTTTTAATATGGAAATGCAGCTAAATTTACGTTAATATTTATGTTACAAAATTAGTAAATTATATTTTTCTTAATAATTGTGCACTAAAATGCATGTAAAATTATATATAACCCACCACGCTCCCTCGTGCTGGGTTATGTTTGGGCGTGTATGGGAAGCCGTTTTAACATTTAATAGCCAGAGTGGATATGTACATCAGATATCCGTAATTCAGCTCTTCCTAGTCAAAATAAACATTACAGATCCAAAACGAGGTTCTACCTATCTACATTACAGATAGCTCAAATACAGTTCTTACTAGGACAAACTTCAAGTTTCAGATATCTTCAATACAGCTGTTACTAGTCATACTTACATTATAGATATCTGAAGAGTCTTTTTAAGTTTTTGATATCCGAAAAGTCAGAATTGTGACTAGTAACAACTGTATTGAAGAAATCTGAAACAAAAGTTTCTCCTAGTAAGAACTGTATTTCAGATATCTGTAATGTTCATTGCAGACAGGAAGAATGTCATTTTGGATATCTACAAGTGAAACCCCAATAGACATGAATGGGGGAAAGTGATGTCATTTGAACTAGAAAGAATGACGCTTGAGATATCTTTTATATTCATTGTAGATAGGAAGAACGTCGTTTTGGATATCTGTAATGTTTATTTTGACTAGGAAGAGCTGAATTACGGACATCTGACGTACACATCCAGTCTGGCTATTAAATGTTAAAACGGCTTGCCATAGGCGTGCTGCTTAGCAACTCAGCACGAGTACGAGGGGGTGTGGCGGACCAGGCCCGGACGTCACAAAAAGAAAAAAAAATGCTGAGGATATCTGCAGTTTCCCCGTTTCACCCAGTAATAATATTCTACCCCAAAAATTGCACGTGTTGCATCAGAAAAAGAACTCAAAAGAAATATTGCACATAGGAGAAACATGGTGCATTGGATGTGTGTGTTTGTTTGTCTGTGTGTGTGTTGTTAACTGCAAGGTGGTGTTGTACAGTCTGACAGCAGTTGGAAGGAAAGACCTGGAGAATCTCTCCTTCCCACATCGTGGATGCAGCAGCCTACCACTGAAGTCTCCTGCGTAGGGTGGAAGATGTTATCCAACAGGGATGACATTCTCCTGTCACTCACAACCTCTACTAGGTCCAGAGGGCGTCCTCGAACCAAGCTGGCTCTCGGGATCATCCTGTTCAGTCTCTTTTTGTCAAACTAGTAGCGTACATTTTTGTTATGACTCCAGTCCAGTTTATTGTTTAGATGAACACTAAGGTACCTGTAGCTCTACACAGCCTCAATGTCCATGACCTGGATGTTCAGTGGTTGCAGTGGAGGATGTCTGTGCCTGCGGAAGTCTACCACCAGCTCCTTGGTTTTTCCAGTGTTGATCTGGAGGTAGTTCTGTTGGCCCCAGTCCACAAAGTCATAGGTCAGTTCTCTGTACTCCTTGTCGCCCCCACCAGTGATGAGGCCGACTACTGCAGAGTCATTGGAGAACTTCTGCAGTAAGCAGTTGGTGGAGTTGTAAATCTTTGTATCACCCCCAAAGATGCTTTCTCCTTTGAGACATTTGTATCATCCACAAGGATGCTTTATGCTTCTAGACCTTTGTATCACCCCCAAACTTGCTTTATACTTCTGGACCTTTATATGGCACCCAAAGATGTTTATGCTTGTAGGCGTTTGTATCACCCCCAAAGAAGCTTTATACTTCTAGATTTTTGTATCATCCACCATAGATGCTTTATGCTTCTAGACCTTTATATGGCCCCAAATATGTTTTCTGCTTCTAGAGCTTTGTATGACCCTCAGAGATTCTTTATGCTTCTAAATCTTTTGTATGACCTCAACGATGCTCCATGCCTCCAGACCTTTATGTGACCCCCAAAGATGCTTTATTCTTCTGGACATTTATATGGCCCCCAAGATGCTTTATGCTTCTAGACCTTTGTATCACCCCCAAAGATGCTTAATTCTTCAAGACTTTTGTATCACCCCCAAATACGCTTTATGCTTCTCGACCTTTGTATCACCCCCAACAATTCTTTATGCCTCTAGACCTTTGTATCACCCCCAAAGATCCCTCACATTTCTAGACCTTTGTATGACCCCCAAAGACGCTTTATGCCTCTAGACCTTTGTATCACCCTCAAAGATGCTTTATGCTTCTAGACCGTTGTGAACCCCAAAGTTACTTTATGCTTCTGTATCACTCCACATGCTTTATGCTTCTAGACCTTTTGTATGGCGCCAACGATGCTTTCTGCTTCCAGACGGTCGTATGATCCCCAAAGATGTTTTATACTTCTTGACCTTTGTATCATTCCCAAAGATGCTTTATCCTTCTTGACCATTGTATGGCCCCAAAAGAAACTTTATGCTTCAAGAACTTTTGTATAGCCCCCAAAGATGTTCATGCTGTATGTCTCCCAAAGGTGCTTAATTCGTCTAGTTCTTTTTATCACCCTTAAAGATATTTTATGCTTCTAGACCTTTTGTATCACCCCTAAAGATTCTTTATACTTCTAGATCAGGGATGTCGAACTCCAGTCCTTGAGGGCCGCTGTCCAGCCCGGGGGTGTTGGGGGGGTTGCTGGCTGATCTCTTTTCCAGAACACACAGACTGCCAATTGCTCATCCGCCCCTGCATATGAGCGACTCACCAGGGGGGCCTGGTGACTCGCCAGGGGGGGCAATGCCTTCGAATGCGAATGCCCTCCCTTGACGCCGGCACTGCCAAATATGCTTTATATTTCTAAACCTTTGTATGACCACCAAAAATGCATTATGCTTCTAGACTTTGGAAGGCCCCCAAAGATGCTTTAGGCTTCCAGAACTTTGTATGACCCACCAATAATACTTTATGCTTCTGGACCTTCATATGGGTAAAATACCTGTTTTAAGCAATAAAAACCAAAATAAGTTTGTTGTGGTCTTCAATTGAAAATGACCCACACCACCTCAGACAAGACACACAATGAAAGGGTTAAAAGTATTTTTATTATTACTTTATAGAACTGGGAAACAAAAGTAAACCTAACAAATAGTAACATCACTTTGTACAGTGTGCCAGAGCCGAGGGCAGCAAGCGGGCCGCTGCCACACGGAAACAGAATGGTGTGACATCATCAAACAGCAGCAGTCAGGAAAGCATGGCCTCCATGTCCTGTGGGCTGAGTAGTATAGCATCAATACAGACGGTGCTGGAGAATGAAAAGAACCAACAAATCTCAAAGCTCTGTAGAGACCAGGAGAGAAGAGGAATGGCCACAAAAAGGATAATGGCAATATGAGACTGCACTGACTTTAGAATATGAAGCAGGACAAGCCGCATTCTATTACACCAAGACGTCCTTTCTGAAGATAACAGAAAGGTCAGAGTTGGATTTTTTTGTGAAAAGCAATTACTTTTACTCATAAATAGTGCCCAGTTTCCCAAACTGTAATATAGCGGTCTTTATCGTCAGGGGGTATGACTTTCTTTAAACATGTAACACCATCATATATTTGAAAGACATTTAACATGGGTCTGGAGCTCGCTTATAAATGACAATTTGAGAGTATGATGGCCTGGCTCTGCTTTCTGAGATATTTCTGTGCAGCCCTTCCAAAAACAAACAAACAAAAAAAAAGACAAAAAACCTGTCCTACCAAATCTTAACTGAAATATTAGAACCCCCTCCAGCTCTAGGCACTAAAGTTCTGTTTCTGAAGCTGCCTGAAACATTAAATTACTTCTTGGGCACCACCTTTACAACCAAGCGACATCTAAAACCATTAATGCATCTGAGTTAAATGAAAAGGGCTGGGAGTCAAGCGACCACAAATAGCCAATTAATCATACAAAGGATTTCTCTGTGTTACAACATGGGTTTTTTGTCTTTTCATTTTGTGAACCGTAATACATGAATAATAATGTTATGGTAACAAAAGAATTCAAAGTAAAAACACCCTCATGCACATGGATAAGAGGAAGGCGGGGTATGAAGATCTTGCCAGTGAAAACTAATTCTAGCTGTCCATTTGGGTGGTTTATGATGTGTTACCTCATACACCTGACAGGGCTGCAGTAAGCCACGGCATGATCTAGCAATAACTAGTTTCCAGCTAAAAGCAAAGGAAAAATAAAGGACTGTCCGTGTTGGTAAAGCAGGCAGAACAATTTCTGAAGCACAAAATCTTGAACGAGACACTCGCAAGTCCAGTGGAACCTCGAGTCAACATAATATAACTTAACTTATACTCGCAAGAAAAGAAACAAACAAACAAAAAAAACCCTAACATTAGCCTTGAATGGCTCTTCATTAAGCATCGCTACCTTTTGTTTTGCACTTATTCATGACGTTTATTTTTTGTGAATTTTTTTCTCAGTCTTTGTCTTTTTTTTTTTTTTTTTTTTAGGAAAAGTTTTTTTTTTTTTTGAATTTTTTATTGTTTGAACAACTGAAGCTATACAGTCCCAAGTAGACCAATGATTCATTTTACACAGAACACAGACACCCAGTCTCTAGGTTTGTGCCTGTGCTCGAAGTCCAAAAAGCAGACGAACCCAAAGTGGACTTCCCAGCGCTTCATTCGCTTGAGTAACAGTTACCCAGCGTCAGAGCCGTTCTAGGGTCCGGTCCGGTCCAGGGTTACTGAGTACGAGTCTGTTCAGTCGTTTACAGCCTTGCAGCAACAGCAAGTGTGGAAGCCCTTTAACCTTTGTTTTTCTTCTTTCTTGGTTTATTTATTTTTTTTCTATTCTCTTTAATAAAAATCACACTGTTCATCAAACAATGATCAAACAGCTGCATTTTTCAAAGACAAAAGAAACAAGTAAGCATAAAGTATTGGAAGAAAGCAAATCAAGAATTTAGATGTTTGAGAGAAACAACTGTGCTAGAAGAAGAGGATGAGAGCATGTTCTCATCCTTGTTGATTTCTTTAAAATCGGTTCCTCAAGTGAAGACTCCGAGTCCTGAGGTTCTAAAGCTGTTCTGGAACCAGATGTTGAACTCTAGAAGCTTCTAGAATCCGTCCTGCGATTGGAACTGTCCGACTGTGTTTTGGAAGTGTTACAGAATCCTAGATGTGGTTCTTGAGATTCTAGAGGCGGACTGGGGGTTTTGCAGATGTGGCCTTGGTGAAAGCTCAGATGACGGTTATGTGTAAGCAGGCTTTATTTCCATGTGTTTGCAGTCTGGGAGATGGATCTGGAGGGGATCATGTCTAAGAGGTACTCCCTCTGACGCTCCACGGCAGAGGATGAAGTCTTGTGCACAGGCAGGCTGGGGTTTACATAGGCCATAGTTACACCTGCAAACACACGAAAGGAAAGACAGACAGACAGAAGACTGGTAAGGGTACACTCTCATATGTGTGCACACAAAAATAAAAGAAAACAGCAGTTACAAAAGGACAGAACCAATTAAATAAACAGTTTTTTTTTTTCCATCAAAGGGCTCAAATTGCCTTGGGTCCATTTTGTGGTTGTATGTGCCAGACATAGTCACAATTCATTTTTCAGACATATTATTGTCTCTCGGAAATAAATATATATATATATATATTTTTTTACATATTAATGATATGTAAATTACTGTTATGACTGGCTGCTCTGTATAGAACCTTGCTGAAGATGAGACTAAAAGGAAAGCTGCAGTGAAACATCTGCTTCCTAACAGTCACAACATTTGTTGTCCACCACACCTTCCACTCCAATTACTCTCAGCAGTAAAAAAAAAAAAAACTCAGCAGTGAGTGGCGCTGAACTGCTGGAGGCTGAACGAGGTGTCATTTGTACATGTGTTCAGGGTAGTGGCATAACATATATATGTGTATTCTGTGTCTTTTTTTGTACTCCATAAAATCTAGAGCCACGTCGTCGTCTCGTCTCACTGTCCTCATGTATATAGCTTAGAAGACTATAAAGTTAACTTTGACTCTGTAAACCATAATGAATTTAAAACAGGCTACCATTGCAGCTTACTCTCTGTGTATAGAGGGTATGGACTGGGGAGGGAATAGTATATTTTGGAATGTACATCAAAAACTTTAAAAAAAGAAAAAGAAAAGAAAGGAAAACAAGGAAAACTTTACCATAACATGCCATTTAAAGGAATAGTTACTCTCAAATATTTAACACACAAAAAATAACTTTCCCCTTTCATCCAGAGGTAATCAGCCAAGATATGTTAACTGGAGCTACAAAGCTAATGTTGCTAACAAACACCAGAAATCAATAGTCACCAAAATCATTTTTAAAAATACATGCCCAAAACTTCTCTCAAACGAATCCCAAGCCTTCGTTAAGGTAGCACAGACTTATCAGTATACTTATATAGACAGTATGTTACTTCATTTGAGCTATAAAAATGACAAACACTGCAGGAAGACTTTTTTTTTATACAACAAGGCCTGTTTTCACAAACCACCTAAAGAGTGGGAGTGTCAATTTAGAATCAGTTATAGTGCCGATGGCACTCATAAATATGGAGGGATCTGATCCAAGATCAGTCCTCTCAAACCCTGGTGTCATCAGGTCTTTGTTCATTTTTATAGCGCACAGTCAGTCATACTTGGTGAAGAGCTTGGTACAGCTTCAGTGAGTTTTGGAGATGCATTTATGGAAATTATCTGGGTGACTATTCACGTCTACACATGAGCAGCATACCTCCAGTTTTAAAGAATGAAAATTTGAACTCCGAACAAGCCTTGGCTGATCGAAAGCATCTGGGGTAAGTGAAAAAATGTGTAACTTTGATTTTTTTGCCCAACCATTCCTTTAATATAATCACATATTGGAATAATATTTCACCCAACAGTCCACTCAAACTACAAACACACCCACATAGAGCAGCAATGAAGTGGTGCACGTAGTACTCAAGTGCAGAGTCTAAACACTGGTCCAATTTCAGTAGACAGGCAGAAATGCAAAGATAGGGAAACACCAACATTTAACACACCCCGGTACCGGAAGAATGAAACTAACCTGGTACAACAAAGGGAATATGCTCATACTTACCCATCACAATAGTAAGTGCCTTAAACTTTAATCAAGTAGTTATTTTAGGACAGTACAAATCTACTTTACTGACAGAGTTGGGGTCAAATCCATTTCATTTCAGTAAAGGGGTCATTCTTTGAATTTCTGTTCCAGAATTTAAAAAATTGACCTCCTTTGACCCCAACTCTCACAAAGCACCTCTGTGATGAGCAGGGTGAGTCAGAAGCAGAGGGAGAGAAAAAGGCGGTGGGGATTAAGGTCAAGAAATCTGAAGGGGAGGGGGGGGGTGGCGTATGTTTTTTTTTTTTTCGGTCGGACCCATGAGGGGGCTCAGAGTCTACCTGGTGTCATGCTGTTCTGCTTCCTCCAGCTGGAGGAGGTGGCTGGGTTCCTGCTGCCGCCACTGCTGCTGCTGCTGCTGTGGACCTTTGACCCCTGACGCACAGCATGCTTACCTGGCCTGCTGACCAGCGCGGCGGCAGCCACGGCATTCTGGAGTTGAGTGGACGGAGAGAAGGAGTGCGGGACCCCGCGGAGGGTCCCCACAGACTGCTGAATGCTGCGGGACAGCTGAGAAGAACTCTGGGGGGGAAACAAGCACAGACAAAATGTGATCATGGAGACATTATTTCTACTATTATTTTATGCATTTAAATTAGCATTTTATCATTAGGTTAACATTGCCCAGAGTGAGCAGTCATCATTAAGAGACAAGAATAATATAAAACATTACAGGTGTAAAACATCTCTGCATTAATTTTTGAGAGTTTTAATCAATTTCAACTATATGCAATAGTTTTTTTTTCACCCTATACTGGGTTTTTGGTCTATTACACTGCTGCTCTTCTAGTTACATTTGTATATTCAGTGTGTTTATTTAAATAAAATACAAAAAAGGGTAAGATTTAGAACTGATTTAGAAATGGTTCAGATTTATAACTTGCTAGTTGCACATGATGATATTATACTTCTAGAATAGGCAGTGAATGTCACACCAATGCTTTCTATATAAGCTTTTAATGGAATCTACCAAAAATCATGACCATATCTAGATACAGTTAGGTCCATTGGTATTTGTGCATTTGTACTTTTTCTCTCTGTATTTCACCACAGTGCATTTGAATTTAAACAATCAAGATGTGATGGAAGTAGAGATTTTCAGCTTTAATGTAAGGGTGTTAACCAAGGTACTATATATTTAGCTCTCAGAAATTACAGCCATTGATTTTTCCCTCCACTTTCAGTAATTGGACATGTGACTGACAAGCAGTTTCATGGTCAGGTGTGGCCTGTTCCCTTGTTATTCCATGACAGATTAAGCAGATAAAAGGTCTGGAGTTGATTCAAAGCACTGTATTCACATTTGGTGGCTGGTCACTGGAATTTAACATTCAGTCACTGGAACTCAACATTCACTCAACATAACAGTAGTTAAGGCCCGGCAAAGCATCTCAAGGGACGAAACTCTGCATTTGGTGATGTCCATGGGTTCAATAATTCAGACAGTCTGTATTTTGTACATAAAGGAGAACTGAAGGAGCTGGTGGGCTGAGTATGTCACAGCCTATTTATCGGGACTGTTATGGCCAACACGATTGTGTGCATCCTGGCAGAATACCATTTATGTCTGCAACTCTGAATGACACAAAGCAAAAGTAATGTGAAAAAGGTAAAAGTAATGTAAAAAAGGTTACCTTAGCTTTACACAAAGCAAAGGTCAATCAAAGGATTTGAGTGTGAAAACACTATAATAGTATATTTAAGGCTTTACCAGATAGCAGGGAACAAACATAGAAATGTCATCAAAGCCTTGGTAATTATCCATGTGATGTCACTGTTCTCTGTCTAGTACTAAATAGTGCTGATGAGCTGTACATGTCACTGATTTTGATCCTGTTAAAATCATAGGTTGAAAGTTATTGTGTAGGACCAACTGAGACTATGGATGTTGTTATGCACACATTGTTTATACCAGATGTTAAACCAAACCATCTTGTGCAATCACCACACTGAAGTGAGGTCAGTCCTACAAAACATTTATATCTATAGAATAGTGACTGCACTGCTGCCAATGAGTGCTAATGCTTCTGCAGCTGCAGTTTCACAAGTGGGCTAACCTGTACAATACTGGAATGGTGGCGGCTGATTGGCTGGGTGGATCTGCTGTGCTGCTGTGGCTGGAGCGAGGAAGAGGAGCGCTGCTTTATCTGGGACACGATCACCTGATGCTCTGCCTTCACTCCATGAACTGAGGATGAGGAGGAAGCTGAAGAGGATGGTGAGTGGGAGACAGGGGAGGCGGCCTGCGGCAGGATCCGCTGCTCGATCTCCTGCTCCTGCTGTAAAGCCTTGACGAATGCTGCCTTTAGCCGATTGGTGTGCTCTGCCTTCAGCGCCTTTTTCTGATTGGTAGACATGCAGTGCTCACACATGACAGCCCCACCCTTCTCCTTACGCCAGCGGCAGGTGAAGTCAGTCTTGCACTGGGAGCAGGTGAAGGGCTCTGTAGGAGCTAATGCTGTAGGCAGAGCACCACCCATTTTTCCTGGGGTGTTGGGGGTGCAGAGAAGAAAAAAAAAAGATAATGAAGACAGAAGAATGACAGAAAATATAGAGAATAAAAATACACAGAAAAAAGCGAAAGAGAAAGAAAATTAGAGAGGAAACAAAAAGAAAGAATGAAAAGAGAATACGAAAAAAACAAAGAGGAACAGAAATACAGAGAGACAAAAGAAACAAAGAGTGAGAAGAAAAAGAAAGACATTATATAAGCAATGTAGCTAATCCATCTGTGATAAATGCAAAACTACATCTGATCAGATTTACTGAAAGGCAGCTAGAAACTGACTGATGACCGCTACAAATAAATATATGAATATATATTTGCATACATAAATGTTCCTCCCTGTATTTAAAATCTTAGCTCCTGGTGTGAAGTTAACAGTACTCTCTGATCCATGTTTCCAGTAATATCTTTCTTATTACATCCAAAGACAATCAGGCAAGAGAAACTAAATGGTGGTCTTTATATGGATATTGTATTTTATGTCCTTTTGAGAACAAAAATAATGAACTAAGGCTGATCACAGAACAAATGTTTGACTGAAGTATACCTCTCCCCAGAGTGTCCAGCAGACACTGCACCACCTCCTCCAGCCCCACCAGGTAGATGAACTCATTGTTGGCGGCGGAGGGTAGGAAGTTGAGCTCTGGAGCAGGGGGTTTGGGGGGTGGGATCTCCAGCAGGGTTTTCTCCAGTTGCTTCCGCAGGGCCAGCTTGGCTGCAGCCTGCCTGCTGGCTGGAGACTCGTTGGCGCTGGTGCTCTGAGAGGTCCCCGAGGCGGTCTTTAGGTTGGAGGCTGCGGACTGGAAGGGGTAGAGAAAAATAATTAAACGATCAATGTGTGATGCTGCAGTCTCAATGTTCAAAAAATCAGCCAATTCATTTCTTCCTTTTAGGGTTACGAGAAGAGGCTGGAGCACACCGATTAAAGAGAGGAAATGGGGCCATGCAGAACAATAATGGCCCATTAGCTTGAAAGAGGACCAAGAAGTTCAGACATCACGAGGCCCAGACGTCACAGTGAGTTGTACTCAGAGGCGGGAGGTTTGAAAGTATCCAATCCGAGAACGTTATTTATTTCTCCTTGCTGCTGATTGGCTGCTGCCCTGTGATGCTGCAGTCCAGAATTTCCCCCGAGGAGCATTTCGAGTGTTCTCGTGTTTTTCATTTTGCTTTTCTTAAAGCCCTGTATTTTTATTACTGTAAATTAAATTCATTTATTACTGTATTCACCTGCTAATACCAAAGAAACGATAGCGCATACCAAAGAAAACGCCCGTGCATGAATTACAGTGCAGTCTATACAAGGGTAATATCGATTTTTTACATTCTAGCACTGCAGGAGCTCAGTGTAAACTGTACAGTACGAATACAGGTTTGCCTTTACATTTTGTTTAATGCTAATGAGTTTTAAATTAAATTAAAGTGTTTTGGGAGCATATTTGGGGGCATATTTTGTGTTTACACTATAAAAATAGGCAGTTTCAGGCATTTCTTTAACCACATCACAACAACACGGTTTTTCACTATACGTGGGTGCTCTTTATATATAATGTATATATATATACACCATCACAGACCTGACTGACATTGACAAGTAGGCTGGCGTTGGCCACGTTGGCCACACGGATGAGGTTCGGCTGGATGAGTTTCTGGCCTTGCACCGTTGGCACAGAGGCCCTGGGAGCCAGCAGAAGGGGTGGTGGTCCTGACCCAGAGTACTGCTGCTGCTGCTGGCGCAAACTTGCTATCTGCTGTGGAGTCACTGAGATCGGCTAGAAGAGCAAGAGACACAAACAAACCTGTCAACAGGCAGACAAAATTTCTTCCACTATAACAAGGACAGGAACTGAGGAATATGTCATATACTGTAATGCGGGAACACTACATTAAACTGTTATCTGTAACTCACCTGAGCTCCTCTGACCAGCGGGGGCATGATGATCTGGGAGTTCTGAGAGCCGTGTTTGGACACCTGGCCGCCACGCACCAGTGGAGGCGGGATGACCGTACCTGAGCTCCGCCCAGACACAACCTGTGCAGGAGCAAAACGCTGTCATTGGCTAGTAATTCATCTGCATACTTAAAGCGCACATTTTGACATACTGAATTAAAAAACTTTGATGGAACTGGTAAAATCGCTTGACGTGTAAAATATTTGTATCAATGCCCAATAAATAATATGACCAATCAAGTGCTATGTTTGTAGCAGCAGCTACAAAAACATGACACATGGCAGCAGTGAACTGGTTAAGAAATGTAAGATATACTTTAATTAAAGAAAGGAAAAAAAATTATATTTATATTTTATGGGGTTTTGCCATTATTTATTTAAACTGTTTTTTTTTTTTTTACATATTATAGCCATTATATTTGCAGGTGACTGTTCAACCATGTCTTTTTCAAACTGAATGGAAAAAAAAGAAATATGTGACAGGTATCCTGAAAATGTTGTTGAAAGTATTGTGATAACATTTTTGCCAATTAATAAATACTGCAATTTATACTAGACATAAATCTTGACAAGGCTTGGTAGTAGAACTGGGAGAGAAATATATTATTGTAGATACAATTTGAGGGGTATGTAAAATCTGAGTTAAACTGTATGCAGTAAAGTGTTTCACCAAATGAGGTAGGCTGGGTTCAGATATAAATGATGAGGTAAACTGTGCACATGTAAGACAGTGTGGTAACATGTCCAGTACTCACAGGCTGAACTCCTTTACTGGAAACTGAACCTCTGACCAGAGGAGGAGGTGTGGCCACAGCGCCAGAACCCAATGGCTAAGGAACGAAATAGGCAATTTAAAAACTCAAAAAGTGCAGTGCCATTTCAGTCGACAATACGAACACTGAATAGGAAAGGCATGTGTGAGTGTGTATTACCTTCTGCACGTTGGTATCTTTGTGTATCTGGCTCTGTCTGAGTTTTTTCAGCAGTACCAGTTTGGCCTCCTCCAGCCTCAGCTCCTCCTTCAGCTGTTTAATGATGCGCTCCCTCTCTTCAGGACTGCTCTTCTACAACCACAAATACACACTCAAATTTACGACCAGGTCAGAGTACACTTCATGAACACATGTAGACCTATGCATTACTGTCACTCCAGGACCCACTGTTGCTGTAATATACACCAGCTTGCCACTTTAATAGGTACACGAACCTTGTATCTACATTCTAGTTTATTACTTTATCATATGGATGTACTAGTTTACAGTTAAAGATCAGTTTTTAAACACTGTGTCCACCAGCTGGCTATTTATTAGACACATCTAACCTGGTTAGATACACCTTGCTGATGATACTGATGATAGTTCATCTGATGCTGCACAGTTTATGTCAGTCACAGTCCAGTCCTTCTGTGTCTAGTCACAGGATACTGTTGGGTGAGTATTTTTGGTTTGTAGCCTATTCTCAGCCAAGCAGTAGCACTGAAGTGTTCAAAAACTCCAGCAGTGCTGCGGTGTGTGACTACACTGTGCAGCACGTACAAATTAACATGCCACCACCATGTCTATGTTGCCGCTTTACTGAAAATTATCCACCCAAATATTAGCACGTCCAAGAAACAGATGGACTACAGTAAATTACTGTAAACTGCCTCATGAACTGGCTAGTCAGTGTTAATGTCTGTTATACCATGTATTGTAAGATGCAGTATGTACAAATGTTGTGAAAAGATTAAGGCTCATCAGCTGATGAAAACTATAAAAGTACAATGTCTACTAAAGGAAATTAACAGGTTAATTCTGACCATGAGGAGATCGGTGTCCAGCTCTTTGAAGTGGCTCACGCCGTTCATCTGTGGACTGGATGGCTCATTATCAGAAAGAACGATGACATCGTCAGGCGACGGAGGCCGTTTCTCTTTCTTAACATCACTGCAATAAAACAGACTGTGAGAGGGCAGAAAAAGCACACCACCACATGACACCTTATACTTTGAACTACTGAAAATGAATGAATTTTTTAGGAAATAAACTAAAAACAGGACAATTATAAGACAATTCTACACATTAAATGGCCTATATAATGACAAAGCGATCCATTAAGAAGTGTGAAAAAAATGTAATTGTCTTTTTCTTTAGATATAAATACGTGTGATATGTGGTAAAGTTTCAAATTGTACTGTCCACTCATCTGATCTCAGTCCATATATGGACACTAAGCTGCAAAAAAAACAGCCCATCTTTTGTGAAGGCATGTTCAACTCCACCCATTCACACTGTCTTTAAGGAGTGTTTCAACATGTACTGCTTTTTTGATCAAGCAACAAAGAGGACAGAGCTCATTTACATACAACAGTCTGAAAAGGTACAGTAACAAACACAGCCTGTTTAATTCTAAGGGATAAAGAGAAGTTAGAACCGGTCATGAGAAAATTAAATATGACTATATGTGGTACATAAACTCATACAAATGTCATCAGTGGACATTGAGAGTAAAATAAAATACAAAGTGAAGAATAAAAAAAAAAGCAGCCCAAACCTGAGTCTTACTAAAACTACAGCCTCCTGTGGTGCAACTTCATACACTTTCACCACTAGAGGGAGACTCAGATAACACCTTGTGAACTGAATTAAAGTTGAGGTGAGTCTTTGTTGAACATATTTTAGTACATGAATTTAAACGATTATTTTATTGCTCAATAATGTAAGCCTCAATTGATTAACATTATGATTCAACCAAGAAGAATCACTTTAAATGGATCAGCCAATTAATATAATGTAATGAAATGACTACACACAGAATTATAAAACATTTGGTTAATTGGGGTCTTCTTATCAGTGTCCTAATATCAGCAATGCTCAGTCTGTGTACAGACACTAATGTCCTTGTATAAGTCAAAGACCTCATATGTCTGTAAAAGTCCATGAAGCACATTTTAAAACAATAGATGTCTCTGAAATGGTAACTTCATTTGACATCTTTAATGTACACCAATCAGCAAAACAAAAAAACAAAAAAAAAAATTTTCCACCCGCCTAATATTGTGTCTGTACCCTTCATACAACAAACACAGCTCTGATCTGTCAAGGCATGAAGGTGTGCTGTAGTATCTGGCACCAAGACGTTCCCAGAAGGTCCTTTAATTCCTCTAAATTGCAAGGTGGGGCCTCCATAGATTCAGATTACTTTGTCCGGGACATCTCACAGAAGCTTGGCCAGACTGAGATCTGGGGAGTTTAGAAGCCAAGTCAACACCTTTGTCATATTCCACGAAGCATTCCTGAACACATTTTGCTGTGCTGGGGCGCTGAAAGACGCCACTGGGATGAGGGAACACTGTTGCCTTAAAAGGGTGTATTTCGTCTGCAACAATGTTTAGGTAGGTAGCAATAAAAGTACCATCCCTATGAATATCAAGACCCAGCAGAACATTGCCCAGAGCATATCACCGCCTCTGTCAGCTTGTCTTCTTCCCATAGTGACACACGGACACGTGATTCATCAGACCAGGCCACGTTCTTCTATTGCTACATGGTCCAGTGCTGATGCTCATGTGCCCATTGTAGATGCTTTTTGCAGGGACACAGGTCAGCATGGGTACTCTGTGTCTACATAGTCCCTGACCCAGTCATCTATACATCACAGTTTGGCCCTTGTCAAAGTAGCCCAAAACCTTACATTTGCCATTTTTCTTGCTTCCAACACATCAACTTCAAGACGTGACTGTTCACTTTCTGCTATTTCCCAGCCCTTAACAGGTTTCAATGCAACAAGTTATTCACTTCATCTGTCAGTGGTTTTAACGTTGTGGCTGATCAGTCTATGCCAATATAACAAGATGATGGGTCATTCCTATTAGTCTGCTAGTTATTAAATGGTCACTAACACGAACAAATATAACAAAATGATACAATATTAAAAATGATGTTAGAAGGTTTTAAGAGGCAGTTATTATTTAGAACATGCACAGGCATATGTAAAAGTTTAAACAATTTGTCAAACTACATTTTGATTTTTGATCACATCTTCTATAGGGAACACATTAAAAATGTGTTACATTTAAAAAAAAAAAAAGTATTATTTTTATTTCTATTTTTGCACAATTTCTATTCATGTGTTTATATTGTTTTGCTTTTTATTTTAAAAAGCAAAACAATATAAAATGCGCCGAGACTTTTGTGCACATCACAGCCCCCTGACCCCTAAATCCACCAAAAAAATACAAATTAAATTAAATGTTTACTTATTTCCAAATTAAACAAAATTCCTTTAACGCGGGGTGCCCAAACTTTTGCAACAACTCCATATGGTAATAAATACATGCAGCTGTGGGTACGGAGTTTGATTTATATGAGGTATTTGAGTACAGGTCAGAGTTGAGGTTGAGCAAACATGAGCCTGCATGAACACCATTTATTGAACCTTGTCTACTGGAGCTTGGTCGCAAAATACTCCAGCATTCATAAAGCTCCATGACATGCACATAAACCTTTCATGACAACTTACATAAATACTTATGAAGCCTTCCAAGAAGTGTCCGAAAACATTTTCTGACGTGAAATGACATCAAAATTGACTAAAGAAGCCTTGATGTCAACTGACACTTGCTTGCTTTTTTTTTTTTCACTTGTCATGAAAGGTTTATGTCTGCATCAAGTAGACTTATGAATACTCCCCTTTAGTGAAGCACAACCAGTGTTTCATTGTGTGCTGTGAGCATCCAGCCCAGTGTTCAGCAATAGTTTACTATTTATGGCCAAAATAAAGCAGGTCGATCTTTAGCCGTGTTAAATCAAGTTGCATCACCATTCGTTTTTAATATATTGCAAATGAAAGCACAATATGCAGCAGTATCACTGCAATAATCAAACACAAAAGACAATAAATACATACAATATCCTACACAGTACACCAAACTAACTAGGCAAAAAGTAATCCGCAGGCAACAAAGAAATTACATAATATGACCACACTTGATATATATGGCCTAATGTCGTTTTATCTCCATATTGCTCAGTCCCACACGGGCCTCAAGGCCTTTCTAATATCCTGGGAAGTTCGGGCAATCAAATTACACAGCTAGATAAAGCGTTCTATAGCTCTGAAAGACTAAAAGCAGTAGATCAGACAACAAAGGGGCTTCTTTGGACTGGAATTCAGTGCACAGGCTGACGCAGTCCATGGGTGCACGCAGATGCGAAACCACTTTCAGCTCGACATCTCAATCCTGCGCAAACCTTAAAAGGCAACTGAGACAAAGACCAGGTCTGGCCGTAGTGAATGTGGTCACATTTCCGTTGTACACCACACACGTTCTCGCTCGATGTAGAAGAAATGTGTCTTGGCTGAGCTGTGAACTGGATATTCTTGGCCTTATTTGACCTCACTGACATGGATGAACTTTATTTAAAGTTTTTTTTCCCCCTTCCCAAACAGCTCAAAGCATTTGGGAGGGAAGGGACTGGGCCTGCAACGTTAAAAGCATCGTTCTTGCTCCTTGTTTCTGAGATGCTCCTCGTCCTACAGTCACCCACTTCCTGTACATTAATCACTCTACTAAACAAGTCACATGACCCACAGCTTTTTTTTTTTTTTTTTGCCTGTGTCATGTGACCCCCCCACCTTCCCCCTCCCCTCAGTGTTCCTTCCAAAGTGAAAACCATGGCAACCAGCCGGCTGGAACCGGTTTGTGACACATGGCCTTCATTTTGTGAAGTGCGGTAGGGTTCAGGTGCCGGAGAAAATGGAGCTGCCGCCTTGCAAACTTCTGAGTGAGGGAGAGAGTGTGCAACACGCCACCCAGGGAGCGCGCGCACACACACACACACACACACACACACACACACACACACACACACACACACACACACACACACACACACA
>JBBIGA010000040.1:31345016-31369444 GCA_037576975.1 Alestes dentex | reverse complement strand
ATAGCGCTTGTATCAGCATTCTATTTCCAGTGAATGCACACAGTCAGCTCAAATGGAACATGTCAAAGTGAAGCTGTTGACCTGGGGTCAATTCTCAAATCCCACCTGTCCTTTATTACTGTAGAGCAACCATCATAAGGATGTGAAAGGCAGTTCACCCCTTTAAAACCTCTGTTACTGGTAAGCAAACAGTATCTCTACACACACATGTACTTGCTGAATCTTTAAATTTATTCCAAAGTAATCGAAATTTGAGGAGCAGTCTGTGTATTCGTTCTATGCGGTTAATAAGGTGAGGCAGGTAGGAGCACTTTGAACACCTAAATGCTGTTGCAGCACATGTACCAAAAATTCAGAGAACAGTGGCTATAGCCAGTAACCTATTACTTTTAATGGAGCACTTTTGTGATTCATGGTATTAAAATAATGTCATTTCTCGTGCGATTTTGGCAACAAAAGTGCCGGATATGTGCTGGTATGTTTTATGTCAAAAACCAAACAGGGTGAGCTTTGGGTACAGATAATAAAAACTGGCCAATTTGTCTATAAATAAATCTGAATCGGTCATATGAATGAATACGGAAGGCAGACAGTCTGTGCTAATGTCACCTTCAAAACAAAAGTCTACTGCTGCAACACCAGCACGTCAGCAATTCTGACCACAAAAAAAAAGGGTCAAACAAGACAAACCACTCTGCTTCTGCATGTTATTCTGGTTTTCTCTAATTCTCACTAATGTACATTAACACTTTAACAAGTACTCAGCAGGAATGTGCTCAGCCTGAAAGAAATGCTCAAACTAGACTCTCAGTGATGCATGCGCTAATATTGTTAATTGGGCTTTTGATTAATTACTTCAGTGCATTTATGAGCGTTGGTGTGGTTTTCAGTTTCTTCACTTTTACTAATGTTACTCAGTTCCATATTCTATCAGTATCACACTGTGACATACCTGTCAAGCTCTCCAATTTCTAAGAAAACTTGTCAAGAACACAGCGTGAAAGAGACACTCCACTTTCTTTCTACCTGAAGTCCTCTAAGTGATCTAAATCACTGCTAAGTACTAAAACAAATATCAAGTTCATATTAAACTAATTTGCTTACTAATTTGATTAGGTACAATCTCAATACAGCAAAAATAAGCACTGTCTTAAAGTGACATAATAATGCCTGTGATATCTGTAACATAACCTATTTCGATACAGTGATGAAATATGATGAAATCATGACTAATCAATAAAATAAATTGAAATTACATTCTCAATAAATCACTGTAGTGATGTAATCAGAATGTAAAATGGGGACATTAAAGATCATTATGAAGTGAAGCAATTAGCACAATATATTGATTTTGTGAGCATCACTGAAAAAGAAAAAACCCACACCAGCAGGATCTAATCATGTAATCATGTTTCATGTACGTGAAGAAAATGGCTGTTGAATTGTTTTTGATTACTTGATTAATCAGCATTTTTAAGTTCATGTAGACCCAGTTTCACACATCTTGAATATAGGGGTGGGCGATATATCGAATATACTCGATGTATCTCGACCCGTTCCACATGCGATGTAGTAAATAACTATATCGTGACTATCGAGTATAAATCCTAACTTTAAACAGACAGCATGTACTTTGCTTTCGAGTTCCGCTTCTCTGCCCTCTTACAGCAGACAGCTCACTCCCCCGCCCATCCATAAAAATCTCCTAGCGCATGTAAAGAGATCATGGCCACATTAACAAGGCCACAGAAATCATGGCCACATATCGCCAAAGATATGTTTCCACTTAGTATAGTGGAAAAGCCCGGATTAAAAAATCTCTGAAAGAAACTTGACCCAAGTTATCAACTGCCTGGTTGCGTTTTTTTTTGCTGAGAATGCGCTATCAGAGTTGTACATTTCAGTGCGAGACACGGTGGCCAACCAGCTAACAAATGTGAGCCACTTTTCCACAACTGCAGATCTGTGGTCCAGCAGAACGTGTGAACCTTATCTCAGTTTAACAGTACATGATATCCACGAGTGGAAGTTGAAAAGTTTGTGCCTCCAAATGAACTTTTTCCCAGATGATCATACAGGACAGATAAGATGCTCTCATTTCATGGAACTTGTCAGAAACTCATCTAGTGTGCATCACGGCGGATAACGGGGCTAATACAGCCAAAGCCGTGAGCCTGAATCAATGGACAAGATTAAAGCGTTTAGGCCACCAGCTGAACCTTGCCGTTGGAGAGTATTTGTTTAGGTTTGCCTTCCCCTAATAATAAGCATTTTTATTATTGTTTTATTAACAGTAAACAGATAACTAAGACATAAGTCATAATTTGTCACATGCATATAAAATGAATTTCATTATTTTGTTATTTTAAAAATTGTGTCATGCAAATAAAAATGTGTAAAATCTATAAAGCATATATTGCCAGAAAATATTTGGTCAAAGTTTAAAATCTGTGTGAGATTTAAGAATTATTGTTATTTTATAATAATAATAATAATTATTATTATTATTATTATTATTATTATTATTATAATTAGGGGTATTAGTTAGTGTGACTGATTGGCTGAGCTTAGTTCAATTTGTCTTACAAGATATACGTCAAATAAATTGAAGTGAGGTAGGTGAGGCTATTATTGTTTTAATTAGGCCTGAGATGCCTTGTATGTACATTGTCTTAAGCGGCACCTTATAAATGGACTTAGTGCTATTGTTGTTCTTACTGAGGCATTTCTTTATTTTTTCCCCTGAGCATATTTTTGATTGCAACCATTATTGCACAAGAACACTGCAAAAAAGTTAAGTAAATGAGACATTGAATGTTGATTATTCATTTGCTACGTTAAACTGTGGTTTAACATAAAGTGTTTGCTATGTCAAACTTTGTTTGAAGTAAAGCATTTACAACATAAACCCTGGCTTAAATTCAGTAGATTGGGTCAAATATAGCATTTATACAGTGTTTTGGAAGAAATTTCAAGGTATCGAAATATATATTGTGTATTGTAATATAGCTTAAAAATACAGAGATATTATTTTTAGCCCATATCGCCCAGCCCTACTTGAACATAAGGATTCTCCTGATCTGTTCTGAAGTGTTGTGATTTAACAGGGCAGTAGCTACTCCCATTTCAGTTTATGACGTTCACCAGCCAGCGCGCCGAGCCCTTTAGCTAAAATAGAATGGCGGTAACGGTTACCTCACCTCATCATTATCTGCCACCTCTCCAATCTGCAATCCTCTATCATAGTTTCTTTTGCTGTTTTGAGAAAAAAATAACACCAGAGTGCAAAATTGTGACAGTCATGTTTTGAATTAAAAAGAAAAATAAGAAAAAACGCGACTGTCCCACTATGAGCCAATTTACATATTATGCAGCAAGTAGCAATCAGATTTCTGTCCAATGAACTGGAGATAAATTTGACTACCAAATGTGGCTAAAATCTTATCAGGTTGCATCCAATATACCACTAGAATGAAACTACTCGGGGTAAGATGAGGCTCTCTTACTTATGTCATGTTTTATAGCAAAGGAATGGAACTTTGCACCAGCTATGAAGCCATAAGTGCATATTGCTCCTCCATACACTTCAACAGAATTTGAAAAGAGGCTAAATGTAACTGTACCTCATTACCAGCTTGGCTCCTTCTACTGAAACATGACTGAACACAAGAGAGATAAAGCACAGGTGAAACGTAATGAATTACATATACATTTATTACAGCAGCTGAGTAAAATATTCCCTTACTTTTATGAGTGGAACTGAACCCTATTTAATATAAAATGCTCTTCTCAAAGCCAGTCAAAGCACAGCAGTGTCCAGCAGCTAAACTGGTTGGGTGGCCCTCCAGGGTGTCATGTAGGGCCAGTGTCCAGCACAGTTTGGTGATTTCCCTGCTCTTACACACCTGTTTCAACCCAACTGTTAACTGCTAGGTTTAGTGGGTGTGTTTAGTAGGGGAACCATCTACAGAGGACACTGGCAGACCAGGGCCAGAACTGTGCATCTCTGATCTAAATGCTACATAGTCGTCACATTTAGTGGAGAAAGATAAGCAGTTGGTCTTCAATCAACCCAAAAGGTCACATGTCACCCCACTGCTGATTGACCTGCACTGGCTACCCATGATTGCCCAAATTAAGTTCAAGTCACTAACTCTTGCCTACAGAGTGACATCTGGGTCAGCACCAAGCTACCATAATTCTATCATTCAGCCTTATGTTCCTACTCACTCCCTCTGCTCCCCCAAGAAACATCGTCTGTCTCCGTCATCCCTACACACAAGGTAAACGCAGTCCAGACGATTCTAACGTGTGGTTCCCCGATGGTGGAATGAGCTGCCTAAGCTGGCAAGAGCAGTAGAATCCCTCTCTATCTTCAAAAACCTCCAGAAGAAGTCTTTTCAGAGAGCATCCCCTCTCCTAAACTTCTTGCACTTCTCTTACATAAGATTTTAGCACTTAGAACTGTACTCTGGTTCTCACACTGCCCTGAAACTTGAGTGTTTCTTCAAATTGTAAGTCACTTTGGATAAAAGCGTCTGTCAAATTGATGTAAAGTAATGGTAACATTACCAGCGTACACAAGAAACACACATTCTCCTTTTGTCATCTTCATTCGTTTTCAAATAAATCAAAGTAACCAAACATGCCCCCCAAAACCTGTGGACATTTCCGCTTTTCACAACCATGCAAGCAATTAGCTGACCAGCTAACTAATTTCAGCTGAACAAGAATAATGTGTCCTTTAATTATTTTCTACTTTATTGTTTTAGAGAAAGAAATATGGACATCTTCCTTGCAATATTGTCTCACTAGGATTATGCATTTTGACTATTTTTGCTACGCAAAATGTTCAAATTTTTAAACTAATTATGTGATTATCTCAAGAAGTATTTTACTTTCACTTTCGCACTGTGAGTTTAGTGCATGTGATTTCGGTTTGTTGAACAGGGGAGCTCTGCACGTTTGTTTTGTCAACCAGGGCGATTTCAGTTTGGTTTCTTTTTTTTGTTTTTGCTGCAGCATCAAAGATTTAGGCACAGCAGGACGTTATGAACAAATGTTACCAGCAGAAACACTGAACCCTCCAGAAACTACCGTTACAATTTTCCATAATGATGATCTAAATAAATCCAATCTCAATTTCTACATTTTATAAGGGACAAAAAAAAAAAAAAAACATAGGGTGTGATCATTTGCCTAGAATTCCCGTATCATACATATGAAACAGTTAGCTGTGAAATGCATATGGTTTAATAAAAAGTTTTGTGTCAAACTGTAAACAGAAAGCTATGTAATTAAGCACTAGCTGAACACCCCCCCCCAATTAATGTGCTGACTTCTGTAGGGTTCATTTAGGATTCCTCTAGTTTCTGTCTATGTATCCTGTGACACCCGAGCTCTGAAATGTGAGCCGCAGTCTAACTGTTATATGCTGTGAATGTTTGGGCTCAGCAAGGTGTTCGCATTCTTTTAATGCAACATTTAACGAGGCCCGCGTGTGTTGCACGTCATACCTCTGGACACTACTGGGCTTTCCTGTTTAGCTTTTGGACAATCTGACCTTAAATAAACTAGACTTTGAACTTGAAATGTGACTTCGGCCCACCAGTCAAAATAGGAACAGGAGAAAATCCTTGCCTCTTGGCAAGGTGCTCAGGAAGACACCGTGCCTGACCCCAGATCAGCTGTGGCATTAACATCTGGCGCTCAGAGTGGGTACGACAACAACAGAGATGAGCTGAAATTTCAGCCACTGAAAATGGGTAAAAAAATAAAAATAAAAAGGCATTCTCAAAAAAATATATTTTTTTTTCCATAATTTTAATAATTAAAAATATATTAAGAAGGCCTACAAAAAGTATTACTATTGAAAATAAAATAATTTTATGGTAATGTGAATAAGAAATATAGATCACAATACTTTTCATTATTTTTCGAACGAAAAAGTGACCAACAATGAGCCAATCACACAGCTTCCTGTAGAGTCTATGTGGGGTTCCTCTCCTTCACAGAACAACTCGCCTCAACATTCCATTCTAGGGACAAGGAAATGGTAAACAAGTGAGTCATCCCACACAAAGCCATAATGGTCAACTGGAAGGATCTGCCTGAGCTACGACCCTCAGCAATTGTGCTCAGATCAAATGGATGGATCCCGGCCCAGTGGTTATTATGGCCGACCATCTGAACTGCCAGACAACCAAGAGTCAGATGGCGGAGAGAGAATGAGTCCACATGTTGCAGTGAACGTGTAGAGTGTCAGTTAAGACTAAAATGGCAGCGGCAGATCAGATTTCATGCCCCTGGGACAGTGTACATATATCTGCCTCTATAACAAGGCACATCCTCCCATGCAGACAAACCACACACACACACACGGTAGGTAGGTAGTATTAAAACTGTCCACACTACAAAAGGAGACCATGCAAAAGTCAAGAAGCTACTTAATTATGGCTCAGCATTAAGTTCCAATTAATGAATCAATGTTTGTTTTGTCAGTCAGAAAATGCTTAGGCCGGCTAGCCACACTTTTTTGGTTGAATTAAGACTGTCAACTCTCAGCATGGTCACTGGTAGACACCAAGAATGTTTAGTCCACCTTTTTAGTCACACAGATTTCACTCACTACCTCATTAGCACTGGTGCTCATGCGCCTGTACAAAATAAGCCTGATCACTGGGGGGGTTCTAAATACGTACCCTTAAACTTTTGCTGCTATTCAAGAAGCTGACTGACCCACAGAGCAATCCTGAGAGTTGCAAATATCTCAAACGGTAACTCTCGCCTCATTGGCTGCCCACCACCCTCTAACATACAGAGCAACCAATCAGCATACGGCAGACTAAATGACCTCATAATAAAGGCGCAATCTCTGAGCTATGATAAAGCTTTTATCATGATGACAAGCAGAAACTGACTCAGTGCAGTCACAAGTTACAATACAACACTGTAAAACATTCACAATCACTAACAAATCCACACTAATTGCTCTGGCAAATATGTACCCAGGCGTAACCCTGATGAAGCGCTTGGGCTGACTTAGCACTCACGCTCGGGTTCTTCTGTTTGTGCGGGTCAGAAAGCTGCGGTGTCATGTTTGTAAGAGGCATTAGGTTCCACTGTGCAGACCCTGAAACACATTTATATTCAGTCTATCGGTCGCTTTTATTCAAGGCAGTGATGCCCTCTGGTGCTAACAGCGCTAGTCTGCTACCAAACAGAAAAGCACTCCAATGCTTCGCAGCACAATAACGCTGGAATTCTTCGTTTTGGTAAGGCAACCTCCTGCAAAATGATCATAATTGTTTGCGGCCCATTATGAAACTGCTTCTAATGTAACTTGCAGCTCCTAAAGACAAACATGCCTTCATTAAAATAGGAATGTAAGGAAATATTTCCTTACATAATCATTTTTTAAAAAGTAAACATGTCTCCCGTCTCCAGAACTGTCCTACAAGACTATGGGCCATAGTTTTACATCACTGAGAAACACTGATCTAGAAACTGCATGGTCTTTTGCATTATGGAGATCTTAACAGCGCTGCAGGTGATTAATCCTGCAAGTCTACAGCATGGTGCCGACTGCATGAATAAGGTTAGGTTTCTGAAGTACAGAAGATAACAGCATTAGAGACGCTTAGGGCAGTGCATCACCTGAGCAGGCTGAAACCTTCAGGCCTAAAGAAGAAAGAACACTGCTTTTTTTAAATTCACTGATTACTGCGTCTGGCTGCAGAGTCAGCAATAACTACACTGTTTACATTATATGGTGATTAAGTCCATGTAATGAAACGGTACAGGCTACCACAAACAATAAACCACATTAAAGGTAATATGGTTCAGGAAAACTTGGTGCAAGAGGCTGCAGAGAGGAGGCATTTCACAATTCACGTATTACAACTACTCTGCAAAACAAATAAGGCCTAGATGATCTACAATGACCCAGTTAACGGGACTACATAATGAGAAAATTTTGTAATATATAAACACTGTTAAACGTTTCAAAACGTACTGCTCACTTCCCAGTCCAGGGAAATTAAACTGCAACAGCCGTTCATGATAAAGTTCACCATAAAGTTATATGGGTGGGTTTCAGCTTGGGCTGCTTCTTAAACTAAGCATAATACAAACACACACACACATACGTCTTAAAAGCAGAGTAACTGAACAAACTGTTTAATTACAAGAGAGGTTAGAAAATGGTCATGCAAAAAATTAATTAGCATTATTTTGGTACATAAAAACACAAACAATCATAATTATAAGTAGACCTCTGGGAAACAAATAAATACAAATTTTGGACATGGGCCTCTTTAAGTGACCCTACCGCTGACTTACTTACTATGCACACTGTATTCCAGTCTCTGTAAGTTAATAAGTCACGTGTTACATTAGGCGTTTTATATTAATTATACATAGTCAATGAATGTTAAGATTCTGACAGTAAATACATAAGATGGTGTCTAAATGATACCGCAAGAACTTAAGGACAACAATACATAAAGTACATAAAAGCAGAACAATAAGTAAATGATTCTAAGTCAGTCGTTGTAGGGCAGTAGAGATACTGTGATGATTCAGTAGGTCCCTACTGATTGGGTGGGGGATGGGCAGGGGATCAGGACTGTTTGTCTGGCAGAGGTGTTGTATTGTTTTTGTTCTCTACTGTCTTAATAAACCAAAGCTGTATGTTGGAGGGATTTTTCAGCAATGACAAACAGTTTATGGCGAACCATCTACATGGCCATAACACCACCAGACATAACATTTAAAACCAGCCATAAAATTAAAACCATCAGCCATAACATTAAAACCACCCGTCTAATGCTGTCAATGGAGACTAATTTGTCCAGCAGATCCCACAGATGTTCAAACAGAGTGAGATCTGGGGAGGTCAAGTCAACGCCTTGAACTCTTTCATGTACATTCTTGCCAGCATTAACCTCTTCAGCAATTTATGCTAAATTAGCTCTTCTGTAGGATCAGAGTAGACCAACTAGCCTTCAGTCCCCTATGCATGAAGGACCCTGTTGCATGAAGTTCACAGACTGTCTTTACTTGGACCACTTTTGGAAGGTACTGACCCACCACATACTGGGAACACCCTGTGAGACCTGCCGTTTCGGAGATCTAGTCGTCTAGCCATCACAATTTGCCCATTATCAAAGTCACTCAGATTCTTACACTTGCCCAATTTTCCTCCTTCCAACACATCAACTTCAAGGACCGGCTGTCCAATGTCTAATATTATGAGCCATCATAGTGAGATACACAATGTTCACTTCACCTTTCAACATTTTAGATGTTAAGGCTGATTGGTGTACTGAAACTGTTTCACCACAGTTGAGCACTTCTGAGGTTAAACCAAACATTAGATAAAAGTGAAGGTTTAGGTATAATTGAAATAGGGATATAATTACAGCTTTGGTTAAAGTTTGATTTAAGGCTTTGATGTTGAGAGATATTACTTGGATATTTTGCTATACTTGTCAAATACAACTGCACATTCAAGTAATTACATAAGTATAACATTTACATTAACTTTCCATTCTGTGTCGACAGGGTCACGTCTGCATGTGTGATCTGTTTACATTTGTTTCAAAGTACAGAAATGGCAAACCTGTTTTTCCTTTCTGCAGAAGACCACACACAAACAACTTTTCTTCAAACTCAGATCACAAAATGTTCTCTTTTACTTACACACCTAAAGCTGGTTTGGGTTGAAAGTTTTTAGATGCAACTTTAAGTTTTTTCAGTGGCTTTCAATGAGCTAGAAGTGAGAAATACTCTGTATACTTCTGTAATCACTGGCCATAACTGCGGCTGCTTCTACTGGTGAAGGTGCATCAGTATCCTCCCTATCCATTTATTTATTTATTAAAGAGCCCATATCAATGAAAACTGCCTTCTTTTTTTAATTAAAGGGTTTACTTTCCAGTCCAGGCAGTCCACCTCTGGAAACTCAGCTGCAAAAACAGCATGACTGAAATTCACTGTTCTTGTGATATCACAAAAACCAGCTCATTTATATATCCACCTATTTAGCTTATAGCATTTTAGCTGCACCCGTTCACAAAGAAACTAAAATGAACAATTTAGTCCGGACTGTATTTTCAACGAGGCAAAACACAGAGCAGCCAATCAGAAAGGAGGTTATTAACATTTATGTCAGTCTTAAAGCTGACAAGAAGTTAGACGTCGGCCACAAAAAATAAACTGCGTCTGTTCTTAGTGTATAAAACTTCATTTGCAACTTTTTAAGAATAAATGTAGGATATTGGTCCTAGTAATATAATGAATTAAACACATTCCATCCAGCACATCACATCCCTCTGTTTTGTGTGTCTCTGTTTCACACTCAAGCACTGCAATATCCCAAGTGCCTAGTGCCGTCATTCTACACTAATTAGTTAACAATCAGCATAATAATACATCATTCAAATGACTGCATTTTGTAAATATATTTGTATATACATATAAAATACATAGGGATGCTTCAATGTGGGATGTTGATCTCAGATATTTTTCATGGCCAATGGAAGCATTTTAGCACAGTATTTAAGCATTACATAAACATTCAGCACATACTGAGTGCAATAAATACATTCCAATTAAATATGAGTTCAATCTAAAATCTGTCAAGATTTTTTCATTCAAATTTCTGCTGATGCCAATTACAATTCCAACATCATTGTGGTCCCCTGAAACTATATAAGGCTGTGCATCACTTATATTACTATTACTGAATAGATTACTGGAACAGTAATATAATCAATAATGAATGTCTTGACTGTGTCCTGACACTAACTTGCCACCTCCTCTGGAAGTCTGAACAGAGGAATAACTCCTCATCCTCCTCTTTTCTCTTCTGGAGCGGATGCCTCTGCCAGGCCAAAGGAAGCTTTTCCACGTAGTTTATTTATAGTGACTGATGTAATGACCTCCCCTACAGGGGTTTAACTCGGCAATGTGTGCGTACGTGCCTGCGCGAATGCGTATTCGTGTGTTAGAGGATACAGAAGGGGGGGGCAGCCATCATCTCCAACCATCCTCTCTCACACACACATACGTGAACATGCACACATGCCATGATCTGAAAAGATTATGAGGAAGACTGCTCATACACGGGTGTGCCGCTGCTGAGTGGGCCTCAGAGACACTTAGCAAAAGCCATGCTTAATTTTTCAGCAGTCATCAAGAAGCAGGAGGCTGCACAACTCAGGCCAGGCACATTAAAATACCTAAAATCCCACCACAATGCTGTGTAGTGATGTGGAGACAAACACAATACTGATGCTTTGCTGTTTAAAGATTCTTTATATTTGTATATTTAATACCACATGCTTGATCCCTGCCGAACAGCCAGCGTTTTACAAGAGGGCATTCTACATTTCAGCAGGGTTTACTCTTAATCAGCCGCATTCAAATGATATTCATTAAAAAATGCATCCGATTTTAAATTCTGTTTGGCTGAGCTGGATTTGAATATATGCACAAATACAAACTTGCAAAAATCTAATTCACCCTAACGAGAAATATGACCAAGTTTGTTGAGTGTAAACATTTAGAGAATTATTTTCAAATAACAGTTATTTAGTGTCATTGGGGTGTGTGTGTGTGTGTGTGTGTGTGTGTGTGTGTGTGTGTGTGTGTGTGTGTGTGTGTGCGTTTAGGGAAAAATAGCATTTTTATGTTACGCAACTGTCGCTGTCGGCACCAAGCATCCATATTACATCGTCGTGGTGACAGCTTTAGTGATTAGGGCTGAGGCGCATCTGCCTGTAGTGTTAGCCACTACATTATCCTATGTTTCTGAAAAACATCCCATTTTTAAGAGTGTGTTTTCATAGAACTGACATCAACCCCCGTTTTGGAAAAAAAATATACGTGTTCCACCTCTGTTGCCAGCACTAATGTTGAAAAAATTGTTAATGGAAATGCTCTGATGACTGGGAAACTAATGGCAGAATTTTCCCACAATGTTCTACTGAAAAAGGAATCACAGTTCCAATCTTGTATTGTAATTGGCTGAAAGGCCAGCGTGTCATGATCGACCAAAACCTGATCAAGACATAACTCCACCTGACTCGCCTATAACTTAACAACAACAATCTAATAATGAAAATCATGAACTGGGGTATAATTGCAAAAATAAACACAAGGTTATGTAATAAAGTGGGATACTGGCACCAGTGCAGCTCAGCAGTGTACCACTTTAAAGTCTAAAGACAAAGTGCGCTGCAGTTTCTCTTCAGGCTGAGTGGGATCTTAGCCATCATTAGCTTGTGCAACAGTTGCTACGAAAGAATGCATTTGTGGGTAGAGCATTAATTGGTTGATTACATTCTGTACTAAAAAATTAAGTAATTAAATACCACTGACAACTGCAAGGGAACTACATTTCTTGGTGGAAGAACTGTGTGCTTAAGTTTTCTTAACACTTTCATTGAAAAATGGTGCAATTTACTACATTATATTGTCACCATTTCATTAGGGTAAGTACAATGTAACACACTCTTGTGGCTTCAGTTTCATTATTCGCAATATAAAACATCATGATATGATAAGCTAAATGCTGCCTTTGTGCTCCATTTGACACCGTCTTCCTGCCTTGCTGAATTACATCACATTGACCTAAATTTTACGACTGTATGAGCCAAACACTAAGCACTTTGAAGTTTCATGGTTAGGACGAAACTCAAAAACAAGTTTTGCCCTCTCCTAAAAGATCTTATGACAGTAATAGAGCACAGAGTGTAAAGAGTGAAGATTAGACATTATTTGTACTGAATAATGAAATATTTACATACTGTTAAGAAAATTCCATTACATTCTAAAATTATTGGAACATTGTGTTACACATTTGTGGTAACTTCTGAGAATCGGACGCTAAGGGGAATTCACTTGTTTACATCTAAGCAATGACTTCAGTATGATCCCACAATTTTACCATATTATGAAGCATTATGTTTTTTTTTCCCCTTTCTGGAATAAACAGTCCTTCATTAAGCTGTCCTTCGGTACCTGGAGTATTATTTCACCTGACCATTTTTATGAACGTTTCTGCATTACAAGGCAATGAAAGCTGAAGATACTGTGTGCCGTAAGTGCTGTGTGTACAATGCCACAGGCAAGGTGATGACAGCCAAATCAGGTGAATAGAAGATCAAATGCAAAATAAATACAATTAGAATTAAGTACTGATCAAACAAAACACCCTTTCTTAAATGCCTCAGACCTCTATGTTGAAGTATAGGTCAGTCATCTCTCAGTTTTGGTGTCCTCAAAACAGCACTTTGTACCACTGACTAACAGACATCTGATAATGGAAGTGTGGAACTTTAAAACCATTATATGTTCTCATACTCAGGGATATTCATTTTGTGCTACAGTAGCTCTTCTGTGGGATCGGACCAGACAGGCTAGTCGCTACCTCCGCTACTTCACTGGTTGCCCTTCCTCTGACCACTTTTGGTAGGTACTAACTATAGTAGCAGGTGGTATACCAGTTCATCCTTTTCAATTCATCCTAAGGTATGAGTTTCATAATTACTGTCATACCATAATTACTGGTATGACAATAATTATGACTCAGAATGTGGTTGAGACGCAAATGTTTGGAAGTATCAGAAACAGCATAAACACTAGCAGTGAAGTTTTGCTATTGACAGTCGGCTAGCATACACGTACCCACACAGCCACAGCAAGAGCTACGCTGTGAGAAAGCTAAAAGAAAATAATTTGCAATGAGCTGGTCAATCAGCAGGTTCTGTGAAACACAGAAGAGTCAGACACTTGCCAGACCTCCCTGGATCTAGCATTTTCATGAGCCATTGACCACAAAAGCAAAAGGCATGTCAAAATAACAACTACAATTACAATGTTCATGAAAAGATCTGTCTTCTAATGATGAAGCAGCTTAAACAGCCATCATCATTTTGTCAAAGTCACTCAGATACTTTTGCTTGCTCATTTTTCCTGCTACCAAAACATCACGTTCAAGAACTGACTGTTTACTTGCTGTCGAAAGTATCCCAACCCTTGACAAGTGCCACTGTAAATTTAATGCACTTCACCCGTCATAGGTTTTAATGTTGTCGCTGATAGGTGCATATTGCCCATTGCTAGGACAGAACAATCAGTCTGACATGAGCCCTTATCTCTGAGGTCCAATTAGTCAATCACAGAACCACAGTGGTTGATGGGGGAACGTCAGTTGTGCTGTTATAAAGCTTAAACTGCAGCCAATCAGACTCTCATTCAGTTTTACACCACTTGTAATCCAGCGTAGATCTGAATAATGCAGTTATCACTGCAAAATGATGAGTAGCAATGGAATCTTCCATGTTTAAGTTGTGAAGAAGCTTTATAGCCTATAAAGTCTGCACTCTCAGCTTTAGCTCAAAGATGCCAATGGTAACATTATATGCTCCCCAGAAGGCGACCCTGAAACTACGAAGGAACATCTTGTAGTTTAGTCAAGAGCTCAAAATTGAACAGCCATGCTACACAACTTACAAAAACTCCCAATGTCAAAGCTAGCACAAACGAGGCATAACCACATTATACAGGATTAACCATGAATTCAAAGTGGAGTAAGTTTTGCTTTAGGAAGTAGTGGGCTACTAAGAAGTGCACACTACCTACTCCTCGAAAAACTGAATGCTAAGGTACATACGGTACATACTGCTTACATGTTGACACAATTTCAACATCCACTAGGAACTATTCAACCATTTTTTGAAGATTTCAGGTGCATTACCACCACTTGCTGATGGTAGTAAAATTTTACTAACTATCACATGCCAGTACATACAAGGGAAATATATTTTTTAAGACAAGACAATAGTTATATAAAGCATCTGATCGGCAGTCACAGCCTACTGATCAAAAGCTACAATGCCTGTGCCCGGTCATGCTAATCTGAACTACAGCAAAAACTAATTTTTAGTCATTTTAAAACATGACTAGCTAAGCTTAGATTTGCTGGGTCACCTTCAGCTGCATTTATATACATACATACTAATAAATATGTATCTAAATTGTATTGGGAGGGTATTAGGGCAACATTTAATGATGTATAGAGCCACCAGTGGATTGTCTTCGGCAACGCTTGCATATGGGCAGTTCAACAAAGGTAGTCAGTCAGTCAGCAAAAGACAGCAGATTTCAGGCAAACAATTGCAAGACACCAGTATTCCTACTCAAGAAAGTATTCCTACTGGTTGAACACACTCAGAGGGGCTGGGAGGGGAGTCACTGTGTGCCACAATAGGAGCAAACACTATTATCTTAGTTCTCATACAATTTGGTATCATACAAATCAGACTTGGACAAAAAGCCACAGACACCACAGCCTCAGACAGTAAAGATTACAATTCCATTCCTTCTTGCTAGATTTTCTGCAAGGTTAATTTGTTTTGTGGCCAAATTAAAGACAGTATGACACTACGTTACAACCACATATGTACTGAATGGCCCCATGATGTTCTTTAGTTTGACAAAGATTAGGGTTCAATTCACAGGGGGCCTTTGAAAAGTGTCTTCAATGAAAACTACATCCATGTCACTATTTTCACAATGATGCCTACTATGGCATGTTGAGTCACAATGTCTTTGAAAAAACAGCCACAACAACCACATTCAATCCTGCAGCATTACGGTAAACAGAGCTGTGATCAGGAGTTTCAGTCCATCTCCAGTGCAGAAGGAAGGTGAGAAGTTGGAAAGATGCCTCTCTGTTTGACACAGCTCTGTTATCCAGGGCTGCTTGGCAACACCCAAGCATCCTGACTCCTTGGCTACTTGGCTACCAACAACAAATAGGCATAACCCCCTTCAAGCCCAATTCCCAGCAGCTTCTGCCTGGACACCTATATGGTCCTAACAGATGGACCCCCTGTGGTTAACATCTCATCAAAGCGGCCATGTGACAACAGCTTACAAAGAAGCCCAAATGTCATTGTTCAGGTGGACAAAGATCCCTACAGATATGCCGAAGTTAGCTCTGAAAATGAATACACACATTCCATGAAATTCACTTTTCAACAATGGGATTCTGTGGACAGATATATAATCATTAGTAATACATGAACTGATAACATACACCAACTCATTTTTTTTTACTGAAAAGCTAACTGAGAACAACATGGACTACATAGACACTATGGTCAAACCCACCGGCCCATTTTACATAAATGCCAACCACAACTGTCAGCAATATGACAGACTGATCAGCCTTCAATTGACTTAGTGCCCTCGGGTCAAACAGGCAGCCTTACTTAGGCCACAACTTAAAGGTCCACGCTGCTCATGTGTTCGGGTGAAACTCCAGATAACAAACCCCATGTGATCCTACAGCACAGCTGATTTTTGATCCCTTTCTGTTTGGAATCAGGTGACCATCAGGAGAACTACTGAACATGCCAAAAAAGAAAGGAACAGAGAACAGCAAAAAAAAAAAAAAAGAGACTATTTTCAGGGCTAGCCATAAACTTCACAACAGTCTTCATCGACAAGATGCTTCTTTAAGATTGTGTGCATGAACAGCTTTACAACAAACAGGACAACCATCATATCTGTGTGTATGTACAATTACAATATGGAGTTTGTATTAATATCAATATCTACACTCTTAACGGAATTAGATTTCTTTTCCCCAAATTTCTGCCAAATTAAATGAGTTATGTCACACAGTTATGTTTGGGTAAAGTTTTGTCTAAAAAGTGTTCTGTTATGTGACGTAGGTCAAAACTATTATGAAACATATATAAACAGTGTCTGAAGTGCGTTCATTCATCCAAGTCAAGCAATAACTTTCTGCAAAGTAGCTTTAAAAGACATTAAAAACTTAAGATTCCTATCATCCTATGTCTGGTTCCTATGACCACGACTGTAAACAATCTGACTGGGCAAGTTTCTCTAGATTTCACAACAAACTATGCAGAATGTGCTTACATATTCAATGTTAATTTAGAAAATTCTGTGGAATTCCCATTAAAAATAAAGGTGACAAACAGGTTTGGGATAGCACCATAGAAGAATAGGAACCTTTTTCCTGAACTTTGCAAAGTATGTTTCTTGAAAGAACTACACATAAAGTAAAGGTTCTATGCCATTAAATGTTTTCCCAGAACCATACGTGCAAGCCAATAATCATTAAAGACTAATTTGTGTTGTTCTGTATGTGAATAAACAACAAGAATACAAAGAGGGACTCTGATGCAGTCACCTGGGTTGCCTGTGTGGCCCAAAAATCAGCTTTTAGGAAAGAGTACAGGTCCAACATAACTGCACAACCTTAGTGTAGCACTACAGCATTAAGAACATCTTAACAAGTAGACAGAGTGTTCACAGAGATCCTTACTACCATTTAATAATACGCCAGCCCTGGTGATACACTATATGGACAAAAGCATTGGGGCATCGGACCATTACACCAACAGGGTCTTTAATGACATTGTTTTCAAATACACAGACTTTAATGTGGAGTTGGTCCCCCCTTTGCAGCTATAACAGCTTCCACTCTTCTTGGAGGGCTTTCCACAAATTCTTGGAGTGTTTCAATGGGAATTTGTGCCCATTCATTGGTAGAGCAGGGGTCACCAATATGGTGCCCACGGGCACCAGGATGCCCCGAAGGACCACATGAGTCGCCCACAGACCTGTTTTAAAAATAGCTCACCAGTGAGCAGCGTCTAAAAATTTAAATTTAATCTCCATTAAATTTTAATCTCAATTAAAGTTTATCCCAAAGGTGTTGGATGGGGTTGAGGTCAGGGCTCTGTGCCAGCCATTCACGTTCTTCCACATTAAACTCATCCAACTATGTCTTTATGGAACTTGCTTTGTGCACTGGGGCACAGTCATGCTGGAATAGAAAAGGGCCTTACTCAAACTGCGTCCACGAAGTTGGAAGCATGGTGCTGTCCAAAACGTCTGAAGCATTAGAATTAAGTCCTTAACTGGAAAAACAAGTATCCCAATACTTTTGTCCATATAGTGTGTTTTTGACTGAACACGCTGAACACAGCACTTACTACTCAAACACAAAGTGAAAGTAAAGACTATTTACTAGACAAAGTCAGAATAAAACCATACGCATGAAACGCGGACATCAAACGGTAAGCAATGAAGGTAAGAGAAGAGGAGGAGGCGGGAAGAGACACCCCCCCCCCCCCCCAACACACACACACACACACACACACACACACACATACACAGAGCACCAACCCTAAAAAAAACTCAGCGTACAGCTTTAAGAGGATGAAGAGGAGGGTATAGTCCTGCGAGGAGGAAGATCACAGCTTAGGGACTTTTATTGTGATACGACAGAAAAATTGGCAGCCTGTCGGGTTAAGTGCCACGACTGGGGGCTAAAACCGAGCCACCATTATTACCCCCCCCCAAATAAAACACACCAAACCTGAATTATTAAAGAAACATAAACAAATATTCCCTGTTAACACTCCCACCGGCAAGGATCGTGTGCCACACCGGCTGGCGTTATTTAAAGTCATAACGGGTTTTAAAAACGACAAGCGACGCCAGAAAACACTCGGACAGTCTCTCTTCATAATGACCGTTTATCATTAGCACAAGCTAACGTTACCTGAGGAACTAAACACTAGCAAGTTACAGACGGGGATCCAGTCTCTGTGCATTACCACAAGGATTTCAGCACCAAAAACAACATTATTTTTATTAACACACAACCACGAGGTGCTTAAGAGCAAACTTTTTCTTCCTGCTTTCATATTTTCCCCCTATAATGATAATAATAATAAAAATAACAGTAATAAGGACGAGAAGGGGCGACCTGGCACTCTCATCACAGTTCAAGCCAATCAAGAGCTGAAACGTTAGCAGGCTAACTTGCTAGCGTTACCTTGCGTTTGGGAGAAGGGGGGGGCAGCGCAAAATTTAAACTTTGAAGACACGAAGGAGCAAAAAAATGACACCGGCTAGGTTAAGTCTTCCACACAGACTCTCTAGGTGGGGGGGTAATAAGGAGACGGTCGGTATATCGTATTGTGTATCGTATATTCGAGTGTGTTGAAAGAAACCCAACTCCCTCAGATAGTCTCCAACTTGATATCCACCCAGACAGTGTGCTGGCACACATCGCCTCGATTACGGTCAATTTAAAGGGGAAAAAAGAAAAACTGCCACTAATTACTGTATCGAAATCATCTCACAAGAGCCTCCAGAAACTTTAATATACAACATCGTTCTTGAAATGATCCTCAAATAGCGTACAAACCTCCTCCTCTCGCCCTGGACAGTGTTTGGTTTCTCGGTCCTGAGGAAAAAGTGCTACTTGGGGGGCACTTCGAAACAGCCCCATTTAGTGTGAGTGTGTCGTCGCAGCACACATAGGTGGGGGAAGAGGAGCTCTCTGTCTTTCGATAAGTCCGAGTAAAACGGATTCTCGCCAATACACCCCCTCTCTCCTCCTCCTCCTCTTCCTCCTCCTCTTCCTCGCCACCACAAAACTTCAGTCACGGCTTTTCTTTCTTTCCCACTCACCGGCTTGTCGCTCCTCTCGTCAGAAGGTCTTGCGGGAGGTTCTTTGCGTCAATTAAGTCTGATAAGCTCTCACACACATATACACACACACATACACACAAAAAAAATCCCGGGGATACCCTCAGCCCTCCCCGCTCTGCCGCCTCGGTTGCCAAATAATGCGCCTCTCACACATGGAGCCGCGGCGGCAGCGCAGTGGGCATGCGCACTGCTGCACGCCAGGGGGACCAGACAGACACACACACACACACACAGCACTATCACTGGCCGTCACCACCAGAGCCAGACCAGTCCACCCCACCTAACCTGTCCCATCCTCTCTGGGACAGGACCCTCTCCTACACACCTTACCATTACTGATTCAGGTGAGCATTAAACACACACACACACACACAGCATTATCACTGGCCATCAGCACCAGAGCCAAACCTGTCCACCCCACCTAACCTGTCCCATCCTCACTGGGACAGACCCTCTCCTACACCCCTTACCTCCACTGATAGAGGTAAGCATTAACCACACACATACACACACATGCACAGACACACAGAGCACTGTCACGGCTCATCAGCACCAGACCCAGACCAGTCCACTCCAACTAACCTGTCCCATTCTCTCTGGGACAGGACCCACTCCTACACCCCTTACCTGCAATGATACATTTGAGCATTAACACCTATGGGCACTTAGAGGCCTCAAGTGCTTCTGTTCAGAAGAGAACCAGGGGGTCTCGCCCCTGTGTTCTCTGTGAAATGACGGTTAGAGTCACAGGTGGGTTACTGTGCAGGGCTGGGGAGATGTGATGAGGCTCGGGGGGCAATGGAGTGGGGGTTAAAAATGAAGGGGGTTTCTTCATTTTAAGTCAAGTCAAGTTGGTTTTATTGTCATTTAAACCATACACACACAGGACACAGTGAAACAAAACAATGTTCCTCCAGGACCATGGTGCAACACAAGAGCAGAACGAACACCACAAGACCACAAGTGCAGACAGGACAAAAGAGAGTGCAAGAAAAACACAAGAGCAACAAAACAACCGGACAACGTTTAGTGCAGTGTGAGCGAGTTGTGAGGAAAAATGCAGAACAGAGATAGACAGTAATACATATGGTTGTGCAGATACAGCAACAGCAGGACAGAGAATGTGAACTACGAAGTGTCGACTACAAAGAACAGATGTATGTCAGTCTGGATAAGAGCATCTGTCGAATGCTGTAAATGTAATTGGGTTGAGTTTGTTGTCGTAGGGATCTAACATCACAGAGTCAAAAGTGGGGTGATGGGAGGGGTTTGGTTTTCTGGATGGGTACTGGTAGTTGGTGGGGTCGTGGGAGGTGGGGGTTTAACCCCCTTGTGAGTTAGACATGACACATACGCACACACTATATGTTGTATACAGTGTGAACCAAAATGTAGATCCTTTCACCAGCCTAACAGCTCCAAGCCTTATCTGGGCTTGGTCTCAGGCTTCATGGATGTCCCTTCCAGTTCAACTGCTTGAGCTAATGCTGACTACAAAACACTTGTTCACACTGTGAATGTAACTGTCACATGTGTGCGTGGTTTATTCTTAGTTTTGTGTAATTGAGCAATTGAACAGAATTTGTCCACCAAAATTGGCTGTAAAGTGCTGTATGTTTCTTTCACTAAGTTTACAACTGTTGATTTACGTATTTATCCATTTAGCATGTATGGCAGAGTGTAGTGTAATATGTATATGTATAGCTCTTTATGCCAATTCTGACACACACGTGTGTGAATAGCCTTTATATTGTGCATCATTATCCCAGAACAATGGGATGCCCACTTTACACCATCTTTTAACATATACACTGAAAATAGTGGATTTGTACTGATAATGAAGATAGAAAGGCACCTTCATGTCACTTAAGAAAGCACACAGTGACTTATTCCAGTTACACAAGGTGTACTTAGTGTAGCAGTACTTAAATAAATGAAACAGTTAAATACAAAATGTATGCTGTTTTACATGTCAAACCATCTTTATCATTGAACGTAATGCATTTTATCCTTTTATTGTCCCACAATGCTACTGTTAATAACAATATTATTATATTGTTTTAATAATTTTGGATTACATTTCTTCATTTGACATCTAAAACCAGGCAATGTTCCTGTGACTTTTTTTCCCCATGTTCTTTTCCTTTGTCCGTATAGACAGTGTCAGTGCATGCGTGTCGTCTTTCCACCTGTCTATTACAATTCCATGCCAAGATTTGATTCTGTTTTATTTTATTCATTGTTTTATCTGACATGCACATCAGGTGTTCTGTCGGATCATCCCAGCGACAACAGGGAAGTTGTGCGGAACATAAACTGTTTGAGGATCAGAGCATCTTGTGGAAAGTGAGGGGTCTGATTGGTTCAACGGTTCTGAAAGCTGATCCTGAATCAGCTCTCTAAGACTCAGTACGGAAAGAGAGTTAGTACTGGCTGTTAATGTCTCTTTCCTCATCTCACTTTATGGCAATGAATAGGGCCTAAATTGTAGTGTAGAGAGCTTGTGCAGTTCATCTCTAGTTCAAGATTGTGTTGGAGGAAGAGTGTCGTCTTCAACCAGTCTCAACTGTACTGGGAGTATTTTTTTTTTTCTTTCTTAGAAAGAAGGAAACAGAAAGTAAAAGACACGTCAGAAAGTAAAGTAAAAGACACAGTGCCGCGCCAAGGTCAAGGAAGGCTCTCTCTCGTCTATCTCTCTCTCTCTCTCTCTCTCTCTCTCTCCTTCTGTCTCTCTCTCTCTGGTCTACTGGGAGGCAGCAATGGCCGCCACCAACAACATGACAGTCTGAACTTAATCCCCATGTAAGTACAGTAACAATGCAGGAAGCGGCCCTCCCAGTCCCCACCAGGCCGGCTCACTATTTGGCAGGAAGTCCCTGCTCTCGGCTCTGCTCTGACACCTATTACCTAATCAGCATCACTTAGTTAGCAGCAGTTTCTCTCCTCTTAGCATCTTTTCAGAGCGCTTTTAAAGGCCTAGGGGAAGGTGAAATGCTCCGTGTTGAGCATGAAAGCGGCGTTTGGAGGACGACTGGGTCCCAGACATGTTCCTCTGGACCTCATGTCTTATCACAGGAATGTCACAGGCACACTGCTCGGCAGATTAGAAATAAAGACGGTCATGTGACCAGGCCTGCAAGCTGACCTCAGAGTTGGCATGGAGCCCTGCAGAAACACACACACCCACACACACACGCACACACACAGAGCTTCACCATTTCTGGGGCTCAGGACTTTTATGTACTCCTCAAGGGCAGGGCACATACGCACACACAAATATGCAGTCACACCCTTCCAGATCTGCACGCATTCTATCAATGCATGGACACAGTGAGTCGGGGGCATGTCCAAGTTTCTGTATTATGTTTTTATGTATTATAAAACAGCAAGCTAATAGGCCTACACTGTAAAATAAACATGATGCATGAAAATAAAGATTGATGCCTTTTCCGATACCGATATTGTGATTTCTAGTATCAATCGATACCAATGTCAGTTCTATTTTTTATCTTAAACACTAAATGGTATTTTTGTTTTATAGAAGAACTGCTTTTTTAAAAATAGTGTCATGCTATACACACCCCTTCCATACTATACCACCTAACAGAATGAAAAACAGTCAACAGCATCTATTGTGAGGTTGATCTCCAGCAATGCCTTAGTCATTATAGTATTTTTAATCACACAAGCAAAATATCTCGCAGGCACAATAACAATATTCTTGAGTACAGAGTACCATATTTTACACGTTGTAATCTCCAAGTACATACATCAAACATAATAGCTGAATCATTATTAATGGCTTGTTTGAAGTGGCCCGTTAGAAGTATACGTTTTGACATGATCTTGGACATGAGAATGGAAATAGTTTAGAGACGGGTGACATCCGCAAGGACAAACATTAAAACAAAAGTGGCACAAGGCTAAAAGACACTGGACACAAAGTGCTAAGACAGGGTGGCTATTTACCAAAAGGGTTTGATTCATTTGCATTTATGAGGTAACATACTGTTATAAATATTGTAACCAAAAAAGCAGAAGGCAGATCTTGGGGGATTTCTGATCTCAATCTCAAAAGTCTAGCCGCTGATTGAGCATTTTATTGCAACTACAATTCCTCATCTGATTGTTTTTTTTTTTTTCTTTCTGATGTACTTGCTCACTCTCCCCGACATCATCCGTGACCAGGAGTCTAAGAGAATGTAATTAGCCTCTCTCAGGGTGGGTAGGATAACCCTCCCTGTTCTCCCTTTGAAGGTAGCTGACAGAACAGAGCTGGTAATTAGTGTTCTCCTCTGAGCGTGTTGAGCTGGGTGACCTTAATAGTAGACGGTTCTGGAAATGACCAAACTGGGAAGAAAATGTGACTTTTGTTAAATGCATAGACTCCAAAAGAGTATATTAAAAGCATTGTAATACACTTTTTCACACCCTATGCACTTTTACATAAAACTGGAACAGTGATTCTATTTAATATGACTGATTTGTAATTCTACTATATTATAGAACTAGCAGCTCATTGCAATTGTAAGGGCTCCTACAGTGCCCTCCAGAGTTATTGGCAGGCTTATTTAATATAAAAAAGTATTCCCTCACTGTTTATTAAATGCTGTCTTTACTCAGCAAATAAAGAGAATATATGAATCCCAAATTACCCCATTAACACAAGAAAAAAGTCACAGGTGATCAGAAGATATTTTATTCCAAAAAATAATTATTGTAAATTATAATTGTTATACATCCTCTCTTGCAGAACAGCACAGTCTTGTAATGTTTAATAAGACTGGAGAACACAGAAGAAGGGATTTTCCACTCTCCAGAATCTCTCCAGATCTTTCTCTCGTGCATGCTCTTCTTGAGCTCATCTCACAGGCGTT
>JBBIGA010000040.1:31318036-31344916 GCA_037576975.1 Alestes dentex | reverse complement strand
AGGGATTTTCCACTCTCCAGAATCTCTCCAGATCTTTCTCTCGTGCATGCTCTTCTTGAGCTCATCTCACAGGCGTTCAGTTGGATTTAGGTCAGGGGATCACGGCCATGACCAAAGCTTGATTTTGGGTTCAGTTAACCATTTTTGAGTGGACTTTGATGTGTGCTTTGGACCGTTGTCCTGTTTGGTCACGTTTAAGCTTCTTTGCAGCAGCAGCCAGATTCTGATTCAAAATATTTCCAATATTTCCTTCAATCCATAATCCGTAATGTATGTGAACAATACTGCAATACTGGCAGGAATTTTGAAGGAAAAACGTTACATTATTTAGCAGACGCTTTTATCCAAAGTGACTTCCATTCCATAAATACAGGGTCTCCCTGGAGCAGCTTGCTCAGGAACCCAGTGGTGGTCACTGAAGGTAGGATTTGAACCTATGACCTCTTGGACCAGAGGCACGCATCCTACCCACTAGACCAGAGATCCTCCACCATATTTAACGCTTGGTATTGGCTGGTTTTCTCTGTGGTCATCTTTATTTCTATACCAAACCCACCTTGAGTGTTTGGAGTTAAAGAGCTGAATGTTCCGTTTTGTTTCACAGCACCCTGTCCCAGCTAAAGCTCCAGTGGGATCTGGCAACCTCAAAGCACTTTTATTTGTGGCTTAATTAAAACTTTAATTTAAAAAAGAAATTGTTCATAGCAATTGATCATAGTTACTGTAGATGTAGCTTGAGTTTGCTGAGTAAGGGAGTACAAAAAAGTCAAACAATCATCAATATGTGGTAATTTCTCTGCTGCCATCTCCACATGCATTCTGAGAAACTGGACTACCCAGGCCAGACTTTGGATAAACATACGTATAGCTGAGATGACAATAAAGTTCACTTTGAGTTTAGTTCATTCTTTTTCCTGCTGATATACAATGGAGCATTTTATTGTTTATTGGGTCAGACCGATCTCTAATCTCATGCCATTCACTAACCTCCCTAAATAGTGTTTTCACTGTTTGACCACAGAGCTTTTGTTGACTAGGTTTTATTGGTTAAAAAAGTATTCTGAATGACTTTAATCTACACAATCACACATTTCAGTTCGGTGTCCAGGCATTACTTTAGAAATGAGTACCTCCACTAGTTTATTTAATAAATATATATTAATACATTTATTTTTATAAGATTTTAAAGATCTGGAGAATCCGCTCGATAGTAAATACATGGTCTATAATATATGAACAATATAAAAATGATCTATAACATTTAAAACCCATCAGTGGGCCTGTAGTTTCATTTATAAAATACATACATGCTTCTGTAACACCAGTAACCACATTCATACTCAATTAGTTCATCATAATGCAAGACATCCCTCACCCAAGGCATTCTATAGTGTCCGAAGGAAGCTTTGTACTGGAGTTCTGCAGCTAATGTAGCTAACAGGAAATGGAAGACTATACCTCTCCAATTAGCATCTTGTCCAATCAGAATTGCTTGTCTTGTTTCTGACGCTGCATCATGTGCTATTATCTATAAAGAAGTAAAAAATTATGATTAATCACGGTTGGTACCTTTTTCGTTCTAGCCACACTACATTTTATAGGTAACTGCTTGGCAGTGCAGAAGCAATAGAGCTTAATTTGAAATGAACTTCATGTATTTTGAGATTTAGAGATGTCTTTACAAAATGCTGTTTTGTGTACATGAGCTTGCATTATTTCTAGCTGATAGTAATAACTTTCATTACCATTCGTTTGGCCTATATAGTGCTAACACTAGCTGTAATTCAAGGGCATATTTCAACACGAAGTGTAACATGGACAGTATTAGCAGTCTTTCCTTTCAGACTGAAAATCTTTAAAGTATAAACATTATGAGAATTTACAACTAGTTCACAAAATATCTTTTATTTCTTCTTTTTAATGGAAAAAGAAGTTCTAATGATTGCGAAGCCAACACAAAATGAACATTTATACTGCTTTTCTAATACAATCTGAACGGTCAATATGGCCCTAAAGTTATCTCAAACAATAATGTCCATCTCAAGATCCAACATAAGCATATATTCCTAAACTATCTGCCGGGCAATTCCTACACCTACATTTTCAAATGTGCCATCTGTTCAAAGAAAGCGGCAAAAAGATATAAAGTACAGTTGTGTACCTTTTTTTGTTTGCGACATTTATGCAAAGGGTTTTTGAAATCTCTGTTGTGACAGAGAACACAGATAATGCAGTACATAAATATTCAAACTTTACAAAATATTTCGTAAATGGATTTATTTGTTAAAACTACAGAAAAAGGGGGTAAATACCTTAAAGAAAACTCTCAACTGGGTTTGTACAGTGGATAAAAGATATATATATATATAAAAAAAAGCATTGTGACTTGTATCAGTACAAAAAATTACAGTGTCTTTGAGAGGACAATGACAGGAGGGGGGAATACAAGGATTATCTAGTGATCTCATGGGCTTCAATCAGAATTAAGGTAGTATAATATTATGAAAGGTTTAGAGTTGATGAACAGAATCTGAACCACTGCTATTGCCTGTCGTACACAGTTTATAAACATTTTGTCGCGTAATGCAGCCATCCTAAAAGAACATGCTTGATGATCTGTGGATCAGGCATTTCAGGGCCTGTCTGTATCAGATAGTCTCACACGCTTTCACAGCGCCCTCTGTTGGCTGTATTTTACACAAAGTAGCATTTTCCAAATTCCGGTTCACTACACCAACAAAACTTTTGCATCTTAACCCATAGCCATTTTACATCAACAAAATGTATCAAGCAAGCTTAAAGCATATTTTAATAAATACCAGCTATTAAGTCAGCAGGGAGGATGGAGACTGTGAAACCAAAAGACAAAGGCCAGTTATTTAAGACGTTGAACGCTGGTGCTTTTAGGCAAGTTGTTGTGATGAGAACCTTAAAGGCGTCTGAACAGTTCTGCTTTGATTTTCCAATTGCGAATGAAAAAACAAAACAAAAAAAAACAAAAAAAAACAAAACAAACAAAAAAAAATTTTTTTTTTGCCAAAATAGTTGTATTTCACCTTTGCTTCCACACATAGGACAGTACCTGAACTGCACTGCCCAAAATGTATCTTTTTTGTTTTGTTTTGTTTTTTTACTAAAACTCATTTGTAAAGAAATTTGTTGGTAATTGGTAAAAGATGCTGCCAAAAAATATCTGCAGCGCTTAAAATAGAAAAATTCTATACATACTTCAGAATACCCCCCTCACAAGACATAAATTGCAAAAACGAAAAAGATTACTATGCATTTAGTTACTCATTTTAGATATAGTTAAAAAAATAAATGATGAAATAGGACAAAAACAAAAATTCTCACAACAATGCTGAAACAATACTTTAGAGATGTGGATTAGACAGCATTAAAGAGACTCATACTGACCCCAGGTGCAACAAACAGTAATATTGCAATGGATTTTGTCATGATACAACTACAATTCTATTCTATCCATGAGCTTTTAGCTGCCCTTATAAGCACTTTCTCTTCTGATAATGACCGAAACCAGCCATTTCCTTTGGCCATTGTGTCTCTTTAAGTCTATTCTGACTAACACTGCTTTCTGCTCTGTAGCTCTAACAGATTTATTTTCACACAAAAAGCTGAATATGAGGGACTGACTACCGAGGCTGACTATTTGGGATTAGTTCAATACTCTAGCTCAGTGGTTCCCAAACTTAGTCCACACAGTTTCAACAATTCTCTACCCCTATACACCTGATGCAAGTAATCAGCTAATTAACAAGCTCTTCATGAGCTGGATTAGATACACTGAAGGTAAAGAATACCTGAAACTGCAGGCCAGCGGGTTAAAAACACTTGGTTTTGGGAACCACTGCTCTATCATTTCATCCTAATCTCTAATTGCCACTTCTGCACTGTACCACCATACAAAGCCATTGACATCTTTTCTGTACTCAGAAAAGAATGGAAAACACACTGCCTCAAAAGAGACTTATAATAGAAGCCAAAGGACAGAGGCTGAATTACCTACCGGTTTCTATTACAAACCTGTTTTTTTTATTATTGGTAAAAGCTTCCAGATGACTGAGTGCAGTAACTAAGAGCATAGTACGAATGCAGCCAATAGAGATTAGGGTGAAAAATGTAGATAATACAGCGCTGAACAAACTTTTAGTTTGGGGTCAGCTTGAGACTAACGTAAAGTGAAGCAGTTGACTACCTAACCAATATATCCTGCTTCCTGGTACAGCATTAATAACCACTGCATCCCCTCACTGGGTCACCCTACCGTTTCAATGCAAACCCAACACACACCTCAGTATGTTTCATCTCAAACTGGTAAAGGTCATGGATAATGTATTGGAATTAAATTAATTTAAAAAAGGTTAATTATGACCAAAAAAAAAAAACAACAAAAAAACAAAACACTGGTCTGTTGGAAGTATCTTCCGGCTGAATTCGTACATGAACGTACACACTTGGCAGAACACGCCAATTAGACCATTAGGCTACATAAAACTTGTCAATGCTTTGAAGAAGAATAGTTTCACTAGAAGCCTTGACAAAGACATCAATAGAAAATAAACGCTGCCTGGTAGTCAATTAGCCAAATGAAATATCAGGTGTTTTTTATTTTTTACATTTTCCAAAATTGCATATGCTCAAAGCCACTCTTCCGTTTCAGTGAATTTGTTGGGTTTTTTTTTTTTGCCATGTGTGGAGGTTCATAAGCACTACCCTAGACTAGTCGCGCCCATAGTGACATACGCCCCAGCCATTCTCCGAGACTGAATGAAAAATCCCGCCGCCCCAACAGCATCCATGTTCAATAAGAATAAGTTAAAATCTTAACAATACAAGATAAAATCTGCAGGTCAAAGGCAGAGGAGTCCTCTCTCCTTTTGAGTTTTAAAGTGTATGAGATTGTGTGTGTGCACATGTGCATATGTATGTGTTTGTGAAGGCTCAGAGGAGGCTGACCTGTATGTACAATTTGCTAGCTCACAGTGAGTGAGAGTTTGTGTGTGTGCGCGTGTGTATGCATCAGTGTGTAAAATGTGTATTGTATATTCAAAGCAGGCTGGCCAGGCTGGTTGTAGGTCCATTCTGAGCTTGGATCTGCACTGGTGGAGGTCCATCTGTCCACTGTAATACACACAAAAATTTGAATGAACTTTCCACCCATAGGATAACCCAGATATGCATATTTGCATGTTGGTCCTACAACAAATGACTAATTACTAATTATAGTGCACTACCATGCTGATTATTTCTCTCAGTTTTTCATGAAGCAAAATTAGAGTGTTTTAAGTTATACTTATAACACTTATAACTTACAAATTAAAATACTCTAATTTAGCTTCCATATTTTACCTTTGTGTTCCTTGTTTTAGTTGTTTTACTCTTATTTAGGTTTGTTTTAAAATGTAACATTTTTTCATATTTTTTAATGTTGCACAGTCATAAAAAAGGAGCAGTTCAGGATACATTTTGTGTTGTACTTGTATAACTATGCATGTGACAAAGAATCTTGAATCTTTAGAGCAAGAGTTCAAACTTTCAATTGATATGTCTGTAAACAGCATGATTTATGATGGTCATCTTGTTTTGTAGAAAGAAAAACCTGCTTCACATTTTTGCCACATTTTGGTCATTGTTAGAAAGAAGTGCAAATTCAAAGTCATCAATTTATAATATAAACTGAATGCATATGCAAATTTCTGGATAACTTACTATGTAATGAAATAATTATATTTGAGTGTTACTGCAAAACTCTTGCAATTACTCTTTACTTCGAAAAGCTAATCTTCCCTTCTTTGGAAATACAAAGTCCATGACTAAACTTAAACTGAGCAGATTGCAGCACGCAGATTGACATGAAGCAGTAGGAAGCATGTTCCACATTAGCTATTGAAGATCTTACACTTATTAGGTTGTGTTCAGGCAGGCTGCAAGCAGCTATGTGATCCTGCAGGAGCTGCTGTGAGAAGTTCTGGTGCATCTGAGCAGCCTCATGCGCATCTATCGTGTTCCCACAGGCCTTGTTCAGATCTAAACAAAGAACAGGGTGAAAAAATCTTAGGAGTTCAAAAAAGTTACTATAATTCAAAAAGTTACTATTTTGTTTTTTGTATGACAAATTGTCAGTACAGGGGTTACATTTTAAGATTGAAAGTCCACCGATATTACTGTTAAAAGATGGAGCACTTAGAAGCACTACATAAACTGCAATATCTAAACAAATCTGATCCTGATCCTAATACGATAGATGGTTTAAGCCGTTTACCCTTGAGCAGAGCGGAGGACCACAGCTGAACAGACATATCAGGAATCTTGCTGGCCAGCTGCATGGCTGGAACCACCATGTTGTTGCTCTCCTGGAGGACACCAACATTGATTGTGTTAATCTCTAAGAACACATCAATGGTAAAACATGTCGCATGCTTCTCATATATTCCATTTGAAGCTTAATTTATCCAATTAGTCCATGGTTGTCCTAATCTGCTAAGGGCTGGTGTGTCAGCAGGTTTTCATTCCAAACAAGCAGGAGCACACATGATTTCACTTGTTTAATCAGCTGGTCTCAGTACTCAAATAATTGATCGTGTGTGTGATCTTGCTTTGTTGGAATAAAGACCTGGACACACTGGCCCTTGGCAGATAAGACTGAACACTCCTGAATTAGTCCAATGACCAAACAATCTACACGCTGATAGAAGGTTATAAATATCTTAAATTTTACTGTGGACAAACATGCAATTGATGCTCATGGCTACAGAAAAAAAATTTACCCTGTGGTTTCCCAAAACATAAAATATGTGTCCGAGAAGAACAAGAGAGCATGCAGTCAGTCGGTTCAGATCCTCAGCATTGGACATCTTTAGAGTCTCACGCAGGAAACGTCTACAAGGACAGAGACATACAGATGAAAGGTATCGAACATTTCTGCCCTTGCGCAAAAACCAAGAGAAAAAGATCTCAAAGCACTTGCCTTAAGCAAGGACTAGATACTACAGGTAGGAAAGGAATGCACCATAAAATGGTTCCATAAATTGATTAAGGTCAAGAAGAGTCACGTTGTAAACTCACTTGGCCTCGTTGTAGCGTCCCTGGAAGAAGGAAAGGAGTCCGCGAATATAAAAGGCTGCAGCTCGCAGACAATGAGAACTGCAGAGATTTGAGGGGAAAAATGCATTACAAGGTCAGAAAGTTTAGTCACTTTTTGTTACCCTTAATTTTACAGCACATCCACTGTTTCTGTAGAGTCCTTTATCCTGGCACAAAGACGTGCAACAAGGTGGTTAGTGGCTATGATGTGCACATCTCCAGAAACGCAACAACATATTGTATGATTCCACAGAGTGTCAAGTGGATGATTAACAATCTGCAGGTTTTCACCTTTCAAACATTTTATTATCCAAGCATAACTATTCAGCTCAAGAAACAACAACAAAGTGGGATTCATCATTTTGTAATCCTGCAAAGTAAACATCATTTATTTGTAAATAATATATTAGCTGTTTATTTCTGCACAAAATGATTCCTGGAACCGCTGCTCTGTTCTAAAACTGATGATGACTATGAATACAAATTAAGTTAACTTTTAGCATTTGAGACATCGGAGTGCACCAGAGACAGAAAGAATTATTCTCCCTTACCTCACAGGAAAGTTGTGGTCGGGGTTTATCCTCTCTAGTAGGCTATAAAGCTGTGTAGATGCAAAAATACACACGGTTAATATACTCTAAAAAGTTCATTAAAATGTGCAGTAAACCCATATGGCTTGTAGTCATAGTGTGTTGACTAACTTCTTGGTGTCTGTTGCCCTCCCTGATGTAGACACTGGCCAGGTTGGTCACAATGAAGGTCCACAACTCCTGGTGTGTAGTGAGCTGGGGAGGAGGAGAGAGGGGAAGAGGATAAGTTACAATCTTTATTTACCATATGTACCACCAGACTTGCAGTGGTTCTGTGCAAAAGCCCTTACAGTCAACCGTGACCTTTTATAAACCTAGCTTTTATGCCATGAGATAATGCTTGGTTTCTTTTTTCTCATTCCAAATCCAATGTAACTTCTATGCAAGATTTATATATAGGAGTACACCTACATCCCTTTGTATCAAACACTGACCAGTTAGACACCATCCCAGCATAGAGAAATGCTAAGAAATATTGCTTTTATAGAACACTTTTTGTATTTTCTGTGATTAACACCAAAACACATTGCAGTGCAGCCCTTGTAGCAAACTTTCTTTGGTGCACTGCAATAATACATGGTCCATCCAGAAGTGCAACAACTGCAGACTAGGTATGTAAGACCAGTTTCGTGCTGTCACACCTGCTCATCAACTAAATATCAGGCCTTGGAGGAAAACCAGCAGTTCCAGCTACTGTAAATATAACAGCAGTTTCAGAATAACAAAGTGAGCACTTACCCGCAAAGCTGTAGTGAATTGAGCCTCTGCGTTGTCCATACAGTTCACTGAAATGCAGTACAAACCCTGACAAGGTACAGATAGAAGACTTTTAAATGGTAATAGACAGATACATTGTGTGGCTTTGCACAACTTCCAGGCATAAGACAAAATACACAAACTCTGCTATATCAAACTTTTTGTATAACTTACTTCAGTCAATATGTGCAAATCTAACTGCAAAATCAGTCAGTTTTGAAATCAGTTTTTATGAGGTCACAAAAACCAAAACATAATACATGGTAGCCAATAAGAAGAGGAAATTTACAAATATATATCAGTCGAGGCACCATAATAAAGGCCAGTTTCTAAGATATAAAGGGATGTTGGAGAATGATAGGATAAAAAAAAAAAAAAATTACACAGGCTTTGACTATTGAAACCAAAAACAAATATCATGTCACAAAAAGACCTCAGGGGAAAAGAATAAAATGCAAGAAAATAGCAGGATATGATTAAAGACATCAGTTCAACTTAATCTGAACTGAATGTGAATGTGAACTTAATCTGAACTGAACAGAATGTGTCAACAGGTACTCACTAATAGAGTATGAAGCTGAGCAGCATGGTTGGAGAACAGGCGAGGAGACTGCTGGCACAGCTGACACACCTGAGAGATCTAGTTGAATAAAAAAAAGCTATTTAGTACCAAACACACACACACACACACACACACACACACACACACACACCAAACAAAAAACAAAGTACAACAGAGGTTGAATTATGAGCAGACCTCCTGCAGTGCTGTCGCCTTGTGGCCTGTAACCAGGCGGCACATGATGATGTGCTCCAGCAGGATAACTTGGAATGAAGAGAGGATGGGACTGCAGTCCAACACTATTAAACACAAAGCAAATCAAACCGCCACATCACAATGCTATAATGTCAAAACAACAGGCATAAGAGAGACATGAATAAGCAATACATTGTAGACCCATTATATTAGGCAGTAACAAGACCATAACATTGCGCAAAGTACTTTCCAGGTGTTTCACATTCAGAACAAAGCACTACAGTGTACAAGTACTTTTGAGGACTCACTCTTTAGTTTCTCTAGTTGCATTAGAGCTTTGTCTGTGTACTTCTGTGCCTTCTCCAAATATCCAGCCTGCATCGAGTGCATGACAGTCACCTACAAAGAGACGAAATATTGGGGGTTTTTTTTTTTTTTTTGCTTAAAGATGAATTAGTGAGAGGATGTAGAAAACAAATGAGTGTGTTCTGAATTTCTGATTCTCAAAACATAGGCTTGAATATTCCAAAACTGGAATAAAACTGGAAGAACTTCCAAAACTGGATAAACTTAATGAGTAACATTAGCAACATTGGAAAGGGAAAGAAATCCAATACAAAGTCTATAGGGGCATGAAACAAGGGCTGACTATTTCAGGAAGAATGTCTCCCAAAATAAAAGTTCTAGGTATAGCCTCTATGGTAACTGACTGTGACTTTCCAGAAGAATCCAGACAATGTGTCGCACCACACAACAAACACATCATACAAACATATTTGATTAAAAAATATGTTTGCATCAATGCAATTATGTACTTTGTGGTGTATATAATGCTAGTTATTGGGGAATGTGCGTTTATTTTAAAATAAAATAAAATTAGAAAAACAAACCAAAACAAACACTTACTAGGTAGACAAGCACACACATATGCTCCTTTGGCAGCCAGTGAAAAAGGTCTGCAGGGTTACTGGGCAGGATCTCATCATCATGAAGTGTTGAGATGGTCTGGATACACTGCTGCAGCTGCTTCAAACACGGCTTTACACTTTTGACCTGAAGAGACATAAACAACTTTGTGCAGTATATTCATTTTGCCTCAATGGTCAGTCAGGAATGTTTCAATTAAAATTCAATTTGGACAATACGGAAAATAGCTAGCAGCCAATTCTGGTTATGGTGTATCTTCTCCCACTTGATATTAATTTTTTTTTTAATATGAGAAAGTAAATAAGTCAAGAGGATAGGCTAGAGATGGCATTTAGATATTGATGGGTATCAATATTGAAATCATGTCAGCAGAAAACGCTGGCTTGAAAAGAATAGAAGAATGGATGCAATCCAACAAATCTTGCCTAAAGAGCACACATGTTTCGTGTGGATTGCTTCCTGTGGGGTAGTTGAGTATATGAGTAGCTTGGGCACAACAGCTTTTAGATGCTCATCTTAAGTAAAGTAAATTCATTTCTGAAGAAATACCAGATCAAAAAAGTGGCACCTCTAATTTTGACGGGAAAAAAAATGGATGCAACTGGTTTTACGTTTATGGCATTTAGCAGACGCCCTTATCTAGAGCGACGTACATCAGTGCCTCTAGCCAGCCAAGTACAGCATAGCACCCAGCGACAGCAATAAGTGGTCTGTGCACTTTTCACCTGCATGACTATGTTGCATTTACACAACAATAGGTATCCCTCCTTAAATCATATCAACTTTAAGTCGATATACTAGAGCTGAATCTTTGCTCCTGACGAGGCACTGACCTGTCCAGCATCCAGGTAATGCGTAACCTGAAGAACTAGGAAAAAAACCCGAAGAGACTCCTTCTGTATGGGGTTTCCCTGCCAATTTTCCACAATTTGCCCACACAACGTTAGCAAAGGATGCACCTCCTGCAGCTTACGCTCCATCAGCAGCAACTAGACACACACGCAAACACATAGAAAACATTTTCAAAACACAGTTATGAATGTGATACAGTTATGTTCTGATCCTAAAAAGCAAGAAAACAGACATAGCAGGCAGACAAGAGCATTGATAAAAACCCAAGTTTCCCTTGCATGGATGCTTCAAGCAAATAATAAATAAATACTCACCATCCCTTTGCTCAGAAGAAACAGTGCTCTGTGAAGAAAAGAGTAGGGATCAGGGAAAGTAATCACGATTCAAAGACAATGAGACCAGCTAACACTGCACTTAGGAAAACAACTTCTTTTAAAATGATACATCGTATAACATCCATGCCTGGTATATTCTGATCCCACGACTCTGGCATATTCAGCACCTACTCCCAACAGGTCACATGCAGACACCAAGTCCTTCTCTAGTGTGTGCAGTTGCTACAAGGAAAAATTAAAAACACAGACACTCAGGAAAAAATACAAAAAGGCCTGAGACATTTATTTGCTAATCACACTCTAGAACACTAAGCAAGGGACTATCCACTTCCACTTACCGCTAGTTGAAATAACAGTCTGCAGTGCCAGTAAGGAGTCTGTTGGGAAATCTGGATGGCTTTGCGTAGTAAAGGCTTAGCAGAATCAACCAAATTCTACAAAGAAAGACAAAAGGATACTTACTCCCATATTAGTCAAAAATTCAGGCATAAAAACTTGACAAACACCTGACAACAAGAATTTAACTACAATTCAGCTCTTGTACCATCAGCACATTATACTGTGTCCAATAGTTTGCAGACACATGCTTATGCTCATCTATTATTGCTTATGAAATCAAAAGTATTAGGTTCGCCCCTCTTTGCTGCAGTAACAACCTCTACTTTTTTGGGAAACTTCACACAAGAGGCCGGGGGGACCAGCTACCTTTTTACTTCTATTGCAATCATATCGAGATGTCTGTACATGACTGTGTGGCAGCAAGTTAACATGAATGTGCATCTTAATTTACATCTAATGCAGCAGCAGAAGCGGTCTGGATGCTTTGAACTCTACAGTGAATAATACACAATCACACATAACTGAACACTTACCTGTTGGCAATAAAGCTCGGAGAGGAGACTAGCAGCCTCGAATTTAACATCTTCGAATTGTGGAACCTAGGAACACTGGTTAAGGTTGTTTATTTTTTCTACAAAATTCATATTAACATTTTCTTGCACGACTCTCAGTCACTAACGACTTGAACTGAAGTCTGCTCCAGTGTAGCCCATTCACTACTGTACTTAAAAAGTTCAGCCATAATCCCTTACTGTTCTGGTTAGCAGTGAAACTGGAACCTATATGACAGTTTACACAAACATACACTGAATATATGGCCATGTACACTAAAGAAATATTTTTCCCCCACTGTATGTAGTAAAGGATACTTGTTGCGAGATGCACCACTGAAAGAGAAAAAAAAACGAAGATTATTAGCATATACCGTGCCACCAAACAGAAATTACGCAAATCCACAAAACAAAACCAGTAGTACTTTGTAAAGAACATGTAATATCGGAATATCTGACATTTAGAAACGTGAATAAAATTTAAAAGGGTTCAACCAGCCGATGTTCACGACCGACTTCCATGTAAACCTACCGAGGTCCACTGTATGGATAGTAAGAACACGTCTATATTCCTGCTTTATTTTGAACGGTCCATTCTTTAAAATAAACTAAGTAGACTAGAGAAACTGTGAGTAATATATAGGAATATCTAGCCAAAGTGGAAATGCTGTAAAAACAGCGTTTGGGCCAGTGAGGCCTGTGGGTTTGCCTCTCCTATGCATCCTCGGTGTTTCCTGAGTGAGCCTTACCGCTTTCTCGAGATGACTCCGGGCCAGATCGCTGTTCTTGGTGTGATGGTACAGGACCGAGCCGAGCTGGAGGTGAGTTCGGGCTTCTACCCTCTGTGGAGGCTTGAACTGGAACACAGCCTGGAGACAGTGCACACACAAGCGGATTTTTGGCGGGCTGGACGTGCGAAAATGCTCGGCGAAACCGAGAAGGGCGAGGTACCAGGACTCCGGGGCCTCGGCTCCAGTCGCCATTTTGACGACAATAACAACAAAAACAAGCCGCGGCCTGAACGGAGCAGCCGGAGAGACTTCAGCTCTGAGAACTCACAGGGCCGTTTTTAATACCTCCAGTCCTTGAAACAAAACCCAGAGCCTGCTTTTCATACGATGGACCCTATCTACGTTCTCCTTTACATAAAGTTCCTGAGTCAAACATTGAGAAGTTGCCTTTATCATGCGTGGCACAAAAAAGAACTGGGCATGGGGCGCTATTACCATCCCCTCACTGACCCACACATTCAACTGACTTCTTTTCCACTGTTACGTTGCACAAAAGACCCCAGCGTGAGAGTCTAAAGCTGCTCTATATAAGGTTAAAAAAGTAATTCAACATTTTGTGTTTTCCTAAAATACACTACATGGACAAAAGTATATGGACGCCTGACCATTACACCAACATGGACTTTGTCCAAAACGTCTTGGCAGTATTAAGAGAGCTTATGAGAGAGACCAGCTCTGAGAACTCACAGGGCTATTTCTTTAAACCTCCAGTCCCTGAAACAAAACTCACAACTTGCTTTTTCATGTAAGGGACCCTATCTACGTTCTCCTTTATATCAAGTTCCTGAGTAAGACGTTGAAAAGTCGCTTTTTCATGCGTGGCAGAAAAAAACTGCATGGGGCGTTATTACCATCCTCCCACTGACCTACACATATAGAAGGGGAGCCTCTGTCATACAACAAACTTTTCTGCCACTGTAATGTTGCATAAAAGACCCTAACAAGAGAATCTAAAGATGGTTTATATAAGGTTTAAAAATAGTCCTTTGACGTTTTGTATTTTTCCAAAATACACTACATGGACAAAAGTATTGGGACGCATGGGCATTAGGCCAACAGGGACTTTAATGACATTGCAATAAAATACATAGTTTAATATGGAGTTGGTCCCCCCTTTGCAGGTATAACAGCTTCCACTCTTGGAAGGCTTTCCTTAAGATTTTGGAGTGTTCCTTGAGGGAATTTGTGCACTTTCCCACAGTCATGCTGGAATAGAAAAGGGCCTTCCTCAAACTGTGTCCACAAAGTTGGAGGCATGGTGTTGTCCAAAAGGTCTTGGCAGCCAAAAGCAACAAGAGAGCTAAAAAGTGACTTCAGCTCTGTGAACGCAAAGAACTTGCTTTTTCATATGAATGACCCTATCTACAATTCACCAAACTGTATCTACAAAGTTGGAAGCATGGCGTTGTCCAAAATGTCTTGGTATAATGAAACATTAAGTTTGAGCCCTTTATTGAAAGTAAGGGGCCTATCCCAAACCTTGAAAAAAACAGGTCTGTCCCAATACTTTTGTCCTTTTAGTGTACCTCTTTCAGGGAGGATGCAAAGATGCATTAGCTGCACTAGCTCATGTCCTGTGCAGGTCACTTTAAGTTCAGGTTATTAGGTACTTTATTTCTCCCACTAACCCCTGAGATTCAGAATAAGAGATTCTGTTGGTACAATTGAGATACAGCTGTGCAAGAATTTACTTCTGACAAACATCACACATTACTGAACATAGATTTAAGGTACTAAACTGCAGTACCAATGCAAAATCAGTTCGGGAAATTCTTTTTACATTTACTGGGCTGCATACCAAACTGCACGCTGCCACACAACATAGAAATGCAATGAATAATGTAGAATGTAAAGCAGTGTGTGATTTGGGATGCACTTTGGGAAACCAGTCCTACAAGTCTAGCCTTGGACAACATTGCAAAACTATTCGTGAATCCACTTAAAAAAAAAAAAAAAAAAAAAGAAAAGAAAGAAAAGAAAAAAGTATTTTGTGACTTTTTGTTTTTACAAGTGACATGATCTCACTATAATGCCAGATAATTTTGCTTGGTTCAAAACAAACTTACCTGCCAATATACATAAAAGTGATACAAATAAAATGTAAAACACGTTGAAAAAATAATAAGAAAAAAGTTAACTTATTATATAGGTTGAATATATTTGAGATTGTTTCATTTGAAAATCCTCTAGGTTTGGGCTTAATCTGAATCTGAGGAAACAGCCCTGAGGATCTGGTGTTTGGTCTGGTCTTCTGTGAAAGTAGATTGTTATAGCAATCATGATGTTCGCAGTGAAATCTTAGAGGAAGGTGCAGAGACGCAGTGGTATTTATGGTCCATTAAAATATTTTATTTAACGTCTATAGAGCACATTACGTATGCTATATGACAAACAAGAATGAAAACAGGTTCTTCACTGTTGTTAAGAGTTCACATACTGTCAAGATAATCAGTGCAGTTCAAGAGCCAAAGTGAGGTTTCAGTTGAAATGTCTGGAAAATGCACAACCGTCTGAATAAGAACTGTATCTATGAAGCTGAATGGCAAATGCTTAAAGAAAATGTGGTTTTATCATGATTCATCTAGAACTGGTCAAGGAAGATCTATAAAGAATTGAACAAGACTTTTTCAAGTTCTGACAAGGCATTAATAATTTGCAAAACTATCATGAAGTACAAGTTAAACTGCACATCTAAGCAATGTCAAAGATAAAAAATACAGTATAGTACAATCGCCATGCCCTTCAATAGTATGGTCTTCTTGGATTATTCTGAAAAGAAGGAGAAGAGACAGTATAAGTTAGGAGAGTATAAAAATAAATACTCCTTTAAAAACTGTGTCTTAAAATCCAAAAGGAGTTTAATTTTAGGCTTAACTTAAACAGATCACATTACCCACTGGTCTTTTGTTTGTTTGGTTTTTTTTTTTTCTTTGTTAACATTATGTTTCATGAAACATTCCAAAACAGGAATTCAAAATGGCTCCATACTTCATGGCATATGACAGCCTTTATGCATCCTCCCTCAAATAACACACCTGATTTAACTATATTATATTACAACAGAGAAAATGCATAATTCTGCAGATGATGAGGATCCAGGGCATGACTGCATTAGCTAATGCCATGTATTGTTCACTAAACTGCCCCTGCAGATTCAACCCTTGTATGAATAAGTCTTACAAGCAGGGTTGAACAGTACTCACCAGAGGATTAGGTCTGAAGCGGTAAGCCAGCATCATTCTCTTGCGGAAGGCATCATATTCGTCATCATTTTTTGAGAGTTCGGCAGGTCGGTCCACCCCGAACCCTGCACCATCTACAGCTGTGGTGCCTCTGAAAAACACAGATTCACACACAAAATGACAGTAATGAGTAATTTGTCAGCTTTGTTAAAGGAGTTGCTTTGACAAAGTCCAAAAGGCTGTGCATGTACATTATACTTTATGTAAAAGTAGCATAATTGTGCTCTTTATGTTACGAGTTCGGAGGCTTATCCTATCTTCGTAATCATGAGGTTTATGACAGATTTTAAAGAGGCTGAATCCTACACTATTCTTGTTTTTATTCCCCACCCAGAAGACTAAATTTAATAAGTGTCAAGCAATCTTCACCTGTTGACTGGGGTCTTGATACCCTGGCCCTCAGTGCCCAGGCCCTCTCCTTCCTTCCAGCCCATCTTCATCAGCATCTTGAAACCGATGTTTTCCACTGTCAGCTTGAACTCTTTATACTCAGAGTAGTCTGGATCCCTTCCCTCCTGCACAATGGCCAAAACAAATTGCAGTGTCACTCCAGATACTTTCAAGCTAATAATACCTCAAATGTTGAAACACTTCCAATCGTAAGAAAAACAGCTTTAGGGTTGCATTAGCCAATCTAACATAAGCTGGGCAGTAGGTAAGATTTTACATGTATATCTCACCTTTAGAGCCTTAAATGTTTCCATGAACTTCTCTAGTTCATCAGGTGGCAGAAAGTCACCAATGAAATGCTTCCCTTTCCCCATCTCAGTCAGCTGCTCTGCCCACTCTGCTCAGGAAGACATAAATCCACACACATGATAAAAGTCACATGATCTACTTTGCTTGTAGTTACTACTCTGAGTATCTCACTCATTGTGGGATAGGCATTATTAACTGAAATTTACACAGATGACATTACGACCACCTGCTCCAGGCCACCAAGGCATGGATTATACAAGACCTCAGAGGGTGTCCTGTGGTATCTGGCCACAAGATGTTACCAGCAGATCCTTGAAGTCCTTGAAGTTGTGAGGTGAAGACACAAGACTGTTGGAACCTGCTGCTCTAACACATCCTACAGATGCTTGATCAGATAGAGATCTTTGGAAATGGTTTGAGGAACATGACCAAGTCTAAAAACTCTGACAAACGATGAGTGCAGTGTGGTATTTGGCCACTCCCATCGATGACATGAAGAGGTGTACCTAGTTTTCTTAGACTTTGATGTGCAAAGCAACATCAAAATTATTTGCTTTATCTGTGTGAACAGCAGTGTTCCCTTTAACACAGTTGCACTTAAAATATTTGTTGTAAATCTCAACATTAATGTAATCAAATCAAATATAAAACCAAAACTATTTACCACTGCCAGGGCATTCACATTTTATCTAGTCTGTCATAGAAAAACAAGTTACCCTCAAAGTCCAGAGCATGGGCGCCGGAACCATTATAGTAACACTTTTCCCCTCTCAGACAACAGCCGAGACGTAGAGCCCTGCATCCCCCCCACATTAAAAATGCTTCCACACATACATACATATACAATATATAATAACACAGCAATACTAACAATCGCACTGTTCAGCATCTTGAATATCTTGTATCAGGAAGCGCTTCTGCTTTTGGGTAGATCATGGATATCCTTTAATGTGGCAATTGGGACTGTGTTCACTTATAACAGAACACTTCCACCCGTAGTTGCAACGCCCTTCTCTCTTTTTTCTGTGTTGAAAACAATCACAAACAAAATCACTGACCTCTTGTTTTTTCCATCTCCATCTTCCTGAGTCTGTGTTCCCAGGTGCCCACGTGAGAGTCGATCTCTTCATCACTGTCATACTCATGCTGGTGGTCTCGCACAGCTTTCTCCCACATCAGCTGCATCTCCTGCATTGCCCGCTTGTGCTTCATGATCATATCAAACATTTCCTGCATCTGATTACACACAGCACACAGAACAGAAAGAAATGTATCAAACAATAATAAACAGACAGACAAACTTTCTGTTACCTATACACTGAAACCTACAGCAAATATCACTGATGAAAAACCCATCAGTGCAGAACAAATTTTAATTGACATAAAATGTATAATTGTATTGTATGCATCACATCAAGCAACTGAGCATTATACAGTGGTGTTTAGCACATTTCATACTTCCTGTTGTTCTTTGAGCTGTTTCTTCTGTTCCTCAGAGAGCTCTGTGACGCCCACTAGACCGACCGGCTTTCCCTTCTTATAACCCAGTCCCCTTAGCTCTTGCTCTGTAACACATTCACATTCTAAATTGGCCAACCATCTGCTTAAAAAAGTTACTGTTATTATTAAAAAAAACAAACAAAAAAAAACAACAACAACTACTCAAACAGAACCTGCTTTTTAATTTAGCTATTTCATAGACCACAGTGGCACTGAAGGTCCAACAGGTTGAGCATACCTACCTTTTTTTTCCCCTCACATAACAATTAACTACCACTTTTGCAACGGTGGATTTTTAAAAACGTTCAAAATTCTCTGGGCAAAAATATCTTTGGTCAAAATTACACTCAGCCATGAGATTATGAAAACAGGCATGCTATATGGGATTACTGTATATACACTGTAGGGATGTGTATATACTGTGGGATTTCCAGGCCCATGCTGATAAATGTTTTTTTTTTTTGTATCAGAGACTAGATCCCTCTGGAAAAACCTTATGGAGAAATTGATTATTCATTTTTGTGTGTGTGAGAGTATATATAAATACATCAAATTCAATTTAAATGGTGTTCAGTAAAGGACACACAAACATCATGGAGTACCTGAGAGTGATGGAGATTCCATATCAATTTGAGGGACGACTATCGAAGGGACGGGCAGATCCACTCTGTCATCCTCAGCCCCCCAACGACTCTTCCTCTTTCGCTTGGCACTGGGAGCTGCATCCTGGCTGCTGAGCTCCGCTTGGGCTGAGCTGGGGGTGTGAGGTGCAGCAGGTGGTGAAGAGGTTAACTGCAGCTTTGTGCTTGAGGAGGACTCATCACTAGGGGGAGCAGTACAACTGCTTTTGGCTTGAAGATACTCCTCCACTTTGGCTTTATAAAACTGGTGCGCTGGACTTTGGTGATCGTATAGAAAGCTGTCGAAGGGAGGGCAGGTGAGCTATTCTGCAATGCTACTTTAAGTTCACTCATACTGGGCTCAAAATGTAATGCAGCTCAATTAGGACTTTTCAAGCAAATGTGATCTTTCTGCTGCAGCGAATTACGGAAGTGCCTGCAACTGACTTAAATCCATCATTTGTGTATACAGAACACACACGCACACTAAAAAAAAACCCTACCAATTCCTGTCTGTTTTCATTACAGTTTCATGGTCACATGTTGAATTTTGAGTGTATGTGCCCCTAATTAAAAAAGGTCATAGTTGTGTACTTACACGTAGCTCTAGAAAAAAATCACTAGTATCACATTTAGGCAAAAAAAATGTTAATACCTTTACAACCTTGTTTTCAATCTTGACTCATAATGTTTCGTACACACAGAGCAAGAAATACAAGGAAATTAAAAGTTCTTCCTGTTCCATTTAAATATCTCAACAGTACTTAACAAATGTAGTGAATAGAGTACTGAAGGTATGAAAAGCCTTACCTGAAGGCAGGGTTGGCTTGGTTGTGCTTGGTAGCGATGGCCTCCACCTCTGGCCCTCCGTCAGCCACGAAGCGGGCCAGCTTCTCTGCCACCTTCTTTGTGTCCTCGTCCACTGGGGAGAAGACTTTAAGCAGCCTATCAGTACTGGGACTCAACTCAAACTACTACTCAACTGCCTCTTATCAGTCTACTGCAGGTAGGGGAATAAGAGAGGGAGGGGGCGGGAGGAAGGTAATTTTTTGCACCTAGGAACAGGCATCCATGGCAAACGTCCACAAATTCTTAGAATGAGATCCATAGAAATTTGCAGTATTCTGACATGGCCAAAATTATCGTGAAAGGATATTTCGTTCCTCAGTTAGTTTTCTTTTAATAAGAGACATCAATCCAACAATACATATTTTTTCTTCCGACAAATTAGGGATCCTAAAAAAATATTTCCCCTTTTGCACTAGTGAAGAGGTAAGAGAAAGGTTTAAATAAATATGATCCCTTACCATTAGATTGTGAAGACTGTGAACGTTTTGCCTGGCTCTCTTGTCTCAGCTGAGCTACTTTCTTCCTGAAGTACAGATGCTCCTTGCTGTCCTTCTCAATCAGGAATCTATTTGGGTGGGAAGAGGTAGATTACATTTATTTGCCGAACAGAAAATGTAATGTATGTGACACGCAGCTGGTGCTACTTGGGGACTCACGAGAAGACGGGATTGTCCTTGTAATCTTCTATAGCTTTTCTCTCAAGTTCTGGCCCCCCTTCAGCGATGAAAGAAGCCATCCGATCGATAATAAGTACCAAGTCTTCATCCTCTGGGGGGGAAACTTTAAGCAGGCTATGAGTACTCCGCCATTACTCACACACTCACAACCGCATACTAATAAGACAGGACATGGGGAGCAGAAGGCTGTGAAACATGCAGTATCCACATCAGCTTCAGTCAAGTCTTAGGCACTCAGCCCAAAACAATAGGTGTTGAGGAGTTCCAAATCTCAGCTAATTCCTCCTCCAACACTAAGTAAAGCCCATAAATCAAACAAACAGCTTGTACAGAGGCAAAACTGTCCTTGTACAAGGTTATAATTAAAAACCTGACAGGGCACATCTATTTTAACCGGCACAGCTTTTATACTCTTTTCGGTCGTGGTTTAGTGGTTGAGGAAACTCACAGACCAATTGCATACAAGTTAAGGCATCCCACTTAATACTACTCAGCCAATCAAGTATGTGCGTTCCAGGCGGTAAACATTGCGCCTCTACAGGACAGACAGATGAGAGGGTTAGAGGCAAGGCAAACGGGTGAAAAGACGGTAGAAAGAAATAGAAAGATAGTGTACATCAGCAAACAAAGGGAGATATACAGACGACTGAGAAAGAGAAAGGGAGAGATACAGATGACTGGGTGAGAAAAAGGGAGAGATACAGACAGAGTTGTGGGGGAGTTGAATATAAGAGGGGAAGAAAGTGCGCCTCTAACACTGTTCAGCTTTTAAGATTGTTGAGGTTTATTTTCTGTAAAATTGTTTGAGACTGTTGAGTCAAAATATGACACAGAAAAAGGGAAATTCAAGCTTTGACAATAAAATTTGTCAAAATGTTTTTTAATTGTACTGAATTAACTTGATTTGACAGCCAGGTATTGATTACGTGCAATGTTGATACAACTAATAGCCTACTTCACTATATATATAATATACTAAATATAATATAATCATACTAAAACTTTGCTTCTGGAAATATTCTCTAACTGGACCTCTTTAAATTTCAGATTGAATACCCCTGCTCTAGAAAAATGAGAAATCATCTTATTTAGATAGACTACATAGTCTGGACTGCTGAAATGTATAGCATGGCTCTATTGTTTTTGACCAAAACAGCCTTTACTCACATACTAGAACGCATATGGGATTACATGACAATGTAATTGGCAACACTACTAGTTTAACTGTCACCAAATTACAGAATAAAAGTAGCAATGCCATAAAATAAACTGTTGGTCTACCTTTGACCTCCAGGTAGTGTGCATCATCCTCCTCCTCCTCCTCCTCCTCTGGGGAGCTGAAAACACTTGGCCGGGGGATCTGTAGCGGGGTCTTTTTGGGCTGTGAGTAGTTCTTGAACTGGCTGATCATGCTGCTAACACCCAAGCCAGGACGTTTCCCAACCAGAACACCTTTCTTCTGGCTCTGAGAGGAGGGTGTGGAACCTTTAGAGTCACAGTTGGATCCTGTGTGAAATACAATCATTCAGTAGATTAAACACTTATCTTCAAGCTATCCAAAATCACTTCAGAGAGGAGATTTTGAAGTTGTCACAAAAGCAGAATGCAGTTGCTTGAGAAACATTAACACTAAAATGTTCTGCATAATTAAAAAGTCATAACTTCCAAGTCTGAAAACAGTTTTGAACCTGAATCTGTGCTGGACTTCTCCTTCTGCATCTTCAGGAACTGCTGCAGGAAGCTTCCATCATTCACAAACTTGTTTGAGGTTGATCCCTGAGAGCTTGGGGTACTGAAAAGATAATTACATAAATCTTAGTCGAAACAGTAGAGGAGTTTGATCCCCAGTAAGGGTCTAGTATGTTTGTGACTATTCAAAGGAAGATGAAAAGAATTTGAGGTTACCTTTGTGGCAGTGGCTTGCTAGGGGTCGATATGTTCTGTTTGGCCTGCTCTGCCATCTTTGCCTCTATTTCTCGCTTTTTCTGGGCTATCAATTCCTCCTGCTTCATAATCACATTGATCTTACTCTTCTGAGTATATTTATTATTATTCTTCCATCCTCCTCGACCTTAGAAAAGAACAAAAAACACATTTTCTTTCTGTACCATCATGTATTTTTGCATGAAACACTGTATTCAGGAGCTTCTCTGAATTAGCTGATAATTTCTGCACTGTAACAGATGGAGGTGGAAAGCGAAATAGGATACTGTCACTTAATATTCATTTTCCCTACTGATTGTGATGTAAACAAATATCTGATGGTGTATTAGACTTATGTTGAAGTAATTACTTTTTGATGGAAGATCACAGATTGATGATGAAGCATGTTTAAAACCAGGTAATAGAGTAAAACGGTCAGATTCGATTTCAGATTTTCTTTAACTACACTTCTTTAAAGCCTGAGCAAAAAAAAAAAATACACATCACTGTAAATGATAGTATTACTACTCTGCTACTGTATAATAGACCTGCCTTCAGTTTCAAAAGTAAAAATTTCAGCTAGAAAATCAGTACACAATCTCTAACATGGACAAGACAATTTTTTAAAACGTTTCTTCTTTTCTCCACTTTGGGTTCTGTAATTCTTGAGTACTCATGTTTCTAAAACAGTGAAATAGTAATATTACAGCACTGGACATGAACATGAACCCAAGAAATGCTTTAAAGAGTCAGAGTTTTTTAAATTCAGGTAGACCAAAATTGTATGCTGACCAGTCCTCTCAGAAAACCAACAAGCCCAACAAGTCAGCGAGAACACTAGGCTTTTTGACAAGGACTGGTGAGGTTTTAAAGAAAGTAACTACGTAACCAGGCCTGTGGCTAATTCTCGAACAACTGTTTGTTAAATAACAAATAAAAGATGGTGAATGTCTGTTGTTGCTGTTAGTCTCTTACTGTTAAAGGGGGCTGAGGCGCTGGTTGCTAAAAGCTAACTTAGCCTCTTCTAGCTAGCCAAACATCGCCAGCGACGTACAGACGACATAAACTGGAAAATACTTAAATACTTAATTACCTTAAATGCTTAAATTACTGTTGTTTGGTGTATTCATGATTTACCTGCATCATTTGACTCCATTTCAGCCCTCTGTTTACTCTCTCCCAGTTCTGTTTCGCCTCCTCTCGAATGTGCAGCAGTTTGTGGTGGAAGATGAGTGCAGCGCGCCCCCTACAGTTCAGGAGGGGAAACTGTGGAGCAGGAGGTCGCCAGAACTCACGAAGCCAACAAAAAGACAACTCGTGAAGAAGTTTGTTGGATCCCGTCCTTCTCTTATTGACATCATATTGTTACGTTATTAACTTTTATTGTTATTTTTAGACTCTTGGTCTGAAAGTAATTTATACTCTATAGACAAAAGTATTGGGACGCCTGACCATTACACCAAAAAGGACTTTAATGACATTGCATTCACATACATATACTTTAACATAGAGTTGAAAAGAAAAGGTTCTTCGCAAACTGTGTCCACAATTTGAAGCATGGCGTGGTAGAAATGTCTTGCTATGCTGAAGCATTAAGATTACTATTTAGTCTCAAGAAGTGGGGCCAGCCACAGAGCGGTACAGACACTATCAACAAAAAGCCACAAACATGAAACACAAAATATCAACTAACTTTTTACGACCAAAACAAATCTTGGTGCTTTTTACTGCTTTCTTGTTTGTTTGCATTTATTCTGATGTTAACTTTGCTAGTAGAAAGACCATCACTGGGGTAATTTAGCATCTCCAACCTGCCTGATGTGCATGGCTTTGGACTGTGGGAAGAAACCCAAGCACCCTGTGGAAACTCACACTGTGTTTAGAATATGCAGACACAGAAAGGACCCTCGGTTGGGAATCAAACCCAGTGCCTTCTTGCTGTAAATCACTGGAAAAGTGACTGGTGTAGGAAAACGGTCCCTGATGCAGACAAACTGGGTCACTATACCAAAGATGAGGTCCATTTGAGCTCAATTATTTTGTTTTTGCAATGCATCTAGAGATCTTTTACACTGACCATGGAGATCCATAGTTTCATCCATAGGTTCAAGTATAAGATCATGGAGAATAAAACAAGGTATGTGCCATATTTTTATCAAATTATTTTATTTATTATGGACAGGGGTGCCAGGGAAGTTACTTTAACACAAATGGAAAATTCATTTATTACATTTCCACACACATAATAATCAAACACGATCGTCAGGTTATGTGATGACATTTTGCTTTGATTTTCCAAGTGAAAATAAATACACATCCTTTAATTAGAAAGCACTTAAATATGACTTTTTTTTCATAATTGTTGCCCCCAATTTCTAGTGATTTAACATATTCTGAAAAAAATTGAACATATAAAACAAAATGACCCTATATGGGTTATATGGTACAGGCCATATTATATGTTTTATATGTTTTATTTTTTTCCTATATGGTCTACTCAGCAAATAAACAATAATAATACTTATATATAAAATGAATTTCTTACATTCCAACGGCAGGAAAGACTTTAAGAGGGTCGACAAAATCAGGAGATAATCCTTTTGATAGAAACTGATAGGAAAAATAACAATTTAGCATGAATCAAATTGAAGTTTTGCTTGATTTTTTCCATTCAGATCCATGCCATGGCCTGACAGACCCTAGCTGAGGTGGCATGAAATGATCTGTATATTGCATGTAGACAGAAAATGTATAAAATGAACAGTGGCTAGTGTGCCAACTGCATCAGTTACCCTTGGCAGGAGTATAAATAGTCGTTTAATTCACATTAATAAGGAAAAATAAATGCATGTATGAATGACCAGTTGACGAAAATGAACGAATACCAACCTAAACAGAATACTATATAAGTTTCTCTTAATTGGTTCATCTATGAATTCGACTAATACTACAGTATAATCCCACAATATTACTGAATTCCTTAGGCTGATACAGTTTTTGTTATTTTAACACTTCTCCTTCTATTGCCTGTTCATTTTCCTGAACCCACTCTGTGTTACAGCCCAGGTAAAGCGGGTGTAATCTGACCCCCGGGTGAGGCGTCACCCCCCGTTCTCAGTGGGGGCTCGCTGCCACTGGCACTCCAGCTGACCGACAGCCGCATTCACGTCCAAAAACGCCTGCCATTCATTGCAATGAAAACAATGAAATGCCTCCATTATAAAGGCGAGGTGAAGGGCTCGGCGGGCCGGTCACTCGATCCCCTCTCCATTGTCCCATGCATTTCATATCTAAAATATCTGCCTGCGCCCCGTTCTGTTGCACACAAACACTTGCATGGCGCTGAGGCTGACTCTACCTGAGCGGGAATGGGAAACAAGCAGACCATTTTCACCGCCCAGCAACTGGACGCCTATCAGGTCAGTCTGGAGAAATCAGTTTTCACTCCTGAGCAGAATATTTCTATACTGTCTATACTGGCTTTTATTTGAATTGTTAACAGATTATATGAGGCTACAAATGATGGTTAATAGCGCCTTGCTGCTTAGCTGTTTTGCTCCTAATTACAGTTAGAAGATGTGAGAATGATCCAGCCATTTTTTCCCTGCTATATCTGTAAATACACATGCTGGTATGTGTGTTATTTCATTTTGCAACAATATATTGCACGAATAAGCTCGAACTAATACACTTGGCCTATAGGCAAAATTGGCATATTCTGTTCAAAATTTACATTTGTCATTTATGAATATTTCTTTATAAAAATATGCACCAATCAGCCACACCTTTAAAACTGACGGGTGAAGTGAATGACATTGATTACATTGCAATGGCACCTGTGAAGCAGTGCGATATAATAGACGACAGGTGAAGTGTCAGGTCTTGAAGTTGGCAGGTCTTGTCGGGTGTTCTCAGGATGCAGTGGTCAGAACCTACCAAAAGTGGTTCAAGAAAGGACATCCGGTCACCTGGCAACAGGATCATAGACACCCAAGGCTCACTGATGCACTTGGAGGGTGAAGACTAGTCTGTGTGGTCTGATCCCACAGAAAAGACACTGTGACACAAACTGTGTTCAAGGTTCAAGGTTACTTTATTGTCATCAGGAGCTGTGTACACATACATAGTGAGATGAAACAACGTTTGTCCGAGGACACCATTCAACCGACCGCAGGTTAGCGTTAGGGTTACGTAAACCTGCTGGAGTGATGAGTATTGCACTATAGGTATGATTACTGCACATGAGGCGGTTACAGCATTGAACAAAGTGCCAGGGATGACAGAAAAACTACAATAAATAGACAGTATGGTGGTGTAACAGCAAAGAGAGTGGGATGTGTATCTTAGTCTACCAGAATGAAAATATAG